>JARKNS010000002.1:83032916-84250000 GCA_029990575.1 Petunia axillaris subsp. axillaris | reverse complement strand
GTAAATAAATATAAATTTAACTTGTAAATAAGAAGAAGACTTAGAAAAGGCGCATGCATACTGATACCTCTAAGCTGTACAAAAGAAATTACAGCTGACTACCCAACATACTAGGTTTAGGGCTATCCCAACTAGACATCTAAGAGTACGAAAGAAGGCAGATACCTCGTGAAGGGAGCAAAATGCAACTGAAATAATAAACATGAAACTATGGCCATCCTGAATAAAAGCTGGCTCACCCTGACAGCTGAAGTCGTCTTCGCTCCTTCACAACGTGGCGAACTCAATCCTGGAGCGAACCTGCCGAAACAAAATAGATAGATAAGGACAAACAACAAACAAGGGTGAGTCAAAAGGACTCAATAAGTGGGGCAGGCTACCTACCTCAAAGAATAGGATAGCTAGCCAGGGAGAAGAAAAACAGATAAACCAAATTCCTCTTATTTAAATTATAAAAAAACAGAGCCAGATAATAACTGGAAATACGTATGGAACAAAAACTCTCATAAACAGCCAGGAACATGAGATAGACAGAATATATAGGTATCCCGAACATATAACCTATCAGAAATACATCTTAGTATATGTAAATATTGTTGCGGCGTGCGACCTGATCTATATATTTATACTGTCGCGGCGTGCGACCTGATCCATATATTTATACTATCGTGGCGTGCGACCCGATCCATATATTTATACTGTCGCGGCGTGCAACCCAGAATACGAGCAAGAAATATATAGGCAAATTGAAATATGTCCACAACATGGTATACATACCGTATACATAAAACACAGCACAATACACACAATAGTCAGCATGCGGCGCAATGAAATGGGATGAATGCGGTATGATGCAATGCAGTCACATATGCCTGATACCTATCTCCGGCGCGGGACTCTCATCATCTACCAGGAGATATATGCAATAACGACCCTTCACCGGCTCGGGACTCTCATCGATTACCGGGAAGTATATACAATAATGACCCTTCACCGGCTCGGGACTCTTATCGATTACCGGGAAATATATGCAATAATGACCCTTCACCGGTGCGGGACTCTCATCGCCAACCGAGAAGTATATGCAATAATGACCTTTCACCGGCTCGGGACTCTCATCGATTACCGGGAAGTATATGCAGTAATGACCCTTCACCGGTGCGAGACTCTTATCGCTACCCGGGAAGTATATGCAATAATAACCCTTCACCGGCTCAAGACTCTCATCGATTGCCGGGAAGTATATGCAATAATGACCCTTCATCGGTGTGGGACTCTCATCGCCAACTGGGAAGTATATGCAATAATGACCCTTCACCGGCTCGGGACTCTCATCAATTACCGGGAAGTATATGCAATAATGACCCTTCACCGGTGCAGGGCTCTCATCGCCAACTAGGAAGTATATGCAATAATGACCCTTCACCAGTGCGGGACTCTCATCGCCAACCGGGAAGTATATGCAATAATGACCCTTCACGGGTACGGGACTCTCATCGCCAACCGGGAAGTATATGCAATGCTCAAAACCAGAGTGAAATGCTCATATGCTCAATGCAAAACCAACAACAAGGCATAACATATAATATACAATGTAAATTCAAAGCTAAGATGTAATAAGTACGCCTATCGGCAGCTACACACGTAAGGAACACGTGGTAGAATATCCACAAGGCCAAGTGCCTCCAAAGAAATGGATATAAACACTTACCTTGTTACAAAGTTAGCAAAACTACTCAACAACTGCTTTTTCCTTTGGATTCATTGCCAAACGATCCCACTGTGTTCATAAACATAAAAATATATCACATAAGACTAAAAGCTTCATTCCTTACGTCTTAAGGAAATCCAGTTAGGAACCTGATACCTTATTAGCATACGCAATACGCAGGCCAGGCCTATGTACAGGGTTCAAAGTCACATAACCAAACCCTAAATAAATTATATTTATGGGTTGCCCATAACTCACTGAGTACGAATATATACTCAATTCCAGTAACAGGGTCCAATTAACCCTTTAAACTATTAATTGAACTTAGTAAAACGATGTCTAATATTCTAATTTTTACCGTCAAAATATATTCAAACACACGTAATAAACTAAAATAATGCATTAAGATCATTATCTGAATATTTCGGGGTGAAATTTCTATTTTTTTTCCGGCTCTTTTCTCATTTTCTAGCATTTTTTTCCCGTTTGCTTCTCAGCTTTCCCATTTCTGTTCATTTCTCTGTTTCTAATGTCTTCCTTAGCTTATACCGCCTCTATTATATTTCTTTCTTTCCTTTTTCTTTCTTTTCTATTCTCTTGTCTTTTCCTTTTTCTTTTTATTTTATTTTCGTAACAAAATTAAAATGCAGTCCTGCGAAATCTGGAATATTCCCAAATTTCTCAAGTAAGTTATACAAAATATATGTAACATACTCGCTAAGGCGGATCTCAAATCGGATTCTCGAAACTCAAGATGCGAATTAAAACGGAAAAAGGTTAAATTATTTTACTTTCGGCATTTTAGCGGAAACTAGCCGAACATCCTCGAATTTTACTTTCGAAAGTTCAAAAAAGTCACAAATAATCATACGAACCTAACGTCGCTTTCGGATTTCAAATCGGAGTTCATTCGCCATAATCGAGCTCGAAAATATCTTTTTAATATTTATCGACAATAAAAAGTGAAATCTTCTTCCGATACCTACCAAACAAAGTCTGATTTAGCTCAAATTTTACAGACAAGTCCTAATGGACATTACGAATATTTTAAAATTACCGACACGCCAATCCGATTCCTAACTTCCGTAACGACTGACCGAGGTCGTTTCACTCTCCTCCACTTAGACTCTCGTTCGTCCTCGAATGAGCTTCCTTCTAAAGCAACATTCACACAGATAACAAGAGAACTTGCAGGACCTTCATAAACTACTCCACGAGCATTATCTTCTTATTATAGGATCAGAATTATAACACGCATATCGAACTTTTGGAATAAAATATATCTGGATAATATCATAACACCATTACGCAGCTTATTTTGACTAGGCTGATCCTTCCTCGATCACAAAAGGAGAGTTTTATATTTTCTAAACAAAGATACACAGAACTTTGAATGGGTTAACATGATTCCGCGGACGAATCACCTCGTCGATATACTTTTCGATACAGAACAAATCGATGGAACTAAGAATTAGCTCACACTTGAACAACGCCTTAGAGATTTTACTATCAGCATTCAGTATTAGAGGAAGAATCCTCCACTTAGAGCATAAGCTCATACAACTAACTTGAATAGAAATAGCCATCATCGCACAGTCTGCCGGACTAAGGAAGACATAACAAAAAACGGAATGCGGGTCAGACCTGAGCTACCAAATTACCCTCTCGAGTTGCCAAAGAGATACAACTCTCGAGTTCGCAACTCCATACCTTTTTCATAAGCAACACCGCTCGATAGCTCAATTCACGGGTTGGACGACACTCTTCATTACCCTTAGTAGCCTTGAAACACAATAATGTGCTTATCCGGCTATCTTGACACGCACTCTCGCTCAACATAGGGAACATCACGAGTGGCTATTAACCGCCCAAGCTCACTAGTGTCGGAAGAAGAAGAGATGGAAACAGACTAAGGATAGAAATAATTAGAGCTTTAGGAAGCTCATCTTCTTATTTACTTGGCTACCTGAGCTAAACTACTTACGAGTCAAGCTAGCCAAAGAATCGCTATTTAAGAAATAGATATTAAATAAGCTCTATGGAACAACATACATGCCAATTTAACCTCCCAATAAGAAGGAAACTCTGACAATTTACCAGAAACCCTTTTATAACTAAGACAAACTCATAGAATGACATGACTCTATAAGCATCTTGAACCAAAGGAAGACACATAGATGAATATTACTTACTTATCACTTTGCACCGGAAGAAATGATAACACTTTCTGATGGTGACGAATTAGGATCCCATTATCCTATCAATATTGAATTCCGACGAGAGAGGTAAACTGACTTGACATAATAACAGAATGTGGCACAACAAGATGCCAAATAGACAATACCGGCACTCACTTCCAAATATTTCGCAAATGCCATTAATAAATCATACCAGAGGCTCACCCCTCTATCGCAGCCAATTCTTAATAGAAACGACATCAAAACAAACCATGGAAACATGATAGGACACCCCATCTCCAAATCGACCGGAAGAATCAAATCTTACTCACATTTAAGGGAAGAAAAAATTCCAGGGTCTACTACATCGGATACCTCAGCATCTCGCCATACTAGCAGTTCATAGAACTGCCTCTGCAGCTGTGCTGAGCCGGTACCTTGATAATTACTTCCATAAGAACCAAAACCACCACACTTTTGACCTCTATTAGATGGTGGCATTCCTATGGCTGATTGAGATCTAAATAAAATCCCATGTGACTGTGCAAGTGCCTGATGACGAGAGAAAGGACGACTGCCTACTTGCCGGAGTAATGAAAAACTCCTCAAAGGATAACCAGACTCACGACAATGATAACACCTTTTCGCTGAAAGTGGAAGCTGGACAGATTGTCGAAAGCTACCAAGAGAAAGCTGAGTCTAATCTTGATAAACTACTCGCGCATTCTGAGAATCATGATCTGCAAGCTGAGATAACTTGGCAAGTGTCATCCCAAAATAATCAGAACTCTTACCTCCAAATGAGGCATGGTGCCCACCAGGGCCGTGGGATCTCTTGCTCTCCCGCTCTAACTCTTTCCGCTCTAACTTATGGTATTGTTGCTCCCAACGCACACGCAAGAATACATGGTCGACAACTAATAAAGTGATAAGTAGAGTATCGTTCCCACGAGGACTATTCAGATTGGACTCCTAACAAACAATTTATTAACAACTACTCAGGGATCTTTTCCAATGGTGAGAGTATTATTAACTAAAGAACAGTAATTTAAAATGGTGGAATTTCAGTTAAATAATAGTGCAAAATTTGGTTGTAAACAATATTAATGAGACAATCCAGGGTCAGAGTTACGAACAATCCAGTTGAGTTTTCCAATTGATTCAACTTCTCAAATCCCGGATTACTAACTAACAGATTAAATGTACCCGTGAAAACCTTTCGATTCTTCACGGTCTATGCAGGCTACTCCAATCCCTATATGTCTATGGGTTGAATCACATGCACGCATTAACAAACTCATTAATTAGTTAAGCTAGGTGAATAGATATATGTCTATTCTACCCACAAATTGGTTCCCCGATGCCCGGGTTCACAATCTAGCCCTACTCTTTCTTATTATGTTCATAAATTTCCTCTTTCGAGTTCAATCTAAAAACCATAGATAATGCATAATTATCGGGCCCTGACAATTACACAAGTGAAATCAAGAAAGAATAAGCAATCCGTTATGGGATTCAATTAATGGAAATCAATCATCAAAAATCAACTTTCATGAAATAATCTAACCCTAGAACGAGAGATTTAGCCACGCATACTCATAATAACAACACAAGAATTTGATGAAATAATGAAATAATGATGTAATAGATTAATGGAAGGAAGAAAAACCCTTGTCCAAGATGTTATGAGCTCTCCAATTTGATCCCAAGTCTGAACTCCTATCAAAAACTAAGTAAAAGAGTATTTATAGGGTTTACAAAGGCCTAGTAATAAGTTACACCTAAGCCTAGATGAAATAGGAAGTCCAAAAACGCTCCAGGGGCGCTGTAGCTGGCGCCCTGCGCCCCCGAACGCGCGCACACAAGCAGAACACGTCGAAATCCAAGCGCCTTGGCCACGCCCTGCGCTAAAAAATGCGCCAGAAGGCTGGGCGGCGCCACTTATGGCGCCAGGCCATTTTCCTGTTTCCTTCGTCTGCAGCTCGCATCGCGTTGTGCCTTCGTATGTTCGATCCAATCCTCAATCCAAATTCAATCTTTTCTTGCTCGATCATGCTCTTTAAAGCTCCAATTGCACTTCATAACAACCTACAATCTTACGACATAAAATCAGTGCAAAATCACATTCATTAACTAGAAAACGCACGAATAAAGTATCCAAACGTGAGGAATTATTAAGGAATTATAGGCATAAAATGCCAAACATCAGCACCCCACACTTGAACCTTTGCTCGCCCTCGACCAATCACAAATAACTTCCCAACCTAGGTAGAACAAGTCTGCCTATGACTATGGTTGATACCGAACATTGAACAAATGCATACAAGACTAGTATGGGTCCAACAAACATGCCAATAATTTCACTAACTCAAAAACATGAGAACAATCACCCCAAGACAACTCAAATGCACAAACTCAACTCATTGCAACCATGCTCCCATAAAGTCACACCTATCTACTCAACCAAGAAGCCACGACTTCACCTACCTCATGCAAACCATGTGCCCTCACCAAAATGAAGCAAGAGAATGTCCCTCAAATATCACACACAACAATGAATATCAAGAATAGAATGGGGACAATAGCATCGAAAGAATTCACTCACTCTCATGAACAGCTCACATGTCACACACGATGTACATAGGCTTGCCCGTAGTGTAGGACTCCACTAATGTAAGCTCACTCCAATCAGGATTAACTAGGACTTTAAGGGGTTGTAGTGTAGGCTAAGGGGCTGGTAGGATATATATGGGTAATAGTGACTACCTCCCTAAGAAATTTAATACATCACAATAAAAATTAAGCACATATCTCATCAAAGCCACCCGATCAACAACTTTCACACACACCTTTTTCAACAAGTAGCAATTTTTCTTTTAAACACAACATTAGCAAGGATGAATATTCATTTCTTTTTCAAATTTTTTCTTAAATTTTTTTTTCTTTTTAATTCTTTCCAACCCTTGCCAATGCTCCTTCAACTACCTCACAATTTTGTCAAATATTTCCCTCATTAGTTCCACTAAAAAATCTCCCAATATTTCAACCACAACTCCACAATAATATCACATTATCAATTAAATTTCTAAAGGAGTAATGGGCCAAAAGAAAGCAATTTAGAACAAGTGGGTAGGCTCGCGGTGTGGGCGCCAACAAAAAGGTTAAAGAGATCACAACAATCAAGTCCAAGGTGTATATATAAGGGTAGGCAAATCAAGAGAAGGCCTGTATCATTTTCTGACTAGAGTAAACCTAGGATTTCGCTTTGCACACACACGGAGCAAGCTCTAGACACCAATATGCAAACATGGAGTAAAATAAGAATATGTGTCACAACACACATTGCACACAATCCACACGAAATGGTTCCATCACAACTCTCAATCAAGCAAATAGCGTGCAACTTGTGGGAATTTAAGCACTAATGCACAAAGGTTCACAAAAAAGTAAAGTGAGTGGACTCAAGCATCTCAAAGGGGTCGTTCCATTTTTTCTCGGCATGCATCACAATTTAAAACCAAAAGACACCACAAATAGCACATGCAACAAGTTCAAGTCCACCGGTATCAAACAAATCAAAGGCACCTAGCATTCTACCTATTTCCTTCGTCTAGGGTCACCTATACTAACTAGTCTAATCCTAAAAATAAAAAATCTACTCGGTTCAAAGGCCTCCCAGTGGAAAAGAACCGAGGTCATAAGAAAACCCACAGGGTGGATGACATGTACCACTAACAAAGACTAAGAAGAAAATCTTTTTGAAATTTTTCAGTGGTTTTCTAATTATTTTTTGTCATATATTAAAGCAAGAAACAAATAAAAATAAAGCCAAGTGACAAAGGAAAAATCCTAACGGTACATGTATCCCTAACCTCAAAAATAATGGAGAGTTCCCCATCCCACACTTAAAACTAAGCAATGTCCTCAGTGCTACAAAAAATAAAGTACAAGGGGTAAAAGAACTTCCCTGAAGGCTCTAGTCCTTGGTGCTAGCATCCTCCAAGCTTCCGTATAGTATGAGGTACTCAGACTTCCCCCAACAGGTCAGCAGTAGTAGGCAGGGGTGAGGATACCCCACACTTAAGCTCGACATTACATGAACCTGCAATCCAAAGAAAAACAAAAACTACGTGACACTATAAATAAAATAATACAAGTACAAACTTGGGTTGCCTCCCGAGAAGTGCCTTAGTTAACGTCGTGGCACGACGACACTTTTAGCTCACTTCCAGCATTTATGTCTTCTCTTCTTACGACGAACCTTTGCTTTCTTCCTTTCTTTGAGAGAACCTATCTTCAACTTCACATGTGATGTGCCACTGCTATTTTGTTCCACATTCTGCTCACACAGGTCATTTGGTTTACTTCCATGTTCTTGTTTGACACATTCAATCATAGAGCACTCTTCAACCTTAGTTATGTGCTCCTTCTCATTATAAACCTTGAAATTAACCTTTTCTCCATGCGCTCTAACAGTAATCTCACCCAGCTCCATGTCAATAAGTACCTTCGAGGTGACTAAGAATGGTCTCCCCAATATGATTGGAGGTTCGCGGGTCCTCTTCATAATCTAGGACTACAAAATCAGCAGAGAATGTAAACTTACTAACTTTAAGCAACACATCCTCCAACTTACTATCGGGATGAGTGAGTGATTCATCCGCCATCTTAAGAGTAACTGAAGAGGGCTTGATTTCTCCTAGCCCTTACCTTTTGCAAACAGATAGAGGCATGAGATTTATGCTCGCACCCAGATCACACAATGCACCAGTGATATTATGCCCTCCAATGGTGCAAGGGATAGTAAACCTCCCAGGATCTTGAAGTTTTGGAGGTAGCTTGCTCAAAATTTTGCTACACTCCTCGACTAACTCAACTGTATCTATCTTTTGAGGCTTTTTCTTCTTGACTAAAATCTCTTTTAAGAACTTCACAAAGGATGGCATCAATTCAAACACATCAGTCAAAGGAATGTTAACTTGAAGCTCTTTCAACATACTCACAAATTTTTTATACTGGGCCAATTCCTTCGAAGGTATAAGTCTCTGTGGGAATGGTGGAGGCGGCAGAGGTGCCTCCTTCTTCTCTTCTTTCTTCTTTACCTTCTCCACTTTTTCAACTTTTTCTATTTCAGCTCTCTCCTCAGACTTGGCCATCAGCTCTCCATCTTCAATTAAAGTTACTGCAAGACATTGCTCAGGCCCCTTTTTAACAGCACTTATTTCTCCCACCAACTGCCCCAACTGGTGCTCCAGATTCTTTTGAGCATTGGCAAGATCTTGTATGGCCTGTGCATGGGCTGCAGTGTCAGTTATCATTCTCTGCTGGCCCGCCATTATCTGCTTTAGCATATCTTCAACTGATTTGCTAACCTGCTGTGGTGGAGCTGGAAGTGGGTGGTAATTATTTGGGGCTCTCGTATTGCCTTGATAATAAGCATTACCAAACTGACTCTGGATTAGAGGAGCAAACCTCTGTAGCATGATCTTGACCACAAACCTCACAAAAACTCTGGAGTTGTTGCACTGGAGCCACTGGTTGCTGAGTCTTTGGCAGAGCTAGCTTGCTAATTTGATTGGAAATAGCGTCCATCCTCGCCCTCAGCTCTGAAACTGCATCTAACTGAAGTACCCCAGCAGATTTCTGCGTAGTAGCTCTACCATCTCCCTACCAGTCAGGATCGCTCTGCGAAAACTTGTCTAGTAATTCATAGATCTGGTCAAAGTTTAAGGCCAGTACTTGGCCTCCAGCAGCAGCATCTACCACGATCTTAGTATGCGCAGTCAACCCCTCAACAAAAGTATGTGCAAGAACCTCATTGGATTGGTTGTGGTGTGGACAATCTCTCAATAAAGCTTTAAACCGCTCCCAGGCTGAATACAAAGACTTTCCTTCTACCTGTCTGAAGGACATAATTTCACTCCTCAGCCGGGCTGTCTTGGCAGATGGATAAAACTTAGCTAAGAACTTCTTAGTCATATTATCCCAAGTAGTGATAGACTCAGACTTTTCAGCCTTTAACCACCTCTTTGCTGCCCCAATCAGTGAAAACGGGAACAATGTCAAGCGCACATAATCAATAGGAACTCCCGTTGGTGTGTAAGTATCACTGATCTCCAAGAAATTTTGAATGTGTTGCTGCGGATCTTCATGAAGTAATTCACTATATTTCCCAGTCACATGCAACAACTGAATTATGCCGGACTTAATCTCAAAGTGCTCGGTGATAGCGGGCTTAACTATGCTAGACGCTACCCCTCCAGGCTGGGGAGAGCAACATCTCGCACAGCTAATGTGCGTTCTTCTGCCATTCCAGTAGGTAAAAATCAAGCAGGACCTAATACCTGAAACAGCACAAAACTCAAAACAAAAATTAAACCTGAATAGATAATAAGTAATCGTTCAAAAAGAAATCAGTCAATTATTTAGTCCCCAGCAACGGCGCCAAAAACTTGTTGCTCCCAACGCACACGCAAGTATACGTGGTCGACAAGTAATAAAGTGATAAGTAGAGTATCGTTCCCACGAGGACTATTCAGACTGGACTCCTAACAAACAATTTCTTAACAACTACTCAGGGATCTTTTCCAATGGTGAGAGTATTATTAACTAAAGAACAGTAATTTAAAATGGTGGAAGTTCAATTAAACAATGGTGCAAACTTTGGTTGTAAACAATATTAACGAAACGATCCAGGGTCAGAGTTACGAACAATCCGGTTGAGTTTTCCAATTGATTCCACTTCTCAAATCCCGGATTACTAACTAACAGATTAAATGTACCCGTGAAAACCTTTCGATTCTTCACGGTCTATGCAGGCTAGTCCAATCCCTATATGTCTATGGGTTGAATCACGTGCACGCATTAACGAACTCTGTAATTAGTTAAGCTAGGTTAATAGGTATATGTCTGTCCTACCCACAAATTGGTTCCCCGATGCCCGGGTTCACAATCTAGCCCTACTCTTTCTTATTGCGTTCATAAATTCCCTCTTTCAAGTTCAATCTAAAAACCATAGATAATGCATAATTATCGGGCCCTGACAATTACACAAGTGAAATCAAGAAAGAATAAGCAATCCGTTATGGGATTCAATTAATGGAAATCAATCTTCAAACATCAACTTTCATGAAATATTCTAACCCTAGAACGAGAGATTTAGCCACGCATACTCATAATAACAACACAAGGATTTGATGAAATAATGAAATAATGATGTAATAGATTAATGGAAGGAAGAAAAACCCTTGTCCAAGATGTTATGAGCTCTCCAATTTGCTCCCAAGTCTGAACTCCTATAGAAAACTAAGTAGAAGAGTATTTATAGGGTTTACAAAGGCCTAGTAATAAGTTACACCTAAGCCTAGATGAAATAGGAAGTCCAAACACGCTCCAGGGGCACTGTAGCTGGCGCCCCGCGCCCTCGAATGCGCGCACACAAGCAGAACCCGTCGAAATCCAAGCGCATTGGCCACGACCCGCGTTGAAAAACGCTCCAGAAGGCTAGGCGCTTTTGGGGCGCCCCGCGTTGAAAAACGCGCCAGAAGGCTGGGCGCTTCTGGGGCGCCCCGCGCCACCTATGGCGCCGGGCCATTTTCCTGCTTCCTTCGTCTGCAGCTCGCGTTGCGTTGTGCTTTCGTATGTTCGATCCAATCCTCAATCCAAATTCAATCTTTTCTTGCTCGATCATGCTCTTTAAAGCTCCAATTGCACTTCATAACAACCTACAATCATACGACATAAAATCAGTGCAAAATCACATTCATTAACTAGAAAACGCGCGAATAAAGTATCAAAACATGAGGAAATATTAAGGAATTATAGGCATAAAATGCCAAACATCAGGTATGCCTAATACCTTTGAGCAATATCAATAACGACATCAAAGGGAGTCCCAACCTCAACTTCTCGAGCCATCTGGGATCTCAAGGAAGGAGAAAGGTCACCAATAAATCTTTGAACATTCTCGAAAGGCTCATGGACTAGTTCTAGTGCATACCTAACCATTCTAGAGAATTCAATCTCATATTCTGAAACCAACAAGCTAACCGATAGGCTACCCTGTCTAATCCACTCAAACTGGCGACACTCTTCATCTCGCTCGTTATTCGAAAGGAACTTTTCCATGAATCTAGAAGAAAAATCGAACCAAGTTAGTTAATAAGAGAGCGGTCCACAAATTCAAGGCTGGACCCCTAAAACTGGAAAGCAGAATAATCAACACCATATCGCTCGATATAATCAAGAGCTTGAAGGGTACGCTGACATCGTTTGATGCATGGCCTAAGAACATCAGAAGGTTCAATTGGGTAGAATAATGCAGCCTCTTCACCAAGCCATTACTCAGGCTAGCTAACCAGCCAGAATAACTAGAGGCACAACACATGCTGCCTCCAAAACATAATTTATTGCGGCAATATTAAGAACTGGAAAAGGAGCTCCCTGAGACCGAACATCTGCATCTGCGGCAACCGGGTAAGCTGCCTAGTGAATAAGAGGTTCTTGCGGTATCTGTGTCGCCAAGATTCTCGTAAAAGAATTGTAGAGAGCCAAGAGAACCACAAGGCCTTGCTTCCTTGCCCATCGCGATCTCGTACAACTTGGACCTGTGCAACTGGATCGTCAGCACGATCCACAACTCTCGGGGCTTGAATAATTCTAGCCCCAAGCTAGACTACTTCTTCCTGAGCTCCTACCATTTGCTGATTTGTTGCACGAGGGTTCACAATTACCACGAACGAATTAACAAAAATACTTTTGCATCCTAGACCGATGCACGATCAGAAAAGAAGGAAGTGAAACTTCCTAAATGCGATAGCCTCTCGTAGATATGTACGGACATCTACGTACCCATCAACGAGACTCTACTAGACACTGTCTTAGTCTGGATAGACTCTAAACCAGGCTCTAATACCAACTGATACGACCCGAATTTTTGGCTAGACTGTACGGGCACCCGACCACCTTCCCTAAATTCGTTGGGCGAACCCTTATCAACTGAATTCGGTAAATAAATATAAATTTAACTCGTAAATAAGAAGAAGACTTAGAAAAGGCACAGGCATACTGATACCTCTAAGCTGTACAAAAGAAATTACAGCCGACTATCTAACATACTAGGTTTAGGGCTATCGAGACTAGACATCTAAGAGTACGAAAGAAGGCAAATACCTCGTGAAGGGAGCAAAATGCAACTGAAATAATAAACATGAAACTATGGTCATCCTGAATAAGAGCTGGCTCACCCTTACCGCTGAATTCGTCTTCACTCCTTCACAACGTGGCGAACTCAATCCTGGAGCGAACCTGCCCAAACAAAATAGATAGATAAGGACAAACAACAAACAAGGGTGAGTCAAAAGGACTCAATAAGTGGGGCAGACTAGCCACCGCAAAGAGTAGGATAGCGAGCCAGGGAGAAGAAAAATAGATAAACCAAATTCCTCTTATTTAAATTATAAAAAAAACAGAGCCAGAAAATCACTGAAAATACATATGGAACAAAAACTCTTATAAACAATCAGAAACATGAGATAGACAGAATATATGGAACAAAAACTCTTATAAACAATCAGAAACATGAGATAGACAGAATATATAGGTATCCCGAACATATCAACAATCAGAAATACATCTTATTATATGCAAATATTGTTGCGGTGTGCAACCCAATTCATATATTAATATTGTCGCGGCGTGCGACCCGATCCATATATTTATACTGTCGCGGCGTGCGACCCGATCCATATATTTATATTGTCGTGGCGTGCGACCCGATCCATATATTTATACTGTCGCGGCGTGCGACCCGATCCATATATTTATACTGTCGCGGCGTGCGACCCGATCCATATATTTATATTGTCGCGGCGTGCGACCCGATCCATATATTTATACTGTCGCGGTGTGCGACCTGATCCATATATTTATACTGTCCCGACGTGCAACCCGATCCATATATTTATACTGCCGCGGTGTGCGACCCCATCCATATATTTATACTGTCGCGGCGTGCAACCCAGAATACGAGCCAGACATATATAGGCAAACTGAAATATATCCACAACATGGTATACATACCATATACATAAAATACAGCACAATACACACAATAGTCAGCATGCGGCGCAATGAAATGGGATGAATGCGGTACGATGCAATGCAGTCACATATGCCTGATACCTATCTTCGACGCGGGACTCTCATCGTCTACCAGGAGATATATGCAATAATGACCCTTAACCGGCTCGGGACTCTCATCGATTACTGGGAACTATATGCAATAATGACCCTTCAACAACTCGGGACTCTCATCGATAATCGGGAAGTATATGCAATAATGACCCTTCACTGGTGCGGGACTCTCATCGACAACCGGGAAGTATATGCAATAATGACCCTTCACCAGCTCGGGACTCTCATCGATTACAGAGAAGTATATGCAATAACGACCCTTCACTGGTGCGGGACTCTCATCGCCAACCAGGAAGTATATATAATAATGACCCTTCTCCAGCTCGGGACTCTCATCGATTACCGGGAAGTATATGCAATAATGATCCTTCACCGGTGCGGGACTCTCATCGCCAACCGGAAAGTATATGCAATAATGACCCTTCACCGGCTCGGGACTCTCATCGATTATCGGGATATATATGCAATAATGACCCTTCACTGGTGCGGGACTGTCATCGCCAACCGGGAAGTGTATGCAATAATGACCCTTCACTGGTGCGGGACTCTCATCGCCAACCGAGAAGTATATGCAATGCTCAAAACCATAGTGCAATGCTCATATGCTCAATGAAATACCAATAACAGGGCATAACATATAATATATAATGTAAATTCAAAGCTAAGGCGTAATAAGTACGCCTATCGGCAGCTACACACGTAAGGAACACGTGGTAGAATATCCACAAGGCGAAGTGCCTCCAAAGAAATGGATATAAACACTTACCTTGTTATAAAGTTAGCACAACTACTCAACAATCGCTTTGCTCTTTGGATTCATTGCCAAACTATCCCACTATGTTCAATAAGCAGAAAAATATATCACCTAAGGCTAATGGCTTCATTCCTTACATCTTAGGGCAATCCAGTTAGGAACCAGATACCTTATTCGCATACGCAATAAGCAGGCCAGGCCTATGTACAGGGTTCAAAGTCACATAACCAAACCCTAAACAAATTATATTTATGGGTTGCCCATAACTCACTGAGTACGAATATATAATCAATTCCAGTAGCAGGGTCCAATTAGCCTTTTAAACTATTAATTGAACTTAGTAAAATGATGTCTAATATTCTAATTTTTACCGTCAAAATATATTCAAACACACGTAATAATCTAAAATAATGCATTAAAATCATTACATGAATGTTTCGGGGTGAAAATTCTATCTTTTTCCGATTCTTTTCTCATTTTCTGGCATTTTTTTTCGTTTGCTTCTCAGCTTTTCCGTTTCTTTTCCTTTCTCTGTTTCTACTGTCGTCCTTAGCTAATAAGCTAAGGATACCGCCTCTATTATCTTTCTTTCTTTCCTTTTTCTTTCTTTTCTATTCTTTTGTCTTTACCTTTTTCTTTTTATTTTATTATTCGTAACAAAATTAAAATGCAGTCCTGCGAAATCTGGAATATTCCCAAATTTCTCAAGTAAGTTATACAAAATATATATAACATACTCGCTAAGGCGAATCTCAAATTGGATTCTCGAAACTCAAGATGCGAATTAAAACAGAAAAATGTCAAATTATTTAACTTTCGACATTTTAACGGAAACTAGGAACATCCTCGAAATTTACTTTCGAAAGTTCACAAAAGTCACAAGTAATCATACAAACCTAATGTTGCTTTCGGATTTCAAATCGGAGTTCATTCACCAAAATCGATCTCGAAAATCTCTTTTTAATATTTATCGACAATAAAAACTGAAATCTTCTTCCGATACCTACCAGACGAAGTCCGATTTAGCTCAAATTTTACAGACAAGTCCTAATGGACCTTACGAATATTTTTAAATTATCGACACGCCAATCGGAGTCCTAACTTCCGAAACAACTGACGGAGGTCGTTTCAGCTGATAGGTCTGTAGAGGTTTCAAATGAACAGCCTGTGCATAATGATGGGATGTGTGATGATTTTTCTACTAGTGGATGGGATGACATGGATATACAAGATCTGTTGAATATGGAAATTACACTGAATCAAGGAGGAGAAGAAGAAAATATTGGACAAGCACACGAAGGAGGAGGAGGAGGAGGAGGAGGAGGAGGAGAAGAAGTAGAATCAGAAGAAGAAGAACAAAAAGAAGAAAAAGAAATAGAATTCACTCCGACTCCTGTAGCTGATAGCAATACGGTTAATGCTGGAGGTTCTGAAGCACGCTGCAGCGTTCAAAGGGACGGGGACGACGACGACACTGATTTTTATAAGGGTTTAACCTTCAAAAACAAGCATGCCTTAATAAATGCCTTGCAACTTGCTGCAGTGAAGAAGCATTATTATTTCAAGAAAGTGAAGAATACAAAAAAAGTTTTTTATGAGAGATGTGTAAATCGGAGCTGCAAGTGGTGGATCTGGGCCATAAAGTACGTAGACAGTGATAGGTTCATCTTTAATTTGTACAGGAACAAGCATTCATGCGGGTTAGAGCATCTTTCAAGTAATCACCCACATGCCTCTGCAGTTCATACTTGAAAAGTAGTTATGAAGAGAGAAAAGGAAAAGGTATATCAATAAAGGATGTTAAAGCTACAGTCCGTAGGGATCTGGGTTGTAACATTAGTTATTGGAACTGCCAGAGGGGGACTATTATTGCAAAGGCTTTGACAAGAGGGACTCCGGAGCACGTATTAGCGATATAGGATGCGTACCGTTATATGCTTAGGACGAAAAATGAGGGTACACATACAACGTTGAAGGTTGATGACAACCAAAGGTTCATGTATTTTTTTTAGCTCTTGGTGCATGGATAAGGGGTTTTGCGCATATGAGGAAAGTCATCGCTGTAGACGGAACTCATTTGTCGGGAAAGTAGGGGGGAGTTTTGTTGTCTGCCATGGCACAAGACACGGAGACGCATATTTTTCCTGTAGCATTTTGTGTTGTAAACGTGGAATGTGATGCCTTCAATGATTTCTTCTTTGAAATTTTGGTCGATATACTCCCAAGCACCGATGAGTTGTGTGTTGTTTATGATAGGCATTCAAGCATCCCCAAAGTAGTTTCAAAGTATTTTCCACAAGCTCGTTATGAAGTTTGCAAGTGGCACTTGGCTGAAAGTATTCATGAAAAGCTTCATTGTGGTGAATTTGTATCCTATTTTTATAAAGCAGCCGAATCATATATGCCTGCTGAGTTCGAGGAACATTTCCAACAAATTCGTTCATTGTGCCCAAGGGTTGCCACATATGTTGAGCAGGTTGGATTTGAGTGCTGGAGCAGAGCCTTTTGTCCAGGCCGCAGGTAATACTTTCTACACATATTTAATATGTGTACACATATTGCTCTATTATATGTGTACGCATCCTTTATATGTGTAGTCATGTGCCTTAGAATTTCTACACATTAGCCATATTTGTACACGTAATGTATATGTGTGCACGTAATATTATATGTGTACACATATACACATACAACTTATATGTGTCCGTATGTTGTTATTTTTTAAAATGTAGACTTATGTGCACATATTAAATATGTGTACATATATTAAATATGTCTACACGCCTGTCTCATGTGTAGTCACTTAAATAAATACATAATTATATGTACACGTTGTAAGAATCAGTTACATATGTGTAGGTTTGGTGCGATGACCTCAAACATCACTGAGTCAATTAACACAATGCTAAAAGATGAAAGAGAATATCTCATTGTTGAAATGTTCAATAGAATTTTGAGGAATTTTTCTGAAAAGTTTCATCATAGGCGTACCATGTTCTTACAGCACTCAAAGCCATGTGTTCCTTCGATTGAACAAGCTTTACGTTTGTTGCATTGGCAATGATATTTACAATGTCGGTGCAGGGGATGAGGTTGTTAGTGTCGATCTAATTCAAAGGACTTGTTCTTGTTGGAGGTTTGATTTGGACGAACTACCTTTGCACATGCTATGGAAGCCTTAAGATGTCGATATGGAGGAGCGTTTGAGTTTGGGAATGAGATACACCAATATACATCGGGTATTATTCTACAAATGCATACATTCTTGCGTATGACAGCTTAATCTATCCAATAATTGCAGAGGAGTTGTGGAATGCACCACCAAAGCTTTATGAGAGGAAGATAAAGCCGCCTTTTGTGAAAATTACACGAGGAAGAAGGAAGACCAAGCGAATGTCTTCGGTGGGTGAAGCATTCACAAGTAGGAAAAATAGATGCGGCATATGCAAGATACTTGGCCATAAGAAAACAACATGTCCCCAGCAGAGGCCATAGTATTGTTTCATAGAACCATATATGTTCAGTTCTTGTATTTGTAAACTTATCTATTTTTCTGTTATAATGTCTTGTTCGTCCACATTTGACAATATTTGTTTATCCTTCCGCATAAAACGAACAAATAAATGCTAACATGTTAGATAGGAACACAAAAAACAATAAAGTACGGTACACATATATTATATGTGTACACATAGAAAATATGTGTACACATCTCGTTTGATGTGTACACATTTCATTAATGTCGATAGATAGATTATAAAAATAAAAGAAATTACACATATTAATTATGTGTACACATAACACATAATTACATCACATAACACATAATTAATGTGTGTACATTTGAATATAATCAACTTTATCCACAGCCAAAAGCACAATAATAGATTTTAATAAATGATAATATAGCACCATAAGATTGATCCAACGTAGGAACATGGATTCACCATTATAGCCACTCCAACTAACCAATATTTGAGATAGTTGACCATCACTATGCCAACTCTTGTCTAATGAAAAGGCTAAAATAAAACAATTCATTATTCCAATGATAATGAATGCATGTTAACTCAATGAAACACCCAAACCACTTACATTATAACATAGGAACATGGATTCACCATTATAGGCACTCCAATTAACCAAGATTTGAGATAGTTGACCATCACTATGTCAACTCTTGTCTAATGAAAAGGCTAAAATCAAACAATTTCATTACTCCAATGATAGGGAATGCATGTTAACTCAATGAAACACTCAAACTACTTACATTATAACATAGGAACATGGATTCACCATTATAGGCACTCCAATTAACCAATATTTGAGATAGTTGACCATCACTATGTCAACTCTTGTCTAATGAAAAGGCTAAAATCAAACAATTCATTACTCCAATGATAGGAAATGCATGTTAACTCAATGAAACGCTCAAACCACTAACGTTAAAACATAGGAACATGGATTACCCATTATAGGCACTCCAATTAACCAAGATTTGAGATAGTTGACCATCACTATGTCAACTCTTCTCTAATGAAAAGGCTAAAATCAAACAAGCCATTACTCCAATGATAGGGAATGCATGTTAACTGAATGAAACATTCAAACCACTTACATTATAACAAAGAAACGTGAATTCACCATTATAGGCACTCCAATTAACCAAGATTTGAGATAGTTGATAGTCACTATGTCAACTCTTGTATAATGAAAAGGTTAAAATCAAATTATTCATTACTCCAATGATAGGGAATGCATGTTAACTCAATGAAACACTCAAACCACCTACATTATAACATAGGAACATAGATTCACCATTATAGGCACTCCAATTAACCAAGATTTGAGATAGTTGACCATCACTATGTCAACTCTTGTCTAATAAAAATGCTAAAATCAAACAATTCATTACTCCAATCATAGGGAATGCGTGTTAACTCAATAAAATACTCAAACCACTTACATTATAACATAGGAACATGAATTCACCATTATAGGCACTCCAATTAACCAAGATTTGAGATAGCTGACCATCACTATGTCAACTCTTGTCTAATGAAAATGTTAAAATCAAACAATTCATTACTCCAATGATAGGGAATGCATGTTAACTCAATGAAATACTCAAATCACTTACATTATAACATAGGAACATGGATTCACCATTATAGGCACTCCAATTAACTAAGATTTGAGATAGTTGACCATCACTATGTCAACTCTTGTCTAATGAAAAGGCTAAAATCAAATAAGTCAGTGCTCCAATTATAGGGAATGCATGTTAACTCAATGAAACACTCAAACCACTTACATTATAATATAGGAACACAGATTCACAATTATAGGCACTCTAATTAACCAATATTTGAGATAGCTGACCATCACTATGTCAATATGTGTACACGTAAAATATATGTGTGAACTTTTGAACAATGCTTGTTTGATTTCACACGAAAAGGGAATACTATATATTGAATAAACGATTATAGAGCAACATAAGATTGATTCAAATACCTATAATCATACTTCACAATATCTAAAACAACGATATATATCAACGGTCAAATCCTAACAATGCGGAAAATACAATAACAAGGGGGACTAACCATAACAAGGGGGATTTCACCATAAAATATTTATTAAATATTGAAATACCAAAAGGGAAGATTACATGGCTTAATCTAAGGTCCACTGTCGGTTGGAGAAAGAGAGTTAGGCGGAGTGAAATATATGTCGGCCAAGGACTTGCCTTGTGCTTTTAGGAGAAGTTCGAAGATCCTCTTAATCCTTCGAATATCCATAAGTTGACAGTCAATTGCTTCTATTAGGGCTTCCTTGACATCATCAAGATCTTTCTTCAAGTCTTCTATCTTTATAAATTGATGTCTTGCCATGATGTTTCTTCAGTGTTTCCTGTAGTTATTGCTATTGTTTTTGCGTGTGTGATGGTGGGAAAGTATGTTCGTCCATTTATAGTGAAAGGATGTGAAGGGCTGCGTCCTTTCATGATTGACTATGATCTGATTGGTGTTTCAAAGGGTTGCTTTAGGTTTTATGAAACGAAACGACTACACTAAATATTTAACCATCATGTATTTACATAACTAACCCTCATTTTATCAATTAATGTAACCATCTGCACTAAATCATTTAATTTATGTGTACACATTTTATAATATATGTACACATTATACTATACGTGTATACATAATTAATATGTGTAGAAAATACTTGTGTAAATTTAGCAAGATATAATTATGTAGGACAGATATGTGCAAATTAGCTAAGAATTTACCTACACATATTAACGACGTGTACACGTAATTAATATGCAAAGAAAATACTTGTGTAAATTTAGCAAGATATAATTGTGTAGGACAGACGTATGCAAATTAGCTAAGAATTTACCTACACATATTAACTAAGTGTACACGTAATTAATATGTGTAGGAAATACTTGTGTAAATTTAGCAAGATATAATTGTGAAGGACAGACGTGTGCAAATTAGCAAAGAATTTACTTACACATATTAACTATGTGTAGACGTAATTAATATGTGTAGGAAATACTTGTGTAAATTTAGCAAGATGTAATTGTGTAGGACAGACGTGTGCAAATTAGCTAAGAATTTACCTACACATATTAACTACGTGTACACATATGTTTTATGTGTACGAAATACTTGCAAATTTAGCAAGATATAATTCTGTAGGACAGACGTGTGCAAATTAGCTAAGAATTTACCTACACAGATTAATTACGTGCATACATATATTTTATGTGTATGAAATACTTGTGCAAATTTAGCAAGTAATTTCTTACACGTATTTCTTATGTGTACACATAATTTATATAAGTTTGAAAGATAGGAGGAAATAGGCAAGTCATTTCGACACATCGATAACATGTGTACACATAAAAGAAAGCTGATCATGTACATCATGCAATATATTAGTCGTAAGGTTTAGTTTAACCACGACATAAAAAACTAAAATAAAAAAGAAAAAAAATCATCCATACAGACCAACAAAATTAAAAGATTAATATTATCCGTACAGACCAATCAAATTAGTGCATCCAACACAACTTAAGGCTCCATTTCCTCATAGAATATGTCTACAGCCCACTTCTTTCTCATATCTTCCATTGAACTATCATGCAGCAATGCCATTGGGATGTCTGTCAAGAGATGCTCCATTAACATAAGCGAATACCCCCCCTCCCCCACACGCAATACCTGTTTCGTTCCTTGGCAGATTTTTGACTCGTTCATAACCCCACAAATCTGCATTCAAGATAGCTTCTGGTAAATGTTTGAATTTACCACAATCACGCAAGAACTTTGGGAACATAATCGTAATGGGCAAGACATATGGACCTAATGCATCTTCACTATACACCCCCTTGTTGCAATCACAAAGCTCAATCTTTCCCTGCTCAAGTTGAAAGACGCATGTGAGATAATGCTCATTATCAATGTTAAGGATAGTAAATATCATCTTCGCACCATCCCATTTACGCCCACCAGGGTAAGGCATCTTTCCACTAGCATATTCCAGGAGCCCCTCCTCACACTTCTTCAACTTCATACAATCATCAAATGAAATCCTCAATTCATCAGCATCCTTTATAAAAGCATTGTGTGCTACAGTTAATTTGGTACAGAAGTTCATGTCCAATATCACATCGGTCTTGTTATAGTGCCTGTGGATTTCCTTATGCCTTCTCTGCATCAAGTTTAAATATTCATCAACATGCTGTGTGATAATGGAAAAATAAAACAAAGATGAATATAAGCATGTAAGATGGTAATTAATAAAAAGAATAGTCACATATTTGAGCAAGTATGCATGTCTACAAGCTGATCATTTATGCGTACACATATTATGAATGTGTACACATATTGTGAATGTGTACACATAATCTTGTTTTGTACACATATTCTTGATGTGTATAAATACTAGAATATGTACACACATAAATAATATGTGTACACATAGATCATACGTGTACACGAAAAAAGGTACATAGATAGAGAAAAGTGTACCTGACTCTCCATCCACTTCTTCATGTGGATTACATCTTGGAAGTCGAGGTAGTTGTACTCGTGACCCAGAAAAAGACGCTTTTTCTTGTTTTTCTCCTTCATGTATGCATTAAAAAAGGCCTCCTTAGCTGGATCAACTAGTCTATAAAGATCAACTTGCAGCCTCTCTTGCTCTTGAACATCTGCAGCCCTTGGCCTGGTTCCCCTAGCCCTTATCGCCTTCGCTGCCCTTGCCGTTGTGGCCCTTGACTTCTTCAATGATTCAACAATTGGAGATATCTGCGCCCTAGAAGGGTACACAGTCCTCTTGGGCTTCTCCTTAACACACATTTTTAGGAATTCCACAGTTTCCTTCAATTCTTTCAATAATTTCATTTCATTTTCCTTTTCCTCCTTACATCCTTCACATAATAAGCACCTGATACATCCATGTCTTCTAGAGGTGCTCTCACCACCCTCACCTCTATATCCACCAGATTGTTCAAAAAGCCTACGACCACCATCATTACAGTCAACATTCTCTCTAACTCTCCTATCAACAAAGTCAGCACTCATACCAACAACATTATCTCCAACATCTCCTCTTCCATCACCACTTGGCTCTGGAACAACTTCCATTCTTCTATGACTTTGCTCTGGTAAAACATCTATTCTTCTATAACTATGCTCTGGAACAACATCCATTCTTGTATCAATATGCTCTAGAACAACCTCTGCATCAACACCAACAACTGCAACAGCTCTGTCATCACCAACAACATCCCCCAACCTTAAATTTTGCGCACCTTTAAGTCTTTCCGTCAATTGATCGATCAACTCATCCTCCTCATCCACAAATGGCAACAAATTTTTCATGAAAACCTTTTTCTTCTCCCTTGGAGTAGGCCCAAGGAATGAGCTCACCACCTACAACCCCATCACAAAAAAGTTGAATTAGAAAAAAAAACAAGATCAGGAATAAAACATATGTGTACACATATAAATTATGTGTACACATATATGTTATGTGTACACATAAAGAACTATGTGTAATATATTCTTACATTTTACTTGTGGGTACACATATAAGTAATATGTGTACATATATAAACTATGTGTAAACACCAAATGGACGATAACTGAAAAATCACTAACCGGTTTATCAACATGGAGAAGGATATGATCAAATTCCCTCTCCTGCTTGGTAGGGATCCATCTTATCATCCTTGGTTCTGTGTGTTTTTCATCAAATTCCGGGTGCCGAAGGGATGGAATGACTTCATATGACCATGCAACGAATGCCCATGGAAAACCATATAGGTTGTATCTTTTCATTTCAACAGACGTTGGCTTGACTAGGCTCTGAATTGTCATTTCAAAGCTTTTTCTCCCCTAAGGATACTTAGCGAAGAATGTGGTAGGCCTATGAGCCAACATGACAAATAAAGGATCAACACTTGTGCGCGCATCCTTCGAACATAAGATTGAGTGCGCAAACAAAGCAAGGGAAAGACGAAACTTCGTTCTGGCATCTAGATCACCTTCACTGATCACTCTCAAGAGCTCACTTCAAGAAAAAGCCTTTTTCCTCCATTCTCCTCGATTAACGTGTCCTACATCTGTTGCCCCTTAGTTTTCACATCATCTAGAAAAATATCACTAGGGTAATCATGGCAGGACAATCCCGTCCTTAATGCAAATTTTGTTTAGTCCAAACCAAACAGGAAGTCCATTAAATTTGACCCATACCTCATTTGTCTTCTTGCATTTTATGGTCCGCAATCGGAGCCCATGGACTAATTTTGGAGGAAAAATTATTTTATCACTCAGACCCAACAAGTGTCCAAACACCGAACTTTTAAATTCATCCAACATATCCAGACTAGTCAAAGCCTCTCGAAACTTCTTCATATCCCTGGAAAGGAAGGATCTTTGTGTGACCTTGGCCACGTTTAACTCTCCATAAAGGTCCTGATATTCATATCAGGATGGAAATTCCTTGTGCCCTCCTCAACCTGCAAATGGTTAAGAGATATTGATTAGTTACATTTTTTCAAACACCATTTCTTTGTGTACACAAAAGATATATGTGTACACATAAGTTATATGTGCGTGCATAATTTATATGTGTACACATATATCTTATGTGTACATGAAATATCTTTGTGTACACATTATTTATATGTGTGCACATAAACACATACTACTTCTGGGGCTGCCTCTACTGATTTTGCACCAACACATTCTTCTTTAACCGTCTCCTCATCATCATCATTTATATCCAAGTCCTCATCAGCCTCCTCAGCATTATCCAACTCCTTTTCCTTCTCAGCATTATCATCATCCTGTATCATCTTTCTCAACAACAACCTCCAATTTCTCAAGGCATCACGTTTTGCCCCTTTTTCTTGTTCTCTAGCAGCAGTACCAACAAGTTCTCCACTTTCTTATTGTACTCCACTAGCAGTACCAACACATTCTCCACTTTCTTGTTGCACTCCACTTTCTTGTTCTTCTACTTGTTCTTCCCTTCCACTAACACTAGCAACAACATCTACTTGTTCTTCCCTTCCACTAACACTACCAACACCTTCTACTTGTTCTTCCCTTCCACTAAAACCAACTAAAACATCTTTTTCTACTCTATCCCTTCTACTAGCAGCTCCTTCTACTCCATCCCTTCCACTAGCATTACCTTCTTCTACTCCATCGTTCAAATTAACATCTTTATCTCTGCCATCACTGACAGATTTTTCAATACCCTCACTAACAACTTTTCAGCAGTCTGATCTTCTCTATCACCAGCCTCTTCTTCTCTACCACCAGGGGCTCTTTCATTTTCTTTCTCCACTATATTCTTCTCTCCCTTACTGCATTCTACATCGTCCTCCTTATTTTCCCCTACCTGAGTTGCAGAGCCCTCATTTTTTGATCTACTATCTATGACTGCCTCTTGTTGATCAACTTCCTCAATGATTTAATTAACATTTACAGGTGCACACATATCTATGCTAGCTTGGCTCTCTAATTGAGCCTCATTTGATCGTGCTTTACCGCTAGCAGTTCTAATTCTTTTGCTAGCATTTTCAGACTGCTCGCTTCTTCCATCAGCCTTCCTCTTGCCACCCATGTTACTGATACCACTAGGCTCCCCACGACGTGTGCTAACCATTGTATCTACATAGCAAATAAAAGGAATAACATAGTTAGATTAAATGAAAACAAACTTCTAAGAGAATTGCACATGGAAAGATGCAGACACATTGTTATATGTGTACACATCAAGAAAATGTGCTAAAATAGTAGTGTATTTTTTAAACTTCTGTGTACACATAAAATAATATGTTTACAAATATAACCAAATGTGTACACATCTAGAATATGTGTAAAAATAATAAACCCTTTTTTGAACTTCTTTTTTGTACACACATCAAGAATATGTGTACAGATCTTTCAGATCTATGCCCATCTTTTTGGATATTTACTCGTCTTTTGTTTTCACATCTGCAAAGATGTGTACATATTTGCAAATATTTGTACACATCATTACAGATACTTAGACATAATTTTTTTGTGGGTACTGAAAAATTGATATAAATCAGTTCGCTCTGAGTTTCTGTGCAATAATTCACACACAAACCCAGAACATGCAACCGAAAATGAACACAAATCAGAAAAACCAAACAAGGGTTTTCAAAAGAATGATATTTTTGTTTTTACTTTAAAAACGTCGAAAAAGTACATGTTTTACTTGTTGAACGGAAATATGCCAGAATCAGTTAATGACCACAACAAATTTGGCCGGAATTGGAGAAAACTAGACGAAAATTGACGATGAACAGTGTTGTTTTGAATTTTGCAAGAGAGAGAGAAGTCAAAGAATTCGAATGGAGTGACTTGATTTTGGGAATTGCTTCTGCCAGTTGTGTAAAGAGGAAAAGCTTTTTGTTTTTCACTTTTTGGCAAGTTTTAATAATTGTTGTTTGGTCCCTGCTCCGGTTAATTACCCCTCTAATGATATACGGGCAATAAAAGAAAATGAAAAAGAAATGGTTGTCTCCTTTACTCTTTTTAAAACGCAAGAAGTCCCTGTGCCTCTTTTCTCACAACTAAGATAGCAGGTTCAAGCAGTGATCCAAACATAGATGGGAAGCTCAAATAGTGACCTCAAAATGTATCCATTTCCACTCACTCCATGTCGCCATATTAGTCCTGGTCTCTCATCCAAGTAATTGAAAACACAAGAGGAGGGTGAATTGTTCGTTTTAGATTAATTAGTCGACTTAGGGGATTAGGAAGTTGATTATATAGTATAAAATTAAAGCTGAACAGAAAATAAATGCAGAAATATAAAAAGTGACACAATAATTTTATACTTGTTCAAAACCAAAGTGGTTCCTAATCCAGTTCCCTTGGATCACAAGGGAGAGTATCTCTTCTAGCTCTTTTAATTTCAAAGTACACCGTATGGTTTGTCGTTACCATAAATGATTCTCTCGTTGGTTTTGGACCTTCGCTCACCAACGACGACACAATCTGATTTATAGCTTATCAAACAAACTTCACCTTGACACAACTATTACCTCTACCTTGATCTTCTCTCTCTTTTCTTTTGAACACTCGTAAATTCTCAAGTATACAGTGATAGTATTAAGTAAAAGCTAGAGAATAGTGTAGACATTGAATAGAAGGGTAAGTAGCTTCTTTGCCGAGGTCTTCTATTAATAGTCTTCTATTGGAGAGTAGCTGTTGCAAGGTTTCTTAATAACATCTTCCATAAGCAGCCATGATTGATCTTATTCCATAATTTCCTTTGTGATTGATTTGATTGAGATCGTGATTTTCTTTGACAGAATATTTTGAAATATTCCTTATTGCAAAGGAGATATTTTGACCCAAGAGAATTAATCCTCAAAAAGATCCTTTTGAGATACGAAATCTTTTTTAGAATAAGAGAGGGCTAGTAATCAGTGTTCACACTCGCTATTGCTATCACACAACATAGCTAGCCCTGAAGGCTTTAATTGCTGATACTCTCTATTCAAAAACTTCCCTTAATAAGTTGTCGTCTTTTAATACCAGTTTCTTTCTTTCCATTCATAGCTGAGATCTTCCTAACTTCAATCTTTCTTTAATTTCTTGGATCTTCTTAAATCTTTGTATATCCTTTCTTCCTTTTTTCTTGCTTGGATTTCACTTATCTTTGATCGTCCATGTAACCTGCCATGTACACATTAATTAGTGTAGTTTTATCATATTCAAATTAGTTGAACAATCTCTCCCTTTATTATGATGACAGGGAGAGAGAGAGAGAGAGAGAGAAAGAGAGAGAGAGAGAAAGAGAGAGAGAGAGTGGGGGTAAGTGGATGTGAGAAGATGCTTTCCTGATTTGTATTAATCGACTCCGTGTGGGTCTCTTTAACGTTAGACAGAGTTTACTCCCCCTGTCTTCCTGCACATTAGTATTCAAAGACTATGTATATGTATAGTCGACTTATCCAGATATATATAGCCAACTTATCTAAGTTGACTCCCTCTATCTTCCTGCATTCAGATTAAAGTTTTGCAGGCATTTAAAATAAGGATTATGCTACAGTCTTCTCCCTCTTTGGAATCAGCAAAAAGGTTGAGTAATTAGCATCCTAGCATAAGTCAAATATTATAAAACCAAAATAAGCAAAAATTAAAGTTGTATCTGATAAGAGGTTAAAATCATCGAGGAACAAGGAAATATGTCAGGGTGTTGACTGTCACGACCCCTTTTTTTAACAAAATTAAATTAAGAAGTGTATATTCAAAGGCTGTGACGGGTGTTGCAAGGTAGACAATTATTAAGAGAATTTAGAGTCGCCACTTGACAAGTTAAAGGTGTGCCAAGTCACCAAAGTGGTGTACCTAGAACACCCTTAACTCGTCTAATGGTCTGCGTTAGAGATTCGAGTAAGGTCCTCAGTTGACTCTCGGGAAGGTATTACGCACCCTCGAGTCCTGTGCCGAGCACAATTGCTTTATTGTCATATTTTTTATTTTTTTAAGAAATATATAGTTGTTATGTTTGGCCGTTTGTTTAAAATTTTGATTGTTTAATCAATGATTGCATCAAGTCGCATGTTGGGTATACCTTAACACAAATTGACTTTAATAAATTTAATTTCCTTTTAGCCTAATAAGCAGACCGCTGGTCATACTTATCAATATCAATTTGCCTAATCGTCTTATATTTTATTATTAAGTAACTTTAAATGTTGAATGGATAGTGGCTAAATATTGGACTATATAGATCAACCCATTTTTAGTTTAACGTTAGAGTGAAATTAATTATATGGTTTAGCTTAAATGTAACTAACTTGACGGAGTTAACCAATTATGCATCTCTCTCGCCAAAATGCGGTTGTTTGCCAAATTAAGGATTATTTGTTAAACATGTGGCTATTTATCAAACCACCACAAGTAAGCCTTACATTTGAAGTGGGCTAAATTATTTGTGAAAAATGAACTGCTTCAATCGAACTTGTTTGATTTATTTCTCATATAAAATGAATATTTACATTGATAAGGAAAAAAAAACTAACTTTAACAATTTTTTATTAATAAAACATTAATTATTTCAAGAAAATATGGTTGTTTGTAAAAAGTGGTTGTCTAATCAAAAGGTGAGGGCTGTTCAACAAAATAGGAGGTACAGTATTAATATATTCACAAGATTAGCTTTCTGATTCAGTCGATTTGCACTTTTGTCATGATTTGTAATATTTGAGGTATATGGACTAAATTTCAAACTATAACTCGCCTCTTTTAGCAGTAATTTTACAAAGATGTCCTGCATTTACGTACTTCATTTCTGATTTGTTTCAATTTGCAGAGAAGAAAGAAAGGAAAAACTTCACTCTATGGCTATTTCTTAAATACCATCCAGATTTTATAATTTACTACCAAAACGGGCTTGAGTTTGCAAATTTAAACTTTAAAGGTTTCTATCCGTACTGCTTTTATGCACAACTCAAAAGTATATACATGGCTCAAAAAATAGACGTACCAGAACAACCATCTTCCATTTTTTACTAACCGTATCTAACAAAGATCAATTAAGACATCATATATTTATATAAAAGCAAAGATGATATTATGAGGCCTTCAAACATGCTGAAATTGATATCATTCACATAGTCAAATACAAATTTAATGCAAGGTTAAATTGTGTATCAAAGATCCAACAACACAAGCAAATGAAGATAGCCAAGTAAAATACTAATGCAGTAACTTTTACTCCATAAATCAGCTAACAACAGCCCTTTTACACCCTTTAAGCAGCAGCACAAGCAACAGAGGACAGCCCAAAACTTAGCGACAATAGCTTCGACAAACAGATCAACAGTAGTAGACCCAAGACCAACCAAACAGACCCATAAGGCTTCAAGATTTATACCCCAAAAGACCCTTAATGTAAATACTTTTGGTTCTAAATCCTTCTTTCAAACTTAACTATTTTTTTCAAGTGTTTTAGCTCTCATTTAATGTATTTTCAGGTCTGATTGTTGATGTGTTAAATGAAGAGTAAATGCCCCTATTTATGGCCAAAATTTGAAGCCAAAAGATGGAATGTGGACTTAAAAGTATAAGCCCACACCGCTATTACATTGAGTGTTCTAGCCTTGCTTTAGGCCTATTTTCAGCTACTACCGACAGTATAAAGCCACTAAAGACTGAACTAGAGGACTCCCTAGTTGAGGCCTAGTGGGACCTACTTACAACAAGCTAAAACTCACAAATTCTACTTCAAAATCTGCACAACTAAACACCAATTTTCAGCCTACAACTTACTGATTGATACATAACTTACTAAGCCAAAAATAAAATCCCAGTTGGCTTGGCTCAACATAAGAACTTAACTAGAACAAAATACGAGAGTGGGCATTCAACCCTTGTGTACTCAAACCAATGAACAAGATAAGAACATATTTCATAATGAAAACTTAGAACTTGCAAAGAGACTACAACAAAACAGTTAATTTCATACTTGATCGAACATTCAGCGAGTTCCTGCTCAATTCCAGATTCATCATCCCCTTTTTGATTATTTCACACTTAACTGAAACTAACCAAAACTTAACACAGGTTCAAACATACTAAGCCAGACACAAGATTATGCGATCTTAGTAATCTGGCAGAACTAAACGACAATTTTAAACTGATATTTTATTGGAACTAAACAAGAATTTAGAGTTCAAGAATCGCTTAATGCTCGAACCATGAACATTGACTGAAGAGACAATTTTCACACTGAAAAAAACTCAGAACACGAAAGCTATAAAAACTTTATTACATAAGGAAATAAAACAAACAGCCCACGAGATGACAACAAGTATCATACAATTTACTCTTAAAGCAGGGAACAAATGACGAGGATACACCATTTTTTAATAATAAGAAAATCAATTTCAACTTGAACAAAACTAGAACAACAATTCTTGATGGCTTCAACTAACACCCATACCCTAACTATAATACAAATGAACATAATATTTCCTAGTACTAAGCTTCTAGCCCGAAGAGTTTCTAATACTAACAAAAACAACATAAACAGAGAAAGAAAGAACAAGGGTTGAAACTCGCCTAACCATTGACGAGCCAACACGCCAAAGCGTTGTCAAAGCTGCACCCACTCCCTCGTTACATCATCAGAGCTATTTCATTATTTCCATCATCGCTACCTGAGCACATCAATCACCACCACTGCAGCGTTTCAAAGCTGCTGACCACTGCCTTTGGGCCATCAAATCGCAGCCTCTCCATCGCCACTACTGCCTCGACGTCGCACAACAACATCACTTCTACGAGCCAGTTCCATGGTAGGAACAACACATTCCCACCACTGTGTCACCATATCAGCCCATCGTCACCAACACCACATCACAACCAACAAATCACCAGTCCAGTGGTGAAATCAAATAGAAAGAAGAAGAAAAAAAAAATAAAAATAGAAAAGAAGGAAACGGGCAGTGTGAAGGGGAAAAATGGAGGGGTTGGGAAAATACCTTCATAATCGTGTTGAGAATAGTGAGAGAAGACTGTCGACGTAAGGTTCACCAGAAAAAAGTGGAGGACACCGCAGTTTCAAAATTTCAGCAACTTTGAGCCTCAATCTACGAAAAATGGCTATATTTTTGCTTAATCCAAGTTGAGAAATAGAAAGAGGGGCCGAAAGGAGTCGAATGGTGTTTTATTATACTTTTCCGGCCATCGGAGGCGGTGGTCCGGTGGCGGCTTGAAGGCGGAGAATCGGCAGAGCTATGGTGGTGGGCGATTTCCGGTGAGCTGGAGAAAAATTGCAATAGTTCGTCCAGCTGGGAAGCTAAAGGGTGTAAGGAGTGAAAAGTGAGGTATTTTTGCTTATATATGAGGTGAGTGGGCCGGGTCAGGAAGTGGGCTGATGCGCTATAGTCGTTGGGCTACAATATTTCTACAAATGGCTATTAAAAGTCTACACCACTTAAAACATACACAATTAACTACAATAAAAACCACATAATTTTACAATACAATTAAAACATAGAATCACAATTAAACACATAACAAGTAACTTTTAGTAATTATCATATTTATCATCCTAATTAAAGACAATTTTAGTTAAAATAAAAGTCTTAAACTCTAGGAAAATTTGACAAAAATTCTATGAAATAGGTAAGGCTATTGTGAGCAATTTTATTTTTATTTTCATACCAAAAGTAGGTGATTACATTGACCATATTGTCTGTCATTCTGTCCAATTTGCCCTGCACATCTGGAGAAAAGTTATTAAGATGCCCTTGGATGTCTCTAGACGCAGCATTAAACCTTTCATGCACATGACGAATTTTCGCAGCTGAATCTCTAACAACATTGTCGATCTTCAAAGAGATTCGTCCATTTTCAAGTTCAACTTTAGAAATAGTGGTAAACGTCTGATCCTGTTTGTACTAAACACTCTAAAGAAGATCTTTAAGGTTATCAACTTCCTTGAAAATCATAGTTAAATCCTCAGATAGCACATGATTAATCGATGTTGAGGGCCCAGCATTGTCAGATGGGAGAGCGACATTTCCTGCGTTACAACGACGAGTATCCTGACTATATTGTTGAACCCAAACCCCTTCAACATGTACATAACCCCTTGAGGCAAAGGGACGAGAGTTATAGCGGGTAGAGACTGTCATCATTTTGTATCAAGACAAATTTAGCTGATAAAATTTGAGAATTTTCATGATGAGCATTCCATAAGGCAAAGATGACATATCAGAAGCACTTTCAAGCATTTAATTAATGATCCAGGCACACAGATTTAACTTCCTTTTATTGACAAGGCAATAGACACGAAGGGTGTCTCTTTGGTCATTGTACTCAGTGAACCAGTGCAGGAAAGTAAAGTTGTGCTAACCATATGAGCAATAACACGTCATTCAAATGATAAATCAAAAGGACCAAGTTGTCGTCCTTCAGGGATATCAGCATAGTTTTCACAGATGCACATTTTAGCTTGTTCAAAGGTTACCTGATATGTAGTAGGCCAGCCAACTTTAAAAAACTCAGAGAAACTAGAAAACTTACACCCAAGAATATGACCCAGAATTTTTGGATTTACCATTAGACAGGTAGCAAGTACCACAGATTCAACACCATCATCACCAAAGGGGCAAATATTTGCATAGAAAACCCGATAAGATCTTCACAACATCTTCAGGAGAAACAGAGAAAATATTAGTCCAACCTTGAAAAGTAAAGAAAGTTTTAATCTTACAGTTTAGTTTTCCATGGCTTCCAAATAAACGATATTCCCATGAGCCATAGGCTTGTCTTTCAGAGAGTGAAACTTTTCAACATAGTAAGGGTCCTAAAAATCAACAAATTCATCAAATTCGAGGGATTCTCTTTTTTTGCGCTTGACGAAATCAACTTCTTCTGGTTCCATGGGACATTTTCCTTTGCCTTTGGTGGACCTATTCGAGTTTTCAAAGGATTTTCAGGAAGAGATGGTGTGTTTTCAGAGTGGTTGGAATCAATAAGTACTAGAGAAGAGGATGAGGGAACTTTGTAAGTAACACGAGGGATTTTTTGAGTGGATGTGGCTTATCTCTTTGCCTTTTCCATGATTTTGTGTTGAGTAGGTGAGAGGAAAAAGGGAGGAGTTTTAAAGAAGAAACAAGTGGGTTTCCTAAAGAGCTAAACCGAGGCATCTAATCAGACGAAAAGGTTGCGTAAGAACAGAAGTTGTAGAGGAGAGAGTAATAATGATAGTGGAAAATCAGGAAAACATGCAACTTTTGTCTTTCCAATCAAGAGAATGAGTGACATATGTGCAGCACAAAGCAAATAAAGACAAAACAAGTAATAATCACGTAATGTTTACCAAGTTTAAGACTGGCGAAATATTATGCCATATTTAGTCATGGTACTCACGCAATACCTACCATATATATGCAAAAAATATTATTTCTAAATAGAATGCATGGTATACTAAAAATTAAATTAATAAGTGAAAATTTTGTTTTAGCGCGGATCAGAAATAATTCCAAGTGATTCTCTTTAAGGTGTAAAAATGTTCTTCCAGTAGAGGTTTTGTGAAAATCTCAGCTAATTAAAAATCAGTGTTAACGAATGTATTATCAACATCTTCTAATTGAACATGATCCCTAATATAATGATATCTAACGTCAATATGCTTTGTTCTAGGATGATCAACTGAATTCTATGCAAGATTTATAGCACTAGTATTATCACATAGCATAGGACTAGGTTTAATATGCAAATCATAGTCAGAGAGTTGTGATGACATTCATAGAAGTTGAGTACAACAATGTCCAATATACTCTGACTCAGTAGTGGACAGTGCAACACAGTCTTGTTTCTTGCAATGCCAAGAGACAAGTGACTTTCCTAGAAAGAAACTTACCCTACTAGTACTTTTATGATCAACTATATCACATGCATAGTCAGCATTAGAAAATCCTATAAGATCAAAATTATTAGTACTAGGATACCACAAGCCATAAGATATAGTTCCAACAAGATAACGAATGATTCTTTTGAATGCCACCAAATGAGAGACTTTGGGAGCTGACTGAAGCCTAGCACATTTGCATACAAAAAATATGATATATGGTCGACTAGCAGATAAGTAAAGTAAAGATCCAATCATGCCTCGATACAGTGAGGCATTTACATCAGTACCCTTTTCATCAGTAACCAAGCTAATTGCTGGACTCATAGGAGTTTTGCCAGTATTAGCTTCAATTATTCCGAATTAGTTCCTTGGTGTACTTGGATTGCCAGATAAAAATTCCCTTTTCAGTTTAATTTGAAGTCCAAGAAAGAAAGTCAACTCACCCATCATACTCATTTCAAATTCTCCCTGCATCAAAGACTCAAACTCCTTGAACATAGATTGATTAGTACTACCAAATATGATATCATCAACACAGATTTGTAAAATCAGGTTACTATTGGGAGTTCGCTTGATGAATAAACTTGTTCGCTTACTGCACGAGTAAAACCATGTTTCATGAGAAAGATATTTAGTCGTTCATACCATGCTCTATGGGCTTGTTTTAGGCCATACAGCGCTTTAGATAGTTTGAAAACATGGTGAGGAAACTTTTTTACTTTCAAAAGGTGGAGGTTGTTGTGTTCGCCTAAATCTGATTAGGACAATAAATTAAATTTGTTTTGGGTTAACTAGCAATTATTTGTATCAAAGCCGTAAAATGACAAGGAATTCAAGAAAGAAGATTGGACAATAGCTAAGAGACAAAAAGTAAGTATTTTTCATATATTTCTGGATGGATTTCCTTGATTACATGCCCCTATTTATAGTTTACAAAGGTGAGGGAATAATAAATACAATTAATGGCCATTATACCACGTTCAATCATGGTCTCCCTCTTAAATGCCCGTATAACAGTCGACAGTTACAGAAGACAATTGCTCGTTTTTAAAAGAGTGAAACCTCCCCAAGGGGTAAACTGCTCGCCTTGTGATGGTTATCTTTTAGTTGGCCTGAGTAGTAACTTGTAACCAAGATTTACTTTTGACCGAGGCACCTAGCCTCGGGAACCAAGCACACTCTTTGAGGGTTGTTTCCAGAAGACCCAACCGCCCCCACGTCTCGAGACCTAGCGCCGAGGCTCGGTAAATTTTCACCCAATACAGATAGTCCCCCCATTCCTCGAATGATTGCCAGAATATGGGAAAGCAGCGTGGAAAATTATCCACCATGGAATTTGAAAAGGTTGTCGTCTCTTCAACATCACATTCACCGCACGCAGCATTTTCTGAGCGGCCGTGACCCTTCGATTTACCTTCCCAGTGTAAAAGTAATGATGACAACATTTAAGGCATTTGAGCAATCCCTCTCCTGTGAGTTAGCCAACGTGTCCGCCATTTTCACTATTTCTTAATCCTTTGATCAATAGTAAAAACTTTCTGCAATTCTTACTTTCTCTTACAAAATCTTTCCACCATGTCTTCTATTCACTATATCCAAAATTCTCCTGGATCATCTGAGGAGAGAACTATTGACGGCAGCTCCGTGGTAATGGGTGATGAATTGGTGAGCGTGCCTGTGCAATTGAAATTCATTGCACCAGTAGAATACGATAATGAAGCCACTTCTCATTCGAGTGACCGTCCTGGTACCACCAGTCAAAAGGGGGTATTAGTTGAAGATGATGAAGCTGCAACTGAAAAAGTTACTAATGATGGCAATGATGAAGCAGAAGCTGCAGAAGCTTCAAAGCCCAAGAAGAAATCTTACACCGGAGAACTCAAACCACATCAAGTGATCCCCTCAAAGTATGACCCCGGTAAAGATTTTAGAATACAAAAGCAAACAGCCTCTGACCTTGAGAAGAACAGGAATGTGCCCGTTCAACGTTCACCGAGCCTACTTACACAAGCTCACAAAGATCTGGTTCGAGAAGATTGCAATTTGGGCCCCGAGGTCCAAATCGTTGTTCTTTCCCTGGAGAGTCGTCTTGTGATAGAATCGTCTGGTTCTCCGCCGTTTATACTTATCCCTTCACGATAGGTTTTACCCTCCCTATACATCATATAGCTGACACCTTCTGCCCAACCTACAAGTTGTGCTTAGCTCCATTGGGCCCCAGCTTCTGGAGGGTTATTCAATGCCTTGACTTCTTGAATCAACAAGCCAAGGTCCCTTTTACTTTTGACCATTTGATCTCTCTCTTCTATCCCACTATACTCAAGGATGGAGTTGTTCAAATGAACAAACAAGGCAAGTTTTCTTTAATCACGAAGGGTGATGATACTGAGGCTGGGTTCCCCAAAGCGTGGAGCAGAATTCGTAAGTGACCGAACCCTGACTTCTCCTTTTTCATCTGCATAATTCCTCTAACTTTAATCAATCTTTCGTATTTCCAGCGGAAAAACTTCTGATCAACCCTCTGAAGGGTTTGACTGCCTGGGTACAGGTGATTATTGATGCCAAGCTGAGGCCAAAGAGATCGTGGACGATCTTGGCGGTATTGGATGAAAATCAGTGGTCGTGCAAACAGCACGGTAAATGTGTACTATGTTTTTCTCTTCTTAATTCAAAGACTTGCTTTTATTCTACCTCTTCCCTTTGCAAGCTTCCCCAAGAGGGCAGCTTCCGAGCCAGAGGAAGTATAAAAGAAAGAGAAGAAGAAGGAAAAAAAGAAGGAAGAGAAGAAAGAAGCTGAAGTCCCCGAGGCTGGGGATAGTTTAAAAGACTTCGAGGACTCGGTTGAGGTCCTCTCCAAAACTAAAAATTCAAAAAAGTCACCGAGTCACAAGACTTCAAAAGGTTTGAATCTTAATTGCTTTCTTCATCTCTTCTCTCTTTTTTTCTTAAATGACCTCCTTATCTGCTTAGATTCAAAGAAAAGGAAGGTAACACCAACTAACCCTTCCAAAGCAAAATGTCCTCGGGTTGAATCATCTGAGGCTCCTTGGGGAGACCTGATTGACGAGCCTATGGATTAAGATGCTCGTGATGAAATCGAGGTGACTAACCTCGAAGAATTAAACCAAGCCACTGAAAAAGGCTAAGGGTAAGGCCAAGGTGGCTAAAAGCCTTCCTACCAAGGAGAAGACGATTGCTGAACCTACCCGAGCTGAAGAGAGGGTCTCTGATGACTTTTCTCGGGCTGCCTCCCAACCTGACCGCCCCTCGGCCTCTAAGATAACCCCTAGAATGATTGGCATCCCCCTGATCTATGCATGTTGGATGAATCAGTAGCCATTCCTATCAGTCTTAAGGATTTGCTTGGACCGACAGAGCGAGAGCGCTTCAAAGATTTTCCCATTGACGACTTGATGGACTACACAACGCAGCATGCAGTTCATATAAACTTTTACTGCTTTAAATCTTTTTATCCTTAATTACCTTTGCATCTTTATAACCCTGTTCACCTTGCTTGAAAAGCTTTGTCTATACTATGAAGGCAGCTAAGATTGAAGCTCACCGAGCGGCTAACCTTAGGAAGGTTGGGGAGCGATGGGACAGTTTAAAGGGTGGACATCAAGCCAAAATCTCTGAGCTTGAGAAGCATTTACTTGATTCTGAGGTCGATTTAGATCAACCCCACAATGTAGCTGCAGAGTCGGACCTTGAGCTAACCAAGTCTCGTGAGATCATTGCCAAACTTGAAGCTGAAAAGAGGACTGAAGAAGAAAACCTCCGGGCTGAAATTGATGCGGTAAATGCAACGATCAATGATTTGACTGGACAACTTCAAAACCAGTCGAGGGAGTTCTCATCAAAAGTGACCCAGCTCAAGGCCTAGACTCAAGCCCTCGAGGCAAAAGTAAAGATATTTCGGGGTGAAGGAGCCATTTTTTCATCTGAGCTAAAGTCCAAGATCAAAGCTAAGCTGAAGTCTAAAGATACTAGGGCCCGTGTTGATAGAAACTGGCTATCATCCAAACCAAGCTAAAGAGTCTCGAATAATGCAAAGCTGGAGTGAACTTGAAAGAAGAAATTGCCAAGGCAAAAGATGGTGTTGCCAAGGCTCAGCAATTGATCAGCAAACTTTCCTTGAATAGTGAAAGCTCGAGTGATGAAGATGCAGAGAGTGAATGTTCCGAAGCTTCGTCTTCTAGTGCTGACAAGTGAACTTCGTCAGTGTTCTCATCTCTTTTTTTGTCTTTGTTTGGGCCTTCGAGCTTGAGGCCTTCGAGCCGCTATTTTGTAAATATCCTTATGCTAGCCTTCGAGCCTTTAATAAACTTTTGATTGCTTCAAATTTTAGTCTTTACTTTGTATTGAAAGCACTTGACATGTCATTCGAACATTTTGCTTACAAGACATAGATAAATTTTGCTTAGAATAAAGCTAGCTTAGGACGACGTCTCGTCCTCAAGCCGAGGCTTAAATAAAAAAACTGGCATCATACATTGGATAGAAAAGAAACTGAATCAAGTTTTATTCCATTCGAGCCGATTTACATAAATCCTAGTCGTGACAAGACTTAGGCAAATTCTTATTACAACAACCACCTCGGGCGATTACGACAGACAGCTAGGCTAACTCCTAAGGGAATAGTCCCTGGTGTATGGATTGCTAGTCTTTGGGTTTCGTTCGAAGTCTCCAGTTATGGAGTGAGTCGAAGGCTGACTGAGCTAACTCCCCTTGCACCCCCCCAAGTGATCGGGTGTGAAAAATGTAGACCCGAGCACTGTGTATCGTTCCCTCCGCTTCCTAAAAAGGACAAGCAAAGAAAAACGAGGGGTAAGTATCGTTCAACCCAAGCGTGGGAGCCTTGTATTTGACCTAGGGTAACGTACCTCAATGTCAGAAATAATAATCCCCAAGGTTTCTGCATGAATACTGGGACCTTTTCCACTTCTCCTTGAGAGCCTATTTTAAGAACCGAGCTCTCCTCCTCACCGGGCCCTGGGCTAAGTAACTACTATTTGGAAGGCCCAACCGGGGCGACTCTACTCTTCATCGCAACCGAAGAATATTCGTGAGCTATACGTTGCTCACCTCAGATGGTACGAATTCCCCATGGGGTTGGGAATTTAATTACTTGGTGCAAGGTACATGGAACAGCTTCCATCTCATGAATCCAGGGCCTCCCGAGGATAACATTATTGTCGCATCCTATTTTTTCTGAACCGGTTAAAGTTCAAAATAGGGCTAGACTTATTGGAACTCACGCGTAAAGAGTTGGAGTCGCCACCTGACATATTTTTTAACTAGACGTATTAGGGCACCTACTTTTGTTTCTAGCTAATTTTATAATTAACTCCGAAATTTAGTCTACGAACCAGAAATTCTAGGTAAGGGTTCAAGTTAACCCGAGAGGAAGGGGATAGGCACCTCTCAGGCTCCACCAAATATGGTTACCGACCGGACTAAATAATTGGGATTCTAAGCAATTAAAAGCAAATAAACTAACTAAAAATAGACGGATAATTAAATGACTATCTATAGTATGCATGTAATAATTAAGGTTAAATAAAAAAAAGTTCTAATTTGCTAATAGGCTTCTTCCTTGGAGAATTACACCTTACAAAATAAAACACATTAGTTAGTAGATTAAAATAAAATAATAATAATGATAATATGAAAATGAAAGTAAAACGATTTTAAAAGGTATTTCCAGGAGCGTCGTTTTCTAAATTGTTTGTCCACGTATACCTCACAAAAATACGAAAATGAAGTTAGTATTTTAATTAATAATAATAATAATAATAATACTAATAATAATAATAATAATAGCAATAATAATGATATAAGATAATAGTAATAAATAAAATAAAATAAAAGAAAAAAAAAGGATTTTATAAAACTGTAGGCTCAGGTTTGTATGAATCGGGTAGAGGTTAGGGACGTCGGTACGGCTGCAAACACGGGGGTCCTCCGGTTTCCATTCGAAGCATCGGTCCCACCACTCCATCGCCGGCTTGTTTTGCAATAAAGCTCATACATGTCATCATCGCCTATTTGTTTTAGGGACACGGGGATAGGACTGTTTAAGTGCAGTATCATGTTCAAACCAGTGTATAGTATCTGTCAAATCATTGTAAAGCCTCAAATAAAAATATTTTCATAGGCTAAATTTATATCCAGATTAGTGTTACACCAGGCAGCGCGAAAGGAGCAACAAAACTTATCTACAAAATAGATCAGTAAGAGCAGCGGGCCCCAGCCAATGTAATAATAATATGTTAAACCAAAGTCAAAGAGCAGGGCAACACTAAAGAACATAACAGTCAAATTCAACAACAATGTTAAACGAAACCACAGCCAACAAAGGCACAAGAACGATCGGCGGCCAAGATGATTGAAAGAGAATCCATCCACATATTTAATCCTACAAAAGAGATGATGAACGACAAAAGAAAAAAAATCGCAAAGAATCAACAGGAGACTCGGCCATAAACGATGAGTCATCGCCGGTGCAGGGAGGAGCGACACCAGCTGGGTAGCAGCATCGCTACCAACTCCCCAAACTCCTATTTTTATTCCTGCACGAAATGAACAGATAAGAATACGGCGAGGTGGAGGAGCAATGCCAATCAGATTTTCCAGTGAGCAAAATTCGGTGGCGTCTGTTCCTATCTATTCTCTTTGAATTCAGTGACAAACAACCAAAACAGGAGAGAAGGAGCAGAGTGCAGCCGGAAACAAAAATGTTAGGTCAGATCTCTGGTTAAAGCTCCGACGATGATGGCTGCTATCAACCGCTGTTACTGGTGTTCCTTCCCCCTACTTCCTCGATCTGTTTTGTTGGTTTTGGTGTGGGTGTGTGTTTGGATTGGATTTTGGTGTGAGAAGTATTTTACGGTGGATTCAGTGGTGAAGAGAGATATGTAGGGGTGTGTATATGTATTTGTCTGCACTGTGTGTTTTTGGGGAATAAAACGGAGGGGTGCAAGGTCTGTGGGCGTGGGATTTGGTGTATGTACTGATGTTTTATGTGTGTATGTGTATTGGGGAAGAAGACCAGGAGTGGGGCCTGGCGCATGTGTGTATGTGTGTATATGTGTAAGTGTGTGTTTTTGTTATTGATGGTGTGTACTGTGAAGAAGGAGGTCAAAGGATGGTGGTGCAGTGTGTGCGTGAAGGAGAAGATGAGGGGAAGGTATGTACTGCCTATGTCTCGTGTGTATAAAGAAAGGAGAGAGAGTGTTCATGTGTATTGTCTGATTGTGTATTGTGTGATTTGTACTTGGTTCTGTGTATCTGATGATGGGTGTGTATTCAAGAAAAGAAAAATTGGGCAAAGATCCATTGGTAATGGGGAGGGAAATGAGGGATATGGAGAGATTTTGGGGAAATAATTTAGGAGTCAAAAAAGAAGAGTGAGATTTTCTATTAAAAATAGAATAAGAGACAAAAGGGAAAATTTATAGTGCATTAGGGTGATTGTATTTGGACGAACACTTGCCAAGATTCAAAGAAGGATTTACCTAAGAATGGGAGATTTATATCTAAAAGAATTCAAATTCAAATGAACATGACCAATTATAATGAACTTAAATGGATGGTACCGAATTTTTACTGGGCATTTTATAATCGGACTAATAATTGATTTAAAGGTGCACAATAAATAAAAATATAAATAAATAATATATATTATGTATAAAAGTGAGAGAGAGAAAAAAAACACATATAGGAAAATTGAGGTCAAATTAAAGTATTTAAGAATAAATAATAACAAATAATTATAAAACTTTATTTTATGCAGTAAATTACGCAAATAGTCATATTTTCACAAATAGCCTGAATGATTTAAATTACGTAATATAATCACAATTAAAATATATAATGTATAGATAGGGAATAACACACGTAAAATGCACATATAAAGGAAATTGGAATGCAAATTAAACTAATTAAACAGCCACAAATATTAATTAAAGCCACAATTATTTATTAAATGCTATAAATGCGCTAAAATCAGAAAAACAACAACATTTTGGCAAATATTCTAAATAATTCAAAATTATGTAATATAGCCACATTTAAGTATGTAATATATAAGTAGAGGATAACACACGTAAATGCAAGCCTTCTAATGCAAATTTTGCACAAATAGTCAAATTGCATCTTTAAGTTAAATTATAGCCAATTTTAGAAAAAGGAGGGACAAAATTGCGTGTCAACAATTATAAGCCATATCGTCGGTCATCACTTGAAAAATAGTTTTCTTATCAACTCCTTCGGCATTTGTAGTAAGAGTAATCTTTCGTAGCGTCTTCTTGGTAGAGTTGTTGAACCCTGTTAATATGGTTGTCTTCGGGACGACGAGATCCTTCAACCACATCTTCTTAACAGTCCCATAATTGATGATATTTACCGAGTTTTCAGGATCGATCAAGACTTGCTTGACATCACAATAATTAATCCTTAACATGATCACTAGAGCATCATGATGGGAAACATCATCCCATCACAATCCTCTGCATAAAAAATGATTTCATTCTCTGATCCACCAACTCGGGTCCTTTTCTCCATGGTGATTGAAAGTTTTGCGAATTTCTTCGCGGCAGTGAAGTTGACACCGTTCACCTCTAATCCCCTAGTTATAACATTCACCACTCTTTTAGGAGATTGCGCCCTCGGTGACTGTTCCCCTCCCCTATTCTTAACAAAAGTGTGCTTCCCCTTATCGATGAGATACTCAGCTAACAAACCATTCTTGAGAAGTTGGGCCACCTAGAGGCGCAACGCTTTGCAATCCTCGGTGGCATGCCCATAATCCATATGAAACTCATAAGGGGACCCATATCCCTGGGGTGTTCGTATGTCTCTTGGCAACCTTACACCCCGATCTGTCATCCCTTTTATAGCGTTTACCAACTCAGAAGTGGAAACGTTAAAATTGTAATCAAGGTTTCGGGGCAAGTCTTTATCTTTGGATACCAAGGATGGTCCCTAGGAGTTATTTTGATTGGCATTCATGTTGACTTTCCCCTTAACCTTTGACTTACATGTTGTTGCCCTCTGAGGCGCTGGTTTACATGCTACCTCTGTGAATTATAAGGCTTGTATCTACCTTTAGAGTTCCCTCGTGGCACATCGGCGCGTCGAGAAGACTCTAAGTAACCTCGGCACGAATTATACCGGCCTATCATCCTCCATTCAGCCTCCTCGAGCCAAATTTTTTCAGAAGCCCTATCGTGCAATTCATCCCACGTCAGGGCCTGGTGTTGCTGGAGCTCCTTTTTCAATTCAGCAGAAGTCTCGGAGTTGCTTACATTTATGTTTCTTTCAAAAGCCATGACAGCCAAATTGTCATCCATTTTTGGCAGATCCATTCTTTCAGCTTGAAAGCGATCGAGGAAATCCTTGATTTGTTCGAGGTACTTTTGTTTAACCTCAAAGATATCCTCCATTCGCTTGAGGATTTTCTGGGCTCCAGTATGGGATTTGATAAACATATCAGCCAAATCTTCGAAGTCCGATATTGACTCGGAGGGGAGGTGCGTGTACCAATGCAGCCCTCTTTTTCTTAAGGGTATCAACAAACTTGTTGGGAAACATGGACTCCCTTTCCACCATGGTCAAGTCATTGCTTTTGACCATAACCATGGATTCAGTTATTAGATCAATGAGGTCAGTCGTGCTATCATATTTCTTTAGGATTTGAAACTTAAATTGTTTGGGAATGGGAGAAGGAGCAGTCTCGGGCTTGAAAGGTTGTTGTCTGCATTTCTCAATATCTATCACTCGCTTAGGCTTTCTGACCCCGGGGACGTTTTCAATCCGCTTTTCCATGCTAGCCTCAAACTCTTTTTTCCACTTTTCAAAGTCCGACGGGACGCTAGTTTCAGCCACCGTTGGAGCTACCCCAAAGGGCTGAGCGCCTAATGGGGCGAACCCCGAGCCTCCAGATGCGGCTCCATTTGGAAGTCCCCATATAGTTGTGCCCGTGGGAACAATGTTCGGGAAGCTTCCATTAAATGTAGCAGGTGGAGGCTCGGTGGGATTTTTTGACCTTCTCAGATCCATGCTCAATCCACTCACCTATGAAGGTGTGGGGCGATGGTCAAAGATAGTAGTACCCAGCTAGAGTCGGGGTCGATTTTCTCAGGGAGCTAGCTTGAAATCTATTAGACTTAGATTGAATAGCAAAGGGTTCTATGAATTGTATGTATTTTCCTAGATATAAATTGGTAAAAGTTGAGATAACTAAAACTGCGACATCGACTAATACTAAAAGCATGCAATAAGCTCAACACTTTAAAGTAGATGTAAATCTGGAGAATGAGCTAGGGGTTTACTCATTCCGACAAGATTCTTGTCACTCAAACTCTTGTCTTAACCTTTCAAATTGTATGGGTAATATAAATGATCGGACCTCAAATGTATTCCTCAAAATCCATTAGGGAATGAGAGGGTTTGCCACATCAAGCTTGTTAGGGTCAATAATGGGGTGCGAGAAACCCTAGTCCAAGGACCCGAGTGGGAATGACAATTTTAGGGTCTTTCCCTTTAGATGGGGTAGGCCGTAGCCAATGTATCCCAAATTCTCGCTAATTTCCATTAACCTACACCTTCAACCCTACTAGGGTTATGAAAGGAAAGTAGGGTTAGGTTCAAGTACGACCCTGCCTCAAACCCTAGACAATGAAAGTACGAAAGAGAACTAGATTCATCTTTACCCATAGATTACACAAGATTAAAAGTAAGTTTTAAGTAAAAATCATCAAGTCTTCATGAATAAACCCCTAGTATGAGTATATAGGGTCTAACAAACACATAGTAAGAGATGATATGGCAAGAATCATATGAAGAATTAGATTAATATACGAAATCCTTAGAAAAAATTTAAGTTTAAGCCCTTCCTTTGCCTCCAAGAATATTCAAAAATATAATAAAATATATTCTAAGCTGAAAAAATATTTCTTTCTAGGAGGCATAACAGCCTATTTATAGGCATGGGTTTTAAAACTAGGCTAATATTTACAAAATTTCCATTTTATCCTATTTTATGCTAGACCATCAATCATTCGGCGGGCCGCAGAATGAGTTGTGCGGCTGCCGAAGGCTAATCTAACTCCTCTATTTTCTTATTCTGTGGTGCAGGTCCAGCTGGGCGCAGGTTCGGTGGCGGACAGCTCCAACTCTCGATGATGTCTTTTAAGCTCAATGTGATAGTCGGCGGAATCGCATATGCATCAGCGGGTTCGCTGAGTGTTTTCAGCATATCTTTCGGCGGTTCGCCTCTTAGCTTCACAGGAACTTGATGAGCTCTTGAACTCGATCCTTCTTTGGCATGCGATTCGGCGGGTCGCCGATCAAGCTGCTGCATGTTCTCCTTGTTCTTCAAAATGTAGCCAAAGTTCACTTGTTTTAGTTCTTTTCTTCATTCTTCTTGGCTTTATGCATTGATATTCTTTGTAACCTTGAAACATGGAGATAAACATATTTACTCAAGTAATAAAGCTATTAGGACGTGAAAGCTATTCTAAAAGAGTCGCAAATATACGCAAAATGCTAATACATCAACTCCCCCAAACTTAAGCTTTAGCTTGTCCTCAAGCAACATTAAGAATTATCTTATGTATCACAATTTAGTACCGGGGTTGAGTTCAACAATGAGACTGAGACAAGGGGAAGTTCATTACTTTGGTTGATACTAACATTTAATTTCACACATGAAAATCCAACCAACAATCCACAAGCTCCAAAATCACAACTACATCGCTAGAGCTTCTAGTGATGACTAGAGCATGCATAGCACAATTGCTTCCTCAATTCACCTAAGGCTTTCTTAATTGCATCTTCAAGTCTCAAGTCCCCTAATGCTCTCACCGCAAGGAATGAGTCCCTATCTCTCAATATAATCTAAATAAAGGGACCCTTAAGTCTAACCCCTCACTCTCACAAATGAATGCAAGTTAAGCATATATAATGGCATAGGCTTCGCCTTAGTGTCACTTTGTTATTTCTTTCATGTCAATTAGTGAAGGATCAAATAGGACTTCTAAGGTTGTAATGTAGGCTTTTGGTCATAGGTAGGGTATAATTTGGATAAAGAATGAATAAATACTACTTGGGTACTACATTATCCTTTCATTCATTTCACTTTAAGCTTTCTCTTCACATTAGCTCTTATTCCCACTTTTCTCACTTGATCTTTGCTTTGTGGCTCTTATTCCTCTTTTTTGCTTCACTTCTTCTATTTTTTTGTCTTTTCAATTTTTTTTTTGTTATTTCTGCATTTTCTTGATTTTCTTCTTTTTCTCTTTTTCCACTTTTCTATACAATTATCTTTTTTTTTTTTTTTTTGAAGACCCACTTAGCTCTCATTTATTTGTTCCCCTCCCCCAAACTTTGCACGTCTTTTAATGCCTCAAGGAGGTAGGACTAAGAGAAAGTTAGTAGTATCAAGCACTTAGAATTGACTCGGACTATTTGCGTAGCTGTCAAAAGAAAGGATATTAAGGTTCAAAGTTGGCTAACTAAGGATTAATTTCATTTGGTGGCTTGAGAGGCTCAAACGGGTCAAAGAAATGCCTATCATCCTATCCAATCACTAATTTGACAGTCCATTCATTTCTAAGGACACACAAGCCAAGTTCTGACACACAAGCCAATTAACAAGCTTAAGAAAAAATCCACCTCACTAGCATAAGGGACAAGAGACAAGAACATCAACTTTCAAGCACTTAAGGTAAGGATTTAGCCTATAGTACCCATGCATAGAGTTATCAAAATAACCTAAAGGTTGTAGGTGCAACTCTCAACAAACAATCCACTAAACTTTCTCATGTGTACTCCTAATATATTGGTATCAAACAAGTCACAAAACGAGGATGGAACTTCTATGATTAAGTCCTACCAAGTAACCGGTTCAAAAAAATTTCATTCTTGAGAAAAGAACCGAGTCAAAGAAAACCAAGAAGGTTATTTACTACTTCAAAGCTATTTACACCAATGGTATTTACAATGGAGGTGGTTGTTGTTTCGGGCCCAAGTAAAAGTGAGTTTCACGAGAGTTGCCTACGTATCGCAACAAGTGTGAATCAGAGAAAGGAAGGCAACATCCCAACCGTAGTTCACGGGAGTACCCTTGGCATCTTTTTGTGTTTTTCAAAAATTTTCAATTTGTTTGAATTTTTGGGTTTTTCATTTAACAACTAACAACAATCATTAAACTATGAATTAAAAATACAATCATTATAGACAAGCAATTAAAAATCCTACATTAAACATTAACATCCTAAATAAAAGTTTAACATCCTAAATTTAGAACATCAATATAAACATAGTTTAGGACATTCAATCAAAAACAAATTTATTATCCCACCCCCAATATAAAAATTTGTTATGTCCTAAAGCAACTAATCCAAAATAAAAATACAAGTTAATATGTAAAGGTGTGAGAATGCTCCCTAAGATGGTCATGATGATGATGGAGAAGTCTTGTCCTTCTCAAGTGGAGTTGTTGATGGTTCCTTATCACTTGTCAGACTCTGGATTTTTTCAGTGGGAGCGAAAGATGATGTTGCCACTGGCTTGGTAGCCATGGCCTTCATGTTTGCTTCTTCCAACTTTTCAAGTTGTTCTTTCATTGCTTTTTCTGCTTCTGCTGCTTGTGCTTCCATTTTCTTCCTTTCATCTTCCATCTTTTTCTTGTTTGCTTCCTTTTGTCTTTGTCGCTCCAAACGCACACGCAAGTATACGCGGTCGATCAAGTAATAAACTGATAAGAAAGTATCGTTCCCACGAGGACTATTGATTAACTATTAACTAGATAAACTTCAATTCAAATATTATTCAAGAGAGTTGAACCAAATTTCGAGTGTGTTTAATTAACTAATTTACTAAAAGTAATTGAAGTAATTGGAATGCAAAACAATTCAAGAGTTTTAGATATCAGTGAGAGGGAATATTCCAGGATTATGGGACGAACACCAATCTAGTTGCACTCATCTGCTAATTGAATTAACTTTATTTATCTGAGTTGCTAATCACAGGGTTAATTATACTCACAGACCTCTTTCGATGCCCTGCTCGCCTATTCAAGCCAAGCTAACGCCTACATGTCTATGGAATTAGAATTAATAAGAATGCATGTGCTTCTCCTGTATACTGATTAAGCGTGACTGTTAGGTATATTTCTATCCTAACCGCGAAACCATTCCCCGATGCCCGGGTTCAGGAACACGCTCTACTTAATTCAATTGCAACCTACGGTTCCCACTTTCGAGTTCAACCTTAGGTTCATGGATAATACTTAACAACTGGCCAGGAAATTAAGTAATTCAGAGCAAAATTAAATAAACAACTCAATCTGATAAATTTAATATAACTCAATCAATTTCAGAGTACAACTTTCATGGTTAACCCATAACCCTATAATAATAGAGTTTAGCTACTCATAGACAAGCTAGCTTTCTCACAAAATAATCTAGAATTCATGAAACTATAAAAAGGAAAGAAGAATTACAACTCAATTGATGAATCTTCGTTCTCTAGCCTCTACTATGGTTCTTGCCTCCAAAAAGTACTTAATAAGCCAAAGAAAAACGTTCCAAGGGTTTAATAATTAGAAATATTTTAGTAACCCATGTTTTTAGCTAGTCCTGGCAGCTCTGGGACTATTTTACGGCGCATACACCGGAGTATGCCAAGCATCCGCGGCTGTATGCGCTACTTCTCTCAATCACTTCAATATTTGCACTCTTCTCAGTCCATACAGCCTAGCATGCCAAGCATCCATGGTTGTACCCATCACTTCTTCCTTTTTCTTGTATGAATCAAGCTCCAATCTCCTTCAACTCGCTCCTAAAACATCCAAACACCTTAAGTTAGCATTTTACTATAAATCACACATTGTTGGGCACATAATACACTGAAAATAACTCAAAAGCTATAAGAAATTGACGCCGAGACATAAGATATACGCCCAACATCAACACCCCACACTTAAACTTTGTTCGTCCCCGAACAAACAAACCCAACACACTTATACTCAAGGACTTCAACTACCCAACTCAAGAACTTCAAGGAAGCGCACCTATGAAATAAGTTGATACCAACAATTAGCCACTAGACATACAAGCACACAACTCCCCATATTTGCACCCCACACATTTAGAAAACAAGGATTATCAAAGCCGTCAAGTAGCAACAACCAAGCCTCAAGAAACGACTCTTCACACCAACTTACTCACGACATGCCCACTCGCTCAAGATTAGGGCCTAATAAAAGCTCCAACCTCTTATAATTCATGTGCCTTCACCAATCAAAGTCTAGTCCCAATCACACAAAAAAAATATATCAATTGAATTATAAGGGACTTTCAAGATAGGAAGAATTCTCTCACACTCAAAAAAAGAATCTCAAGTGCCACACAATGGTACCATAGGCTTGCCCGTAATGTAGGACTCCACTAATGTAGCCTCGCTCCAATTCGGGATTAACTAGGACTTTAAGGGTTGTAATGTAGAACAAAGGACGGGTAATGGTTAATATTGACTACCTCCCTAAGCACTTTAATGCATCACTTCCACTTTTTATAGCACAACTCTTCACAAAAACAACCGAGCTACCATCCGAACATCAACTCAAACACTTCCCTCCCCTTTAAGTAATTTTTTTTTTAATCAATGTGCACAACACTAGCAAGGATTGAGAATTTTTTTCTCTTTTGCTTTCTTTTTATTTTTCACTTTTCATTTTTTTTAATATTTGTCAATTTTTCCTCAACCTTGCCAATGTAGTTTTTCCTCAAAAATACTATCATAAATTTATTCTTATTGACTCCACTCAAAAGCCATCAATTTCCACCAACCACAACTCCACTAACAACAATATTTTCAATTAAAGTGCTCTAAGGAGTACGGGTTCAAAAAGAGGGTAATTAAGAACAAAGGGAATAAGCTTGTAATGTGGGTGTCAACAAAAAGACTAATACGCTCAAAAAAGGCTGCAAGGGATATATATAAACGGGTAGGCTAATCAAGGCTGCAAAACAAGGGTTTATTAAAAAAAGCCTGTATCATCTACCGACTAGAGCAAACCTAAAATTTCGCTTTGAACACACGCGGGGCAAGTTCTAGACCGATAATGCAAGCACGAGAAGAAAGAAAAGCACCTCACCACTCATGGCACATGAACTACTCAAGGCGGAACAATTCCAATACCTAACAAAAACAAGCGAGACAAATCATGCTATTCGGTCAGCACTCAGAGTCAGAAACCTGAGCCGAAGAGTCACTAACAAGACTGACTATCAATCCAATATATAACTCACACCAAAAATCTTTAAGAAAGTTCAACTCGCATGTAAAGGACTAAATATGATAGTATCAAATAATTCACAGAGAAGGCACGGGTCCTTACCACTTAGCTACTCCTATTTCCTAATTTTTTTTGTATTTTAAATATCTATTTTTTTTAAATCTAAAAACACCTGGTTCAAAACAAAAGGCATCCTCGGAAAAGAACCGTGGCTTGAAGAAAACCCAAGGATTATGCCACTAATCTAAAAAATAAATGCAGTAAAAATATACACGTACAAATCATGATAACCCACCCCACACTTAAAATAGTGCATGGTCCCCACTGCACAAATACAAAAATAAGAACAAGAATGGGTATCAAGAAAGCTCCCTCAAACTGCAGAGTCTGGAGGTACTACAGACCGGTCTGAATCCGCGGTCTGAACAGTGGAGGGATCTAACAATGTAGTGCCAGCAGCATCCATCGCATCGATCACTGACCCTTCCGTAGTAGTGACAGTAGCCGAAGCTGGCTCTGCAGCAGTGCCATCAGTAGCACTCAAATCCACAACCTCATGACTGGACCCTGCATCAATCTGGACGCCAATGGAGCGCGTCACTCTGGGACTCTGAATAGCGGCAAGGATCTCTGCCAGTATGCTCTGCATCAGGGTGTCTCGAGCTGCTTGTCCCTGTCTCAACTGCGTCAGCTCTGCGTGCTGCTCCTTTCTCAACTGGGTCAGCTCTGCCTGCTACTTCTGTCTCAGCTGGGTCAGCTCTGCCTGTTGTGCCTCTCTCAACTTAGCTAGCTCGGCTTCAAAGCCCACAAGTCGCTCTGATGTAGTTTCCTTATCTCCTTTGGCTGCGACCGGGTCATGCACTGAAGTAATGTCATGGGCAATGGGCAGCTCTAAATGATCATCCTCCGTATAGAAGAGGACCTCGTGCTTCCTCATCAAAGATGTCAGAGTGTGCACAAAATACAGCTTCTCCTTACGCGTCCGCACCATCTGCTCGTACATAAGCTCCCCCAAGTTCAGCACTATCCCATTCTTCAGAGCATAAATAAGAAGCACCCGCTCCCGAAGGACATTTGTCTGATGGTCAGCCTGCATCATTCTGTTAGACACTCAATTGAGCCAAGATCGACTCTCCCTAGACATAAACCTTTTAGGCAAAGTGGCATATTTTCTCTGCGTGTTGTGCAACCATACAGGCTTCGAAGATTCACGATCATCCATAATAGCTGGTGGATCACACAATACCTCAATGACATCCGCAAAAACTGGTTCTGCTAACATCTTCTTATAATCATCCATGGCCACTTCAGTCACCCTGTAATGTCCATTAATGGCTCTGGCAGAAATATCAACATCAACCTCTCTAACCCGCACTATGCTGCTCCTCGGATTCTCCCAGCTCGCATATAGCTCCTGAAAAGCAGTAACATTGCCCTTGCACTTGGGACCCTGCATAAATCTGTCCTACTTCCTATCTTTCACAACCTCCAAAATAGCCCGGCAGGCATTCTCACAAGCATGATAATTCAGTTGTCTTTCCTGTGTAATATGCTTCTTTATGATCCACTGATACGCCAGGTATGCACTCTCGCTCTCAAATATGTCCTCCCACAATGCCCTGTCAATCGGGCTACTGGTAGAGGGAATGTTCTCAGGCACTAGAATAAGAGTGTACTCCTCCTCAGCATCATCATCCACCTGCTCATCATCCTCATCATCATGCTCTATTGGTTTCTTTCCTTGCCCTGAATTGCTCTCCTTTTCTCGGCCGGTGGTCTAGAAGCACCACCTTCACGGATCACCACGGGCTTTTTGTTAGTAATGGTTGATTTTCTCTTGCCCGTGGCTGCCTGAGGAGCGGGAATGGTCATATCAGGAGCAGGTGTATCTTGTTTCTTCTTTGAGCATTGCTCCCTTTTATCCTTGCCCTCAGGTTGATTCCGTGGTGGTTGGCCACCGTCCCCGCTTCCAAAACTCTTGGATGTTTACTTTTCAATCGCCATTTTATAATAGAATACCTGCATCCAAACAATGTGAAATTAGCCAATGAAGTAATCCCGAGCTCTTTAAAGTAGCTAGAAACTAAGCCAATTCAAGCTTGTCATTAACTTCTCATTGGTGCGCACGCACCCCACACTTAAACCTCAAGTGTAATCTATAATTAATCAAGTTATGCTCATAGTACGCTTATGGTAACATTCGCGAGGTACTCAAACTTCTCTCAACGCGCACTTCTTTATTCAAAACAATTCTCAAGGTTAAAATTCACCAAAGTGTGCAAACGACATCCCCGCACTTATGCTCTACTTCATCTCAAAAATATGGAGAATTATTATCTCAAGCAAAATAATAAGAGCAGCCCGTGAATTGCACAACGGGGCATTGGCTCGCTCAATTAAGGTGCAAAACGACACTCGTAGTGTATGAATAATGTGCATTGAGTGTCGTCACGGGAAAAAACTTTAAACTCAGCCCCATGCACTAATTCTAACTAATGTATGTTCAACTTATACCCCCTAATTGATTTGGCTACTCAGACTTCGCCAAATACTTCAAATTGTTCATTGGGGAATTTCAACAAACACCTTACGTGCAGAATTTTGGACAGCTTGTGTATGCACTTTTTGTTATTGTTTGGACCTCCCAACTCTGGGAGCTTACATATATACGCATCATGGTGCATCACCGCACCCCCCCCCCCACAGCAAATACCAATCAAAACAAATCACAATAGTGCTAGAATTCTCTTCGAAAAAAAAACATGAACTAGAAGTAAACAAACCAAGGGAGAGACGGGTGGGAATGAGATGGAGTAGAAGCAGTGAGGGACGAGGGGAATAAGTCGAGAAGAGAGGACAACATACCTTGGAAGAGAGAGAAAAATTCAGCGCCTGTGGTGTTACCCGTTTCTTTTCCCTGTTCTCTGTTCTTTTTGGTTTGCCCGTTTTTCTGTTCCTTGTTTTTGTCTTGGTTGTGTTTCGTGTGTTGTGTTAATAGCTTTAAAAGAGAGACAAACTTACCCGAGACAGTGGCTCACGTTTCCAGCCCCCAGCACTATTAGAATTTTTTTTTTTTTTTTTAAAGATTCAGCTGCGCAAACAGGCCCTGGCGCGACGCACAGGGCACTGTGTTGAGGAAAATTCTGCACACAGTGTGCAGTGCTTTCAGAATGCAGCACTGCTCTGTTCTCATTTTTTTTTTCAAAAACTGGTGCGAGCACAGTGGGCTGTGCGACGAATGCGTCGCTGTGTGGGCTAAAAAATTGGAATAATCTTCAGCGTTTCCATCCCACAACACTGCCACCGTTCCGGATTTGTTTCAAACAATTTTGGCTTGTGCAAACAGCCCCTGGCTCGAAGCGCAGGGCACTGTGCTGAGGGAAACAAAACCAAAACAGGCTAGGAATAGGCTAGCATGCGACGCATGCAGCCCAGTTTTGGCCCAAGTTCAGTTTCTTTTGCTACTTTTTTGTCCGGGACCGGCCAATTTCGTTGTTCTAACTGTTCTCGAACCTCGGGATCCTGGAAAAATACTACACAAACACGTTAATCACATCAAGTTCCCATTCTTTTTGTTCTTTTCTAGTTTTATTTTTTTTATTTTGTGTTATTTTTAAATGAAAATGCGGATTAACTAACTCTAAAAAAAGTGATAAAATATGGGTTGCCTCCCATGAAGCGCTTGATTTAACGTCGCAGCACGACGAGTACAACCCTTTTTCAACGGTCGACCAAAGAAATGGAAGATTTAAGCCTATTGACTTCACCTCCCCAATATCGCTTCACTCTTTGCCCATTCACTAGAAACGACTTATCCGAATCCGGGGCTCGCAATACAATCGCTCCATGGGGCATCACCTTAACAATTTCAAACGGAACAGACCACCTCGACTTGAGCTTACCAGGGAAGAGCTTCAACCTGGAGTTAAATAAAAGAACTAGTGGCCCGGCTCAAAGTTACGATGCTGAATACGCTTATCATGCCACCGCTTAGTCTTCTCCTTATATAACTTGGCGTTTTCATACGCGTGCAACCTAAACTCATCAAGTTCATTGAGTTTCAACAATCTCTTCTCACCCGCTAAGCCCATATCAAAATTTAGCTTCTTTATCGCACAATAGGCCTTGTGCTCAAGCTCGACTGGCAAGTGGCACGCTTTCCTATAGACCATCTTGTACTGTGAAGTCCCAATTGGAGTCTTATAAACTGTCTTATATGCCCAGAGTGCATCATCGAGCTTGGTGGCCCAATCCTTCCTATTCACACTGACAGTCTTCTCAAGAATTTGCTTCACCTCTCTATTTGATACCTTAGCATGTCCACTAGTTTGCGGATGATAGGCGATGGAGACCTTATGCTTGACCCCATATTTAGCAAGAAGGTTGTTTAACAACATGTTACAAAAGTGTGTGCCTTCATCACTAATCAAAGCCCGCGGAGTTCCAAACCTGGTGAAAATATTCTTCTTGACGAAACTCACCACCACCTCCGCATCATTAGTAGGAAGAGCAACAGCCTCTACCCATTTAGACACGTAATCTACAGCCAATAAAATATATTTTTTACCATTCGACGAGGGGAACGGACCCATGAAGTCGATCCCCCACACATAAAAAATCTCCACCTCTAGAATGCCTTGTAGAGGCAACTTTTGCTTCCTGGTAATTGTGCCGGTCCTTTGACACCGATCACACTTCTTTACAAAAGCGTAAGCATCTTTGAACAGTGTCGGCCAATAGAAACCAGACTGAAGTACTTTGGCGGCTGTTCTATCGCCACCATGATTACCCACATAAGGTTATGCATGGCACTCTTGCAGAACAGCCTCCGTCTCTATCTCAGGAATGCATCTTCTCACCAACTGATCTGCACACACTCTAAACAAAAATGGCTCATCCCAAATATAAAATCTCACATCATGAAAGAATCGACGCTAACCTTCTGCAGTCAGAAGTGGTGGCACTGCCTCACTTACCAAATAATTGACATAATCAGCATACCATGGGTCCGAGTGATTGGTGATGGCAAAAAGTTGCTCATCCGGGAAGGTTTCTTTGATCAAACCTCCCTCATCCATATGCTTGTGGTTCTCCAACCTAGATAGGTGGTCAGCTACTTGATTTTCTGTTCTTACGGTCTCGGGCTTCCAAGTCAAATTCCTGCAGCAATAACACCCAACGAATTAGTCGAGGCTTAGCATCCTTTTTATCAATTAAGTAACTGATTGCTGCATGGTCTGTGTAGACAATAACTTTGGTTCCAACCAAGTATGCCCGTAACTTATCAAAGGCATACACTACTGCCAGCAACTCTTTTTCAGTAACTGTGTAATTCAATTTTGCAGGATTAAGAGTTTTGCTGGCGTAGTAAATGGAATAGAACACCTTGTTCCTTCTTTGCCCCAGGACTGCTCCAATAGAGACATCGCTAGCATCACACATTAATTCAAATGGTGCAGTCCAATTATTGGCGCAGAGACCAATTTCTCTTTTAGCTCATTAAAAGCCCTCAAACAAGCCTCATCGAACACAAATGCTGCTTCTTTCTCAAGTAACCTGCACAAAGGAGTAGAAATCTTAGAAAAATATTTAATAAACCTCCTATAGAAGCCAGCATGTCCGAGAAAACTTCGGACTCCCTTCACAGACGTGGGCGGGGGTAATTTTTCAACCGCCTCCACCTTCGCCTTGTCAACCTCAATTCCTGCACTGGACACCTTGTGTCCCAAAACTATACCTTTACGAACCATGAAATGGCACTTTTCCCAGTTTAAAACAAGGTTAGTTTCTTCATATCTAGCAAGTACTAAACCAAGGTTAGTTAGACAAGCATCAAAAGAAGATCTAAAGACAGAAAAGTCATCCATAAACACTTCGACAAACTTTTCCACCATATCAGTGAAAAAAGCCATCATACACCTTTGAAAAGTCGTAGGTGCATTACATAGCCCGAAAGGCATCCTCCTATAGGCATAGGTACTGTAAGGGCATGTAAAAGTAGTTTTCTCCTGGTCTTCGGGAGCAATCCATATTTGGTTGTAGCCAGAGTAACCGTCAAGGAAATAGTAATACTCTTGGCCAACTAGCCTATCTAATATCTGATCAATAAAGGGGAGCGAAAGTGATCCTTTCGGGTGGCTTTATTCAATTTTCGATAATCTATGCACACCCTCCACCCCGTAAAAATTTTTGTGGGGATAAGTTCATTATTCTCATTTTGCACCACTGTCATCCTTCCCTTTTTAAGGACATATTGTACTAGACTTACCCACTTGCTGTCAGAGATAGGAAAAATTATACCTGCATCTAACTATTTAATCACCTCTTTTTTTACCACGTCTTTCATGATTGGATTGAGGCGACACTGATGCTCCATACTTGGCTTGTATCCATCCTCCATAAAGATTTTGTGCATGCAGAAATCCAGGCTTATTACCTTGATATCAGCTATGGTCCAGCCAATAGCACTCTTATGCTCTCGTAGCATTCTCAACAGCTTTTCTACCTGCAAGTCAGACAACAGAGAAGAAATAATCACATGTAAAGTGTCAGATCGACCCAAATAAGCATAACGAAGATGCGCAGGTAAAGGTTTGAGCTCAAGCTTGGGCGCCTCTTCAATAGATGGCTTGGGTGGTGGCCCGAGCGGTCTATCTAGAGGCTCAAACTTGGGAAACCCTGTAATAAATTCACAAGAACAGTCTAAGAGCTGCAACATCTCCTCTATGTCAGCATCTTCACTAGTTTCTTCTCCCAACATCAGTGCTCGCTGCAAATCATCATTGACATAATCAGCTAGATTAGTCGACTTCTCCTCCAGGTCATTCACTGTGATCATGGACAACTCTTCATGATTGTGAGGCATTTTTAGAGCCTTGTACACATTAAAAAACTGCTTCCTGATCATCCACCTTCATTGTCATCTTTTCCTCTCGGACACGGATCACAGCATAACCAGTGTCTAAGAAAGGTCGTCCCAAGATGATAGGAACTTCCTTATCTGCCTCATAGTCCAGGATAACAAAATCAGCGGGCAAAATAAATTGACCAATCTAAACATGTACATCTTCAATCACCCTCTCAGGATAAGTAGTAGACCGATCAGCTAACTGAAGTGAGACCGTTGTTGGCTTTGGAGTACCGGGACCCAGTTGGTTACATACAGATAATGGCATAATATTTATGCTAGCCCCTAGATAACATAGGGCTCTACCAACTGCTACGTTGCCAACACGAATAGGAATGGTGAAACTACCTGGATCCTTCAACTTCTGAGGGAGTTTGTTCTGAACTCTGGATGTGCACTCTTTAGTAAGTGCCACAGTTTCAAATTCAGTGAGTTTCCTCTTTCATGATACTATGTCTTTGATGCACTTGGCATACTTTGGAATTCCTCGGAGCACATCTACCAATGGAATATTGATACTAGTCTGACTGAGTATGCCCAAGATCTTCGTAACTGTAGGATCGTGCAAATTCTTTTGCAACCTTCGAGGAAAGGGAAGTGGTGGTTTAGCAGTAATCACTGCCTCTTGCTTTTCTGCCTCCTTCTCGACTTCGACTACTAGCTCTGTCACTTTTCTTTTGTCAGGGTGAGGCTGCTTTGGCTTCTTTGGCAATTCTTCCAGTTCTCTTCCATTTCTTAATGACACTGCTTGCACTTGTTCCTAGGGATTAGGATCAGTATTGCTTGGCAAAGCACCAAGTGGCCTTGTATTTTGATTACTAGCAAGTTGTCCCAGTTGTTTTTCTAGAGAGCGAATGGCACTATCTTGGTTTTGCTGGAGAGTTGAAATTTTCTAGTTAAGATCAGCAGCCATTTTTTGTATCATTGCCTCTATTTTTAAAGTCTCAGGCTGTTGCTGCTGTGGTGGATTCTGCACTTGCTGAGTATTACCTTGAGATTGTCTGCTAACTTGTCCGCCTTGATTACCACCCCATGAGAAATTAGGGTGGTTGCGAAAGTTAGGCGGGTAAGTGTTGCCATACTGAGCATTTTGGTTAAAACCCCTGCCCTGCTAACCCACGTAAAACGCAGACTCTGGGTTGTCCGTGAAAACATTACTTATATGATTAGATCCACCACACACCTCACAGTATGGAGTTGCTTGCACTTGTTGAACCTAGGGTGGGGCCGGTGGCTGTGGCTTGCTTACCTGGACTAGTACTGCATCAAGTTGCTGCTTAACAGACTGTTGCATTGCTGCCATTTCAGCTTTCATAGCTGTCAATACATCCACTTCCACCTTTCCACCTAGCTTGAGATTTTTACCTCTGCCTGAGTCACCATGATAATGCTGACTGCCTTCTGAAATTTTGCTAAGAATGATCTCAAGCTCATCATACTGCTTCTCTAGATTTGGTTCGCCACAATAAGCATCCAGCAAAATTTTACTATGCGACTGCAGTCCCTCAACAAAAACATGTCCCAACACCTCATTTGATTGACCATGGTGTGGGCAGCTTCTCAACAATGCCTTGAATCTTTCCCATGCTTCACCTATCTCCTCTGATGAATTCTGACTGAATGACATTATCTCACCTCTGATCTTTGCAGTTTTGCCCAATAGAAAAGATTTGATCAGAAACTTCTTTGCCAATTCGTCCCAAGGGTTAATGGAGTTCAGTGGTTGGACCAAGAGCCACTTCTTTGCTTTACCCAGCAAGGTGAATGGAAACATAGTCAGCCGTATATATTCATCCGACACATGAACATATTTGTAAGTATCGCTGATCTCCAGAAAATTCTGCATGTGTTGCTGAAGATCTTCATGTGACAATCCCGTGAACTGACCATTAGACTGGAATAGTCGGATTATACTCTCCTTCAGCTCAAATTTACCAGTAATGATGGGCCTCACAATGGCCTTGGCCATGTTATCAAGAGTAGGTCTGGCCACATCCAGTATAGCGCGGTTTTGATTTTCAGTCATCTCTGCAGGTTCAGAAATAGGAGCTTTCTCTAGCTTTGCTTTGAGTCTGGCCTCCTTCCTTAGCCTGTGAAAAAGTCTTTCAGGTTCCGGGTAAAAAGTGTAGAGTTTATCACCACTCTTGCTCCTTCGCATTCAAGCTAATACCTGAAACACCCAAAGACAACTAAAACAAAAATTAATCTTGAACAAATAACAAATAAAAGCTAATCTAGAAACTAATTAAATCTTAGTCCCCGGCAACGGCGCCAAAAACTTGTCGCTCCAAACGCACACGCAAGTATACGCGGTCGATCAAGTAATAAAGTGATAAGAAAGTATCGTTCCCACGAGGACTATTGATTGACTATTAACTAGACAAACTTCAATTCAAATATTGTTCAGAAGAGTTTAACCAAATTTCGATTGTGTTTAGTTAACTAATTTACTAAAAGTAATTGAAGTAATTGGAATGCAAAACAATTCAAGAGTTTTAGATATCGGTGAGAGGGAATATTCCAAGATTATGGGACGATCACCAATCCAGTTGCACTCATCCGCTAATTGAATTAACTTTATTTATCTGAGTTGCTAATCACATGGTTAATTATACTCACAGAGCTCTTTCGATGCCCTGCTCGCCTATTCAAGACAACCTAATGCCTATATGTCTATGGAACTAGAATTAATAAGAATGCATGTGCTTCTACTGTATACTAATTAAGCGTGACTGTTAGGTATATTTCTATCCTAACCGCGAAACCATTCCCCAATGTACGGGTTCAGGAACACGCTCTACTTAATTCTATTGCAACCTACAGTTCCCACTTTCGAGTTCAACCTTAGGTTCATGGATAATACTTAACAACTGGCCAGGAAATTAAGTAATTTGGAGCAGAATTAAATAAACAACTCAATCTGATAAATTTAATATAACTCAATCAACTTCAGAGTACAACTTTCATGGTTAACCCATAACCCTAGAATTATAGAGTTTAGCTACACATAGACAAGCTAGCTTTCTCACAAAATAATCTAGAATTCATGAAACAATAAAGAGGAAAGAAGAATTACAACTCAATTGATGAATCTTCGTTCTCTAGCCTCTACTATGGTTCTTGCCTCCAAAAAGTATGTAATAAGCCAGAGAAAAACGTTCCAAGGGTTTAATAATTAGAAATATTGTAGTAACCTACGTTTTTAGCTAGTCCTGGCAGCTCTGGGACTAATTTACGGCGCATACACCGGAGCATGCCAAGCATCCGCGGCTGTATGCGCTACTTCTCTCAATCACTTCAATATTTGCACTCTTTCCTATCCATACAGCCTAGCATGCCAAGCATCCATGGCTGTACCCATCGCTTCTTCCTTGTTCTTGTATGATTCAAGCTCCAATCTCCTTCAATTCGCTCCTAAAACATCCAAACACCTCAAGCTAGCATGTTACTATAAATCACACATTGTTGGGCACATAATATACTGAAAATAACTCAAAAGCTATAAGAAATCGACGCCGAGACATAAGATATACGCCCAACATCAATCTGCTTTCTTGCTCTTTCCTACTTGCTCTCTCTTCTTCTGTTTCTCCTTCCTTTTTCTTCTCACTCTTATTTTTCTTTTGTCTTTTTCTTTCTTTTCTACTTCTTTCTCACCTTTCTTTGCACTATCTTCTAACTTTCTTTTTCTCATGTATGATTTTGGGTCCTCCTTGGAGTCCCTTGCCTTGTCGCTCTCTTTTGGCATGTCACTCACTCTTTCTTTCACTTCACCTTCTCTCTTTTGCTTCTTTAATTCAGGGCCTTCACTTCTTTGCTCCTCTTGTGCCTTCTTTGTTTTCATTTCTTGTCTCATCCTGATTTTCTCCAATCTAAATACATGTATTTGAGCTTGTACCTTATTTGGGTCCTTCTTGGCTGTTCGAGGGAATTGTTCTCTTGTGGCATTTTTGTCTTGGGAGTTATCATCTTCTTCACCTACATGAGCATCTTTCTCAGCAGCTTTGGTTGGCTTGCTGGTTCCAACTCCTTTAGTTGCCATCAATTCAATCTTTAAGGCCTTAAGCTCCAATCTTGTTTTCTGGTCAGAGTCTTCCAAATCTCCCACTCTTTTTGTCACATCTTGCAGCTCCTTGGTGTTGTCTTTCAAAGCTTGGGTCAGCTCCTTCGTGGCATCTACCACAGGTTTGAGGGCTTTGTCTAGCTCAGCTGATGGCCCCCTTAGGTGTGTCACTTTTGCATCAAGTCCCAACAGTTTGTCATCTAGCCCTTTTAGTGCTTGAGAAATGTTGAAGAGTTCAAACTGTCTTGCTGAGACTTCCTCTAATCTCGGAGAAGGAACTGGAAGCTTTCTGATTGGAGACTTCTTCCCATCTTGAGGAGGTGCAACTGCTATTTCTTCTCTATCCATCATTGCAAGAGTTTCCCTTTCTTTTACTTCATCATCTTGGATTCTTTTGAGATCAATTACCCTTTGGCTTCTATCAGGTAGTCAATATCAAGTAACATGGGCACTTCCTGCATCAGTTTAGTGAACGAACAAGGAAAAACAATAGCAGTGCTGGGTTGATGAGCCTTATCATCAATGTTTTGGAAGATGATCTTGCCTACATTGATGGGGTAGTAGTGCATGATAGAAGCTATGAGGACGGCCTTTTCATTGGTGATTATTTTGTCATTAAAAGATGAGAAGAATTTGTTATTGAGCATTCCATCCTTTTGCAATCAAGCTTAGGTCTTTCTTTTTTATTTCAACTCTTGGGTTCACCTAAGTTGGAAAAATTCCAAGTGCAGCAATAATGGTTGCAAGCCAAGTCTTCAAGCTTGACTCTTCTCCAGTGTCCCACATGTCAACCTTTGCCTCATATTCACTTTGGTTGGATGGTGGTGTCAACCCATATGCCTCATTTTTCTCTTCCTCACTGAAATAGACATCAACTTTCTTCTTTTCTTGTGACAGGTTGGCGTAAAACTCCTTTACCATCACTTCATTGTATTTTCCAGGGGGTTCTAGCAAAAACTCCCACTTTCTTCTCTTTATTTTACCATAGAACTCTTCACCATATTTGTGAGACCATTCAGTTTGTACCATCTTTTCTTGGTTGATAGATCTCTTTGTGTTGAACATCTCTTCAGCTTTCTCATTTTTGTTGAACCTATTGTTCATGATCTTCTTTATTCTCCGGGAGTCTTTTTCAGATTCTAAGATGATTTTCACCCCTTCTTCACCCCAATCTTCTACATCGGACTCAGCTTCCTCAATTGAATAAGTAGGCTTGGAAGACTTGGAAGGCCCTTGTCCAGGAGTTGATCTTTGCTTTGATGGTTTAGGATTTACTTTTGTCTTGCCCTTCTTGTATGCCTCTTCCTCCTTTCTTGCCTGGGCTAGATTAGCTTCTAGCTTTTTCTTATGTTCAACTTCCTTTTTCTAGGCATCAACAAGTGTCTGCTTCTTTCCTTCTTTGTGAACTACATATTTGCCTGTCATGATTGCCTGTCAAGTTCATCTCAAAGGAAGGTATTAGCACACATATTAGCTACATTATCCTACTCCTACACTATACTAGGATTAACTAAACTAGAGCACATGAGGTCTAAGAAAGAAGCAAAACAGCTACAGGGTCAAAGGAATTTTCAACTAAACATATCATTCGGCAGCTCGCAGAAAGTAATGCAGCATCGCAGACAGAAGTGTGCGGCTCGCACAAAGCCATACTGATACAAATCGGCGGGGCGCCACTCGAAGTGCAAGAGGGAAGCCTCAATCGCACACTTACAAGAACATTCTGATCAAACCGGTAGCCCCGCTAGTGTATTTGCAAGCCCGCCGAATAATCACGTATTTCAACTTGCAACCTTTTTCCTTGGTTTGGTGGAATGCCATTTTTGGTGCAGGAGGCAAGCCTCTTTTGCACAAATTCTGTGCTCACTGACTACACCAGCGGCTCCGCAAGTAGAACTGCAGATCCGCCGAGTGGGTTCCATACTTCAAATTGCAAAATCAAATTCCTCATCGGCGGCTTGCTGAATCATTGGCCAAATTCAATCTATAATGCATAGATTCCAAGTTATTCCATTCTCACGTCCCCTAACACCCCCAAACACACTCTTGTGTGGTCTTTTCAACTTCTCTCTACGTTCAACTCTCTTAAGAATGGAACCATATTTTCAACGAAAAATCAACCAAAAGTCATACCAAGTTCAAGTTGTTTCAAGATTATCAAACACAACAAGGTGCATTCATGGTTTCAATTTAAGTTCATTTTGGTTATTTTCTTTTTCACATTCTTCTACCCATTTCTTCACTCAACAACAATTTCAACAATATCACACCTAATAGGGTATAAATTTTTACAAAATCAAGTTAAAAACAACCCTAACATGATGTTCACCAAACCCATCCCCAACATGATGGTTAACTTACCCCCACACTTAAAAAAAACAAGACTTTAAAAACTTGGGCTGATAACATACCGGATCTGTAGCGAAAATGAAAATGGGTTGAGGGAATCACGAGCGGGTGGTGAAATCCGGTGCTTGTGAGTGATTTGGAGTGTTGGTTTTTTTTTTAGGTGCGTCATTATAGTAGTTCTGGCCAATGGATAGTTTTCTTTTTACAGTGTAGTGTGTGAAAATGAAAAATAAACTTACATGGGGCCTTTTATAGTCGAGTAACCTGACCAGGCCCATGAAGGTTCCAGACCGCGGCTTGTTCGGCAGGTCGTCGAAGTCGATGTGACTAGGACGCCTACTGACTAAGCCGGCGGCCCGCATTTTGTTTGGTAGGCCCCAGAATGGCTTCCGCAATTCCTTCGGCAGTTCCTTCCCACGTATCAACTCCCTTCTTGTTTCCTGACTTCTTTTCTTTTCCACACCTTGCATTGTTCCTGCACTAACATCACTTGATGAAGATCAAATGCAACTATCAAGGACTTCATGTGTAATTTTTACACTAACTAAAATTCTAACATCAAAAATTAAAAAAATACTATAAAGTAAAACTTGGGTTGCTTCCCTAGAAGCGCTTGATTTAACGTCGCGGCACGACGGTGTTACCTCATACCGTCAAAGGTCCAGGAGATAGATGCAAGCAACCTCTCTAGGCTCGGCTTCACATCCCAAGTAGTGCTTCACCCGTTAGACATTTACCCGAAAAGTTTAGGAACTTCCCTTCTCTTACAACTCGACCCATCAATATGGCGATGTGTCCAGCACCTTGTAGGGTCCACTCCATTTGTATTTCAATTTACCGGGAAAGAGGTGCAACCTCGAAATGAACAAAGGCACAACATATCTCCCGCTTTTAATGCACAGTTCTATATCTTCTTGTCATGGATGATCTTTATCTTCTCCTTATAGAGCTTGGCATTTTCATAGGCAAGGAACCTCATCTCCTCAAGTTCATGACGTGACTAGGAAACTTCTTCCCAATTCATATTTAGGTTTTTCAATTCCCAATAGGCTTTATGCTCCAATTCGATGGGGAGATGGCAATCTTTGCCAAAAACTAACCGGAATGGTTGCATCCCAATCGGAGTTTTGTATGCCGTGCGATATGCCCATAAGGCATCATCCAACTTCTTGTCCCAATCCGTCTGATTCATATTAACCGACTTAGCTAAAATTTGCTTTATCTCACGATTTAACACTTGCACTTGACCACTCGTTTGGGAATGATAAGGTGTAGCAACCTTGTGTTTTAACCTATACTTTTCCAACAAGGAATTAAAAGATCGGTTTCAAAATTGGGTTCCCCCGTCACTTATGATTGTGCGAGGAGTGCCAGATCTTGTGAAAATTCTTTTCTTGAGGAAGGCAGTGACACTTCTAGCTTCATTGTTTGGCAAGGCAATTTCCTCAACCCATTTGGACACGTAGTCAACCGCCACAAGGATGTATTTCATACTATAAGAACTTGGGAAAGGACCCATGAAGTCAATCTCACATACATCAAAGAGTTCAACTTCCACAATGCGGTTTTGAGGCACTTCGTGCCTTTTTTAGATCCCTAATTCTTTGACATTAATCACAACTCTTGGTGTATTCATGAGCATCCTTGTACAAGGTAGGCCAAAAGAAACCATATTCAAGTACTTTTTTCGCCGTTCTAATACCACCATGATGCCCTCCATATGGAGCGGAGTAACATCGTTCAAGAATAGCTCCTTGCTCGGCTTCGAAAACACATCTTCTTATCATTCCATCGACACATACTTTGAATAAAAAGGGATCATCCCAAAAGTATTGTCGGGTATCTTTCATCAACTTCTTCTTTTGATTGAATGAGATGTCCTCCGGGACCTCTCCACATGCAACAAAATTGGCTATGTCCGCATACCAATGTATCTCTTCCCAAGATACCACCAATATTCTCTCATCTGAAAAAGAATCATTGATCTCGATGGTTTCTTTTGGATGACCCTCCTCCTCCAAACGGGATAAGTGGTCTGCCACTTGATTCTCGGTTCCTTTTCTTACCAACTTCCCTTCTTCATTCAAATTGTTTCGGAAGACCCATTTAGTTCCAATCACTGAGATGCCTTTGGGTCTAGGAACAAGTTTCCAAACTTGATTCTTATCAAACTGTTCTAACTCTTCTTTCACAGCAAGAACCCAAAACTCATCTTAAATTGCTTCATCAATTCTTTTAGACTCAATCTGTGAGATCAAAGCAAGGTTTATTAAGGGATCTTCTGGTTTTCATACGATTGTGTGGATCACCAATGATGAATTTTTATGGATAGTCTGGTTCACTTTTCTATTCATTGGGAACCACAATATCTAGATCAACAGTCGACTCAGTTGGTTTTCTTCAATTGAGGGTTGTTGATCTCGATTTGTTCTTCCACCTGGAACTTCACGATGTTGAGCCTCAGATCGATCCAGCTGGTGTTGAACATCTTCTTCGTCACCTGTCATTATACTTTTCTCGATATTTTGCCAAGAATTATCAAAAACCACATGCATGAATTCTTCAACACATAAAGTTCTTTTATTAAAAACTCTATACGATCTGCTAGTTATGTATAAAGCATTTGCATCCGAAAGGATGAAAATAGTTAATGTTAGGGCGCTTATCCTTCCATAGTTCATAAGGAGTTTCCTTTAAGCTAGGACAAATAAGACATCTATTTAAAATATGGCATGCAGTACTTACCGCTTCATCCCAGAAGTGATTTGGGAGTGAGTGTTCAACCAACATGGTTTTATCCATGTCTTACAAAGTTCTATTCTTTCTCTCAACTGCCCCATTCTGTTGTGAAGTTCTTTAAGAGGAAAAGTTGTGAGTGTAGCCTTGATTATTGCAGAACTCTTCAAACATCTTGCTTTTAAATTCTCCACTGTGATCACTTCTAATGGTAGAGATGTAGTGACCTTTTTCTCTTTGCACTCTCTTGCAAAATACTTCAAAAAAATTCATAGCATCATCTTTGTGAGATAGAAAAATCACCCAAGTGATCGAGAGTAATCATCAAAAATAATAAGTATATCTTTTACCACCAATGCCAGTTGTCCTTGTGAAACGACCCGAAATTCGGTTAGGCCGTGCGGGCACCCGACATCCTCCCCTAGACCCGTCGGACGAACCCTTACAAATAAAATCAGGAAAATAAATATAACAATTCACGAATAAGGGAAAGATTTAAAAAAAAAAACACAGACATATTGATACCTCTAAGCTGTACAAAAGAAATTACAGCTGACTACCCAACATACTAGGTTTAGGGCTATCCAGACTAGACATCTAAGAGTACAAAAGAAGACAGATACCTCTAGAAGGGAGCAAAATGCAACTGAAATAATAACCAATAAACTGGTGGCCATCCGGAATAAAAGCTGGCTCACCCTGACAGCTGAAGTCGTCTTCGCTCCTTCAAAACGTGGCGAACTCAATCTTGGGGCGAACCTGCCGAAACGAAATAGATAGACAAGAAACAAACAACAAACAGGGGTGAGTCAAAAGGACTCAATAAGTGGGGCAGACTAGCCACCTCAAAGAATAGGATAGCTAGCCAGGGAGAAGAAACAGATAAACCAAATTCCTCTTATTTAAATTATAAAAAGGAAGAGCCAGATAGTGACCAGAAACACTTATAAAACCATAAACTCAACCAGGAATACGAGCCAGAAATATATCAACAAATAAGCAATGCAAGTAGAAGCAGAACAGTAGTTAAGCACCACAAGTCTACACAATGGTATGAAATGAAATGAAATATGATGCAAAGGGTCACATGTGCCCGTAATCCCATCCCGAAGCGGAATACTCCTGCATTCGAGGGGAATCCAATCTGATAACCAACTGCAGCGGAATACTCCTGCTCCTGGGGCGGAATACTCCTGCACCCGATATAATATAAACCAGAGGCGGAATACTCCTACACTCTCCTGGGGCGGAATACTCCTTCACCCGATATAATGTAAAGCTGAGGCGGAATACTCCTGCACTCAATATCTGACATAAGAGCGGAATACTCCTGCTCTTGGGCGGAATCCTCCTACCCTCAATATGATACAATGGAGCGGAATCCTCCTGCTCCTGGGGCGGAATACTCCTGCTCCCAATATGATATGCAATGTAATGCATATGAATGCAATGTGATGCAATAATAACCCTTCACCGGCGCGGGATTCTCATCGACAGCCGAGAAGTAGATGCCAACTCAAAGCCAAAGTACAATACTCAGATTCTCAATGCAATACCAATAACAGGACATAACATATAATATACAATGTAAATCCAAAGCTAAGGCGTAATGAGTACGCCTATCGGCAGCTACACACGTAAGGAACACGTGGTAGAAAATCCATGAGGCCAGGTGCCTCCAAAGAAATGGATATAAATACTTACCTTGTTACAAAGTTAGCACAGCCACTCAATAACCGCTTTGTCCTTTGGTTTCATTGCCAAACGATTACACTCTATTCAATAAGCAGAAAAATATATCAAATTAGGCTAAAGGCTTCATTCCTCACATCTTAGGGCAATCCGGTTAGGAACCTGATACCCCATTCGCATACGCAATACGCAGGCCAGGCCTATATACAGGGTTTAAGGTCACATAACCAAACCCCAAATAAATTATATTTACATGTTGCCCATAACTCACTGAGTACGAATATATAATCAATTTCATTATCGGGGTCCATTTGACCCTCTAAACTATTAATTTACATCATTAGGGCGATGTCTAATATTCCTATTTTTACCGTAAAAAATATATTCAATCATATGTAATAAACTCAAATAATATATTAGGATCATTACCTGAATATTTCAGGGTGAAAATTCTACTCTTTTTCGGCCCCTTTTCTCATTTTCTGGCATATTTTTTTCGGTTGTGTTCCGTTTTCTCCTCTCTCGTTTCCTTTCTGTTCCATTTTTCTTGTTTCTGTTCTATGTTACTTATGCTAATCTTACTTACCTTTAAAAGGTAAGGATTTCTCACTCCACCGTCATTCATTTCTTTTGTCCTTTTCCCTTTTTTTTTCTTTTTCCTTTAAAATTCGCTGCTACAGTAAAAATTAAAACGGTACTCTACGATATTCAAAATAATTCCAACTTTTTCATACAAGATATACAAAATATATGTAATATGTTCGCGAAGACGGATCTCAAATTGGACTTCCGAAACTCAAGATGCGAATTTAAATAGAAAAAGTCAAATTATTTAACTTTCGGCATTTTAGCGGAAACTAGCCGAACAATATCGAAATTCACTTTTGAAAGTTTGCAAAGATCACAAATAATCATACGAACCTAACGGCGCTTTCGGATTTCGAATCGGAGCTCATTCGGCAAAACCGAGCTCGAAAATCTCTTTTTAATATTTGTCGCCAATAAAAACTGGAACCTTCTTCCGATGCCTACCAAACGAGGTCTGATGTAGCTCAAATTTTACAGACAGGTCCTAATGGATATTACGAATATTTTAAAATTATCAGCACGCCAATCGGAGTCCTAACTTCCGAAACGACTGACCGAGGTCGTTTCATTCTCCTCCACTTAAACTCTCGTTCGTCCTCGAACGAGCCTAAGTCTAAAGAAAAATTCGCACAGATAGCAAAAGGACTTGCACGACCTTCATAAACTACTCCACGGGTATTATTCCCTGATTACAGGATCATAATTATAACATGCATATCGAACTTTTGGAACAAAATATATCTGGATAATATGATAACACAATTTCCCAACTTATTTTGACTAAACTGACTCTTCCTCGATCACGAGAGAAGAGTTTTACTTTTTCGAAATAAAGATACACAAAACTCTGGATGAATTAACATGATTCTACCAGTGAATCACCTTGTCGATATACTTTTCGATATAGAACAAGTCGATGAAACAAAGAATTAGCTTACGCTTGATGCAATAGGGGGAGCTTTTGAAGTACCTTGTCACTGCACACTATAGAAGATTTGATGCAAGCAATATTATTTTTACGAATGCACTATGCAACATCTCAGTTGATTTTAGTGTTGTTCCGCAAGCTCCTTGTGGGAATGTATTTACTCATATCCTAATGTATGTCAAAGGTTCATCTGAACAGGGTCTATCATATAAGGATATGGATCATACAACTGCTACTGGATAGTATGATGTAGATCAAGAATGATCTTCAGACTTGACATCTACCTTAGGGTATTGTCTTTGAGTTGGAAATAATATGACTTAAAAAAAATGAAAATAAAAGAGACATGTAGTTGGACCATGAGCTGAAGCAACAACGTTGATTACATGTGCACTTATAATGCTAAAGTAACTTCTCAAAGAGTTGAGGTGTGAAAGAGATATACATACCAATGATGGATTGTCGACAAGCTGCACTAGATCTTTAACGCTAAAGTTCCATGAAGTAAAACAGCGACATTATGAGTATCCAGTTCTAGTTGAATATAGACAGATAGCCAAAAGAAAACCGAAGTCACCATACAGGGTCACTACTGACGGTGTTTTCATGTATAAAGATAGACTTTGTGTTCCTGATGTTGCAGATTCAGTTTATCATAAAGGCACATTATTCCAAATACACAGTTCATCCAGGTTCAACTAAGATGTACCATAATCTTAAGCAGATTTATTGGTAGGACGGAATGAAGTGCGACATATCAGAATTTGCGGCTCAGTATTCTAATTGCCAGCAAGTTAAAGTCGTGTCATCTTTTCAGACTTATATTTTCAGCAGATAGGTACGTATATATGATCAGGTTGCCAACTTATCTCTGGCATTAATAGATTAATAGTGGGTTTAGCAATGATCAACACTCATTGTAGATTTCTGCCGTGGTTACTTTGGGTCATGAGAAAAGTGGTATCAACACCTAAGAGATTTAATATTACCATTTAGTATTTGGAGGAAGACTCCTCCACTTAAAGCACAAACTCATGCAGCCATTTAAATAGGAATAACCATCCTCGCACAGTCTACTGGACTAAAGAAGATTTGACTAAAAGCTGAACGTAGGCAATCCTAAGCTACCAACTACCCTTTCGAGTTGCCAAACAGCTGCAACTCACAAGTTCACAACTCCATACCTTTGCCGTAAACACCACCGCCTGATGGATGGTACTTCTATATAAAAATTTCGGCAGAGTTTTCCCTAAAACTGGATGATCCGCAAAACAAAACCAGCACTATACTATACATGGGAATAGATACCCGGATAAACTGATATCATAAACATGTTAAACGGATAACAAGATGAGACAACTGGACCAAAACAATAATATGCTTACCCGGCCACAATAACACGTACTCTGGCTCAACACAGGGAACGTTACAAGCGGCTACCAATCGCCCAAGCTCACTAGTGCCGGACGAAGAAGAAATGGAAATAGATCGAGGATAGAAATAATTAGAGCTTCAGGAAGTTCATCTTCTTATTTGCTTGACTACCAAAGCTAGACTACTTCCGCGTCAGGCGAGCCAAAAAAATCGCAATTGAAGAGATAGACATTAAATAAGTTTTATGGAAAAATATCCATACCAATTTTAACCTTCCAATAAGAAGGAAATTCTGACAATTTACCATAAACCCTTTTATAACCCATATAAGCTCATGGGATAACATGACTTTACAAACATCTTGAACCATGGAAGACACATAGATCAAATATTACTTACTAATCACTTTACACCGGAAGAAACGCTAACACTTTCTGATGGTGACGAATTTAGATCTCGTTATCCTACAAACACGGAATTCCGAAAAGAGAGGTATACTAATTTGATATAATAATAAAATGTGGCACAACAAGATGCCAGGCTGACGATACCGACACTCACTCCCGAATCTCTCATATTTAGACCCAATAAATTAGTAGGGTCATCATAAATGCCAGGAATAAATCATATCAGAAACTCACCCCCCTACCGCAACCGATTCTTAATAGAAAGGACATCCAAGGAAACCATTGAAACATGATAAGACACACCATTTCCAGATCGATCGGTAGAATCAAATCTTACTCACATTTAAGAGAAGAAGAAATACTCGGGTCTACTACATCGGATGCCTCAGCATCCTGCCAGACTGACAGTTCATAAAACTGCCTCTACAGCTGAGCTGAGCCACTACCCTGGTAATCACCTTCTGAAGAACCACTGCCACCACGCTCTCGACCTCTACTGGATGGTGGCATTTCTCTGGCTGATTGAGATCTAAATAAAATCCCATGCGACTGCGCATATACCTAATGACGAGAGAAAAAGACGACTGCTACCTTGTTGGAGTAAGGGAAAACTCCTTAAGGGATAGCCAGACTCACAACAATGATAACACCCTTCGCTGAATATAGGAACTGGGCAGATTGTTGATAGTTGTAAAGAAAAGACTGAATCTGATCTTAACGAGCTACTGGCGCATTCTAAGAATCAAGTGACACAAGCTGAGATAACCTGGAAGGTGACCCCCAAAATAATCAGAACTTCTACCTCCAAGTAAGGTACCATAGTTACCTACCAGGGCCGTGGGATCTCTTACTTTCTCGCTCTAACTCTTCCCGCTCTAACTTATGGTATGCCTCAAACCTTCGGGAAATATTAACAATAACATCAAATAAAATTCAGACCTCAATCTCTCGAGCCATCTGGGATCTCAAGGAAAAAGAAAGGTCATCAATAAATCTTTGAATCTCTCGAAGGGCTCATGGACTAGTTCTAACGCATATTCAGCCATTCTATAGAATTCAATCTCACATTCTGAAACACCAATAGATTAACCGACAGGCTACCCTGTCCAATCCACTCAAACTGGCAACACTTTTCATCTCGCTCGCTACTCGAAAGGAACTTTTTTTTTCCATGAATCTAGCAGAAAAACGAACCAAGTTAGCTAATAAGAGAGCGGCCCACCAATACAAGGCTGGACCCTGAAATTGGAAAGAAGAATAATCAACACCATACCGCTCGATATAATCAAAAGCCTGAAGAATACGCTGACATCATTTTATTTTAAAAAGAATCAGGAGGTTTATCTGATGCATTGCTTGAGAATATCGGGATGTTCAACCGCATAAAATAATGCAACCTCTTTGAGCAGTCGGACCCAATAATTACCTCAGTTACCTAACCAGTCAGAACAACTGGAGGCACAACACATGCTGCCTCCGGAACATACTTTACTGCGGCAATATTAAGAACTAGAATAGGAGCTCCCTGAGACCGAACATCTGCATCTGCGGCAACCTGATAAGCTACCTAGCGAATAATAGGTGCTTGCGGTATCTGCGTCGCCAAGATTCTTGTAAAAGCATCGTAGAGAGCCAAGGGAACCACAAGACCCTGCTCCCTTGCCCATTACGAGCTCGTACAATTGGGACCTCCATAACTAGATCGTCAGCACGTAAAAAAAACTCTCGGGGCTTCGCCAGTGCAAGCCCCTGGCTAGACTGCTTCGTCTTGAACTAATACTGTTTGCTGATTTGTCGCACGAGGGTTCACAATTACCACAAAGAAATTAACAAATTAACGAAAATACTTTTGAATCCTAGACCGACGCACGATCAGAAAAGAAGGAAGTGAAACTTCCTAAATGCCATCATAGCCTCTCGGAGATAAGTACGGACATCTACGTATCCATCAGCGAGACTCCACTAGACACTGTCTTAGTTTGGATAGACTCTAAACTGGGCTCTGATACCAACTGACACGACCCGAAATCCGGTTAGGCCGTGCGGGCACCCGACATCCTCCCCTAAACCCGTCGGGCGAACCCTTACCAATTAAATTAGGAAAATAAATATACCAATTCATAAATAAAGACAAGACTAAAAACAACACACACACATATTGACACCTCTAAGCTGTACGAAAGAAAATTACAGCTGACTACCCAACATACTAGGTTTAGGGCTATCCAGACTAGACATCTAAGAGTACAAAAGAAGACAGATACCTCCTGAAGGGAGCAAAATGCAACTGAAATAACAACCAATAAACTGGTGGCCATCCCACCTTGACAACGTGGCGAACTCAATCCTGGAGCGAACCTGCTGAAATGAAATAGATAAACAAGAAACAAACAACAAACAAGGGTGAGTCAAAAGTACTCAATAAGTGGGGCAGACTAGCCACCTTAAAGAATAGGATAGCTAGCCAGGGAGAAGAAACAGATAAACCAAATTCCTCTTATTTAAATTATAAAAAGGCAGAGCCAGATAACAACCGGAAACACGTATGAAACCATAAACTCAACTAGGGATACGAGCCAGAAACATATCAACAAATAAGCAATGCACATATAATCAGGACAGTAGTCATGTACCGTAAGTCTACACAATGGTGTGAAATGAAATGAAATGAAATGTGATGCAAAGGGTCACATGTGCCCGTCATCCCATCCCGAAGCAGAATACTCCTGCATTCGAGGGGAATCTAATCCGATAACCAATTGGAGCGGAATACTCCTGCTCCTGGGGCGGAATTCTCCTGCACCCGAAATAATATAAACCAGAGGCGGAATACTCCTGCACTCTCCTGGGGCGGAATAATCCTGCACCCGATATAATGTAAAGCTGATGCGGAATACTCCTGCACTCAATATCTGACATAAAAGCGGAATACTCCTGCTCCTAGGGCAGAATCCTCCTACCCTCAATATGATACAATGGAGCAGAATCCTCCTGCTCCTGGGGCGGAATACTCCTGCATCCAATATGATGTGCAATGTAATGCATATGAATGGCATATGAATGCAATGTGATGCAATAATAACCCTTCACCGGCGCGGGACTCTCATCGACAGCCGGGAAGTAGATGCCAACTCACAGCCCGAGTACAATGCTAAGATCCTCAATGTAATACCAACAACAGGACATAACATTTAATATACAATGTAAATCCAAAGCTAAGGCGTAATGAGTACGCCTATCGACAGCTACACACGTAAGGAATACGTGGTAGAAAATCCACGAGGCCAGGCGCCTCCATAGAAATGGATATCAACACTTACCTCTTCCAAATGTTAGCATTGCTTATCAACAACAACTTTATCCTTTGGTTTCATTGTCAACGATCCCACTCTATTCAATAAGTAGAAAAATATATCAATTTAGGCTAAAGGCTTCATTCCTCACATCTTAGGGCAATCCGGTTAGGAACCAGATACCCTATTCGCATACGCAATACGCAGGTCAGGCCTATGTACAGGGTTTAAGGTCACATAACCAAACCCTAAATAAATTACATTTATAAGTTGCACATAACTCACTGAGTACGAATATATAATCAATTTCATTATCGGTCCATTTGACCCTTTAAACTATTAATTGAACTTATTAAAACGATGTCTAATATCCCAATTTTTACCGTAAAAATATATTCAAACACACGTAATAGGCTAAGATAATGAGTTAACATCATTACCTGAATGTTTCGGGGTGAAAATCCTATTTTTCTCCAGCTCCTTTTCCTTTCCTTTTTCAATTTTCTGATATTGTTTTATATTTCTGTTTCTCTGTTTCATTTTTGGATAGGATGATTCGATCATCCTTACTTTATATACTAAGGGTCCACCGCCCTTAAATTTCATTTGTCATTTTTCTTTTTTTTTTCTTTTTTTTTTTTAAAAATTCGCTGCTACGGTAAAAATTGAAACGGTACCCTACGATATTCAAAATTATTCCAACTTTTGCATGCAAGTTACAAAAAATATATATAACATACTCACGAAGGCAGATCTCAAATCGGACTCCCGAAACTCAATATGCAAATTAAATGGAAAAAGATCAAATTATTTAACATTCGGCATTTTAGCGGAAACTAGCCGAACAACATCGAAATTCACTTTCGAAAGTTTACAAAAGTCACAAATAATCATACAAACCTAACGGCGCTTTCGGATTTCGAATCGGAGCTCATTCGCCAAAACCGAGCTCGAAAATATCTTTTTAATATTTATTGACAGTAAAAACTGAAACCTTCTTCCGATGCCTACCAAACAAGATCTGATTTAGCTCAAATTTTACAGACATGTCCTAATGGACATTACAAATATTTTAAAATTATCGGTACGCCAATCAGAGTCCTAACTTTCGAAACAACTGACCGAGGTCGTTTCATTGTGTCTTTTAAATTTTAAATGGCTTGTTCGGAACGTCACGTATAAAAGTATAATATAATATCATTGACAAGATGTTCCGAATATTTTCTCTAAGGTAGCACTTGTAAATGCTATGACTGTGAATTGTGAACAAATATTAAGATTTTCTTGTATTATAGTGCCGTTACCGATGTTCCGAACGAATAAGTTTATCACAGGCTCTCTCATGCTTGCACATGGAAAAAGAAGGACCTCACAAGCTTTCACATGGACTTCACATCGTTCGGAACATCACACTATAATATCCTCAACAACTGTTGATGTGTTGTGAACAATAAGCAAATATGTGCACAACAAAAATTCAAAATGCAGTAAAGCAAATATGTGCACAACATAAATTAAGAAACTAGCAAAGCAAATATGTACACAATATAAATTATACAAGTCGGACGAAAAGTCCATTATGCAATTTAAATAGAAATCTAAATAATCCAAATAATCAAAATTATAACGAGGACGATTGATGCGGGGCATATGACCTCAAGGCCGTTCACTAGAAGTCAAGCTAAGTTGATTCAAGACACCCATCTTCACTTGACTTGGAGGGACATGGAAGGAGGCTCCGAGAGTAGCTCGAAGATCATGCTTTTGAGCACCATGGATGGAGGACCACTTGGGCTCCAAGGGGATCCACCCCAAGCTCAATTTGAGCCTCTTGCACAAGTTCCAGAATGAGGTGGAGCACCTCAGAAGGGAGGCGGAGCGCCTTCCAAAATCCAGAGAACTGAACTTCAGAAGGTGGAGCGCCTCAGCAGGAGGCGGAGCGCCTCATCAGCAGGAGGCGGAGCGCCTCATCAGCAGGAGGCGGAGCGCCTCCCCCTGTGACAGCATGCGGGATATTTTACTACTTTTTGCATGAACTTCCAACTACAGCCCTGCGTGACCTTATTTGTTTTAACCCACTTTGGGGGTACTTTAGACCTTTTATTATGACTAAGTGAAGCCTATAATGTTTCACTTAGCCTCCTCAAACATTAGCTTACCTTTGAATCTTATGAATGAAGAATAAAGTTTATCTCTTTTTATGAAGAAACCCTCTCTTGGTTGCTTGAATTCACTAGCGGATCCTAGTTGAGTCTTGAACCGAAACCCGATCATTCTACTTGCGATTCCTGGGTGCGACTCGAGGGTGGTTGCATAGTGTAGGTCCTTCTAGACGTCGATTCGGGGGTATCTCGGGACAAGTTCCCGGGGGTTACTTCGAAGGGAGTTCGAGAAGTGTCTCGCTCTCCTATCTTTATTGTTTTGTCATATTGATCCTTATCATCTTGGTATCAGAGCAAGGCTCGGGTTTTATTTCTAAAAATCCCCGACCCTTGATTCTTCGTGCCTAGGTTAGTTTTGTACGTTAGGTTCTTGTTTGTTGTTGAAGAAAAAGAAGAAAAACACAAAAAAATAGAAAAGGTTGAAAAACACAAAAACATTTGATCATAGATTCTTCGTTTATTGGACCCGTTGTGTGATTGTTATTGGGGTTTGTTCCTTATTGGAAACCCGTTCTTATGGTACCCTAAACACAAGATTTGAAGTTGAAACATAAGATTTGAAATTTTGAAACCCTTTAAAAATTTGAAAATTTTGAAACCCTAGTCTTGAAGATGATGAACATGGTGGATTGCTTGTTTTTTATTGGGGTTTGATAAAAGTTGTTGGGGTTTGTTCTTTGTGATTGAAACAACATTGGGGTACCTTTGAATTTCTAAAACAACGTGAGAATTGTTGGATTTTTGGGTGCAAAACCAAGAAAACCCGAAGTGAAACTGTGCTGATGGTTGCAGGAGGCGGAGCGCCTAGAATCTGAGGCGGACCGCCTAAGGTTTGTGACTTCTCTGGAATTTGCTGAGACGGAGCGCCTCCCCAAAGAGGCGGAGCGCCTCCCACAGAGGCGGAGCGCCTACTCTGCTGAGGCGGGGCGCCTACTTCTGGGAGTTGTTGCTTTGGGTAGTTTTTCGTAGGATATCTTGTTTCTTTGATTGCATCGCATCTTGCTAGTACTTCTTTGAGTAATCTTTCCTACTTGAATTGTGCTAGCCCTTCTAAGCTATTAGGAAACTCAAGCCTAGACCGGAGACTAGAATTCAAAAAAGACTCGTAGTCTCATTTGGCTCAAGTCCGCACTTAAAGAGCTTATCGTTCCAATAGAGTCATATCAACTCCACTCACCCCGGAGTGCATTTGGCTTTTGATTTGAGTGATTAAGTTGAGGTTTGCTATTCAACTTAGCGAAGCTTTGGATTCAAGCTAGAGTGAAATATCCACCACCACTAAACGAGTGATCCGAGTGAAACACTTGTGAGGGAGTGAGTAAGGTTGTTTTGCTAACGTTTGTTACTTGTGTAGGAACACTGTCTACCGAAGGAGAGGATTTTTCTAAGAGTGCCCTTGCTATTATCCTTGTCAAATTGGATAGTATGAACTTGAGGATTGAATGCCTTGAGAGGGTGAACTCTAGCATCCTAGTTGAGTAAGGGACTTCCAATGTCCAATCGGAGAAAGGGACCTCGAGTGTCCAAGTTGAGAAAGGGACCCCGAGTGTCCAAGTTGAAGGCTCAAGTAGTCCTAACTTTACCCCGGAGCAAGTTGGCCATGTTATTGAATTGCTCAATCAACAACGGGTAAAGGATGATCGAGAGAGAATTGATCAAGTGTTGGGCAATACCCAACGAACGGGCATTCCCCGTATCTTGGATAACCCCCCAAGAAACATTCCACTACCAAGACCCATCCGAAATGTGCAACCTCTTGAGCAAGTCGATGAAGCTCAAGAAGGGGAGGAAGCCGATTATGGTGATGATATGTTTGGGTTTGATGATCACTTTCAACCGAGGTGAGGTATGAATTGGGGTCGAAATGTGGATTGAGGTAGGGGCCGAGGTCGAGGGCCACCTATGGGGTATGTAGGAGGGAATGCGAGGAGGGAGTATGGTGTGAATGAAGATCACTATGGGGGCCAACCGGAGCCTTTCCGTGGGGGTCATGACAACACCAACCTCAATAGTGTGAAGCTTAATCTCCCAATCTTTAAAGGAAATTTTGATCCGGGAGCCTACATTGAATGGGTACTACTCATGGAAAGGATGTTTGACACAAATGACATGACCGATGACAAGAAGGGTACTTATGCTATTTCATCCTTTGAGTCCTATGCATCTACTTGGTGGGAATCCGTCAAGAGATCAAGGAGAAGAGCGGGAATCCCCGTGAATGTGGGTTGGAATGACTTGAAGGGTATCATGAGTATCAAGTACATCACTCCTAGATATCGTCAAGAACAACTCAAGAAACTTTATGAGTTGAAGCAAGGTGTCAAGACGGTGCATGAATATTATGATGAGTTTGAAAGAACTCGAATGGCCTTGGATATGGACACTGAAGATGAGGAGCAAGCCGTGATCCGTTTCATGAATGGATTGAGCTATGGTATAGCTTCACAATTGAGATTGCATGCTTATCTTTCACTTCAAGAAGTCCTTGATGCCGCTATTCAAGCCGAGCAATGGCTTGATAAAGAAAAGTCCAACCGTTACAAGAGCAACATTTCTACTTCCATGAACAAGCCAAAGGATTGGAAAAATCCTACTCCCAATGCAAGATTCACAAATGCAAGTGGCCCTAGCGGAGCAAGTGCTAGTAAAGATGTGAAGAAGCCGTTTGAGAGGTCCACACCCAATGTTGGAGGTAATTCTAAAACCCAATTGAATGCTCCTACTTCTTCTTCAATTCAATGCCACAAGTGCAAGGGGTATGGACACTTTGCTAAGGAATGTCCTACGAAAAGAACCATGGTTGTTGTTGGTGAAAATGCTTATGAACAAGAGATTGAACCGGAGGAAGATGAGGGAGTAGAGGGATATGAGGGAGTAGAGGAGGATGGTCAAGATGACACGGTGGAGGATGAGGAACCTCATACTTTTCTAGTTGTGAGGAGGAGCTTAGGAGCTATGATTGTAGAGGATGGCGAAACCTTACAAAGAGAAAACCTTTTCCATGCTAGGTGTCGTGTCAAGGGTATTGTGTGCTCTATGATCATTGATTCAGGAAGTTGTGCTAATGTTGTGAGTCAATCACTTATAGCCCAGTTGAAATTGCCTACCGTGAAACACCCCAAGCCATATCGATTGCAATGGCTTAGTAAATGTGGGGAGCTAAAGGTAGTGAAGCAAGCAATGATCAAGTTTAAAATGGGTAGTTATGTGGATGAACACTTGTTCGACGTGGTGCCCATGCAAGCTTGCCACCTTCTCTTTGGAAGGCCTTGGCAATTTGATAGACAAGCGGTTCATGATGGTCGTGTCAACACTTACACGCTCCAACATGAAGGAAGGAAGTTTGTGTTGAAGCCCCTAACTCCCAAACAAGTGAGTGATGACTACAATCGGATTAGGGAGTTGAGGGAGGCGGCAAAGGCCAAGTCAATCATTGAGACAAGCCCTTTGTCCAAAAGCATGGTGGCAATCCCACCTTCTTCTTCTACCGGTGGCATATGTGCCATGATGCAACCGGGCGAGATCCTAAGAGGAAATGATGGCACAAAGTTTCTCCTATGCCTAGTATACAAAGGTATGATCCTTAACTCTAATTGTGATTCTTCGACTAATTCTTTGCCTAGTGTGTTTGAGAATGTCTTGAAGGATTTTGGGGACATGTTTCCGGATGAGATGCCGGATGGATTACCTCATTTGAGGGGTATTGAACACCAAATCGACTTTGTTCCGGGATCCCAAATCCCAAACAAGTCGGCTTATAGGAGCAATCCGGAGGATACAAGAGAATTGCAAAAGCAAGTTGATGAATTGCTCACTAAGGGCTTGGTGAGGGAGAGCTTGAGTCCTTGTGCTGTACCCGTGATCATTGTTCCCAAAAAGGATGGCACTTGGAGGATGTGCATTGATTGTCGGGTCGTGAACAAAATAATGGTAAAGTACCGTCATCCCATTCCCCGACTTGATGATATGTTAGATGAATTAAGTGGTTAATGTGTGTTTAGCAAAATTGACCTTAGGTCCGGCTACCATCAAATCCGGATGAAACCCAGTGATGAATGGAAAACCGCATTCAAGACCAAGTTTGGTCTCTATGAATGGTTGGTGATGCCCTTTGGGCTCTCCAATGCACCTAGTACTTTCATGAGGCTAATGAACCATGTTCTAAAACCATTCATCAACAAGTTTGTGGTCGTCTACTTTGACGATATATTGATCTATAGCAAATCAATAGACGACCATGTTGATCACCTTAGGCAAGTGCTTGAAAGGTTGAGAGCCGAAAAGCTCTATGCTATTTTTAAAAAGTGTGCCTTTGGTGTTGAGAAGGTAGTCTTCCTTGGGTTTGTTGTGAGTGCCCAAGGAGTGGAGGTGGATGAGTCTAAGGTAGAGGCCATACGTGATTGGCCTACTCCTACTACCGTGACTCAAGTGAGGAGCTTTCATGGTCTTGCTAGTTTTTATAGACGCTTTGTGAAAGACTTTAGCTCCATTACCGCTCCACTCACCGAATTGGTGAAGAAGGACCAACCTTTTGTTTGGAGAGAGCCTCAAGAGAAGGCCTTCCAAGAGTTGAAAAGTAGGTTGAGTACCGCCCCTCTATTGCAATTGCCCGACTTCGAAAAGGCATTTGAGGTTGAATGTGATGCCTCGGGGGTGGGAATTGGTGGTGTTTTAGTGCAAGATGGCAAATACATCGCCTACTTTAGTGAGAAATTGAAAGGGGCCTCCTTGAATTACTCTACGTATGACAAGGAGTTGTATGCCCTTGTGAGAGCCCTTGCCCATTGGCAACACTACATTTGGCCTCGAGAATTTGTAATCAAGAGTGACCATGAGTCACTCAAGCATCTAAGAGGCCAAGAGAAGCTAAATAAGATGCATGCCAAGTGGGTTGAATTCATTGAGTCTTTTCCCTATGTTATCCAATACAAGAAAGGGAAAGACAATGTTGTGGCGGATGCACTTTCTCGGAAGTTTGCTCTAGCCACCACCCTAGCCTCCAAGCTCATGGGTTTTGAGAGCATTAAATTGATGTATGCTCATGACCCTAAACTAAAGAGCATTCATGAAGCTCTTGAAAAGGGAGAAATGGTTGAAAAATACCAATGGGTTAATGGATATATCTTTAAAAATGGTAAAGTGTGTGTTCTCGAGTCCTCCTGGAGGGAATTGTTGATTCGTGAGGCTCATTGTGGGGGCTTGATGGGATACTTTGGGAGGAACAAGACCTTGGCCATCCTAATGGAGCAATTCCATTGGCCAAAGATGGGGGTTCAAGTTGAAAAGCTTTGCAAAAATTGCCTTGAGTGCAAGCAAGCGAAATGTAAAGCTAACCCCCATGGTTTGTATACTCCTCTCCCCGTGCCTACTAGTCCGTGGGTCGATATATCAATGGATTTTGTGATGGGCTCCCAAACGCGCCAGGCTTATTTTGTTCAGCTTTCATTTCGCGCGTTGGGAGGCGCGGGGCACTGCCGAACGCGCCCGAGCACATTTTTCCGCACTGATTTTTGATTCCAAGTGCAACCCCAAGCACGGGACATGTCTCGAAACATCTCGTACCCCCTCAATGCATTAATTTTACCATGTTTAGCTCACCCGATTCCTACAAAAACGACACACAAAAACAACAAACTATGTGACACTATAAAACAAAAAATACTAAAGTATTACAAGTACAAACTCGGGTTGCCTCCCGAGAAGCGCCTTATATAACGTCGTGGCACGACGGGTATGAATCAAGGGTCCCTCAAAGTAATGGAAGTGCGGTGATTCACCGCACCTCCCTAATAACGTTTCACCCTTTGACCATTAACCAAGAATGTGTTCTCAGAATCCGGGGCTCTCAATTCAACCGCTCCATGTGCGGTAACACGAACAACTTCAAAAGGCCCCGACCATCTTGACTTCAACTTGCCCGGGAATAATTTCAACCTCGAGTTGAACAACAATACTAGCTGCCCGGGCTCAAAAGAACGACGCTCAATGTGCTTATCATGCCATTTCTTTGTCCGTTCCTTATATAATTTCGCATTTTCATACGCATGGAAACGGAACTCTTCAAGCTCATGCAATTGGAGCATCCTCTTCTCACCCGCTAAGGCCATATCAAGGTTGAGCTTTTGAATTGCCCAATACGCCTTATGCTCCAATTCAACCGGCAAGTGACAGGCCTTACCATAAACAAGCCTATATGGAGAGGTTCCAATAGGTGTTTTGAATGCGATGCGATAGGCCCAGAGAGCATCATCTAACTTCATAGCCCAATCCTTCCTCGAGGTATTCACAGTCTTCTCAAGGATTTGCTTGATCTCTCTGTTAGACACTTCCACTTGGCCACTAGTTTGGGGATGATAAGCAGTAGCCATCTTGTGGTGAACCCCATACTTAGCCAACAATTTATTGAACAACCGGTTACAAAAATGCGTACCTTCATCACTGATTATTGCGCGTGGTGTCCCAAAACGAGTGAAAATATTCTTCTTCACGAACTTCACCACCACACTCGCATCATTTGTTGGAAGTGCAATAGCCTCCACCCATTTAGACACATAATCAACTGCTACGAGGATGTATTTATGGCCCATAGAAGGTGGGAATGGACCCATAAAATCAATAACCCAACAATCAAACAGCTCAATCTCCAAGATATTGTTCAAAGGCATCTCGTGACGCCTAGTAATAGTACCCGTTCTTTGGCAACGATCACATTGCTTCACTAGTGCACGAGCATCTTTAAATAAAGTAGGCCAAAAGAAACCAGATTGGAGTACCTTAGCAGCTGTTCGATCTCCACCAAGGTGGCTACCATAAGGAGAGGAATGGCAGCTCTGTAGAATCGGCTCTATTTTTTCCCTTGGAATGCATCTCCTAGATAGTTGATCAACTCCTATCTTGTACAAATAGGGCTCATCCCACACATAAAATCTGCTCTCATGAAGGATTTTACGCTTTTGCTCAGCAGTTGCCCCAGGGGGATACACATTACTCACAAGTAAATTCACCATGTCAGCATACCATGGCACCTCCGCTGCATCAAGAGCAAAAAGTTGCTCATCAGGAAATACCTCTTTGATCTCGGGCCCTTCATCTACATGATCTCTATTCTCCAACCTTGACAAATGATCAGCAACTTGATTCTCAGTCCCCTTGCGGTCTCGAATTTCAACATCAAACTCTTGTAATAGGAGAACCTATCTAATGAGTCTAGGCTTCGAGTCCTTCTTTTCAAACAAATACCGGATTGCGGCATGATCAGTGTAGACAACAACACGAGTGCCAACCAAATAAGATCTGAATTTATCAAAGGCATAAACTACGGCTAGCAACTCCTTCTCAGTGGTGGTATAATTAGACTGGGCTGCATCAAACGTCTTGCTTGCATAATAGATGGAGTGAAAGATTCTTCCAATTCTTTGGCCTAGAACAGCCTCAATAGCATTATCACTCGCATCACACATCAATTCAAATAGCAAAGACCAGTCAGGAGCAATGATGATTGGTGCGGTCACCCTCACCAATCTTTTCTTCAACTCTTCAAATGCCTTGAGACAAGCATCATTAAACACAAATTTCACATCCTTCTCCAACAATTTGCACAAGGAAGTGGAAATTTTGGAGAAGTCCTTTATGAAACGTCTATAGAACCCTCCATGTCCCAAGAAACTACGCACCCCCTTAACAGAGATAGGTGGTGGTAATTTCTCAATAGCCTCGATCTTCGCTTTGTCAACCTCAATCCCTTGCTTTGACACCTTGTGCCCAAGTACTATGCCTTCTTAAACCATAAAGTGACATTTTTCCCAATTCAGCACTAGATTTGTTTCTTCACAACGGCTCAACACAGCATCAAGATTTTTCAAACATTCATCAAAAGAGTCACCAACCACTGAGAAATCATCCATAAATACCTCCACAAATTTTTCCACCATGTCTGTGAAAATAGCCATCATGCACCGCTGAAAAATCCCCGGGGCATTACACAACCCAAATGGCATCCTCCTAAATGCATAGGTGCCATATGGACAAGTAAAAGTAGTCTTCTCTTGGTCTTCAGGGGCTATCACAATTTGATTGTAGCCCGAATACCCATCCAAGAAGCAGTAATACTCGTGCCCTGCAAGTCTATCCGCATCTGATCAATAAAAGGGAGTGGGAAGTGATCTTTCCTGGTGGCCTTGTTCAGCTTCCTATAATCAATGCAAATTCGCCACCCTGTAACTGTTCTTGTAGGAATCAGCTTATTATGCTCATTCTTTACCACTGTCATGCCCCCCTTCTTAGGAACACATTGCACTGGACTCACCCACTTGCTGTCAGAAATAGGAAAAGTAATACCAGCATCTAGCCACTTGATAATTTCTTTCTTCACCACCTCCTTCATAATTGGATTTAGCCTCCTCTGCTGCTCTATGGATGGATTATGATCTTCCTCCAAGAGAATTTTATGCATGCAGAAAAAAGGACTAATCCCTCTAATATCAGCAATAGTCCAGCCAATAGCTCTCTTGCGCTCTCGCAATTCCCGCAACACCTTCTCAACCTGCACATCAGACAACAAAGAAGAAAGGATCACGGGAAAAGCATTACCTTCACCCAAATAAGCATAACGTAAATGCTCGAGTAAAGGTTTGAGCTCAAGATTAGGAGCTCTCTTAATAGACGGTTTAGCAGGAGTTAAGGTCAACGGTCTATCAAGCTCCTCAAATTTCTTCCACCCTGGGATGAATCTACTCTGCATATTAAGAACCTCCAAATACTCTTCAATATCATCATCCTTCAGGATATCATCATCATCACATAAGAGTGCCCTTTCTAAAGAATCAACATTAGAAGCCAGGAACGACCTCTCATCAGCAGTTAACTCATCATCTACCACTTTTACCATGGACAACTCTTCATAATGAGAAGGAAGCTAGGTAGCTCTGAACACATTAAACACAACTTCTTCCCCATTTACCTTCATGATCATCTTTCCAGCTCGGACTCTAATAACAGCACCAGCAGTAGCCTAAAATCCTCTTCCAAAGATGAGAGGAACCTCAGGATCAGCTTCATAATCATGAATAATAAAATCAACAGGTAATATAAACTGACCCACTTGTACAAGCACATCCTCAATAACCCCCTCGGGGCATGTCAATGATCTATCAGCCAGCTGCAGAGTCACAGTAGTGGGTTGTGGTTCACCCAGGCCTAGCTTTCTAAAAACTGAAGAAGGCATTAAATTCACACTAGCACCCAAATCACATAAAGCTCGACCAACCTCATGTTCCCCAATTTTCAAGGGAATAGTAAAACTGCCCGGATCCTTCAATTTCTGAGGAAGTTTGCTTCTAACTCTGGAACTACACTCCTCAGTGAGTGCAACTGTCTCAAACTCAGTCAGTCTTCTCTTGTTAGCAACAATATTCTTGATGTACTTAGCATATTTGGGAACATCCCGCAAAAGCTCCACCAAAGGAATATTTACCTGAATCTGACTCAATATCTCCAAGAATTTCTTGCATGCTGCATCAACTTTCTGCTTCTGAAGTCTCTGAGGGAAAGGTGGTGGTGGTCTCACAATAGCAGACTCGGGCTGCTTTGCTATCACTGTCTCTGCTTCTTTCTCCACTTCCCTATCAGCATTGGGCTCTAACTCACCAACAGGCTTCTTTGGCTTTGGGGGAACTTCTTCTAGAGCTCTTCCATTCCTCAAAGTAACTGCTTGCACAAATTCTTTAGATTCTTCTCTGTATCACTCGGTAAAGCACCCCGAGGTCTATTATTTTGTGCTCCAGCTAGCTGCCCCAATTGTCTCTCAAGATCTTTCTGTGCACTGCTCAAATCTTTAATTGTTTGTGTCTGAGATGCTGAATCATCCATGAGCTTTTGCTGCCCTGCAAGAAGTTTCCTAAGCATATCCTCCACTACATTAGACTGCTGTGGCTGAGTCTGTGACTGTGACCCCTGCTGTGGTGCATTGCTTTGATTAATTTGGGGTCTCTCATTACCCTGAAACTGCTCACGGTTATCCCTCCAAGAAAAATTTGGGTGATTACGACAACCCGTGTTATAGCTGTTACCATATTGATTGCGATTCTGACCCTGCGACCTGTTCTAATTACCCACATAATATACTGACTCTGGGTTAGATGGACATACTTCAGTACTATGATCCTCTCCACAAACCTCACAAAAATTTTGAATTTGTTGCACTGGAGCTAATGGTGGTTTTGCTTGGAGAGTCAGCTTGCTGATTTGATTAGAAATAGCATCCATCTGCGCTCTCAGCTCTGAAATTGCATCCAATTGAAGTATCCCAGCAGCTTTCTGCGTATTAGCCCTGCTAACACCCTTAAATTGTGTCGTAGCTCTGCCATCACCCTGCCAATCAGGATTGCTCTGCGAAAACTTGTCAAGTAGTTCATAAATCTGATCAAAATTTAAAGCCAGCACTTGGCCTCCAGCAGCAGCATCAACCACAATCTTAGTGTGTTGGTTCAACCCCTCAACAAAAGTGTGTGCAATAACCTCATTAGATTGGTTGTAATGTGGACAATCTCTCAATAGAACTTTGAATCTCTCCCAGGCTGCATACAAGGATTCTCCGTCTAATTGTCTGAAGGACATAATTTCGCTCCTCAGCCTGGCTATCTTGGCAGACGGATAAAATTTAGCCAAGAATTTCTTAGCCAAATCCTCCCAAGTAGTGATAGACCTAGGCTTCTCAGCCTTTAACCACTTCCTTGCTGCCCCAATCAGTGAAAATGGGAACAAAGTCATACGCACATAATCAGTAGGCACACCTGATGGTGTATAAGTATCACTGATCTCCAGAAAGTTCTGAATGTGTTGCTGCGGATCCTCATGAAGTAATCCAGCATATTGCCTCGTCACATGCAGCAACTGAATCATGCCGGGCTTGATCTCAAAGTGCCCGGTAATAGCGGGCTTCACAATACTCGATGCTACTCCTCCCAGACTAGGAAGGGCAACATCTCGCACTGCTACTGCTTGTTCTTCTGCCATTTCAATAGGTAAAGAAGCAAGTACGATTGCTAGTGCTTCTTGATCTGTCGCTTCTCTTCGTATCCTTCTCAAGGTTCTTTCAGGCTCAGGATCAAAAGGTGCGAGTGATTCGTCCTTTTTATTCCTTTGCATTCAAAACCTGTTGCCTGAAACAGCACAAGAAACTCAACAAAAAGAATTAAACCTGAATAGAAATTGAGTAATCGTTCAAAAAGCAAATAGTCCGTAATTAGTCCCCGGCAACGGCGCCAAAAACTTATTGCTCCCAACGCACACGTAAGTATACGCGGTCGACAAGTAATAAAGTGATAAATGAGTATCGTTCCCATGAGGACTAAGCAGACTAATAACTCACAAACAATTTCTAACAAACTACTCAGGGATCTTTTTCTTTGATTGTAAGAGTTCTTATAACTAAAGCGCAGTAATTAAAATGCTAAGAGTTTAGTCAAGCAATGTGCAATACTTTGGTTGTTAACAATATTAAGAGGACGGTCCAGGGTCAGAGTTACAAACAATCCAGTTGATGTATCCAATTGATTCCACTTCTTAAATCTCGGGTTACTAACTAACAGAGTAAATGTAACTGTGAAAACCTTTCAGTTCTTCACAGTCTATGCAAGCTACTTCAATCCCTATATTTCTATGGGTTAAATTACATGCACGCATTAACGAATCATGTAATGAGTTAAACTAGACAAGCAAGTATATGTCTATCCTACTCGCGAATTGGTTCCCCGATGCCCGGGTTCACAAACTAGTTCTATTCTTTCTTATTACGTAATTAAATTCCCTCTTTCGAGTTCAATCCAAAAACCATTGATAATGTATAATTATCGAGCTCTAACAATTATACAAGTGAAATCAAGAAAGAATAAGCAACCCGTTATGGGAGTCAATTAATGGGAATCAATCTTCCAACAATCAACTTTCATGTAATACTCTAACCCTAGAACGTAAAGTTTAGCCACACATATTCATAATCACAAGGCAAGAATTTGGTGTAATAATGAAGTAATTGATGTAATAGATGAAAGATTAGGAATAAACCCTTGTTTAATGAGTATGTTGCTCTCAATATTGCTCCAAAGTAAGAACTCTCCTCAAAAACTAAGTAAAATACTATTTATAGCGTTTACAAACACCTAGTAATAAGTTAGACTCAATGCTAGACGGAATAGGAAGTGAAAATCCGCACAAGGGGCGCTATAACGGGCGCCCCGCGCCTCGTAAAGCGCCAAGTCAAGCAGAACCCGTCGAAATCCGGGCGCTATAGCCACGCGCCGCATGAGAAAACGCGCTGGGGCACTGGGCGCTATAACTGGCGCGCCACGTGCCCCAAAGCGCCCAGCCATTTTGCCTTCTTCCTTGGTCCGAAATCTTGCTCGTGTCGTGCCCTCGTGTGCTCAATCCAATCCTCAATCATCCTCCAATCAATTCTTGCTCAATCAAGCTCCTAAAAGCTCCAAATGCACTGCGTAACAACCTACACACGCACGACATCAACTTAGTGTAAAACCACATTCACAAACTATAAAACGAGCGAATAACAAACTCAAACATGCGGAAATATTAAGGAAACCTTGGCATAAAATGCCAAACATCATCCACCATAAATTTTAGTGACAGATTTGAATAGTTGTTTATCACCTGTCATATGTCGGGAACACCTACTGTCTAGAAACCATTTTCCTCTTTTGTATGCTCATTTGTGGTGTTCCTACAAAATAACATACTTATAGATTTTTAGGTACCCAATATTTCTTGGGTCCTTGGGGGTTAGTCTTTGAGGTGCTAGCCTCACAGTTGATTTTGGGTCTTCATACCCACTTACCTGGATTATCTCTTTTAGTGTGACCAGATTTTCTACAATAATAGCAAACAGGAACATTCTTATTAAACTTAGTAGAAAAACTTGATGATGACTTATGCATGGGTCTTTTCTCTTTTGATTTATATTTATAGGTTGATTGGTTAGATCTAATGGAGCTTTGGCTAGTTGATTTATGCAACCCATTTAGTTGAAGTGTTAACTCCTGGACCTCTTCTAGAAGGAAATCACTTTCGATATCCACTACTTCGAGTTTAAGTTCCCATTCTTCCTTCTCTTTAGTCAAGGTTTTTATTTTTTTTCAAAATCTTTTCCATTTCATCAAGTACTTCATCCAGATTTCTAGTATTTGTTATGCAAAATTCACAATGTACCTCACTAGAGTCAGTAGACGCCATGCCTCGTTCACTTGAATCACTGGTAGCCATGAAACAGATGTTTTCATTTTCTTCTAGATCTTTTTAGATTCTTCTTCATCACTCCAGGATGCATAAGATCTGTTCTTACCTTTGAACTGCTTCTTTTTTGTTTCAGGACAGTTTGCTGCAATGTGTCCAAGTTTTCTACAGTCATAGCATCGTCCTTCATTTTTGTTATAGTTGTTCTGATTGTCCTTCATGTACTGAATTTTGGACTTCTTGAATTGCCTTCTTCTGTTCATCAAATTACTGATGTTCTTAGACATCATAGCCAGTTCTTCTTGGATCTCATCATCCTCCTGGTCATTCGCCTTCTTTCATCTGGAACCGTTCATATTCATAGACCAAAAGATTAATTCTCGGTTCCTTTACCGTACAGGTTCCTTCATACGTAACTTCCACTTATCCCATATTTCTTTTTACAGTTTCACAACTGTATATCTTTTCATACTCCTCTCCACTGATAGCATTGTATAGGATGCTGATAGCCTTATAGTTAAGTTGAATTATCTCCATTTTCTCATCAGTATAATCTTCCATATCAAGAGCATATGGAGCAGCGTAGGCGTCTCCTTCAGGCTTCTTAGTGGATTTTGTAGTAGGCAAATAATAGGGTACCTTCTTGATAACACGCCAGACCTTATAGTCAACTTATTTAATGTATGATTCCACACGAATCTTCTAATGAACACAGTGCTTACCATTGAAGTAAGGATGCCTGGTGGCTGAAGTTCCCTCTTGAAGTAAAGCTCATTTGACAACATGTGAAGAAATGATCTTTTCTCACTTGCTGTTAGGCAAACAGATAAAACATGTTGAGACCAAACTTCGATACCAATTGAAAGTACAAGAGGGGGAGTGACTATATAGTATAAAATTAAAGCTGAACAAAAAATAAGTGAAGTATTAGTATAAAGAGTGACACAATAATTTTATACTAGTTCAAAACCAATATAGTTTTGAATCTAGTCCCTTTGTGTCATAAGAGAGAGTATCTCTTCTAGCTCTTTTAATTTCAAAATACATCGTATGGTTTGTCGTTCACCATAAATGATTTTCTTGTTGGTTTTGGAGCTTTGCCCACCAACAACGATAATGTCTGATTTATAGCTTATCAGACAAATTTTACATTGACACAACTATTACCTCTACCTTGATCTTCTCTCTCTTTTCTTTTGAACACTAGTAAACTCTCAAGTATACAGTGATAGTGTTAAGTAAAAGCTAGAGAATGGTGTAGACAGTGAATAGAAGCGTAAGTAGCTTCTTGTCGAGGTCTTCTATTTATAGTCTTATATTAGAGTAGATGTTGCAAGGTTTCTTCAGTAATGTCTTCCAATCAGCAGCCTTGATTGATCTTCTTCCATATTTTCCTTCGTGATTGATTTGATTAAGATCGTGATTTTCTTTGAGCTAATGTTTTGCAATATTCCTTATTGCAAAGGAGATATTTTAACCCAAAAAAATTGATCCTTAAAAAGATCCTTTTGAGATACGGAATCTTTTTGAGAATAAGTGAGAGCTAGTAATCAGTGTTCACGCTCTCTGTTGCTTTCACGCGGTACAGCTGGCACTGAAGACTTTAATTGCCGATATTCTCTATTCAAAAACTTTCATTAGTTAGTTGCTGTCTTTTATTACTAGTTGCTTTCTTTCCATACATAGCTAAGATCTTCCTAGCTTTAGTCTTCCTTATGGATTTTCTTAAATCTTTGTGTATTTTTTCTTCCTTTCTTCTTGCTTGGATTTTACTTGTCTTCTATCATCCACCTAACCTATCATGTACACATTAATTAGTGTAGTATTGTCATAATCAAAATGAATTTAGTAGTAATTGCACTATTTCCTGAACTTGGAGTGTTTTTTGGCAGTAGATACCTTTTTGGGCATTCATTGTTTTGGAAATCAGCTATCCTATCTGTGAAGCGTCACTTGTGCGACCCTTGATTTTTCATCGAGTCCATGTGCTCCATGTACCCTTGATTATTTCTTTAGTTCTTGCAGCATGACAAATTACTTGAGTCAGATAGAGCCAGTTTGATTTATCAATTTTCTTTACGAATCCTACATTACGAATTTCGACATAAATAATCTATTCATTATTAATCTCTAGATTATTTTTTCTTATATCACAATTCTTACATTATTCATATATACTTGCATAATTCTTTAGTGTAGAGTATATTTGAGTCTCTCGATAATTTCTGCTCTTATCTTTGTGTTTTCTTTTTAGGGAAGTTCAATATTGAGATGTTTCTACTTGGAGGTAATTCTCTGCTCTTAAGTTCTACTAAATACTCCCTCCGTCCCAAATTAGTTGTCGTTTTAGGAAAAATGATGTGTCCCAAATTAGTTGTCACTTTAGGATTTCAAGACAAAAATTGTTAGTCTTTTCCAATTATACCCTTAATAATTAAATAAATTCTCAACAAAATTTAATAGTCAAACATTAAATAGAGGTAACATAGTAAAATACACACTCTATTTAATGATTTTCTTAATGGGCGTGAAGAAGCTAAAAGCGACAACTAATTTGGGACGGAGGGAGTAAATAGAAACATAATTTGCGGTAGTAGTATCGCTATCATCTATTTTCAAGCTGGTTATCAGAATAATGTTTCTATGCACGTAAATCTACTAAATAAAGTAAAACAAAAAAAAACATCTTTCAAATAGGAGTGCACAATTTACTAAAACAGAGATGAAAATTGTACTTGAAAACGGATAGATGAAAATTGTAAAATTAGATCCAAGTAGATCTTGAATTACTGAAATCACTCGGATCATCTACATTATCTTGGTCATGCCAATTAAGGATTAAGAAGAAATATTAGTTATATATCATTTATTAGTCATTTAAAGGCATATATGTATCAATTATACATGCTCACTCAATGTTTTTTCTTATATTGCGTAGTTAATGGTATGAAGAAAAATATTTTTTGAGAAATGACCTTTTTTAACAGAAAAAAAAATTGTAAATGTATTTTCCGCAGTACCAAACTAATAAGCATCTATACATGGAGGTGGTCTTTGCAATTGACAAATTTCACCGCATGCCCTCCATAAGGAGTGGTTTTGCAAAATTGCCCGTGCTAAGGAATGTTTTAGCAAAATACCCTTATTTAATCCAGAGCTAAGACTTCAAGACAAAAATTTTGTAAGTCTTGGCAATTGGCTATACTTCAAGGGCAAGTGCTGTTTTGCCAATGCTTCAAGTTATATGACGAGAATGCAGGGAAGACTGGAAGGAGCAAGTCTTGACACAAGACTTACGACGAAGTGTGGCAACTGTTACCTTTTTCCAAAACTTGATTGCCAACACTTGTCATTCAAGTATTGGCAAATCGAGCAGGGGTCAAAGGCAAGTCTTGCCTTTTTGCCAAGACTTACGGTTAAGGGCGGGAAGTATTGCTTTTTGCCAATACTTGAAGGGATAAGTGTTGAAAAGCGGAAGAATATAATGGCAAGTCTTGGCCCCGGATTTTTTTCATTAAACCTTAGTGGGGGAATTTTTGCATACCATCTCTTAGCGCGGGCAAAAAAGTAAACAATTACTTCCGGTGTCATATTTTTGCAAATCAGCCCATTCCACGAGCCACGGCCCAAAATATTTCCTGAATTGCAAAAATATGACACGGGGATCAATAGTTTGCCAAATGCCCTCCATTAGTTTAATAAAACTTATTCCGGACGAAAATACCCCTCACAACTATTAAAAAGACACACATTATCCCCGTCTTCATTTTCCTTCCTTTTCCTTCCTTTTCTCCATTCAAACAATCTCTAAACCCTAAAAACCTACAACTTTTACAGATTCCTCCATTGAAACGAAGATTTAAGGTTAGATTCCTTCAAATTCCTACTCTCTTGCATTCATTTGGATAACCTTGTAGAAAATATATGAAAATGGGTATCTTATACAGGCTTCTTGGCAATGGGCACCTTGCACAGACTTCTTGGCAATTGCGAAAACTTTAAGCTCTGTTGCAATGGGCAACTTGCCTCTGTAAGACTTGGCTATGCAAAGAGTTTAAGCTCTGGTGTAATGGCACCTTACACAGACTTCTCTGGCAATTGCCAAGACTTCAAGCTTTATTGTAGTGGCCAACTTACAAAAGAAAGTCCCTGCAAATCTTGGCTATTGCCAAGAGTTTAAGCTCTGGTGCAATGGGCACCTTACGAAGACATCCTGGCAATTGCCAAGACTTCAAGCCCTGTTGTACTGGCCAATTTGCAGAGGAAGCCTCTGCAAGTCTTTGCTACTGCCAAGAGTTCAAGCTCTAGTGCAATGGGCACCTTGCAAAGACTTCTTGGCAATTGCTAAGACTTCAAGCCCTGTTGCAGTGGGTAATTTGCAGAGAAAGTCTCTTCAAGTCTTGGCTATTGCCAAGAGTTCAAGCTCTGGTTCAATGGGCACCTTGCATAGACTTCTTGGCAATTGCTAAGACTTCAAGCCTTGTTGCATTGGGTAAACGAGAAAGTCTCCGTAAGTCTTGGTTATTTTCAAGAGTTCAAGCTCTGGTGCAATGGACGCCTTAACTAGGAAATCAAAGTGGAATCTAACACAAGAAAAATAAAAACAAGATTGAATGAAAGTTACGAATATCGTCATTAAGGGCCAACTTATCACTGGACAAATCAAGAAACCAACTTCTTTTATCAATGGTAACACCACCCAAGTGATGTTACCAAATTCTCTGCAATTTTTGGCAATAGCCAACACTTTAAGGTATGGTGGAAGGAGGCAACTTGTAGGGGAAGTCTCTGAAAGTATTGGTACTTGCCAATACTTTACAATCTGGTGTAATAAATAACCTGCAGACAAAGTCTCTGCAAGTATTGGCAATAGCCAAGACTTTAAGATCTATGCAATAGGCAACTTGCAGAGAAAGTCTCTTCAAGTCTTTGCAATAGCCAAGACTTTAAGCTCTGTGCAATGAGCAACAACAATATCTAACTGATATTCTCAATAAGAACCTTAAAATCATCATAATCAAGCATAAGAAGTAAAAAAAAAAAAAAAAAAAAAATATTTACAGGAACGTCAAATTTAATTCAACGATCATCAATCAAAATGAAAAAAACTTACAGATAATTGTATAGATAATAATTACCAAAAAGAAATACTGAAAAAAAATAAATACAAATAAAAGATTAGGCAAAATAAAAATTACATTATAACATAAATTAAAGAAAATAATAAAATAAATAAAACGTTTATATATTTTCTAAATCTCTCTAGGACACAAAGAAGAAAGAAGGAAATGAAGGAGGAAGGAAAGAAGGAAAGGAAGGAGGACAGAGAGAAGAAGACTGTTCCATGTGAATTGGGTTTAGGCAGGGGCAAAATAATCCTTTCGCATAGTGAGGGATGATATGCAGGATATTTGCTAAAAATATTTGAAAGTAGGGGCAAATTAATAAGACCAGTGGTTATGGAGGGTATTGTGCGGAATTTTTTGCAAAATATTAGTGCATTGTGAGAATTTCACGAATAAGATACTTAAGCACATCATTTAAGTTTAAGCCTCGATAAGAAAACGTCTATAAATTAGTTTTGTGCTAGAAATTTTGAAGTCGAAGATGACGGAACGACAAACTTGGTGGCCTTACAACCAGTTATGACGACCCATTAAATTGATCACGGATCTGCAGCAATTTATGACGATCCTTTAGGAATTCGTTCAGTTTGTTGTGTTCACCAACTCATTTTTTTGCTTAAATTTGCTTGAAGTTTATGCGAATCAATTTCAAATGACTTCAAATTTGATATCGAATATTCTAATATCAATCATAAATTCAATAGATTCACTTGGTCTTTTTTCAATAATCAAGATCAATAAAGTCCACCAATAATGTTTTTCAAGTTACTTCAACCAAACCAAATATAAAATAACCGTAAATAACCAAACCAAATATAAAATAACCGACAAGTGAGGATTGCTCAGATGGTAAGCACCCTCCGCCTACATTCGAGAGGTTGTGGGTTCGAGTCACCACAGGAGCAAAGGTGGGAGGGCCACTATTTGTTCCGAGAGAGGGAAAGGTGTGGGGTTTCTAAAAAAAAAAAAAATAAAATAACCATAAATAAGCAATGAGTAGTGTTAATTGAATTAAGGAGTTAGAAAGAGAAGGAAAAAGAAGTAAAGAAAGAGGACATGAGAATTTCCAGTGAGAAGGCTAAAACTTTGTGAGTTTTTCTAATGGGGCCAAAAAGGTAACGAGTGGTCTTTAGGTGGCCACCTAGTAGTGCATTAGGCAAAAAGAACAACACCTAAATGATGAAATGATCAAAGAGTTGCGTGACACAAACCAGATGTTAATTAGATGTATTGATGAAGCAAGTGGATTTACAGGCATCATCTTCAACATTCATTATATCACCATATCACAATCAAGATTTTGAGAGTGATAATGATGACATTGACACTAGAAAATTGAATAAATATGACTGTGATTAAGATTGAGATAGTTGTAGCGTGTTTAAGATTTACAGTTGAGATACTTTAGTTTTCTTTTTTCATTTAATAATTATACATTATTAAGTATATGTTAGTGTGAAGAATTACATTTTTTCTTTGTTGTTATTATTTATTTTAGATTTTAGATTTATTTAGAATGATATCTTGAATCACATTAATGTTATATGGTGATTTACCTAGTGATTTGCTTTCCAGTTTTTAATGGGATTCTTATGGGAACTACTTGCATTTTTTCAGGGGAATTTTCTTGCTTAAATATTTTATGGCGGTTTTACTTGGTATTTTCCTGTAGGAATTAGAGTAGAAGGTTAGGTAGAAGGCGATGGGTTGTTGTTATTCTAGCTTTAGTATTCCTATGCATAGTGGTTTTATCTTGTCATCGTCCTTATCGCTATTGATGTCTTCTATTTGTTCTGGTTGTAGTTTATATGTGAGTACTTGAGATATCATGGCGTTTTACCTTTTTGTTTTCTATCATGTTTTCAAAATATTTTGTTTTTAAATAATTTTTTTTAAATATTTTTCGTAGCCGAGGGTCTATCAGAAACAACCTCTCCACCTTCGTGGGGGTAAGGTCTGCGTACATCACACCGTCCCCAAACCCCATTTGTGGAATTATACTGGGTATGTTGTTGTTGTTGTTCCTATAGGAATTTTCCTTTAGGATTATCTCATAGAAATACACACGAAATATTCCTATTTGTCCGCAAATTTTCATGTTAAGTATTCTTCCGAATTTAGTTGGGATTTTTCATGGGAAATTGCTTATGGATTTTACCCGTGAAAAGCTCAAAGAAAATTCTTTTTGTTCACAAACTTTTACCAATATTTTCTTGCAAATTTAATATTTCTTGCAGCAAAATCCGCTAGAAACTTACATATGAATATATAATTTTCATGTAATGTAACGTAAATGGGATTTGTAAATCTACAAGTAATAACTACCGACGAAGTTATTTTCAATGAATTTTTGTTGGTGAGAAAATATGCATATAACTTAGTTACCTGCAGATTTTCATATATAATTCCTAGGTAAATCTCCATAAAAATAGCATTTCTCTAATAGCTTAGTTGTCTAAAACAGGAAAACGAATTCAAAAGAATTTGCATTGAATGACCTAATGGCCATAATGTTTTAGCCCCAACTAAAATAATTGTGAAAAATGGACCTTTTGTGGGGATTGCCAAGACTTTGTTTGTCTAAATTCAAGGCAAAATTCTAGAAGTGCCTCCAAGTTCTGATCATGTTGACCCTAAAAAATGCATTTAATAAGAGTAAAAGTTAAACAATAACAATAAAGTAGGGGTGCCCGTGATACGGTACGGTACAGTATTTCACATTTCGGTTCGGTAATTTCGGTTTTCGATTTTTAAAAATGTCATACCATTACCATACCAAACTAATTCGGTATGGTTCGATATTTTCATGTTCGGTTTCGGTAATTTCGGTACGGTAAGTCGGTCCGTAGTTTGTTCAACTTCAACTTACATATAATAGATATATATGTTGCAAAAGAAATGTGAAAGGAACTAAGAAATTTCATCTGGAAATTAACAATAAACCTTCACAGTACATCTGTGCAAAATACAAAAAATACCATAAAACATGTAGCAAAGCTCCAATGTACAAATAACACTAGCCGAAATCTAATTAAACCAACTTTACTACACAAGCTTACACAAAAAAAAAAAATTATTATTAAAATTTTAATTCTACTTATGATAAACTAATATATTTTTTACACACAAAACAACAAGCTTTTGAGTTTTAACGGTGCTTGAAAGACAACTCTCTAGTGAAGAATTAAAGTAGATTTGATGGTATTGATACTATTTTATTTATAAATATTTATAAGTTTTAATTAAATATATAATCATATCACAAGTTTTAGCTATTCTACTTAGAATTTTATTAGCTCATATTTAGATTAATTAAGCTATTAAGATTTATATAAATATAATATATATAATTTGTATATGTAATTAAGTATTTCGGTATTTTCGGTATTTTCTTTATAGATACCGAATACCGTACCAAATACCAAAATTTTTAAAATTTTATACCAAATACCGTACCTAATACCAAAATACCGTTACCAAAGTAAAAAAAATTTCGGTTCGGTACGGTAATTCGGTATTTACCATACTATGGGCAGCCCTACGATAAAGTATCTTATTTTCATAAATCTTGCGAAAGAATTTTAGGCAACGTATTTTTACCCCACATAAATACTCACTTTAGTTTTAACTTTCTTCGAACATACTTTCATTTTCCTTTCTTTTTCTAGCCAATCACTCTATTTATTTATTTGCTTTTTATATATATATATATATATATATATATATATATCAGTTATCTAATCGTGACTTTAGGAATTAAAAATGATTGGGCTAGTTTATCCCAATAAACCAACGTGTCAAATTTTAAAACTCATCCCCTAATTAAGGAAAAATCACTAATGTCGCCCCATCTTTCCCTCCCCACCTCCTCTCTATTTCTTAATCATCTTTTTTGTGTGAAAGTCTGGTGCTTTTATTTGTGAGAACTAATAAATATAGTAAAGGTAGCTCCTTTTATCAATTTTATAAAACTCTATTTTTAACAATATAATATATTATTAACAGGGTACTTAACTATGTCTTTTATTTATACAATTTATATTTATAGCATATTTATATATTTTCCAAATATATACTACTTAATATGCATCATGTGTATTTTTAATAGTTTTAATATGATGTATATCACAAAAATTACATTTTAGAAAAGAAAAAATGCTCCTCAGGCGCATGCTAAGATGTGAGTCGGCGCACATTTTATAAACGGAAACAAATTGTGATTTCTTCATGACCGTCGTGAAAAAACAAGGGCGACCTAAGAAAATACAAATAACAATAGTAGGTAGCTCAGTAAGTTCTAGAATGTTAGCTCGAAAAGATGTCGGAAACCCTAACACCGATACAGAACAATTTGGAGGAATTGGTGGCATCGCAGAGTAGCCATTCTAGTCATCTCTAGGGAGAAGGAAGTCAACTGGGAGCTCAGAAATTAGGCAAGTAATTTATGAATGAAGGTATGTACCAATTGCCAACAAGTTCCCAACTGAGTAGCTCAAAATCTGCTAAGCAACTGACTTTTTCCTAAAAGGTTGGGATCAGCACCCCGACAACAGGAGAACCGTTGCAAAGTAATGAGGAAATATAGGGTCAGTCGCAACAACTAGAACAACAGAAATCATAGGGTAAAGGGGTTTAAGTTGAAAAATAAACTTAAAGAACCCTCTTAAGCAGGTCTGTTTGCTGGAAACAAGAAAACAAGCAATAGTATGTCATTAGACTATATGCCCCTACTATCATTGATGGACCTAGAGTTGAATTTGAAAAATCACATGTTGAAAGAGAAACAGAGAAGTGAAAATGTGGTCTCCTAACTTATGTGATAGGTGAACCTCCAGGATACAATTCAATGAAGAGATTTATAAATATGAATTGGACTAATGTAGCAACACCAAGCCTATTTTATCATGAAGAGGGCTACTATATAGTTAAATTTCAGAGCAGGGATGACATGAGTGAAATATTATATTCTGGACCATATTGTATCAATAACAGACCGATCATCTTGAAGCAATGGACTCCTTATTATGCCTACAATGCTGAATACTTAATTGAGATTACCCTATGGGTCAAGTTCCCCAACCTCCCAATGAGCAGTTGGAGTTGTAACTCCCTTAGTAGAATAGCAGGTGCCATAAGCATTTCCTTGTATGCAGATGAATGCACAACTAATCAAGGGTCTTTTATGCCAGAATGCTTATTGAAGTTGATGTTACAAGGAATCTCTCTACGAAAGTTCTAGTGTGTGATCCATATGGGAGAAAATTCTCCCAACTAGTAGTCTTTGCATGTGCATCTGAATTCTGATAGCTGTGTCTAAGAATAGGACATGATTGCATCAAGGAGAAGAAAGCTAGACAACACGAGCAACAAAGGATAAGAAAAGGGCCAAGATAACCTCTAAAGGAAAGCATTACTAACCAGGGGACATAACCAAATCCTCAGCCACAGAGACATCCAAAAAGAGTGGTCCAACAATGGCAAACAAAGGGACATGTTGCAAATGTTACTAACCAGAACCAACACACTGATGTACCTGAGCCCAAAGGCAACCCCACTATCACATAACCAGAAGGGAACCTACCTAATCAAGAGCAGGCCTCTTAGAAAGTCCAGCTTAAGCAGTTGAGGAACAGTGTATTAGATAAATAAAAATAAGTAGAACACTTCCAGAAGCAGGGAAGAGCTATCTAGATGCTGCAACAATCACTACATGGAATGATTTCTCTCACTTACAATCTAATGAGCAGAATGAGAGTAATGTTGAATCACCTGATAAGGGTGGACAAACAAATGATAAGTGATGACTTGGTTAGCATGGAATATTAGGGGTATAAATAAAAGATATGAACAAAAAGAAATAACTGTTTATATTAAGAAGAAGAATAATAAAGCTAGCTGGGCTAGTTGCAACTAGAGTCAAGAATCCAAAAGTTGAGAAAATTGAAGGAGAAAAAAATGGTTCCATGATGGAGGGTTCTGAAAAACTATGAACATGCAGACAATGGAAGAATCTGGATAACTTAGGGATGAAAGGGTATATGAAGTAACAGAGCTGGTTAAAGATGCACAATATATTCACTGCAAAATATAAGGAAAACAAAATCAAGCCCTGTTTAATAACTGTGGTGTATGTCTATAACACCATTGAATAAAGAAGGAGCTTGTGACATCATTTGGAGGGTATAGGAGGATAAATCACTTCTCCATGGATCATATGAGGTGACTTCAATGCAATGTTGATCATTCAAAATAGGAAAGACGGAAACCCTGTTAGCCAGGCAGAAATGAAAGACTTTGTTGGGTTTGTTAAAGCCACACACTTGAATGAATTACTATGGCAAGGTGAATATTACACATGGACTAACAAACAAAGAGGAGCAGATAGGGTTTACAGCAGGATAGACAGAGCTCTGGGCAATGATGAATGGATGATGCTATATGGGCACCTCACTACTTAATACCACATCCCTAATATCTCAGATCACTCACCCATAGTGATAAGAGTGGGGGTGGTTAGACAACAAATTGCAGTCCCATTTAGATTCTTCAATATGTGGGCTGACCACTCCAGATTTCACTTCATCATAGAAAAAGAATGGCATAAGCTTGATGGCCCCTTGAAGATGAAGAATGTGTGGATGAACCTTAAAGCTCTCTAACCAATGTTCAAAAACCTCAACAGAGGAGTTTCAGGGCATAAACAAGAGAATAATGCAAGCTAGGGCAGAACTAGTGGAAACCCAAATAGAACTGAACCAGCAATTCACTGAAGAACTGGCTGATAAGGAAGAGGAAATCCTGAGGAGGCTTGAAAAGTGGTATATGATAGAAGAGAATATCCTGCATCAGAAGTCTAGAGTAACATGGATCAAGTTAAGGGATACCAACAATAAATACTTCTCAGCTCTTACAAAGGAGAGAATACAAAGCAAGCTCATTACAGAGCTCACTTCTCTGGATGGAAGGATTTTGACCTCCCCCGTAGAGATCAAGGAAGAGATTTAGCAGTTCTATAAGTCCCTACTGGGAACATCAGCTAACTCTTTACCAGTAGTTGATAAAAGGATCATGAATAGAAGACCTAAACTGTCTCATGCTCAGCAGCTTAAGTTGTGTGCTGAAATTACTAAGAAAGAGATCTATGAAGGCAAAAAAGAGATCGGAGATGGAAAATCTCCAGGCGCATATGGCTTTAATACTCTATTCTTTAAAAAATATGACATTTAATAAAGAATGATGTTTCTGAAACTGTCAGATAATTATTAGCTACATGGAAAATATATAAAACTGTTAACTGCACTGGTATAACCCTAATGCCAAAAACAGCTAGGCCAACAATAGTTAAGGAATTCAGGCCAATAACCTGCTGCTTAGTGCTATAGAGGATAATTGATAAAGTGTTATCCACTAGGCTCCAATGAGAAATGCCAAGTATTATAAGTGAAAGCTAGGCAGCATTCATCCTAGGGAGAAGAATATATAGCAGACAATATGCCTTGCCCATGAATTAGTCAGAGCCTATACTAGAAAGCACATATATCCAAGGGTAATGATTAAGGTTGATTTGAAGAAAGCTTATGACTCAGTAGAATGGGTGTACCTAAATCATGCTATTGTTAATTATACCGTAATGGTGAATAAGAAATAAACCAAACCTTTTGATGTTGAGACAGGGAGATCCTATCTCTCCTTTCTTATTTGTTATAGCTATGGAATACTTGAGTAGGAGCCTCAGTAAGCTACAAGAGATTAATACTTTTAAATTTCACCCCAGGTGTTCTAAGCTAGACATCACTCATTTGAGCTTGGCTGATGACCCATTGCTTTTTGCTAAGGGGGAGGTTCAATCTGTTAGACACTTACATGATTGTTTTGCCAGATTTACTAAAGCATCAGGTCTCCAAGCTAAGATGTCCAAAAGTTCAATATACTTTGGTTGAGTTCCAGAGGCAGACAAAGAGTAGATAATAGCACTGCTAGGATACAATACTAGAGAGTTACCTTACAGATATCTTGGCATTCCCCTGGATACTAGAAAATTGAAAGTGACCCAATTGCAACCATTGATAGAGAATATTGTTGCTAAAAAAGCTTCCTAGACTGCAAAAAAAGTTATCCTATGCATAGAGAATTCAATTAGTTCAGACTTTCATTTTTGGGGTTCAACCCTACTGGGAACAACTATTTATACTACCAGCAAAAGTGTTGAAAATGAATGAGGCATATTGTAGAAGCTACATCTAGAGTGGCATTAATCAGATTACCAAAAAGGCTCTTGTAGTATGGAACAAAGCTGCAACAGCTAAAACATGCTAGGATTTGGCAAGCAAAGCAGGCATGTTGTGGATCAAGTGGGTACATATGTTCTACATAAAAGGAAAAATGATAAAAGACATGCAATTGCCAAAGCAAGGTAGCTGGATGGTGTTGAAAGTAATAAAAGCCGAGGAGCATTTGCATCTTGCCCAAGTAGTAGCTCAACATAAAACCAGCTTGATTAGAGATATCTATCTGCAATTGCAAGTTGATTACCTTAGAGTGTCCTGGAAGAACATGATATTTCAGAATCAAGCAAGACCAAAAGCACTGTTTACTCTGTGGTTGATTCAACATGGAAGAGTCCTTACACCTGATAGGCTAATGAAATAAGGTATGACTATTGATCCAACATGTATCTTATGCCAATCTGAATTGGAAACAGAGGAACACCTGTTCCTTCAATGCAGATATGCTACAACCATATGGAGAAAGCTAATGAACTGGAGTGGAGCCTCAAATAAGATATAACTAACTTGGCAGAACTAGCAGCTGAGACTTCTGAAGCAGATGAAGGGCAGAACCAAAGAAGCTCATCTCCTGAAAATCATTTATGTTAAATATCTATGCCATATATATGGAAGGAGAGGAATAACCTTGTCTTTGAGAAGGTCCAGAAGGTTTGGCGCTTAGTAGCCAGAGATATTGCTTTCATGTGCATTTTTAGAGCGAGTAGAGAACTTCATACTATCATAAAAAATTGTCGGTTTTAATACTATAGTGTCTTTATAGATAGAGTGTCCTTGTAGTAGTAATATGGAGTTTGTGTAATAAAGTTAGTTAAAGTTGTGAGATAGTTGTTATAGTGTAAAAAACAGCTTGCTTTGTATTTCTATCCCGGGTGATTAATAAAACTATTAGTTACCTAAATAATATATGATGTATACCTGAGGGGTGTGTGTGTGTGTGTATGTGTATATATATATTCAATATTTATTCATTTACTAATAATTTTGTATATAAGTTCTGATTATTTATCATGTATTCATTTATTATTCATAACTTATTATTTTATGTTGCACATATTATTAAGATGATATGTACTATGTATTCAATTAGTATTAATATTTTTTTAAAGTTAGTTAACAAAATATTTTTCTACTTATTTATTACGTATCATGTATACAGCTATTTTCACATTTGCATGTGATATATATTTTATTTGTGAAAAAATATGGCATCCTTGATTCATGGGATTCTGTTTGATAGTTTGCTCAAAATAATGGTAATATCTATTTAAGAGATAAATATCCTTAATTCTAGGAAACAAATACTCTCTAATTTTTTCCTTTTAGTATTTTGTTTCGTCCTATAGTTGACTAAAAACTATGCTTATTTTTTTGTTGGTAAAAACTTACCCGCCTAGAGTGTTTATGCCAAAGCCAATATATGCATGCATGTGTTTGAAAATAGAATTTCATCATATAATCATGGTTAATTAATGCATATTTTTACATCATTAAATCGCCTAACCATAGTAACTCAACATGATTTGGTATAAATATCCAATATGAGTAAGTATTTACTCTTTTTTTCTGTTATTGAAAAGTAATACACTATATATAGATGGTTATTTATCTTCTTTGTAAAGTACGATGGGATTCAGCATTGCAAGAAAAAAGAGGGGTAAGTGCACGAAAGGCCACTTTTGCAACTGGTCTTTGGGCACAGGTCACTAATACCAAAATATTTAATTTGTGGCCACTTTCACTTAAAAGATAGTTCAGTCCTTAAAGATGGAACTTCAGTCCAGGGCCCTATGGACTGAAGTTCAGTCCTTAAAGATGGAACTTCAATCCAGGGGCCGTATGGACTGAACTTCAGTCAATGAACAGAACTTAAGTGAATGTTTATTTAATAAAGGCCCAAAAGTGGACTCTAGTGTAAGACCAATAAAAAAAGTGGCCTTAAACTAAATATCGGTATTAAAAGTGGCCTCTGGGAGAAATTTTTACTAAAAAGAAATAGGGAATCCTTTTGCACATAGAGCCAGTTTGGGTGGGCTTAAAAACAGCTTATTTTAAGGGGAAAAGTGCACGAAAGGCCACTTTTGCCATGGGTCTTTGGGCACATGCCACTAATACCAAAATATTTAGTTTGTAGCCAATTTTGCTTAAAAGATAGAACTTCAGTCCAGAGGTCGGATTGAAGTTCAGTCCTTAAAGATTGAACTTCAGTCCAAGGCCATATGGATTGAAGTTCACTCCTTAAAGACAGAACTTCGGTCTAGGGCCATGTTAACTGAAGTTCAGTCCTTAAAGATTGAACTTCAGTCCAGGGCCATATCGATTGAAGTTCAGTCCAGTCCTTAAAGATGGAACTTCAGTCCAGGGCCATATGGACTGAAGTTCAATCCTTAAAGATGGAACTTCAGTCCAGGGGTCGTATGGATTGAACTGCAGTTAATGATCACAACTTAAGTCAATGTTTACTTAGTAAAAGGCCCAAAAATGGCCTCTAGTGTAAGACCAAAGAAAATAGTGGACTCAAACCAAATACCAGTATTAAAAGTGACTACTGGGCGAAATTTTTATGAAAAAATACCTATTTAAGATTAGTCATTGCAAACATTTTGGGTGATTTATAGAGAAAGGTCAGTTCTGATGCTTTGTTGCAGAGTTGTCCCCCTTAAGAAAAAACTTACAAATTAGGCCTCCGTAGGAAGAATCCAAGTGATGGATAGATCCTTTTACTAAGCAAGACCGGCAAGGATCATGATTTTTCCTCTGACAATTGCCAGCAACTTTTTGATGAGGCTAAAATTGTAAGACTTCTCTTATAGAGGTCAAAAATATAATTACGGTGTTAGATCTGCCTATTTCACACAAAAACTTAAGGCCAAACTTATACACAACCCCCTAAATTTGTCCCCAAATTTTATTTTAACACCTTAACTAGGCATAGTTCCAATTGAACACTTATACCATCCAATTTTTGTACCATTTGAACACTTTTTACCTAGGTGGCATATTTGTGGAATTCACTAATAAAAGGGCGCGTGAAAGGTCAAAAAAATCAAAGTGGATCTAACATTAATTAAAAAAACAGCAACTTGTTGAGATATCCTCTCCATAATTAAAAAGCCTAATCTGCATATTTAGCCAATTCCTTGATTCTCTTCGTCATCTTGTTTACCCCAAGCCATCTTGTTCTTCTCCTTTTCTCTCCATCATAATTTCTTTATGTTTCATGTCCATTTTCTTTTTCTATCTCTATTTTAAAGTGATTCCTGTAAATCGATCTTCCTAATAGCTGGTCGAAGGTTAAACTTTGTGAAGTGCAGAATCTCAGAACTCAAGAGTTTTATTAAGCAAAAAGTGTCACTTACAGCAAAAAGAAAAAAAAAACATTCAGAAAGTTGCATTTCTTAGTTGGATTGAAAAGAATTCAAAGGAATTCATAAAGTTTGCTCCCCAATGCTTCATTTCTCCATGAAATCATGACTGAAAGTGGGGTAGAAGGTACTGAGGAGGTTTTGGGTCTAATGACGATGCCACATCTTTGATGTATTTTTAGTACGCCTTTTTTTATGTATTCCACTGTGGAGGCTATTTAACACATGTTTTGTTTTGATTGGTAGTCATTTTCAGGTTAAAGAGAGTGTAAGCCACGTATTAGAATTGTACACAACAATGAGTAAAAAGTGTTTAATTGGTACAAAAATTGGATAGTATAAATGTTCAATTGGCCTAGTTCAGGTGTTAAAATGAAAGTTACAAACAAGTTTGGGGGCTGTGTATGATTTTGGCACAATTTCCGGAGATTTTGACCAAAGAAAAATGACGCCAGAAGAACACTACAATAGCTAAATTACAATACATAACGATACTTTTAAACATATTACAATACATAACAATACTTTCCACTTTATTACCCTACATATACCGTTTTTTATTTTCCACTCTCCCGAACACAAAATCATAATTTCTTGCTCTCTCTTTCTCTCTACTCCTCCACCGACCCACCCACGCTGTCCTCTTCTTCCATCGCCGGCGACCAGCCGGTCTGCTCCTCTGGTGAACCAGCTCTATAGTGATGCTACCACTGCTCGTTTTATGATTCCCTGTTGTTTCGGCTGCCGCTGCTCTGTCACTGGAGTGGTGGCGCTGCTGCTCGTCATCTGCAGCGAGGTGGTGACATAGATCTAATGTTGTGCTCCGTCGCCGGAGCTGCTGGCTCCGATCTACTTCTCCCTCTTTTTTTGATTTTGCAGGTGTATTTATTTATATATACATGTATAAGATTCATATTTATGTGTATGTGAATATTTTGGTGCATAAATACATTTAAGTTTTTTTGAATATCTAGTTGTATTTATTTGTATATTATTGTATATTTGTGTATTTTGTATTTCAAGTGTATGTTTGCCAACAAAAAGTTTTGGTTGTGTATTTGTATATTTTTGTATATAGTAGTATTTATGTGTATGTGTGTGTCACATTTGTCCATATATCTTTGTGTATATTTATAAATTCATTGTATGTCTTTTATATTTCTAGTGTATATTTTATATATTCTAGTTTTATATATGTTTATGTATTTTCATTGGTTTAATCTACTTTTTTAAAGTATTAATGTGTATTTTGTTTGTGTTATACTTCTTTATATTTTTTTGCAAATTTATTTTTTTTTTTTAAAAAACCACAATTCCGGCGATCATCGGCGATGGTGACTGGAGCAATGGGAGCAGGAGGGAGCAAATCCTTCATTTGTATGGTTTTAATGGAAGTTGTATATGTAGGGTAATAAAGTGTTGCTATATTTGGTAGATTATATACTATCGATATATTTTGTAATTTTAATTTGGGGTTTTTACACTATGTACCCATGAAATTCAAAGTATTTACAAATCCTACCCAATAAAAATTACACTACCCATGAAATTAAAATTATTTATCCAACCCACCCATTTATTACTGTATATTTTGATATACTTTATGGGTGTATACTGCATAAATAATAGTATATAAGTCTAGATAGGTAGGCATGAAAATAGTTTATAGGTAAGACTGGTAAATATGAAACTTATGGGTAGAGGTGGGTAAATATTTTGATTTTTATGGGTATTTTCGTAAGCCTTCCTTTTAATTTTAGGATTGTATATTTTTGTAATTATCTCTTTGATCAATAGTCTATGTTTATGGTGCTAAATAGCGTATAGCCAAACGATTGAAAACTAATCTATATCTATATTATTCTAAAAGCATGAAGGCTTTAGTGAAATTTCACTCGACTTTTTTACCCTCCGTAAGTGGCTTTAAGTTGGATAAAATAGTAATTACAATAATATTTAAATTTACATTATTTTCTTATATTCTTTCGAAAATAGTGTAATTATTATTCAGATTATATTTCCAAATTTAACATGAATTCTAAGAGAATCAAAACTCTTATTTAGGACTTTAAAGTTGACAAATAATAGAAGAAGTTTTAATAGAACGGAAGTTTCACAGCTATACTAATCACACTTGAACACAAACCCTAAACGCAAGAATTACTAATATTTATATATCAATTTTCGTGTTTTCCATGCCTAAGATCAGGGGTGGCCCGACAAATTTTGTGGCCTAAAGCCAAATTTTAACGAGGGGCCTTAATTATTTTTTTTTAAAAAAAATAATGTATATAAATTTGAACCCTATTACTATTATTATTATTATTATTATTATTATTATTTAGCCTTTTGAGATGCAAAGTTATTAATAAATTTTTTATAATCAATTTCTTCTAATTAATCTTTCTGAATCGATAATATAGACAATTTATTTAATCTCGCTTGAGATATTGTTGATGTTAGATTCTTAGTTAAGATTTGGTTAATTTTATATAACTTTTCATGTATCTTAACTTTTCACTTTAGATGATGTCTTTTTTAACTTAAATAATACCTCAGTTCCATTATAAGTATCCATTTCAATTCAGTTTTCACGTCCATTAAGAAAAATGTACTAAGTTTTTTTACTCCGTTCCAAAAGAAAACATATTTCTAAACTTGGAAACAACTTAACCCCAAATTTACCGTTGTCCCCTTAACGAAATGATTCATATCCACAAAGATACCAATGGCTTAGTTTAAACCACAAATTTTAAAAGTCTTCATTTTTTTATTAAACATTTGTCATATCAAATAAGTTCATATAAATTGAAACTGATGGAGTATATATTTTACCACATTGTCCTGATTTACTAATCTCGAATACCAAACTTAAGTAGAATTATTCATTTCTTACATCTTTAGTTGCACGATTAAGATTAGAAAAGAATAATTAAATATGCAAATTTTTAAAGTGAGACTTATTTTGACAAAACTAAAAAGATAAAAATAAATACTTATTAAGAAACAGAAGTAATTCAATTTATTATGTGTACCAAAAAATGGGGCCCTACAAATGCGGGCCTAAAGTGGTGGCTTTACTTGCCTTAGGCAACGGCCGGCCCTGCCTAAGATCGTCCAGAGAATTACACACACACGCAAATACAAATATTTTATGTGCTATTTTAAGGATTCTTCACCTAAATTTTGTGTATATTTGTTGCAGGAACAGGCCCAAATCTAGGAAGAGAATGAAGAAAAGCAGTGCACGTTGAAGCAAGTAAGCAATGTACGAATCCATTTGTATTTTTGATTACTTTAAACAACTTGGTAGTTAGTTTTTCTTGTTGATTTTGTTTTTTATGGACTATAGTTGTGTATGAACTCCATATTTTAGGTGACTAAAAATGTAATATGTTGCTTTCATACGGTGCTAGATACCTCTGATCAAGTATTTGATCATTCTTTTAGGCTTAATTTAGAAATTTTCTGTATAAATAAATTAAACTTGCAGAAGAATTTTTAGAGTGCGCAAAAGTATTGTTGAAAAATTGAAGAAGCATATATGATTTTTATTTGCTTTATTGCAAGCAATATAAAGTGTAATGCATTTATACGAACTTTTCTTAATAACATTTTTTTGCAAGTTAGAAACTGATATGTTTATTTAGATATTTTATAAAATTGTGGGACAGATAACATTGTTTGGATCATTGCATTCCATCTCAACCAATAAAACAAAGATTCGACTTAAAAATCGGTTTGGAAGAAGATTGGGAAAGCTGAAGAATTTGCAAGCAAAAACTCTCCAGACAATTTGGATTGTTTGCATGGTTCTAGGTACTAACTCTTTTTTTTTCAGTACTTAATTTTGTATTCTGGAATAGATATATTAGATTATCAAACAAGTTTTTACATAGTCAAACTAAGGCGTTTCTCCTCATGTTTACTTTTGTGATAGTATTGTAAATGTACATTACATTTGGAGAAAAATATAATGTATATTATATTTGGAGACATTAGACAATCTATTTTTCATACTCATAGTTATATTTTGATTAATTTTGACAGTTTGCGTACATCTGAAAGTATTCTATATGGATATTTCAATTTCTATTTTATATCTCAAATAAGATATTTTGGAATAGATCTAAAGTAAGATATTATTTAATAGTAATTATTTGGATGGAATCCATTTGATAGGAAGCTAAAGAATTCTCTTCGACCAAATAGATGATATTGTTCTTTTTCTACTAGCTTTTTCAGTCTTTTGCTAGCTTGAATACTTTGATGTCTGATTGGAAGATGTTATTTCTTTATTTTTTTTATTTAAATAGGAATAGGTGTTTTTGGAATTGAATAATTCGGAGACAAGTTATTCTTTGTTAATTAAAAAAAAGATATTAATATTCTAGAAATATTTTTGATCTATGTAATTCTTTAATATTTTTCCTTAATTAAATGCACTTTTTGACCGTCTTCATCGATATGTCCTTGCTTTTGTTCAAAGAGTGGTGCCTTTAGAAATTGTGATTGCACAAAACAGGAAAACTCAAGATGAACTGATCTTTGGAAAAAAACTTACCCACACTGAGTGTATACACCTAACCATGAAAATTAATCATGGTCAAATGATTTAATAAAGAGAGAATATATATTAATTAACCATGATTGAGTGATAATGGTGTATTTGTAAACAAATGGTGTGCATTTATTGGTTGGGTGTATACACCCGGTGTGGATAAGTATTTACCCCGATCTTTTTTCATAACAGATAAAGGTGGCATTACTCAGAACTCTACCTTATCCGTTACCTTATAAAAGGAGTAGTAAATAAGTTAACTAAAGAATATGTTGGCGCTTTACATGGTTTCTGTCGCATAAGAAATCTATTTTACATGCATTAGTTGCATATCCTCAAGAATTACTAGCTTTGTTTGTTGAATTCATAAAGATATATAATTGCATTAATTTTTGGCCATTATGTTCATGGCATGAAACCAAAGCTGATTTTCTTCGTCTTTCACTTGTATATTTTGATGTAATGTGACATTAGATTTTTTATTTGATCAGTAATTTGATATATTATTTATAGAACTTTCTTCAAGTGTATTTTTTTCTATTGATTGTCTTCTAATTGTGAAAATTTTTAACTTGAAGAGTACTCGCAAGCTGCTTTTTCTGATCCATGGTGGTTTTTCTGTTTTTTTTTTTTTTTTGTAACAGGAGGATTATATTATATATTAGAACATAGATACATTTGCAGAACTGCTAGTAGCAGTTTCCTTAGCAAGCCGTAAAGGCGCAGACATATTAGCTTTGGCACGAGTATTACGCAAAACCCTTGAGAGAGCACTGCCAAGTTTCCTGCTTGAGCTAGAATATTACAAGCATTAGTAGTTATATTCCTACTATAGGTAATAGATTGATCCATATCGAGGAGGACTTCCTTGTTGATCTGGCTTGGTGGAACTGGGAGTATTTGCAGTCGATTTACTATCATATGCTGAAGTCCATGTCTTGACAAAAAGTGTGCAACTTTGTTAACTTCTCTAAAGCTATGGCGCACGACTGCATTCCCCAACCTCCTGATGAATGATCTGCATTCAGAAATGATGTTAGAATACATTGGATTATTATTTTCTAAAAGAGTAACAACTTCTAAAGAATCAGTGTCAATTTCCAGTGATTGGAATTGATGTTGTAAGGCAATTTTAAGGCCTACATGAAGAGCCATTAGTTCCATATAGGCCTACTTGGTGGTTTTTCTGTTAGTAGGCCTTCATTTAATTACAACAATCGATCACAAGATATACTACACCTATTTTTTAGATGCAGGTTTCTAGCATCATATAGAGTCAAATCAACATAAACAGTAATGCTCCTATTAACGGTAATAATAATGGGTTTTTATTTGAATGGCTTTGAACTCAATGTAAGTCAAAAGGTAAATTTAACGTTTACATTAAATGGGCTGAACTCCTTCCTTTTATGTTATGGCATATATGGCTCGAAAGGAACAATAGAATTCATAAGAGAACTGGTAAATCTTGCAATATTGATGGCATCGTAAATAAAGTAATAGAGTTTAAGCTGCTAACTGAAAAGGAACATAGTGTTCATCGCGAAACTGTTTACATCAAGTGGAATAAGCCAGACTTAAACTGTTATAAGCTAAACATAGACTTAAACCTTGCAATATTGATGGCTCGGCCCTATCTTGTAAAAGTTAGGTATGTTTATTTTAATTTAAATGTCGTTCCTTACCCAAAAAAGGGATAATTACACTAAAAGACAAGCAAAAGATGAAAATTACCAAAAATGACCCATATTTTCGTATCTTGCCCGAGCTGTCACCCTTTTTCTGAGATAGCAGTCTACCGCAAATTTATACAAGTTTATACAATTTTATACAAATTTATGCACGTGTATAAAATTGTATAAATTTGTATAAGTGTATATATGCGAGTGAATAAATCTGTATATTAAGAATATTTACATAAATTTTTATTTTTTTTGTGTATATTTTTGTATTTCTCTCATTGCTACGCATTTATCTATGTATATTCATGTATAATTTATTTTTTGGGAGGAGATTTGTGTGTATAAACTTGTCCAAAGCAATGATTTAGACGCAATAAACAACATAAATTCGTAAAATATAAAAAAGTGACTACACCATTAGCGGGGAGGGTGCCTGCCGATGGCTTAGTGGCTGGGGAGAGGGAGATTTGGTAGCTAGGGTCTTTTTTATGAAGGAGTGCTAAAATTTGTAATTTTAGGGATGTTTGATATGCATGAAGAAAAAAAAATATGGCTTCATATTTGTAATTTTGGGTAGGGAGCTGCCTATTTTTAAAAATTTCTCAATAAAAACAATCGTAAAAATTTCGCGGGGAAGCCACTTTGGCACCCGCTATGTGATGCGTAGCCTCTGTTTATAAATTCGCTGAGAATTAGCCACTAGACGCGTTTTTTAAAAATAATAGTATCACGACGTCGTTTTGCACATTTTGGAAATTCCGGTTTTACCCTTCCTTATTTTTAACTTATTCGGGGTTTTTGTTTCTCTCTTTGATACTGAGACTTTTGAATTCCTTCAAAATATACGAACTCTCTTTCGAAATACACCAATTTCTTAATTTTGAGACGTGATTTTGAAGTTTTGTGTTTGGGTAAAAACTTTATTTTGTTGTTTCGTATATTAAGGTAACTGTGTTTACTTCGTATTGTTTTTTTTTTTTTCATTTTTGTACGTGTATATGTGTTATTAGGTTTTGATTTTGTTTCGAAAAAGGTTTAGATTTTCCATTAGGGTACAGTATAAGCTGTTGATTCCCTTTAAAATGGTGTGGTTTTTTTAAGGGGAACGCTTTTTTCTGTGAAACCCATTGCCCCAGAACTATATACTGTGACCTTTTGTTGGGGATAGGCTGTTGCCCCATGATAAAAACTCGGGACTGTGTGTTTTTAACAGGTACTTTTTCATTGTAAATGGTGGGTTATTTTTAAAGGGGGCAACGGTTTTTTTTTTTTTTTTGTGAAACCCTTCGCCCCAGAACTATATACCGTGACTCTGTAGGGGTGATAGACTGTTGCCCCAGCACAAAATACCGGACCCCTTTGTTTAACAAGTGCTTGTGTCCCAGTTCTAAAATACTGTGACCATGCACATGAACTACTTGTGCTCCCAGCAACAATATCTAGGTGAGGGGGTGGGGCACCAAGCTCTCCCCCAGCACAAACACTGTTGTGTCCCAGTTCTAAAACATGGGACTTTGTATATAAAGCATCATAGGCCCCAGCACAAAATACTGTGACCCTTGTTTAACAAGTGCTTGTGTCCTAGTTCTAAAACATGGGACTTTGTATAACAAAGCATCATAGGCCCCAACACAAAATACTGCGACCCCCTTGTTTAACAAGTGCTTGTGTCCCAGTTCTAAAAACATGGGACTTTGTATAACAAAGCATCATAGGCCCCAGCACAAAATACTGTGACCATGCACATGAACTACTTGTGCTCCCAGCAGCAATGTCTGAGGGGGGGGGGGGGGGGGGGGTAGGCCACCAAGCTCTCCCCCAGCACAAAGACTGTGACCTTGCACATGACTACTTGTACCCCCAGCACCAAAAATACTGTGACTTTGCACATGAACTACTTGTGCTCCCAGCACCAATATCTGCTGGTTTTTTTAGGTGCAAGCATATAAGTGTTAATTTTTCTTTGTTTTATTTTAATACATGTGCTAATGTTACAGCAATGGAGATTATACCAAGTAATGAGGTTATGGATAATCTGCCAAACGACGATGGTATATTGCTTCCATTTGCGCAGTGGAAAAATCGTGATTGCCAGTGGAAAGGTGACACAGAGTATCGTGGATTACTTGAAGGGTTATTGTCTGCGGATTACCTGGAGAAACTGAAGAAAGGGCCATTCGGCAAGTTTATGCTTTTGGAAGATGCTAAATATTCTGGGAGGCTTATAAATTGTTTTCTGCAGTCTCAAATAGTTTCTTCAGACAACACTAAGCTTAGCTTCAAAGTTTTTGGTGATATAGTAGATTTCACAGCTGATGATTTTCATGTAGTTAGTGGTCTAAATATTTCCAGTTTGTAGATATAAGTATTTTTAAGCTTTCAAAGAGTAGATTAAAGGAGAAATATTTCAGGAATCCTGAAGATGATGTTAATAAAAAGGACAACATGTGGACTTTAAAGTTATATGACTTGCTTGATTTGATTGAACATCATTCCAGTTATGTGAGAGTGGCTCCAAAGAGCAAGGGTAATGTGAATAGAGTGTCAGCTGCACGATTGGATGTTCCTTTAGAGCAAGATGATACTGTTAAACTAGCTGAGGTATATTTGCTTAATTCTGTTTTATTGGGCCGGCCATTACCTAGAGTAGTGGATGATCAACATATGATTATTATTGATAATGAAGAGGTGCATAGCTGTTATCAGTGGGGTACTGAGATATATCGTCAAATGGTACACCATTGGCAATCAATCATAAAGCCAAATTCTACTACTTATTTGTTTCCTGGTATGCCCTTCCTATTCTGTTGCTGGGTGGCAGAGGTGTTCCCTGTGTTCAGACAGTATTTTACTGTTCGCCCTAGGATCAAACCTGTGATGCTTCGTTATACATGTACTTTTACCCCTCAATACAATGTCTTGTGTGATGACTACTTTCATAATGAACAGGTGAGTTTTACGAGTACTTGCTTTTGTTTGTTATTTCTTTTTTTTTTTACTTTTTTGTTGGTTTTGAAATGTACTTTTTAAATAGTTTTGGGAGGATGCCTCAGTGAGACCAATAAGGCATAAATCTAAACATGCTTCAACTTTAAAGTCACCCTCAAAGTCATCTTCAAAGACTAGTTCAACAGCAAAATCTATTGACATGAATGAAGTTGTAAAGGTGAAATTCTTCGTGGCTTTTGTCTTTTAATTTTTTTTTCTTATGTGGTTTTAATATTTTTTCTTTTATCAGAGATTGACAGCTAATCTCAAAGTAAACTTACCTACTGAGACCAAGATTCAACATATGATCAATTCCTCAGAAAATAGTGTTAAGAAAGATCTTGCTGACATGGAGAAGAGGATTACAGATATATTGAATGCAAAGTTTGATTCATTACTGCTTCTTGTTGCAAAATCAAAGACAAGTGATCTCGGAGAAAACTGTGGTGTGTCTGTAAGTAAATCAGACACCAGGAGTAGAAATGAGAAGAGTCGTTTTGTTGATAATTTGAATTATTCAGATGGTCGCGATAGTTTTTTCAAAGAAACATATAATCGGCCAGAGCTTGTTGGTAGTGTACAAAGTGATTATGGTATTCCAGCTGCTTTAATAGATGAAAGCAATCAAATGATTGTGGATGTTTTAGAGGATTACAAAGCTGATACCTGTGACCCTATTGATGAAGGTACAGATGGTTTAGAAAAGGCGCCATCAAATTCAGACCATCATCAACAAAGTCATGGTAGTCAAATAGAGTATTCTATATAATCGTAATCTAAGTAAAAGGGAATTTTTTGTTTAATGTAATGATTTTTTTTATTGTATATGCAGATAAACAGAATCCTTCATCTGATTTATTGGAGAAGTGTCCATCTAAAGATGATGATATATCTTTGAATCCAACAGATGGTGGATGTTTTAGAGGATTACAAAGCTGATACCTGTGACCCTATTGATGAAGGTACAGATGGTTTAGAAAAGGCGCCATCAAATTCAGACCATCATCAACAAAGTCATGGTAGTCAAATAGAGTATTCTATATAATCGTAATCTAAGTAAAAGGGAATTTTTTGTTTAATGTAATGATTTTTTTTATTGTATATGCAGATAAACAGAATCCTTCATCTGATTTATTGGAGAAGTGTCCATCTAAAGATGATGATATATCTTTGAATCCAACAGATGGTCAGCTTCGTGATGAAAAAATTTATTCCACATTTAATGGTAAGAAGAAAAAAACTTGTTGGTAGATTCAACCAACATATTATGCACTAATACTGTATTTTTTTTATGATATGCTAATGTCCCAGATAATAAAATAATGGGACTCTTTGTTTAACAAGTACTTGTGTCCCAGTTCTAAATTATGGGACTTTCTATAACAAAGCACTATAGCCCCAGCACAAATACTGTGATTTTTTCATATGAAGTATTTGTGCCCCAGCATGAATGTCTGGGAAGTCTATAGTAATGGAAATCTATTTTAAATATGTGTGCACTTCTGTTTTCTATAGAGAAATGTAATGTATTGTGCTTATTTATTTTTACAGAAGGTAATAATGGTGAATCTGGGCAAAGTGCTGTGGTTGAAGAACAAATTAATGAATTAAAGCATCTTGTTGAAACTGGTATTTGGACACCAGTAGGTATGTAAAAGTAATTTTTATATAATAATTAGTGTTCCTATTTTTGTTGTTGAAAATGTGTAACAAATTATCTTGTTTAGAAGTCTCTCAAGAAAGTTCTCAAGAAGGTTTTCAACCAATTAAGCTTGCTGATAACCAAATGTTTTTGACTCCTGGTACGCGAAAATATGTTGTATATTTTGCATGGTCCATACTCCAGCAGAAAATACCCTGTTGGTTGGTCAATGAATAGTGTGTCTTGTTCCATTTACAGAATCAACAAATGTTAAAGTTGATAATGAAGACGTTGTCAATCAACGCAGTCACAGTGCTGAGGTTCGACTTGAAGTTAAGACTGTCAGTGAGCTTTGCATAGCTGGTCTTGTTTTTACACCAGAAGGTATGTAATCGTCTTTTTTATAGTTATTTTGTGTTTTTTATTGTTGGCAAATGTGTGATATATTATCTTTATTTATAAAGGTTCTCAAGAAGGTTCTCAAGAAGGTTCTAAAGAAAGGTCTCAAAAAAGCTGTTGAGGATTCATCTCCAAAAAAGGTTTTGAAAGCATTTTCGAGCAAGAAAAGGAAGAAATGTGATAATGATGCTTCTCCTGAAATTGCATCTCCCCTCAAAACTAAAATTGGTGAAAATTTGGCTGAAGCAAACAAAAGCATCATGAATATTGGTCGCATAGAAGCACCTTCATTTTCACTTGGCTTCACACAGCCATCGCAAGAGACTGCAGCAGTGATCGATAGTGTCAAGACAGATTCTATGGATATCGATCGCTCAGAAAGTAAGGGTGGTACAGAATTGGCATTAATAGATAAAGATAATTCAAAACTTACGACACTTGCTGATGCATCTGTTGTAGTACTGGAGCAAGAGTCTGCTTTGGATTCAGCCATGAAAACACCTGAACAATTAATTTTTGTGGAGAAATGGAAGGTTGCTGGAACAGATGTCTGTGCAAGGAATTTTGCAGATGTGTCTTCATCTAAACAACAGTCAGCTATGCAGTGTTCAGTGAAAAAAGAGGAAGTTATAGATTTAGCTGTTTTGCCAGACAAACTGACGAGGTCCAAAGTGCATAGGAATTGTCTGCTCGTTCTTGTCAAATTCTAATATAGTTTAAGATATCGTCCCACAGAGATTGGGTATTCTATGCTACGGACTTGTAGTATTTTAATTACTATTTGAGAGAGTCAAATTGATGAAAACTGGGTTTTTAGTTTAAATTTACTTAAATTAAAATAAAGAACTTCTGGAAGATTTCAAATTTAAAAGGAGTTGGGAATCGTTGAATTCACTTGGTAATACTTATAATAAATATCTCAGTTTTGACATGTATTTCTCTTAAGAATAATTGCTTATTGCTAATTCAATTATATTTTGCTCACTAAGAAAATAATCAATTAATAACACTCCGTGAGGTTATGTATATTAATCAAATTATAACTAGTGACGATTAAACCGATATATTTATTCTTGCCTGAATTGTGCTAAAAAAGTAGTAAAAACTTCGTGAGAATATTTTTACGGAAAATCAATAATCTTACCTACAACAATTCCTCCGTGAGAATTAAAACTGAGGTAAACAAGATTAGAGACTTGGAAAAATAGTTTTTACTCTACTACTTTATTCATCAGTCATTATACATTAATGTTGCTCCGTGAGAATACAAAATTAATATAACAATAACCTAGAGATAAAATAGACGGATATGAAATAAAGATTTAGTAAAAACTATAATTCCAGCACAGTGTTTAAAATGTGATTAAAAACTCAGGCTAAGCATGTATTAAAACTGAGATAAGTATTATAAATATTACCGAGTTTCATCAACTATCCCAACAAAAGAGATTACTCCATTATGGAGTAAGAAAAACTTTAAAAATATAAAGACTAGGAAGAAGTAGTATTTCTTCTACAAAAGAAAACTACAAAAGCTTAAAGTTATAAAAGACAAAGAAAGAAAAAGAGCAAGAGAAAGTAGTTCTTGCAAGATGAAAATTTGATGATCTTCCATACAAAGTTTACTACCTATTTATAGATAAATTCCAAAGCCAAAGTTCTACCTAAGATGGCATATCCTAAGGTGGTAGGAAAATTTTCAAGATGGCCAAGGTGAGTTGGGTTTAGATGACAATTTCAAATATTCATACGTAGCTTCCTTTCATGAACTTTCTTCCGCTTGCACTTTTATTCTTCAGCATAAAACAATTCACGGACATTACTATCAGTGTTATAATCACACTATGAATAATGTAATCATCAATGGTCATCCCTTATTTTTCTTCACCTTGGATAATTTCTTCTTCCTGCAAAATATGTTAGAAAATATGCGAGAGATGGATATATTTATTCACGTTTTATTTAAAATACTTAATATTTAACTATAAAAATATATCAATAAATTATATCCATCAAATTCCCCCATACTTGAATCTTTGCTCGTCCTCGAGGAAAAAGATCTTCTTCTTTTTTTTTTTTTTTTTAAATAAGAATATTTTCTTCAAACTTATGATCTTTGTAGGATAGAAAATTTATTCAAGATAAACTTCTTTCATCATGCTCAATGCAATTATTCTTTTTACTTCACCAAATTCTTTACCTTATTTCTGAATTTTGACTTGATCAACAAGAACTTGCAGCCTTCTCCCCTTGAATCTTTTAAAATTGATAGAGTTATGATCATGTATTCAGTAAGTATCATTGTCTTGTCCATAGGCTTGCTCGTCATGTTCATCTCCACTAATATAGATACAATACTGACTTTCAAAATCTTTTTAGGACTTTTCATGGCTTGTAATGTTAGGCTTCAGGCTGGTAGGATAAGGATATTTGATAGTGACTGTTCTTTTTCCAGCTTGGAGCTCACATTTCTCAATTCTTTCTCCATTCGGTAATACTTTTTTTTTTTTCAATTTTTTCCCTTTTTTTTCTTTTTGCTATATCATATATATTCATATATTCACAACATTGCTTCTTTTGGTAATATTTCTTCCTTTTGGTGATGTTTAATCTTTGCTCATTCAAAGCTGGAAGAAACAATAACTCTTTTTTTTTTCTTTATATATATGTAAACAATATATACATATATCATATATATCATTTTTTTTTTTTCTGAATATATCATGGTGTTGGGGAAAAAAAAAATAGGATTAAGGCTCAAAGAAGGGTTTGAAAAGATAAAAATATGTATATTTGGATAGAAATTTGAGAGGCTTGAATTGTGTATCAAAGAAGGCCTAATTTCATTTTTCAAAAATCAGTATCATCCATTATTTCGCCTCGAAGAACATTCAGAGCAAGTTCTAGCCAAGTTCATTGATTCTACCTTCTTTGTGATCATAATTTTTCTCAATTCCAATGATTTTCTGAGTTGAAGATGTTTGCTCTTGCTTTCACAAAGTCAAAATCATAGACATGAAAAATCATATGGTGAATATAAAAAGAAATAATATTGAACAGAACGAACAAAAATTTATATTGTTAATTAAAAACCTACAATTAAGACCATAAATAAGAGGAAAATAGTATATAATATATAAATAACCTCCCCCATACTTGAACATTTCATTCTCCTGGATGAAAATGCTTTTTAAGATAAGTGAAAGAAAGAAGGGTGAAAAAAATAAGAATGAAGAAGGATCAAGTGGTAGTTGGATTAAATAAATATAATATAATTAATATAAAAATACTATTTTATTAGTAAAATAAAAATCTTTTTGGCTTTCAAATATACGATCACAGAAGAAAGCTTGAAAGAAACTGTGACCACACATGTTCTATGTGTAATAGACTGGATTATTTTTAGACCTTATCAGTCATTAGGTCCTAGTTTGAATATAAACTAGAAATTTACCTGTGCCAACATTAGATTTGGACAATGGAATGGTTAACCAACCAGTAACTTAGGCATACCGATCACCATGGAGTTACTCCTGTCTAGGTGACTCTGTTTTTGTAGAGGCCTTCATGAGATGTTCCGGTTGTACAATAATCTGGATATTGACCAGATCAATTGGTTAAACATTTAATTAGTCAGATCTAAGTGGGACTTATGAGGCTCCATTGCTTCACCCTCAATGGCTACGGGATAAAGAACCATAGTTCTGAGTTTAACGTCGTCAGCTCGACGTAGTAACAGCGGCACTCATCATACTATCATGGTTACTGAAGGGTGTTGTTCAAAATGTCCTCCAAAGTACAATTTTAGCCTGTGACCATTGACCTTAAATTTCTCTCCTCCATTGCTTTGTTGAATTTCAATTGCTCCATACGGAGTAACATTTGTAACATTGTAAGGACCTGTCCACCTGGATTTCAGTTTTCCTGGGAATAGCCTGAGACGGCTATTGTAAAGAAGTACCTGATCTCTAATTTTAAAATTTTTTTGGTCGGATCAAATTGTCATGCCATTTTTTTGTTTTTTCTTTGTAAATCTTGGCATTTTCATAGGCTTCCATCCTCAGTTCATCCAACTCATTAACCTGCAAAAATCTATTTTTACCAGCAGAGGTTAAATCAAAGTTCAATGCTTTCAGTGCCCAAAAGGCTTTGTGTTCCAATTCAACAGGCAAATGGCAAGCTTTTCCAAAGACTAATTTATATGGAGATGTTCCAATCGGCGTTTTGAACGCCGTTCGGTATGCCCATAATGCATCATCTAATTTTAAAGCCCAGTCTTTTCTTGAGATTCCAACAGTTTTTTCAAGAATTCTTTTTAGTTCACGGTTGGAAACCTCAACTTGCCCTTGAGTTTGAGCATGATACGGTGTTCCAGTTTTATGAGTCACACTATATTTTGACAATAAAGCAGAAAATTGCTTATTCATGAAATGAGTCCCTTGGTCACTAATGATGACTCGTGGTGTGCCAAATCTGGTAAAAATATTTTTTCTGAGAAAATTGCACACTGTTCGAGCATCATTCTTTCTTGTGGGAATGGCTTCAACCCATCGTGAAACATAGTCAACAGCCACAAGGATATATTCAAATGAATGAGATGAAGGAAAAGGTCCCATAAAATCTATACCCCAGACATCAAATATTTCACATACCTGAATAGATTGCAATGGCATCTCATCTCTCTTTGAGATATTACCTGTTCTCTGACACCTGTCACATTGTGCAACATACACACGGGCATCCTTAAAAAGTGTTGGCCAGAAGAATCCAGCTTCCAAAACCTTGAAAGCAGTTCGGTTTGCAGCATAATGTCCTCCAATTGCTCCACCATGACAATGAAACAAAATCTTTGGCATTTCATCTTCAGGTACACATCTTCTAATGATATTATCTGCACAAATTCTAAACAAGTAAGGGTCATCCCACAGATAACATTTTGCATCAGATATAAGTTTTTTCCTCTGTTGGTAAGAGAGATCTCGAGGTGTCCATTTTCCAACCAAGTAATTTGCAATATCTGCAAACCAGGGTGGTTGAGTCACTACTGAGCTGACAGAAAAGATGTGTTCATCAGGAAACTCTTCTTTTATATCACTAGACTCAAGAGGAGGGTTCTCTAATCTAGACAAATGGTCAGCTACCTGATTTTTTGTCCCTTTCCTGTCTTTTATTTCAAGGTCAAACTCCTGGAGAAGTAAAATCCATCTTAACAATCTAGGGCGGGCATCTTTCTTTGCTAAGAGGTATTTTAAAGCTGCATGATCAGTAAAAACAGTGACCTTGGTTCCTATTAAATAGGAACGAAACTTATCAAAAGCAAATACTACTGCCAGTAGTTCTTTTTCTGTTGTGGCATAGTTGAGCTGAGCTTCATTCAATATTCTACTGGCATAGTAAATGGGACGGAAAATTTTATCTTTTCTCTGGCCTAAAACAGCTCCAACGGCTGTATCACTAGCATCACACATGACCTCAAAAGGTTGGTTCCAATCAGGGGACACAACTATAGGGGCAGATGATAATTTCTCCTTAAGAGTGTCAAAAGCTTTCATACAATCTCCTGAAAAATTAAACTTAACATCTTTCATCAAAAGGTTAGTCAACGGTTTTGAAATCTTTGAAAAATCTTTTATGAACCGTCTGTAAAAACCTGCATGACCTAGAAAACTTCTAATGCCTTTAACAGTTGAGGGAGGGGGTAATCCTGCTATAAGATCAATTTTTGCCTTATCAACTTCTATCCCTTTAGCAGTGATTTTATGTCCTAAAACAATTCCCTCGGTAACCATAAAATGACATTTCTCCCAATTAAGAATCAAGTTTGTCTCTTCACATCTCTTAAGAACTAAGGTCAAGTGATTAAGACAATCTTCAAATGTTTTACCAAAAAGGGTGAAATCATCCATAAAAATTTCCAAAAATTTTTCAGTCATGTCTGAGAAAATAGCTGACATGCAACGCTGAAATGTAGCAGGTGCATTACACAAACCAAAAGGCATTCTCCTATAGGCATAGGTTCCATGGGGACATGTGAAAGTTGTCTTATCCTGATCTTCTGGTGCAATTGATATCTGGTTATACCCTGAATATCCATCAAGAAAACAGTAAAAACCATAACCTGCTACCCTTTCCAACATTTGATCAATAAATGGTAAAGGAAAATGATCTTTTCTTGTGGCATCATTGAGACGCCTGTAATCAATACAGACTCTCCATCCTGTTACTGTTCTGGTAGGTATGAGTTCATTATTTTCATTTTTTACAACTGTCATACCTCCTTTCTTTGGTACCACCTGAACAGGACTTACCCAAGGGCTGTCAGAAATGGGGTAAATAATACCTGCAGCCAAAAGTTTATTATTTCATTTTTCACAACTTCTTGCATTGCTGGGTTCAATCTCCTTTGGGGTTGGACTATTGGCTTGTAGCTATCCTCCATGAGAATTCTATGTGTGCAAATAGCTGGACTAATGCCTTTGATGTCTGCTATAGTCCACCCTAAGGCTCCTTTGTGTGCTGTCAGTACTTCAATCAATTTATGTTCCTGTTCTGCAGTCAGAGAAGATGAAATTATCACAGGAAATAATTCAGGCTCAAGATAAACATACTTCAAATGGGAAGGGAGAATTTTGAGTTCAATTTTTGGTCGAGCATTTTCTGATAGCATTTCTTCCTCTTCTTCAGAATCATTTTCCAATATTTCAGCTTCACTTCTAATTGTCGGATCATCATCCTGCCTTGTGCTAGATTGGGCCAAGCATCTTTCCAATGAGTCTGAAATCAATTGGTCATCTTTGAATTCATCTGCAAGATCACTAATCATGTCAATTGAAAAGCAAGAAGACGATGTCTCATCTCCGGAAAATTTTAGAATCTTGTGCATATCAAAAATGACTCTTTCTTCGTCTACTCTCAAAATTAGTTGCCCTTGATGGACATCTATGATTGCTCTGCCTGTAGCAAGAAAAGGTCTACCCAAAATTATTGGCTCATCAGGACATTCTTCCATTTCAAGTACTATGAAATCTACAGGGAAAACAAATTTATCTACTCTCACAAGCACATTTTCAATAATTCCCTTAGGTTTCTTAGTACTTTGATCAGCAAATTGAAGAGAGACAACAATATTTTTTATGTCACCAAGATCCAATTTTCTAAAAATAGAAAATGGCATCAGATTTATTGAAGCTCCAGAATCACAAAGTGCTTTTTCAAAATATACTCCTCCCAAAGTGCATGGAATCGTAAAACTGCCTGGATCACCAAGCTTTTGTGGTAGCTTATTTTGAAGTATAGCACTGCATTTTTCAGTAAGCATTACCACAGAAACTTCTTCTAATTTCCTTTTGCTTGACAAAATTTCTTTCAAAAATTTAGCATATGAAGGCATTTGCAATAAAGCATCAGCGAAAGGAATATTAATGTGAATCTGTTTCAGAATTTCCAAAAACTTTGCAAATTGACTATCAAGCTTTTCTCTTTTCATCTTTTGTGGAAAAGGGATTGTCACAGGGAGAGGAGTTATTTTTTCAAAATTCTTTTCATCTTTTTTCTTGATTTCATTCTCTTCTGATGGATCAGATGGTATTTCAACATTCTTACCCTTTGCTGCCTGGTGTTCAAAATGGTTCTTTTCCTGTCTGTCAGCATATGGATCATCAAGATTCTTACCTGACCGTAAGGCGATGGCCTTAAGGTGTTCCTTTGGATTTTTCTCCGTATTGCTTGGTAAGGGACCTTGAATCTTTTCTGAAACAAGAGTTGCCAATTGGCTTACCTGAATTTCCAAGTTTTTGAGGGTTGAGTTTTGGCTTTCCATCTTTTCATCAGTGGCCTTAATGTACTTGTACAACAAGTCATCAAGACTTGAATGAGCTTGTTGAGGCCTTTGCTGATATGGAGCTGCTTGTTGATATGGCCTGAAATTCGATTGCCCACGATTTTGATTTTGGTATCCAGGTGGACCCTGTGCTAGTTGCTTCTGGAAGCTTTGAGAGTTCTCAGCACCATTTGAATTGCTCCACTGAAATCCTGGATGTTTATGTGCCATTGGGCTTCCAAAAGGGTACGGCTTGTAACCGATGACATTAGCCTGCTCATCATTCTGATTGTTTGCGCGGCATTCATGGTTAAGATGGTTTCCTCCACACATGTCACAAGCCTCAGACTGGCTTGGTTGTTGTGCATTTACCTGAAAAGATTCAAACTTTTGTGCCAAGGAGGCAATCTGTTGTGTTAGTGTATTAAAAGCATCTGCCTGATTTACCGTGGCAGCCTTTTTGATGGTTACACGATCAGATGGCCACTGGATTGCATTCTCAGAAATTTCATTCAACAATTGCAATGCTTCTTCTGTGGTCTTTCCCATGATGGAACCTCCTGCAGCTGCATCTATCACATTTCTAGAAGAGCGTGTTAATCCGTGATAGAAAATATACAACTGCATATGTTCAGGAATGTCATGATGTGGACATTTTCTTAACATTGATTTTAATCTTTCCCATGCTTGATAAACTGACTCAGTGTCAGTCTGCAAGAAATTAGAAATATCTTGTCTTAACTTTGTTGTTTTAGCAGGAGAAAAATATTTGTTCAAAAACTTCTGTGTCATCTGGTCCCATGTGGTTATAGAACCTCGAGGCAAACTTCGCAACCAAGTCTTGGCATCTCCTTTTAAAGAAAAAGGAAACAGTCTTAACTTAATTGCTTCAGGAGGCACTCCATTATATTTAGCAGTTTCAACTAGTTCCAAGAAATCAATTAAATGGCTATGTGGATCTTCACTTGGATCACCAGTAAAGGTGCAAGACTGTTGAATTGTTTGAATTAGGCCGGTCCTAATTTCAAAATTGTTGGCTGCTACAGGTGGGTTCCTAACACTAGATTCACAATTGAAGTGATCTGGTCTAGCATAATCCCTTAGGATTCTATTTGCAGGTCTTGGTACCACTTCATCAAACTGATCCTCTACATGGATTGGTGGTACTCCCAATGGGTTATTGTTATCTCCAACTTGGTGGTCCATTTTGTCAAAAATTACGCTTTGAGAAGATGATAGTTGTCTTTTCCTGCGTAATTGCAAAGATCTTTCAATTTCAGGATCGTAAATGATCAACTCTTTGTTAGAGGAGCGGGTCATAAACTACTTGAAATTAGTTAGTGAAGTAGTAGTAATGATAGTATTACAGAAAAAAAAAAAAGATTAAAAAATAGTAGAAATAACTAGTATTAATAGTTTAAAATATATAACAAAAATATTAGATATTAATAATATCAATGAAAGAAGAAGATGATAAATAATATATAACTATTAGATAAGAACGATAGTTTAGAGAGGTAGTGATTAATAATAAATAGTAGTAGGACAGAAAAATTTAACAACAGTTGGTGTTCAGTGTATGGTGATATCGTTATATGTAAATAATACTAATATCAAAGGTAACAACAAAAGTTAGTAAGAAAAGGATAATGACAAAAACAGTGAGATTAATAATGAAAATAATTTGTATAGTACTATTATTACATAAGTAGAGAATTAGTGGTACTGGTAGTCAATTTTAGAAGATAAATAATAATAATAATAAAAAATACTAGTAATACTTAAAAGTAGTAGAACTTTTAATCCAAAAAAAAAAAAAAAGTAGTAATAATGGTAGCAGAAGAAGCGAAACTAAAAAAAATTTTGCAGAGAAACAAAACGAAATCACAAAAACAGTAAGTAGCAGCACTAAAAATGAAAAAAGAAAAATATAATGCAAATTAAAAGTAGTGGTATTAATAGTAGTGATATTTGAGAAAGTAAATGTGATGATATGAATAGTTAATTATAAAGAAGTGTGATGCTCTAGGTAGAAGTAGTACTAAAAAAAAAATAGTATAGATAGAAAACGTTGATGACGGAATAATTGGATAGATGTATTGCTAATGTGAAAACACCAAAGTACTTTTGTTATTATTATATTTATTTTTTTATTTTTTTATTTTTACCTTTTATTTTCCTTTATGTTGTTAGAAAAAAAAAATAATAAGAAACACTTAATATAATTAGAAAATAATTTATATATAAATATATTATATATAGTAGTAAGTAGTAGGTAGTAGTAGTAAGATAGGGTAGTTAAAGTGATGGAAGACAAGATGGTGATAGGAAGAATGATGTGGTTTTATAGGTGGAAGTTCATACGGTAAGAGTGAGAGTTATACTATAGGTAGATATACTAATAAGGACAAATTTAGGAAGAAGCAATAGGTAGAGGAAAAAAAAAATTAATATACTACTACTATATGATATAGATAAAACTCTTAGTAGTACTTAAAATTATAGTAACAATTACAATAATAAAGAAAATCACAATGGTGATAAAAAGTTAAAGACAGTATTCTAGAAGTAAAATATACTTATAAAATATTGTTACTAAATATAATAGTATAATAAATACAATAAAGAAAAGATAAAAATGATGTACTAGTTATAACAAAAGGTAGTAATAATAATATTAATAGACGTAACAAAAGAACGAAAATGATGATGTTAAAAAAAATAGTAATGCCTCAGAACAGAATAGAAGAAAGGAAAGAAGATAAGAAAAAGGACAAGAAAGAAAAAAGTAACAAGAATGATAGTTATAATGAAAATGACGTAAACAAAAATTGTAAGTAGATTGAACAACAAAAGGTGATAAAACAGTATAAATAGGTAAAGTAGAATATAACGCTATTAAGAAATAGTAAAGGAAATAGCAAAAAGAAGTTAGCAATAATAATATAAGTACTAACGAAATAAAGATGTTAGCAGCAGAAACGAAAATGTTAGTAGTAGTACTCAATATAATATTGTTAGGAGTTAGAGATTAGTAATCAATAGTTATAGTTTTTATAGTTTTTAGCAGATTATGTTAGTATTAATTATATTAATATGTCCTCAAATTAGTAATCAAATATTTAGTCCGAAGTAGATGTACGCCAATCCCCGGCAACGGCGCCAAAAATTTGACGAGGTCCAAAGTGCATAGGAATTGTCTGCTCGTTCTTGTCAAATTCTAATATAGTTTAAGATATCGTCCCACAGAGATTGGGTATTCTATGCTACGGACTTGTAGTATTTTAATTACTATTTGAGAGAGTCAAATTGATGAAAAGTGGGTTTTTAGTTTAAATTTACTTAAATTAAAATAAAGAACTTCTGGAAGATTTCAAATTTAAAAGGAGTTGGGAATCGTTGAATTCACTTGGTAATACTTATAATAAATATCTCAGTTTTGACATGTATTTCTCTTAAGAATAATTGCTTATTGCTAATTCAATTATATTTTGCTCACTAAGAAAATAATCAATTAATAACACTCCGTGAGGTTATGTATATTAATCAAATTATAACTAGTGACGATTAAACCGAAATATTTATTCTTGCCTGAATTGTGCTAAAAAAGTAGTAAAAACTTCGTGAGAATATTTTTACGGAAAATCAATAATCTTACCTACAACAATTCCTCCGTGAGAATTAAAACTGAGGTAAACAAGATTAGAGACTTGGAAAAATAGTTTTTACTCTACTACTTTATTCATCAGTCATTATACATTAATGTTGCTCCGTGAGAATTACAAAATTAATATAACAATAACCTAGAGATAAAATAGACGGATATGAAATAAAGATTTAGTAAAAACTATAATTCCAGCACAGTGTTTAAAATGTGATTAAAAACTCAGGCTAAGCATGTATTAAAACTGAGATAAGTATTATAAATATTACCGAGTTTCATCAACTATCCCAACAAAAGAGATTACTCCATTATGGAGTAAGAAAAACTTTAAAAATATAAAGACTAGGAAGAAGTAGTATTTCTTCTACAAAAGAAAACTACAAAAGCTTAAAGTTATAAAAGACAAAGAAAGAAAAAGAGCAAGAGAAAGTAGTTCTTGCAAGATGAAAATTTGATGATCTTCCATACAAAGTTTACTACCTATTTATAGATAAATTCCAAAGCCAAAGTTCTACCTAAGATGGCATATCCTAAGGTGGTAGGAAAATTTTCAAGATGGCCAAGGTGAGTTGGGTTTAGATGACAATTTCAAATATTCATACGTAGCTTCCTTTCATGAACTTTCTTCCGCTTGCACTTTTATTCTTCAGCATAAAACAATTCACGGACATTACTATCAGTGTTATAATCACACTATGAATAATGTAATCATCAATGGTCATCCCTTATTTTTCTTCACCTTGGATAATTTCTTCTTCCTGCAAAATATGTTAGAAAATATGCGAGAGATGGATATATTTATTCACGTTTTATTTAAAATACTTAATATTAACTATAAAAATATATCAATAAATTATATCCATCAAATTCCCTCATACTTGAATCTTTGCTCGTCCTCGAGGAAAAAGATCTTCTTCTTTTTTTTTTTTTTTTAAATAAGAATATTTTCTTCAAACTTATGATCTTTGTAGGATAGAAAATTTATTCAAGATAAACTTCTTTCATCATGCTCAATGCAATTATTCTTTTTACTTCACCAAATTCTTTACCTTATTTCTGAATTTTGACTTGATCAACAAGAACTTGCAGCCTTCTCCCCTTGAATCTTTTAAAATTGATAGAGTTATGATCATGTATTCAGTAAGTATCATTGTCTTGTCCATAGGCTTGCTCGTCATGTTCATCTCCACTAATATAGATACAATACTGACTTTCAAAATCTTTTTAGGACTTTTCATGGCTTGTAATGTTAGGCTTCAGGCTGGTAGGATAAGGATATTTGATAGTGACTGTTCTTTTTCCAGCTTGGAGCTCACATTTCTCAATTCTTTCTCCATTCGGTAATACTTTTTTTTTTTTTTCAATTTTTTCCCTTTTTTTTCTTTTTGCTATATCATATATATTCATATATTCACAACATTGCTTCTTTTGGTAATATTTCTTCCTTTTGGTGATGTTTAATCTTTGCTCATTCAAAGCTGGAAGAAACAATAACTCTTTTTTTTTTCTTTATATATATGTAAACAATATATACATATATCATATATATCATTTTTTTTTTTTGAATATATCATGGTGTTGGGGAAAAAAAAAATAGGATTAAGGCTCAAAGAAGGGTTTGAAAAGAAAAAAATATGTATATTTGGATAGAAATTTGAGAGGCTTGAATTGTGTATCAAAGAAGGCCTAATTTCATTTTTCAAAAATCAGTATCATCCATTATTTCGCCTCGAAGAACATTCAGAGCAAGTTCTAGCCAAGTTCATTGATTCTACCTTCTTTGTGATCATAATTTTTCTCAATTCCAATGATTTTCTGAGTTGAAGATGTTTGCTCTTGCTTTCACAAAGTCAAAATCATAGACATGAAAAATCATATGGTGAATATAAAAAGAAATAATATTGAACAGAACGAACAAAAATTTATATTGTTAATTAAAAACCTACAATTAAGACCATAAATAAGAGGAAAATAGTATATAATATATAAATAACCTCCCCCATACTTGAACATTTCATTCTCCTGGATGAAAATGCTTTTTAAGATAAGTGAAAGAAAGAAGGGTGAAAAAAATAAGAATGAAGAAGGATCAAGTGGTAGTTGGATTAAATAAATATAATATAATTAATATAAAAATACTATTTTATTAGTAAAATAAAAATCTTTTTGGGTTACAAATATACGATCACAGAAGAAAGCTTGAAAGAAACTGTGACCACACATGTTCTATGTGTAATAGACTGGATTATTTTTAGACCTTATCAGTCATTAGGTCCTAGTTTGAATATAAACTAGAAATTTACCTGTGCCAACATTAGATTTGGACAATGGAATGGTTAACCAACCAGTAACTTAGGCATACCGATCACCATGGAGTTACTCCTGTCTAGGTGACTCTGTTTTTGTAGAGGCCTTCATGAGATGTTCGGTTGTACAATAATCTGGATATTGACCAGATCAATTGGTTAAACATTTAATTAGTCAGATCTAAGTGGGACTTATGAGGCTCCATTGCTTCACCCTCAATGGCTACGGGATAAAGAACCATAGTTCTGAGTTTAACGTCGTCAGCTCGACGTAGTAACAGCGGCACTCATCATACTATCATGGTTACTGAAGGGTGTTGTTCAAAATGTCCTCCAAAGTACAATTTTAGCCTGTGACCATTGACCTTAAATTTCTCTCCTCCATTGCTTTGTTGAATTTCAATTGCTCCATACGGAGTAACATTTGTAACATTGTAAGGACCTGTCCACCTGGATTTCAGTTTTCCTGGGAATAGCCTGAGACGGCTATTGTAAAGAAGTACCTGATCTCCAATTTTAAAATTTTTTGGTCGGATCAAATTGTCATGCCATTTTTTTATTTTTTCTTTGTAAATCTTGGCATTTTCATAGGCTTCCATCCTCAGTTCATCCAACTCATTAACCTGCAAAAATCTATTTTTACCAGCAGAGGTTAAATCAAAGTTCAATGCTTTCAGTGCCCAAAAGGCTTTGTGTTCCAATTCAACAGGCAAATGGCAAGCTTTTCCAAAGACTAATTTATATGGAGATGTTACAATCGGCGTTTTGAACGTCGTTCGGTATGCCCATAATGCATCATCTAATTTTAAAGCCCAGTCTTTTCTTGAGATTCCAACAGTTTTTTCAAGAATTCTTTTTAGTTCACGGTTGGAAACCTCAACTTGCCCTTGAGTTTGAGCATGATACGGTGTTCCAGTTTTATGAGTCACACTATATTTTGACAATAAAGCAGAAAATTGCTTATTCATGAAATGAGTCCCTTGGTCACTAATGATGACTCGTGGTGTGCCAAATCTGGTAAAAATATTTTTTCTGAGAAAATTGCACACTGTTCGAGCATCATTCTTTCTTGTGGGAATGGCTTCAACCCATCGTGAAACATAGTCAACAGCCACAAGGATATATTCAAATGAATGAGATGAAGGAAAAGGTCCCATAAAATCTATACCCCATACATCAAATATTTCACATACCTGAATAGATTGCAATGGCATCTCATCTCTCTTTGAGATATTACCTGTTCTCTGACACCTGTCACATTGTGCAACATACACACGGGCATCCTTAAAAAGTGTTGGCCAGAAGAATCCAGCTTCCAAAACCTTGAAAGCAGTTCGGTTTGCAGCATAATGTCCTCCAATTGCTCCATCATGACAATGAAACAAAATCTTTGGCATTTCATCTTCAGGTACACATCTTCTAATGATATTATCTGCACAAATTCTAAACAAGTAAGGGTCATCCCACAGATAACATTTTGCATCAGATATAAGTTTTTTCCTCTGTTGGTAAGAGAGATCTCGAGGTGTCCATTTTCCAACCAAGTAATTTGCAATATCTGCAAACCAGGGTGGTTGAGTCACTACTGAGCTGACAGAAAAGATGTGTTCATCAGGAAACTCTTCTTTTATATCACTAGACTCAAGAGGAGGGTTCTCTAATCTAGACAAATGGTCAGCTACCTGATTTTTTGTCCCTTTCCTGTCTTTTATTTCAAGGTCAAACTCCTGGAGAAGTAAAATCCATCTTAACAATCTAGGGCGGGCATCTTTCTTTGCTAAGAGGTATTTTAAAGCTGCATGATCAGTAAAAACAGTGACCTTGGTTCCTATTAAATAGGAACGGAACTTATCAAAAGCAAATACTACTGCCAGTAGTTCTTTTTCTGTTGTGGCATAGTTGAGCTGAGCTTCATTCAATATTCTACTGGCATAGTAAATGGGACGGAAAATTTTATCTTTTCTCTTGCCTAAAACAGCTCCAACGGCTGTATCACTAGCATCACACATGACCTCAAAAGGTTGGTTCCAATCAGGGGACACAACTATAGGGGCAGATGATAATTTCTCCTTAAGAGTGTCAAAAGCTTTCATACAATCTCCTGAAAAATTAAACTTAACATCTTTCATCAAAAGGTTAGTCAACGGTTTTGAAATCTTTGAAAAATCTTTTATGAACCGTCTGTAAAAACCTGCATGACCTAGAAAACTTCTAATGCCTTTAACAGTTGAGGGAGGGGGTAATCCTGCTATAAGATCAATTTTTGCCTTATCAACTTCTATCCCTTTAGCAGTGATTTTATGTCCTAAAACAATTCCCTCGGTAACCATAAAATGACATTTCTCCCAATTAAGAATCAAGTTTGTCTCTTCACATCTCTTAAGAACTAAGGTCAAGTGATTAAGACAATCTTCAAATGTTTTACCAAAAAGGGTGAAATCATCCATAAAAATTTCCAAAAATTTTTCAGTCATGTCTGAGAAAATAGCTGACATGCAACGCTGAAATGTAGCAGGTGCATTACACAAACCAAAAGGCATTCTCCTATAGGCATAGGTTCCATGGGGACATGTGAAAGTTGTCTTATCCTGATCTTCTGGTGCAATTGATATCTGGTTATACCCTGAATATCCATCAAGAAAACAGTAAAAACCATAACCTGCTACCCTTTCCAACATTTGATCAATAAATGGTAAAGGAAAATGATCTTTTCTTGTGGCATCATTGAGACGCCTGTAATCAATACAGACTCTCCATCCTGTTACTGTTCTGGTAGGTATGAGTTCATTATTTTCATTTTTTACAACTGTCATACCTCCTTTCTTTGGTACCACCTGAACAGGACTTACCCAAGGGCTGTCAGAAATGGGGTAAATAATACCTGCAGCCAAAAGTTTTATTATTTCATTTTTCACAACTTCTTGCATTGCTGGGTTCAATCTCCTTTGGGGTTGGACTATTGGCTTGTAGCTATCCTCCATGAGAATTCTATGTGTGCAAATAGCTGGACTAATGCCTTTGATGTCTGCTATAGTCCACCCTAAGGCTCCTTTGTGTGCTGTCAGTACTTCAATCAATTTATGTTCCTGTTCTGCAGTCAGAGAAGATGAAATTATCACAGGAAATAATTCAGGCTCAAGATAAACATACTTCAAATGGGAAGGGAGAATTTTGAGTTCAATTTTTGGTCGAGCATTTTCTGATAGCATTTCTTCCTCTTCTTCAGAATCATTTTCCAATATTTCAGCTTCACTTCTAATTGTCGGATCATCATCCTGCCTTGTGCTAGATTGGGCCAAGCATCTTTCCAATGAGTCTGAAATCAATTGGTCATCTTTGAATTCATCTGCAAGATCACTAATCATGTCAATTGAAAAGCAAGAAGACGATGTCTCATCTCCGGAAAATTTTAGAATCTTGTGCATATCAAAAATGACTCTTTCTTCGTCTACTCTCAAAATTAGTTGCCCTTGATGGACATCTATGATTGCTCTGCCTGTAGCAAGAAAAGGTCTACCCAAAATTATTGGCTCATCAGGACATTCTTCCATTTCAAGTACTATGAAATCTACAGGGAAAACAAATTTATCTACTCTCACAAGCACATTTTCAATAATTCCCTTAGGTTTCTTAGTACTTTGATCAGCAAATTGAAGAGAGACAACAGTATTTTTTATGTCACCAAGATCCAATTTTCTAAAAATAGAAAATGGCATCAGATTTATTGAAGCTCCAGAATCACAAAGTGCTTTTTCAAAATATACTCCTCCCAAAGTGCATGGAATCGTAAAACTGCCTGGATCACCAAGCTTTTGTGGTAGCTTATTTTGAAGTATACCACTGCATTTTTCAGTAAGCATTACCACAGAAACTTCTTCTAATTTCTTTTTGCTTGACAAAATTTCTTTCAAAAATTTAGCATATGAAGGCATTTGCAATAAAGCATCAGCGAAAGGAATATTAATGTGAATCTGTTTCAGAATTTCCAAAAACTTTGCAAATTGACTATCAAGCTTTTCTCTTTTCATCTTTTGTGGAAAAGGGATTGTCACAGGGAGAGGAGTTATTTTTTCAAAATTCTTTTCATCTTTTTTCTTGATTTCATTCTCTTCTGATGGATCAGATGGTATTTCAACATTCTTACCCTTTGCTGCCTGGTGTTCAAAATGGTTCTTTTCCTGTCTGTCAGCATATGGATCATCAAGATTCTTACCTGACCGTAAGGCGATGGCCTTAAGGTGTTCCTTTGGATTTTTCTCCGTATTGCTTGGTAAGGGACCTTGAATCTTTTCTGAAACAAGAGTTGCCAATTGGCTTACCTGAATTTCCAAGTTTTTGAGGGTTGAGTTTTGGCTTTCCATCTTTTCATCAGTGGCCTTAATGTACTTGTACAGCAAGTCATCAAGACTTGAATGAGCTTGTTGAGGCCTTTGCTGATATGGAGCTGCTTGTTGATATGGCCTGAAATTCGATTGCCCACGATTTTGATTTTGGTATCCAGGTGGACCCTGTGCTGGTTGCTTCTGGAAGCTTTGAGAGTTCTCAGCACCATTTGAATTGCTCCACTGAAATCCTGGATGTTTATGTGCCATTGGGCTTCCAAAAGGGTACGGCTTGTAACCGATGACATTAGCCTGCTCATCATTCTGATTGTTTGCGCGGCATTCATGGTTAAGATGGTTTCCTCCACACATGTCACAAGCCTCAGACTGGCTTGGTTGTTGTGCATTTACCTGAAAAGATTCAAACTTTTGTGCCAAGGAGGCAATCTGTTGTGTTAGTGTATTAAAAGCATCTGCCTGATTTACCGTGGCAGCCTTTTTGATGGTTACACGATCAGATGGCCACTGGATTGCATTCTCAGAAATTTCATTCAACAATTGCAATGCTTCTTCTGTGGTCTTTCCCATGATGGAACCTCCTGCAGCTGCATCTATCACATTTCTAGAAGAGCGTGTTAATCCGTGATAGAAAATATACAACTGCATATGTTCAGGAATGTCATGATGTGGACATTTTCTTAACATTGATTTTAATCTTTCCCATGCTTGATAAACTGACTCAGTGTCAGTCTGCAAGAAATTAGAAATATCTTGTCTTAACTTTGTTGTTTTAGCAGGAGAAAAATATTTGTTCAAAAACTTCTGTGTCATCTGGTCCCATGTGGTTATAGAACCTCGAGGCAAACTTCGCAACCAAGTCTTGGCATCTCCTTTTAAAGAAAAAGGAAACAGTCTTAACTTAATTGCTTCAGGAGGCACTCCATTATATTTAGCAGTTTCAACTAGTTCCAAGAAATCAATTAAATGGCTATGTGGATCTTCACTTGGATCACCAGTAAAGGTGCAAGACTGTTGAATTGTTTGAATTAGGCCGGTCCTAATTTCAAAATTGTTGGCTGCTACAGGTGGGTTCCTAACACTAGATTCACAATTGAAGTGATCTGGTCTAGCATAATCCCTTAGGATTCTATTTGCAGGTCTTGGTACCACTTCATCAAACTGATCCTCTACATGGATTGGTGGTACTCCCAATGGGTTATTGTTATCTCCAACTTGGTGGTCCATTTTGTCAAAAATTACGCTTTGAGAAGATGATAGTTGTCTTTTCCTGCGTAATTGCAAAGATCTTTCAATTTCAGGATCGTAAATGATCAACTCTTTGTTAGAGGAGCGGGTCATAAACTACTTGAAATTAGTTAGTGAAGTAGTAGTAATGATAGTATTACAGAAAAAAAAAAAGATTAAAAAATAGTAGAAATAACTAGTATTAATAGTTTAAAATATATAACAAAAATATTAGATATTAATAATATCAATGAAAGAAGAAGATGATAAATAATATATAACTATTAGATAAGAACGATAGTTTAGAGAGGTAGTGATTAATAATAAATAGAAGTAGGACAGAAAAATTTAACAACAGTTGGTGTTCAGTGTATGGTGATATCGTTATATGTAAATAATACTAATATTAAAGGTAACAACAAAAGTTAGTAAGAAAAGGATAATGACAAAAACAGTGAGATTAATAATGAAAATAATTTGTATAGTACTATTATTACATAAGTAGAGAATTAGTGGTACTGGTAGTCAATTTTAGAAGATAAATAATAATAATAATAAAAAATACTAGTAATACTTAAAAGTAGTAGAACTTTTAATCCAAAAAAAAAAAAAAGTAGTAATAATGGTAGCAGAAGAAGCGAAACTAAAAAAAATTTTGCAGAGAAACAAAACGAAATCACAAAAACAGTAAGTAGCAGCACTAAAAATGAAAAAAGAAAAATATAATGCAAATTAAAAGTAGTGGTATTAATAGTAGTGATATTTGAGAAAGTAAATGTGATGATATGAATAGTTAATTATAAAGAAGTGTGATGCTCTAGGTAGAAGTAGTACTAAAAAAAAAATAGTATAGATAGAAAACGTTGATGACGGAATAATTGGATAGATGTATTGCTAATGTGAAAACACCAAAGTACTTTTGTTATTATTATATTTATTTTTTTATTTTTTTATTTTTACCTTTTATTTTCCTTTATGTTGTTAGAAAAAAAAAATAATAAGAAACACTTAATATAATTAGAAAATAATTTATATATAAATATATTATATATAGTAGTAAGTAGTAGGTAGTAGTAGTAAGATAGGGTAGTTAAAGTGATGGAAGACAAGATGGTGATAGGAAGAATGATGTGGTTTTATAGGTGGAAGTTCATACGGTAAGAGTGAGAGTTATACTATAGGTAGATATACTAATAAGGACAAATTTAGGAAGAAGCAATAGGTAGAGGAAAAAAAAAATTAATATACTACTACTATATGATATAGATAAAACTCTTAGTAGTACTTAAAATTATAGTAACAATTACAATAATAAAGAAAATCACAATGGTGATAAAAAGTTAAAGACAGTATTCTAGAAGTAAAATATACTTATAAAATATTGTTACTAAATATAATAGTATAATAAATACAATAAAGAAAAGATAAAAATGATGTACTAGTTATAACAAAAGGTAGTAATAATAATATTAATAGACGTAACAAAAGAACGAAAATGATGATGTTAAAAAAAATAGTAATGCCTCAGAACAGAATAGAAGAAAGGAAAGAAGATAAGAAAAAGGACAAGAAAGAAAAAAGTAACAAGAATGATAGTTATAATGAAAATGACGTAAACAAAAATTGTAAGTAGATTGAACAACAAAAGGTGATAAAACAGTATAAATAGGTAAAGTAGAATATAACGCTATTAAGAAATAGTAAAGGAAATAGCAAAAAGAAGTTAGCAATAATAATATAAGTACTAACGAAATAAAGATGTTAGCAGCAGAAACGAAAATGTTAGTAGTAGTACTCAATATAATATTGTTAGGAGTTAGAGATTAGTAATCAATAGTTATAGTTATTATAGTTTTTAGCAGATTATGTTAGTATTAATTATATTAATATGTCCTCAAATTAGTAATCAAATATTTAGTCCGAAGTAGATGTACGCCAATCCCCGGCAACGACGCCAAAAATTTGACGAGGTCCAAAGTGCATAGGAATTGTCTGCTCGTTCTTGTCAAATTCTAATATAGTTTAAGATATCGTCCCACAGAGATTAGGTATTCTATGCTACGGACTTGTAGTATTTTAATTACTATTTGAGAGAGTCAAATTGATGAAAAGTGGGTTTTTAGTTTAAATTTACTTAAATTAAAATAAAGAACTTCTGGAAGATTTCAAATTTAAAAGGAGTTGGGAATCGTTGAATTCACTTGGTAATACTTATAATAAATATCTCAGTTTTGACATGTATTTCTCTTAAGAATAATTGCTTATTGCTAATTCAATTATATTTTGCTCACTAAGAAAATAATCAATTAATAACACTCCGTGAGGTTATGTATATTAATCAAATTATAACTAGTGACGATTAAACCGAAATATTTATTCTTGCCTGAATTGTGCTAAAAAAGTAGTAAAAACTTCGTGAGAATATTTTTACGGAAAATCAATAATCTTACCTACAACAATTCCTCCGTGAGAATTAAAACTGAGGTAAACAAGATTAGAGACTTGGAAAAATAGTTTTTACTCTACTACTTTATTCATCAGTCATTATACATTAATGTTGCTCCGTGAGAATTACAAAATTAATATAACAATAACCTAGAGATAAAATAGACGGATATGAAATAAAGATTTAGTAAAAACTATAATTCCAGCACAGTGTTTAAAATGTGATTAAAAACTCAGGCTAAGCATGTATTAAAACTGAGATAAGTATTATAAATATTACCGAGTTTCATCAACTATCCCAACAAAAGAGATTACTCCATTATGGAGTAAGAAAAACTTTAAAAATATAAAGACTAGGAAGAAGTAGTATTTCTTCTACAAAAGAAAACTACAAAAGCTTAAAGTTATAAAAGACAAAGAAAGAAAAAGAGCAAGAGAAAGTAGTTCTTGCAAGATGAAAATTTGATGATCTTCCATACAAAGTTTACTACCTATTTATAGATAAATTCCAAAGCCAAAGTTCTACCTAAGATGGCATATCCTAAGGTGGTAGGAAAATTTTCAAGATGGCCAAGGTGAGTTGGGTTTAGATGACAATTTCAAATATTCATACGTAGCTTCCTTTCATGAACTTTCTTCCGCTTGCACTTTTATTCTTCAGCATAAAACAATTCACGGACATTACTATCAGTGTTATAATCACACTATGAATAATGTAATCATCAATGGTCATCCCTTATTTTTCTTCACCTTGGATAATTTCTTCTTCCTGCAAAATATGTTAGAAAATATGCGAGAGATGGATATATTTATTCACGTTTTATTTAAAATACTTAATATTTAACTATAAAAATATATCAATAAATTATATCCATCAAATTCCCCCATACTTGAATCTTTGCTCGTCCTCGAGGAAAAAGATCTTCTTCTTTTTTTTTTTTTTTAAATAAGAATATTTTCTTCAAACTTATGATCTTTGTAGGATAGAAAATTTATTCAAGATAAACTTCTTTCATCATGCTCAATGCAATTATTCTTTTTACTTCACCAAATTCTTTACCTTATTTCTGAATTTTGACTTGATCAACAAGAACTTGCAGCCTTCTCCCCTTGAATCTTTTAAAATTGATAGAGTTATGATCATGTATTCAGTAAGTATCATTGTCTTGTCCATAGGCTTGCTCGTCATGTTCATCTCCACTAATATAGATACAATACTGACTTTCAAAATCTTTTTAGGACTTTTTATGGCTTGTAATGTTAGGCTTCAGGCTGGTAGGATAAGGATATTTGATAGTGACTGTTCTTTTTCCAGCTTGGAGCTCACATTTCTCAATTCTTTCTCCATTCGGTAATACTTTTTTTTTTTTTCAATTTTTTCCCTTTTTTTTCTTTTTGCTATATCATATATATTCATATATTCACAACATTGCTTCTTTTGGTAATATTTCTTCCTTTTGGTGATGTTTAATCTTTGCTCATTCAAAGCTGGAAGAAACAATAACTCTTTTTTTTTTCTTTATATATATGTAAACAATATATACATATATCATATATATCATTTTTTTTTTTGAATATATCATGGTGTTGGGGAAAAAAAAAATAGGATTAAGGCTCAAAGAAGGGTTTGAAAAGATAAAAATATGTATATTTGGATAGAAATTTGAGAGGCTTGAATTGTGTATCAAAGAAGGCCTAATTTCATTTTTCAAAAATCAGTATCATCCATTATTTCGCCTCGAAGAACATTCAGAGCAAGTTCTAGCCAAGTTCATTGATTCTACCTTCTTTGTGATCATAATTTTTCTCAATTCCAATGATTTTCTGAGTTGAAGATGTTTGCTCTTGCTTTCACAAAGTCAAAATCATAGACATGAAAAATCATATGGTGAATATAAAAAGAAATAATATTGAACAGAACGAACAAAAATTTATATTGTTAATTAAAAACCTACAATTAAGACCATAAATAAGAGGAAAATAGTATATAATATATAAATAACCTCCCCCATACTTGAACATTTCATTCTCCTGGATGAAAATGCTTTTTAAGATAAGTGAAAGAAAGAAGGGTGAAAAAAATAAGAATGAAGAAGGATCAAGTGGTAGTTGGATTAAATAAATATAATATAATTAATATAAAAATACTATTTTATTAGTAAAATAAAAATCTTTTTGGCTTTCAAATATACGATCACAGAAGAAAGCTTGAAAGAAACTGTGACCACACATGTTCTATGTGTAATAGACTGGATTATTTTTAGACCTTATCAGTCATTAGGTCCTAGTTTGAATATAAACTAGAAATTTACCTGTGCCAACATTAGATTTGGACAATGGAATGGTTAACCAACCAGTAACTTAGGCATACCGATCACCATGGAGTTACTCCTGTCTAGGTGACTCTGTTTTTGTAGAGGCCTTCATGAGATGTTCCGGTTGTACAATAATCTGGATATTGACCAGATCAATTGGTTAAACATTTAATTAGTCAGATCTAAGTGGGACTTATGAGGCTCCATTGCTTCACCCTCAATGGCTACGGGATAAAGAACCATAGTTCTGAGTTTAACATCGTCAGCTCGACGTAGTAACAGCGGCACTCATCATACTATCATGGTTACTGAAGGGTGTTGTTCAAAATGTCCTCCAAAGTACAATTTTAGCCTGTGACCATTGACCTTAAATTTCTCTCCTCCATTGCTTTGTTGAATTTCAATTGCTCCATACGGAGTAACATTTGTAACATTGTAAGGACCTGTCCACCTGGATTTCAGTTTTCCTGGGAATAGCCTGAGACGGCTATTGTAAAGAAGTACCTGATCTCCAATTTTAAAATTTTTTGGTCGGATCAAATTGTCATGCCATTTTTTTGTTTTTTCTTTGTAAATCTTGGCATTTTCATAGGCTTCCATCCTCAGTTCATCCAACTCATTAACCTGCAAAAATCTATTTTTACCAGCAGAGGTTAAATCAAAGTTCAATGCTTTCAGTGCCCAAAAGGCTTTGTGTTCCAATTCAACAGGCAAATGGCAAGCTTTTTCAAAGACTAATTTATATGGAGATGTTCCAATCGGCGTTTTGAACGCCGTTCGGTATGCCCATAATGCATCATCTAATTTTAAAGCCCAGTCTTTTCTTGAGATTCCAACAGTTTTTTCAAGAATTCTTTTTAGTTCACGGTTGGAAACCTCAACTTGCCCTTGAGTTTGAGCATGATACGGTGTTCCAGTTTTATGAGTCACACTATATTTTGACAATAAAGCAGAAAATTGCTTATTCATGAAATGAGTCCCTTGGTCACTAATGATGACTCGTGGTGTGCCAAATCTGGTAAAAATATTTTTTCTGAGAAAATTGCACACTGTTCGAGCATCATTCTTTCTTGTGGGAATGGCTTCAACCCATCGTGAAACATAGTCAACAGCCACAAGGATATATTCAAATGAATGAGATGAAGGAAAAGGTCCCATAAAATCTATACCCCAGACATCAAATATTTCACATACCTGAATAGATTGCAATGGCATCTCATCTCTCTTTGAGATATTACCTGTTCTCTGACACCTGTCACATTGTGCAACATACACACGGGCATCCTTAAAAAGTGTTGGCCAGAAGAATCCAGCTTCCAAAACCTTGAAAGCAGTTCGGTTTGCAGCATAATGTCCTCCAATTGCTCCATCATGACAATGAAACAAAATCTTTGGCATTTCATCTTCAGGTACACATCTTCTAATGATATTATCTGCACAAATTCTAAACAAGTAAGGGTCATCCCACAGATAACATTTTGCATCAGATATAAGTTTTTTCCTCTGTTGGTAAGAGAGATCTCGAGGTGTCCATTTTCCAACCAAGTAATTTGCAATATCTGCAAACCAGGGTGGTTGAGTCACTACTGAGCTGACAGAAAAGATGTGTTCATCAGGAAACTCTTCTTTTATATCACTAGACTCAAGAGGAGGGTTCTCTAATCTAGACAAATGGTCAGCTACCTGATTTTTTGTCCCTTTCCTGTCTTTTATTTCAAGGTCAAACTCCTGGAGAAGTAAAATCCATCTTAACAATCTAGGGCGGGCATCTTTCTTTGCTAAGAGGTATTTTAAAGCTGCATGATCAGTAAAAACAGTGACCTTGGTTCCTATTAAATAGGAACGGAACTTATCAAAAGCAAATACTACTGCCAGTAGTTCTTTTTCTGTTGTGGCATAGTTGAGCTGAGCTTCATTCAATATTCTACTGGCATAGTAAATGGGACGGAAAATTTTATCTTTTCTCTTGCCTAAAACAGCTCCAACGGCTGTATCACTAGCATCACACATGACCTCAAAAGGTTGGTTCCAATCAGGGGACACAACTATAGGGGCAGATGATAATTTCTCCTTAAGAGTGTCAAAAGCTTTCATACAATCTCCTGAAAAATTAAACTTAACATCTTTCATCAAAAGGTTAGTCAACGGTTTTGAAATCTTTGAAAAATCTTTTATGAACCGTCTGTAAAAACCTGCATGACCTAGAAAACTTCTAATGCCTTTAACAGTTGAGGGAGGGGGTAATCCTGCTATAAGATCAATTTTTGCCTTATCAACTTCTATCCCTTTAGCAGTGATTTTATGTCCTAAAACAATTCCCTCGGTAACCATAAAATGACATTTCTCCCAATTAAGAATCAAGTTTGTCTCTTCACATCTCTTAAGAACTAAGGTCAAGTGATTAAGACAATCTTCAAATGTTTTACCAAAAAGGGTGAAATCATCCATAAAAATTTCCAAAAATTTTTCAGTCATGTCTGAGAAAATAGCTGACATGCAACGCTGAAATGTAGCAGGTGCATTACACAAACCAAAAGGCATTCTCCTATAGGCATAGGTTCCATGGGGACATGTGAAAGTTGTCTTATCCTGATCTTCTGGTGCAATTGATATCTGGTTATACCCTGAATATCCATCAAGAAAACAGTAAAAACCATAACCTGCTACCCTTTCCAACATTTGATCAATAAATGGTAAAGGAAAATGATCTTTTCTTGTGGCATCATTGAGACGCCTGTAATCAATACAGACTCTCCATCCTGTTACTGTTCTGGTAGGTATGAGTTCATTATTTTCATTTTTTACAACTGTCATACCTCCTTTCTTTGGTACCACCTGAACAGGACTTACCCAAGGGTTGTCAGAAATGGGGTAAATAATACCTGCAGCCAAAAGTTTTATTATTTCATTTTTCACAACTTCTTGCATTGCTGGGTTCAATCTCCTTTGGGGTTGGACTATTGGCTTGTAGCTATCCTCCATGAGAATTCTATGTGTGCAAATAGCTGGACTAATGCCTTTGATGTCTGCTATAGTCCACCCTAAGGCTCCTTTGTGTGCTGTCAGTACTTCAATCAATTTATGTTCCTGTTCTGCAGTCAGAGAAGATGAAATTATCACAGGAAATAATTCAGGCTCAAGATAAACATACTTCAAATGGGAAGGGAGAATTTTGAGTTCAATTTTTGGTCGAGCATTTTCTGATAGCATTTCTTCCTCTTCTTCAGAATCATTTTCCAATATTTCAGCTTCACTTCTAATTGTCGGATCATCATCCTGCCTTGTGCTAGATTGGGCCAAGCATCTTTCCAATGAGTCTGAAATCAATTGGTCATCTTTGAATTCATCTGCAAGATCACTAATCATGTCAATTGAAAAGCAAGAAGACGATGTCTCATCTCCGGGAAATTTTAGAATCTTGTGCATATCAAAAATGACTCTTTCTTCGTCTACTCTCAAAATTAGTTGCCCTTGATGGACATCTATGATTGCTCTGCCTGTAGCAAGAAAAGGTCTACCCAAAATTATTGGCTCATCAGGACATTCTTCCATTTCAAGTACTATGAAATCTACAGGGAAAACAAATTTATCTACTCTCACAAGCACATTTTCAATAATTCCCTTAGGTTTCTTAGTACTTTGATCAGCAAATTGAAGAGAGACAACAGTATTTTTTATGTCACCAAGATCCAATTTTCTAAAAATAGAAAATGGCATCAGATTTATTGAAGCTCCAGAATCACAAAGTGCTTTTTCAAAATATACTCCTCCCAAAGTGCATGGAATCGTAAAACTGCCTGGATCACCAAGCTTTTGTGGTAGCTTATTTTGAAGTATACCACTGCATTTTTCAGTAAGCATTACCACAGAAACTTCTTCTAATTTCCTTTTGCTTGACAAAATTTCTTTCAAAAATTTAGCATATGAAGGCATTTGCAATAAAGCATCAGCGAAAGGAATATTAATGTGAATCTGTTTCAGAATTTCCAAAAACTTTGCAAATTGACTATCAAGCTTTTCTCTTTTCATCTTTTGTGGAAAAGGGATTGTCACAGGGAGAGGAGTTATTTTTTCAAAATTCTTTTCATCTTTTTTCTTGATTTCATTCTCTTCTGATGGATCAGATGGTATTTCAACATTCTTACCCTTTGCTGCCTGGTGTTCAAAATGGTTCTTTTCCTGTCTGTCAGCATATGGATCATCAAGATTCTTACCTGACCGTAAGGCGATGGCCTTAAGGTGTTCCTTTGGATTTTTCTCCGTATTGCTTGGTAAGGGACCTTGAATCTTTTCTGAAACAAGAGTTGCCAATTGGCTTACCTGAATTTCCAAGTTTTTGAGGGTTGAGTTTTGGCTTTCCATCTTTTCATCAGTGGCCTTAATGTACTTGTACAACAAGTCATCAAGACTTGAATGAGCTTGTTGAGGCCTTTGCTGATATGGAGCTGCTTGTTGATATGGCCTGAAATTCGATTGCCCACGATTTTGATTTTGGTATCCAGGTGGACCCTGTGCTGGTTGCTTCTGGAAGCTTTGAGAGTTCTCAGCACCATTTGAATTGCTCCACTGAAATCCTGGATGTTTATGTGCCATTGGGCTTCCAAAAGGGTACGGCTTGTAACCGATGACATTAGCCTGCTCATCATTCTGATTGTTTGCGCGGCATTCATGGTTAAGATGGTTTCCTCCACACATGTCACAAGCCTCAGACTGGCTTGGTTGTTGTGCATTTACCTGAAAAGATTCAAACTTTTGTGCCAAGGAGGCAATCTGTTGTGTTAGTGTATTAAAAGCATCTGCCTGATTTACCGTGGCAGCCTTTTTGATGGTTACACGATCAGATGGCCACTGGATTGCATTCTCAGAAATTTCATTCAACAATTGCAATGCTTCTTCTGTGGTCTTTCCCATGATGGAACCTCCTGCAGCTGCATCTATCACATTTCTAGAAGAGCGTGTTAATCCGTGATAGAAAATATACAACTGCATATGTTCAGGAATGTCATGATGTGGACATTTTCTTAACATTGATTTTAATCTTTCCCATGCTTGATAAACTGACTCAGTGTCAGTCTGCAAGAAATTAGAAATATCTTGTCTTAACTTTGTTGTTTTAGCAGGAGAAAAATATTTGTTCAAAAACTTCTGTGTCATCTGGTCCCATGTGGTTATAGAACCTCGAGGCAAACTTCGCAACCAAGTCTTGGCATCTCCTTTTAAAGAAAAAGGAAACAGTCTTAACTTAATTGCTTCAGGAGGCACTCCATTATATTTAGCAGTTTCAACTAGTTCCAAGAAATCAATTAAATGGCTATGTGGATCTTCACTTGGATCACCAGTAAAGGTGCAAGACTGTTGAATTGTTTGAATTAGGCCGGTCCTAATTTCAAAATTGTTGGCTGCTACAGGTGGGTTCCTAACACTAGATTCACAATTGAAGTGATCTGGTCTAGCATAATCCCTTAGGATTCTATTTGCAGGTCTTGGTACCACTTCATCAAACTGATCCTCTACATGGATTGGTGGTACTCCCAATGGGTTATTGTTATCTCCAACTTGGTGGTCCATTTTGTCAAAAATTACGCTTTGAGAAGATGATAGTTGTCTTCTCCTGCGTAATTGCAAAGATCTTTCAATTTCAGGATCGTAAATGATCAACTCTTTGTTAGAGGAGCGGGTCATAAACTACTTGAAATTAGTTAGTGAAGTAGTAGTAATGATAGTATTACAGAAAAAAAAAAGATTAAAAAATAGTAGAAATAACTAGTATTAATAGTTTAAAATATATAACAAAAATATTAGATATTAATAATATCAATGAAAGAAGAAGATGATAAATAATATATAACTATTAGATAAGAACGATAGTTTAGAGAGGTAGTGATTAATAATAAATAGTAGTAGGACAGAAAAATTTAACAACAGTTGGTGTTCAGTGTATGGTGATATCGTTATATGTAAATAATACTAATATTAAAGGTAACAACAAAAGTTAGTAAGAAAAGGATAATGACAAAAACAGTGAGATTAATAATGAAAATAATTTGTATAGTACTATTATTACATAAGTAGAGAATTAGTGGTACTGGTAGTCAATTTTAGAAGATAAATAATAATAATAATAATAAATACTAGTAATACTTAAAAGTAGTAGAACTTTTAATCCAAAAAAAAAAAAAAAGTAGTAATAATGGTAGCAGAAGAAGCGAAACTAAAAAAAATTTTGCAGAGAAACAAAACGAAATCACAAAAACAGTAAGTAGCAGCACTAAAAATGAAAAAAGAAAAATATAATGCAAATTAAAAGTAGTGGTATTAATAGTAGTGATATTTGAGAAAGTAAATGTGATGATATGAATAGTTAATTATAAAGAAGTGTGATGCTCTAGGTAGAAGTAGTACTAAAAAAAAAATAGTATAGATAGAAAACGTTGATGACGGAATAATTGGATAGATGTATTGCTAATGTGAAAACACCAAAGTACTTTTGTTATTATTATATTTATTTTTTTATTTTTTTATTTTTACCTTTTATTTTCCTTTATGTTGTTAGAAAAAAAAATAATAAGAAACACTTAATATAATTAGAAAATAATTTATATATAAATATATTATATATAGTAGTAAGTAGTAGGTAGTAGTAGTAAGATAGGGTAGTTAAAGTGATGGAAGACAAGATGGTGATAGGAAGAATGATGTGGTTTTATAGGTGGAAGTTCATACGGTAAGAGTGAGAGTTATACTATAGGTAGATATACTAATAAGGACAAATTTAGGAAGAAGCAATAGGTAGAGGAAAAAAAAATTAATATACTACTACTATATGATATAGATAAAACTCTTAGTAGTACTTAAAATTATAGTAACAATTACAATAATAAAGAAAATCACAATGGTGATAAAAAGTTAAAGACAGTATTCTAGAAGTAAAATATACTTATAAAATATTGTTACTAAATATAATAGTATAATAAATACAATAAAGAAAAGATAAAAATGATGTACTAGTTATAACAAAAGGTAGTAATAATAATATTAATAGACGTAACAAAAGAACGAAAATGATGATGTTAAAAAAAATAGTAATGCCTCAGAACAGAATAGAAGAAAGGAAAGAAGATAAGAAAAAGGACAAGAAAGAAAAAAGTAACAAGAATGATAGTTATAATGAAAATGACGTAAACAAAAATTGTAAGTAGATTGAACAACAAAAGGTGATAAAACAGTATAAATAGGTAAAGTAGAATATAACGCTATTAAGAAATAGTAAAGGAAATAGCAAAAAGAAGTTAGCAATAATAATATAAGTACTAACGAAATAAAGATGTTAGCAGCAGAAACGAAAATGTTAGTAGTAGTACTCAATATAATATTGTTAGGAGTTAGAGATTAGTAATCAATAGTTATAGTTTTTATAGTTTTTAGCAGATTATGTTAGTATTAATTATATTAATATGTCCTCAAATTAGTAATCAAATATTTAGTCCGAAGTAGATGTACGCCAATCCCCGGCAACGGCGCCAAAAATTTGACGAGGTCCAAAGTGCATAGGAATTGTCTGCTCGTTCTTGTCAAATTCTAATATAGTTTAAGATATCGTCCCACAGAGATTGGGTATTCTATGCTACGGACTTGTAGTATTTTAATTACTATTTGAGAGAGTCAAATTGATGAAAAGTGGGTTTTTAGTTTAAATTTACTTAAATTAAAATAAAGAACTTCTGGAAGATTTCAAATTTAAAAGGAGTTGGGAATCGTTGAATTCACTTGGTAATACTTATAATAAATATCTCAGTTTTGACATGTATTTCTCTTAAGAATAATTGCTTATTGCTAATTCAATTATATTTTGCTCACTAAGAAAATAATCAATTAATAACACTCCGTGAGGTTATGTATATTAATCAAATTATAACTAGTGACGATTAAACCGAAATATTTATTCTTGCCTGAATTGTGCTAAAAAAGTAGTAAAAACTTCGTGAGAATATTTTTACGGAAAATCAATAATCTTACCTACAACAATTCCTCCGTGAGAATTAAAACTGAGGTAAACAAGATTAGAGACTTGGAAAAATAGTTTTTACTCTACTACTTTATTCATCAGTCATTATACATTAATGTTGCTCCGTGAGAATTACAAAATTAATATAACAATAACCTAGAGATAAAATAGACGGATATGAAATAAAGATTTAGTAAAAACTATAATTCCAGCACAGTGTTTAAAATGTGATTAAAAACTCAGGCTAAGCATGTATTAAAACTGAGATAAGTATTATAAATATTACCGAGTTTCATCAACTATCCCAACAAAAGAGATTACTCCATTATGGAGTAAGAAAAACTTTAAAAATATAAAGACTAGGAAGAAGTAGTATTTCTTCTACAAAAGAAAACTACAAAAGCTTAAAGTTATAAAAGACAAAGAAAGAAAAAGAGCAAGAGAAAGTAGTTCTTGCAAGATGAAAATTTGATGATCTTCCATACAAAGTTTACTACCTATTTATAGATAAATTCCAAAGCCAAAGTTCTACCTAAGATGGCATATCCTAAGGTGGTAGGAAAATTTTCAAGATGGCCAAGGTGAGTTGGGTTTAGATGACAATTTCAAATATTCATACGTAGCTTCCTTTCATGAACTTTCTTCCGCTTGCACTTTTATTCTTCAGCATAAAACAATTCACGGACATTACTATCAGTGTTATAATCACACTATGAATAATGTAATCATCAATGGTCATCCCTTATTTTTCTTCACCTTGGATAATTTCTTCTTCCTGCAAAATATGTTAGAAAATATGCGAGAGATGGATATATTTATTCACGTTTTATTTAAAATACTTAATATTTAACTATAAAAATATATCAATAAATTATATCCATCAAATTCCCCCATACTTGAATCTTTGCTCGTCCTCGAGGAAAAAGATCTTCTTCTTTTTTTTTTTTTTTAAATAAGAATATTTTCTTCAAACTTATGATCTTTGTAGGATAGAAAATTTATTCAAGATAAACTTCTTTCATCATGCTCAATGCAATTATTCTTTTTACTTCACCAAATTCTTTACCTTATTTCTGAATTTTGACTTGATCAACAAGAACTTGCAGCCTTCTCCCCTTGAATCTTTTAAAATTGATAGAGTTATGATCATGTATTCAGTAAGTATCATTGTCTTGTCCATAGGCTTGCTCGTCATGTTCATCTCCACTAATATAGATACAATACTGACTTTCAAAATCTTTTTAGGACTTTTCATGGCTTGTAATGTTAGGCTTCAGGCTGGTAGGATAAGGATATTTGATAGTGACTGTTCTTTTTCCAGCTTGGAGCTCACATTTCTCAATTCTTTCTCCATTCGGTAATACTTTTTTTTTTTTTTCAATTTTTTCCCTTTTTTTTCTTTTTGCTATATCATATATATTCATATATTCACAACATTGCTTCTTTTGGTAATATTTCTTCCTTTTGGTGATGTTTAATCTTTGCTCATTCAAAGCTGGAAGAAACAATAACTCTTTTTTTTTCTTTATATATATGTAAACAATATATACATATATCATATATATCATTTTTTTTTTTTTGAATATATCATGGTGTTGGGGAAAAAAAAAATAGGATTAAGGCTCAAAGAAGGGTTTGAAAAGATAAAAATATGTATATTTGGATAGAAATTTGAGAGGCTTGAATTGTGTATCAAAGAAGGCCTAATTTCATTTTTCAAAAATCAGTATCATCCATTATTTCGCCTCGAAGAACATTCAGAGCAAGTTCTAGCCAAGTTCATTGATTCTACCTTCTTTGTGATCATAATTTTTCTCAATTCCAATGATTTTCTGAGTTGAAGATGTTTGCTCTTGCTTTCACAAAGTCAAAATCATAGACATGAAAAATCATATGGTGAATATAAAAAGAAATAATATTGAACAGAACGAACAAAAATTTATATTGTTAATTAAAAACCTACAATTAAGACCATAAATAAGAGGAAAATAGTATATAATATATAAATAACCTCCCCCATACTTGAACATTTCATTCTCCTGGATGAAAATGCTTTTTAAGATAAGTGAAAGAAAGAAGGGTGAAAAAAATAAGAATGAAGAAGGATCAAGTGGTAGTTGGATTAAATAAATATAATATAATTAATATAAAAATACTATTTTATTAGTAAAATAAAAATCTTTTTGGCTTTCAAATATTCGATCACAGAAGAAAGCTTGAAAGAAACTGTGACCACACATGTTCTATGTGTAATAGACTGGATTATTTTTAGACCTTATCAGTCATTAGGTCCTAGTTTGAATATAAACTAGAAATTTACCTGTGCCAACATTAGATTTGGACAATGGAATGGTTAACCAACCAGTAACTTAGGCATACCGATCACCATGGAGTTACTCCTGTCTAGGTGACTCTGTTTTTGTAGAGGCCTTCATGAGATGTTCCGGTTGTACAATAATCTGGATATTGACCAGATCAATTGGTTAAACATTTAATTAGTCAGATCTAAGTGGGACTTATGAGGCTCCATTGCTTCACCCTCAATGGCTACGGGATAAAGAACCATAGTTCTGAGTTTAACGTCGTCAGCTCGACGTAGTAACAGCGGCACTCATCATACTATCATGGTTACTGAAGGGTGTTGTTCAAAATGTCCTCCAAAGTACAATTTTAGCCTGTGACCATTGACCTTAAATTTCTCTCCTCCATTGCTTTGTTGAATTTCAATTGCTCCATACGGAGTAACATTTGTAACATTGTAAGGACCTGTCCACCTGGATTTCAGTTTTCCTGGGAATAGCCTGAGACGGCTATTGTAAAGAAGTACCTGATCTCCAATTTTAAAATTTTTTGGTCGGATCAAATTGTCATGCCATTTTTTTGTTTTTTCTTTGTAAATCTTGGCATTTTCATAGGCTTCCATCCTCAGTTCATCCAACTCATTAACCTGCAAAAATCTATTTTTACCAGCAGAGGTTAAATCAAAGTTCAATGTTTTCAGTGCCCAAAAGGCTTTGTGTTCCAATTCAACAGGCAAATGGCAAGCTTTTCCAAAGACTAATTTATATGGAGATGTTCCAATCGGCGTTTTGAACGCCGTTCGGTATGCCCATAATGCATCATCTAATTTTAAAGCCCAGTCTTTTCTTGAGATTCCAACAGTTTTTTCAAGAATTCTTTTTAGTTCACGGTTGGAAACCTCAACTTGCCCTTGAGTTTGAGCATGATACGGTGTTCCAGTTTTATGAGTCACACTATATTTTGACAATAAAGCAGAAAATTGCTTATTCATGAAATGAGTCCCTTGGTCACTAATGATGACTCGTGGTGTGCCAAATCTGGTAAAAATATTTTTTCTGAGAAAATTGCACACTGTTCGAGCATCATTCTTTCTTGTGGGAATGGCTTCAACCCATCGTGAAACATAGTCAACAGCCACAAGGATATATTCAAATGAATGAGATGAAGGAAAAGGTCCCATAAAATCTATACCCCAGACATCAAATATTTCACATACCTGAATAGATTGCAATGGCATCTCATCTCTCTTTGAGATATTACCTGTTCTCTGACACCTGTCACATTGTGCAACATACACACGGGCATCCTTAAAAAGTGTTGGCCAGAAGAATCCAGCTTCCAAAACCTTGAAAGCAGTTCGGTTTGCAGCATAATGTCCTCCAATTGCTCCATCATGACAATGAAACAAAATCTTTGGCATTTCATCTTCAGGTACACATCTTCTAATGATATTATCTGCACAAATTCTAAACAAGTAAGGGTCATCCCACAGATAACATTTTGCATCAGATATAAGTTTTTTCCTCTGTTGGTAAGAGAGATCTCGAGGTGTCCATTTTCCAACCAAGTAATTTGCAATATCTGCAAACCAGGGTGGTTGAGTCACTACTGAGCTGACAGAAAAGATGTGTTCATCAGGAAACTCTTCTTTTATATCACTAGACTCAAGAGGAGGGTTCTCTAATCTAGACAAATGGTCAGCTACCTGATTTTTTGTCCCTTTCCTGTCTTTTATTTCAAGGTCAAACTCCTGGAGAAGTAAAATCCATCTTAACAATCTAGGGCGGGCATCTTTCTTTGCTAAGAGGTATTTTAAAGCTGCATGATCAGTAAAAACAGTGACCTTGGTTCCTATTAAATAGGAACGGAACTTATCAAAAGCAAATACTACTGCCAGTAGTTCTTTTTCTGTTGTGGCATAGTTGAGCTGAGCTTCATTCAATATTCTACTGGCATAGTAAATGGGACGGAAAATTTTATCTTTTCTCTTGCCTAAAACAGCTCCAACGGCTGTATCACTAGCATCACACATGACCTCAAAAGGTTGGTTCCAATCAGGGGACACAACTATAGGGGCAGATGATAATTTCTCCTTAAGAGTGTCAAAAGCTTTCATACAATCTCCTGAAAAATTAAACTTAACATCTTTCATCAAAAGGTTAGTCAACGGTTTTGAAATCTTTGAAAAATCTTTTATGAACCGTCTGTAAAAACCTGCATGACCTAGAAAACTTCTAATGCCTTTAACAGTTGAGGGAGGGGGTAATCCTGCTATAAGATCAATTTTTGCCTTATCAACTTCTATCCCTTTAGCAGTGATTTTATGTCCTAAAACAATTCCCTCGGTAACCATAAAATGACATTTCTCCCAATTAAGAATCAAGTTTGTCTCTTCACATCTCTTAAGAACTAAGGTCAAGTGATTAAGACAATCTTCAAATGTTTTACCAAAAAGGGTGAAATCATCCATAAAAATTTCCAAAAATTTTTCAGTCATGTCTGAGAAAATAGCTGACATGCAACGCTGAAATGTAGCAGGTGCATTACACAAACCAAAAGGCATTCTCCTATAGGCATAGGTTCCATGGGGACATGTGAAAGTTGTCTTATCCTGATCTTCTGGTGCAATTGATATCTGGTTATACCCTGAATATCCATCAAGAAAACAGTAAAAACCATAACCTGCTACCCTTTCCAACATTTGATCAATAAATGGTAAAGGAAAATGATCTTTTCTTGTGGCATCATTGAGACGCCTGTAATCAATACAGACTCTCCATCCTGTTACTGTTCTGGTAGGTATGAGTTCATTATTTTCATTTTTTACAACTGTCATACCTCCTTTCTTTGGTACCACCTGAACAGGACTTACCCAAGGGCTGTCAGAAATGGGGTAAATAATACCTGCAGCCAAAAGTTTTATTATTTCATTTTTCACAACTTCTTGCATTGCTGGGTTCAATCTCCTTTGGGGTTGGACTATTGGCTTGTAGCTATCCTCCATGAGAATTCTATGTGTGCAAATAGCTGGACTAATGCCTTTGATGTCTGCTATAGTCCACCCTAAGGCTCCTTTGTGTGCTGTCAGTACTTCAATCAATTTATGTTCCTGTTCTGCAGTCAGAGAAGATGAAATTATCACAGGAAATAATTCAGGCTCAAGATAAACATACTTCAAATGGGAAGGGAGAATTTTGAGTTCAATTTTTGGTCGAGCATTTTCTGATAGCATTTCTTCCTCTTCTTCAGAATCATTTTCCAATATTTCAGCTTCACTTCTAATTGTCGGATCATCATCCTGCCTTGTGCTAGATTGGGCCAAGCATCTTTCCAATGAGTCTGAAATCAATTGGTCATCTTTGAATTCATCTGCAAGATCACTAATCATGTCAATTGAAAAGCAAGAAGACGATGTCTCATCTCCGGGAAATTTTAGAATCTTGTGCATATCAAAAATGACTCTTTCTTCGTCTACTCTCAAAATTAGTTGCCCTTGATGGACATCTATGATTGCTCTGCCTGTAGCAAGAAAAGGTCTACCCAAAATTATTGGCTCATCAGGACATTCTTCCATTTCAAGTACTATGAAATCTACAGGGAAAACAAATTTATCTACTCTCACAAGCACATTTTCAATAATTCCCTTAGGTTTCTTAGTACTTTGATCAGCAAATTGAAGAGAGACAACAGTATTTTTTATGTCACCAAGATCCAATTTTCTAAAAATAGAAAATGGCATCAGATTTATTGAAGCTCCAGAATCACAAAGTGCTTTTTCAAAATATACTCCTCCCAAAGTGCATGGAATCGTAAAACTGCCTGGATCACCAAGCTTTTGTGGTAGCTTATTTTGAAGTATACCACTGCATTTTTCAGTAAGCATTACCACAGAAACTTCTTCTAATTTCCTTTTGCTTGACAAAATTTCTTTCAAAAATTTAGCATATGAAGGCATTTGCAATAAAGCATCAGCGAAAGGAATATTAATGTGAATCTGTTTCAGAATTTCCAAAAACTTTGCAAATTGACTATCAAGCTTTTCTCTTTTCATCTTTTGTGGAAAAGGGATTGTCACAGGGAGAGGAGTTATTTTTTCAAAATTCTTTTCATCTTTTTTCTTGATTTCATTCTCTTCTGATGGATCAGATGGTATTTCAACATTCTTACCCTTTGCTGCCTGGTGTTCAAAATGGTTCTTTTCCTGCCTGTCAGCATATGGATCATCAAGATTCTTACCTGACCGTAAGGCGATGGCCTTAAGGTGTTTCTTTGGATTTTTCTCCGTATTGCTTGGTAAGGGACCTTGAATCTTTTCTGAAACAAGAGTTGCCAATTGGCTTACCTGAATTTCCAAGTTTTTGAGGGTTGAGTTTTGGCTTTCCATCTTTTCATCAGTGGCCTTAATGTACTTGTACAACAAGTCATCAAGACTTGAATGAGCTTGTTGAGGCCTTTGCTGATATGGAGCTGCTTGTTGATATGGCCTGAAATTCGATTGCCCACGATTTTGATTTTGGTATCCAGGTGGACCCTGTGCTGGTTGCTTCTGGAAGCTTTGAGAGTTCTCAGCACCATTTGAATTGCTCCACTGAAATCCTGGATGTTTATGTGCCATTGGGCTTCCAAAAGGGTACGGCTTGTAACCGATGACATTAGCCTGCTCATCATTCTGATTGTTTGCGCGGCATTCATGGTTAAGATGGTTTCCTCCACACATGTCACAAGCCTCAGACTGGCTTGGTTGTTGTGCATTTACCTGAAAAGATTCAAACTTTTGTGCCAAGGAGGCAATCTGTTGTGTTAGTGTATTAAAAGCATCTGCCTGATTTACCGTGGCAGCCTTTTTGATGGTTACACGATCAGATGGCCACTGGATTGCATTCTCAGAAATTTCATTCAACAATTGCAATGCTTCTTCTGTGGTCTTTCCCATGATGGAACCTCCTGCAGCTGCATCTATCACATTTCTAGAAGAGCGTGTTAATCCGTGATAGAAAATATACAACTGCATATGTTCAGGAATGTCATGATGTGGACATTTTCTTAACATTGATTTTAATCTTTCCCATGCTTGATAAACTGACTCAGTGTCAGTCTGCAAGAAATTAGAAATATCTTGTCTTAACTTTGTTGTTTTAGCAGGAGAAAAATATTTGTTCAAAAACTTCTGTGTCATCTGGTCCCATGTGGTTATAGAACCTCGAGGCAAACTTCGCAACCAAGTCTTGGCATCTCCTTTTAAAGAAAAAGGAAACAGTCTTAACTTAATTGCTTCAGGAGGCACTCCATTATATTTAGCAGTTTCAACTAGTTCCAAGAAATCAATTAAATGGCTATGTGGATCTTCACTTGGATCACCAGTAAAGGTGCAAGACTGTTGAATTGTTTGAATTAGGCCGGTCCTAATTTCAAAATTGTTGGCTGCTACAGGTGGGTTCCTAACACTAGATTCACAATTGAAGTGATCTGGTCTAGCATAATCCCTTAGGATTCTATTTGCAGGTCTTGGTACCACTTCATCAAACTGATCCTCTACATGGATTGGTGGTACTCCCAATGGGTTATTGTTATCTCCAACTTGGTGGTCCATTTTGTCAAAAATTACGCTTTGAGAAGATGATAGTTGTCTTCTCCTGCGTAATTGCAAAGATCTTTCAATTTCAGGATCGTAAATGATCAACTCTTTGTTAGAGGAGCGGGTCATAAACTACTTGAAATTAGTTAGTGAAGTAGTAGTAATGATAGTATTACAGAAAAAAAAAAGATTAAAAAATAGTAGAAATAACTAGTATTAATAGTTTAAAATATATAACAAAAATATTAGATATTAATAATATCAATGAAAGAAGAAGATGATAAATAATATATAACTATTAGATAAGAACGATAGTTTAGAGAGGTAGTGATTAATAATAAATAGTAGTAGGACAGAAAAATTTAACAACAGTTGGTGTTCAGTGTATGGTGATATCGTTATATGTAAATAATACTAATATTAAAGGTAACAACAAAAGTTAGTAAGAAAAGGATAATGACAAAAACAGTGAGATTAATAATGAAAATAATTTGTATAGTACTATTATTACATAAGTAGAGAATTAGTGGTACTGGTAGTCAATTTTAGAAGATAAATAATAATAATAATAATAAATACTAGTAATACTTAAAAGTAGTAGAACTTTTAATCCAAAAAAAAAAAAAGTAGTAATAATGGTAGCAGAAGAAGCGAAACTAAAAAAAATTTTGCAGAGAAACAAAACGAAATCACAAAAACAGTAAGTAGCAGCACTAAAAATGAAAAAAGAAAAATATAATGCAAATTAAAAGTAGTGGTATTAATAGTAGTGATATTTGAGAAAGTAAATGTGATGATATGAATAGTTAATTATAAAGAAGTGTGATGCTCTAGGTAGAAGTAGTACTAAAAAAAAAATAGTATAGATAGAAAACGTTGATGACGGAATAATTGGATAGATGTATTGCTAATGTGAAAACACCAAAGTACTTTTGTTATTATTATATTTATTTTTTTATTTTTTTATTTTTACCTTTTATTTTCCTTTATGTTGTTAGAAAAAAAAAATAATAAGAAACACTTAATATAATTAGAAAATAATTTATATATAAATATATTATATATAGTAGTAAGTAGTAGGTAGTAGTAGTAAGATAGGGTAGTTAAAGTGATGGAAGACAAGATGGTGATAGGAAGAATGATGTGGTTTTATAGGTGGAAGTTCATACGGTAAGAGTGAGAGTTATACTATAGGTAGATATACTAATAAGGACAAATTTAGGAAGAAGCAATAGGTAGAGGAAAAAAAAAATTAATATACTACTACTATATGATATAGATAAAACTCTTAGTAGTACTTAAAATTATAGTAACAATTACAATAATAAATAAAATCACAATGGTGATAAAAAGTTAAAGACAGTATTCTAGAAGTAAAATATACTTATAAAATATTGTTACTAAATATAATAGTATAATAAATACAATAAAGAAAAGATAAAAATGATGTACTAGTTATAACAAAAGGTAGTAATAATAATATTAATAGACGTAACAAAAGAACGAAAATGATGATGTTAAAAAAAATAGTAATGCCTCAGAACAGAATAGAAGAAAGGAAAGAAGATAAGAAAAAGGACAAGAAAGAAAAAAGTAACAAGAATGATAGTTATAATGAAAATGACGTAAACAAAAAATTGTAAGTAGATTGAACAACAAAAGGTGATAAAACAGTATAAATAGGTAAAGTAGAATATAACGCTATTAAGAAATAGTAAAGGAAATAGCAAAAAGAAGTTAGCAATAATAATATAAGTACTAACGAAATAAAGATGTTAGCAGCAGAAACGAAAATGTTAGTAGTAGTACTCAATATAATATTGTTAGGAGTTAGAGATTAGTAATCAATAGTTATAGTTATTATAGTTTTTAGCAGATTATGTTAGTATTAATTATATTAATATGTCCTCAAATTAGTAATCAAATATTTAGTCCGAAGTAGATGTACGCCAATCCCCGGCAACGGCGCCAAAAATTTGACGAGGTCCAAAGTGCATAGGAATTGTCTGCTCGTTCTTGTCAAATTCTAATATAGTTTAAGATATCGTCCCACAGAGATTGGGTATTCTATGCTACGGACTTGTAGTATTTTAATTACTATTTGAGAGAGTCAAATTGATGAAAAGTGGGTTTTTAGTTTAAATTTACTTAAATTAAAATAAAGAACTTCTGGAAGATTTCAAATTTAAAAGGAGTTGGGAATCGTTGAATTCACTTGGTAATACTTATAATAAATATCTCAGTTTTGACATGTATTTCTCTTAAGAATAATTGCTTATTGCTAATTCAATTATATTTTGCTCACTAAGAAAATAATCAATTAATAACACTCCGTGAGGTTATGTATATTAATCAAATTATAACTAGTGACGATTAAACCGAAATATTTATTCTTGCCTGAATTGTGCTAAAAAAGTAGTAAAAACTTCGTGAGAATATTTTTACGGAAAATCAATAATCTTACCTACAACAATTCCTCCGTGAGAATTAAAACTGAGGTAAACAAGATTAGAGACTTGGAAAAATAGTTTTTACTCTACTACTTTATTCATCAGTCATTATACATTAATGTTGCTCCGTGAGAATTACAAAATTAATATAACAATAACCTAGAGATAAAATAGACGGATATGAAATAAAGATTTAGTAAAAACTATAATTCCAGCACAGTGTTTAAAATGTGATTAAAAACTCAGGCTAAGCATGTATTAAAACTGAGATAAGTATTATAAATATTACCGAGTTTCATCAACTATCCCAACAAAAGAGATTACTCCATTATGGAGTAAGAAAAACTTTAAAAATATAAAGACTAGGAAGAAGTAGTATTTCTTCTACAAAAGAAAACTACAAAAGCTTAAAGTTATAAAAGACAAAGAAAGAAAAAGAGCAAGAGAAAGTAGTTCTTGCAAGATGAAAATTTGATGATCTTCCATACAAAGTTTACTACCTATTTATAGATAAATTTCAAAGCCAAAGTTCTACCTAAGATGGCATATCCTAAGGTGGTAGGAAAATTTTCAAGATGGCCAAGGTGAGTTGGGTTTAGATGACAATTTCAAATATTCATACGTAGCTTCCTTTCATGAACTTTCTTCCGCTTGCACTTTTATTCTTCAGCATAAAACAATTCACGGACATTACTATCAGTGTTATAATCACACTATGAATAATGTAATCATCAATGGTCATCCCTTATTTTTCTTCACCTTGGATAATTTCTTCTTCCTGCAAAATATGTTAGAAAATATGCGAGAGATGGATATATTTATTCACGTTTTATTTAAAATACTTAATATTTAACTATAAAAATATATCAATAAATTATATCCATCACAAACCATCAAATGATCCAGAAGGAGGAGAGCTGTTAGGCAGGGGACATAGGGTTCGTAAGATTAGCCGCCACTTATTATCTCCATTCAGGCCTTTTGAGCCAAAGGAAAAGTGTGATTGGAAACCTTCTTATAAGCGTGTATGCCCTTTTCATACTGTCAATGCCACGTCTAATTGTTTGGCAGTTTTTGATAAATGGTTGAAGGAAGGCTTGAAAGTGACTGATCAAAACAGGATCTCTAAAGTGTAAGTTATTTTATTTTTTATTTTTTTAGTTATTGTGTATTTTAAGTTATAGGGCGTTATAGATTATATTAGTAAATTTGTATTGTTTATGTTGTTTGTGTTTAACTTTTTCAGGGGTGATGATCTTTATGATGAGAAAATTGCAGACATCAATTCACAGAACAAAATTAGATTATATAGTGTTTCAGTGAAGAGCGAAATGTGGTTTAGAGAGATTGCAGATAGAAGATATTCACTTACCAATGAGGTTTTCTACAACTTTTTTTTATTATTGGTTCTGTAGTCTTTTATATATATATATATATATATATATATATATATATATATATATATATATTTGTTAACTAATTTTTTTTTATTTGTGTTTTGTGATTTTTTTTGTCATGCAGCATGTTGATGTTATACTGTACTATCTGAGGAAGAAACATGTATATCATTTCACAAACTACTCAGCGTTGTACACAACGACAGACTTGAATTTTGATTTTTTTGTAGAGTCGTTGTTCTTTTCAAAGGTTGAATCCTATTTTAAAAATATGGGAAAGGAAGAGAAGACCGGGAGAATAAAACAGAAGAAGGATAGAATGGAAGAAGAGTGGAAGAATAAAGAACGTTTTGAAGAAATGAAGGCCCAACAAAAGAAAGGACCAAAAAGGACTCGTGCTCAACAAAAGAAAAAAAAATATAAACTTCCAGCAGAAGCTGTTTTTGGAATTCATGACTTGACATTGGACGATTTAGAGAAGATTGAGTTAGATTTTGACCTAGCACAGTATGAAGGAACTACACAGAATAACCTACTTGAGTGTGTGAATGGGGCTACTAATCAATGTGGCATAACATGGAGTCAAGTCAAAAAAGTGTTTATGCCAATTAGGAAGCCTTCAGTTGATCCTGATGATTACATGTCTTGCACTCATTATTGGTTGGGAGTTTATTCTATAAAAGATCATAGAATAGATGTCTATGATTCGGTTTTTGATGGGGATGAAGATTTTGTGAAGACGAAGATGGGAATGTATGCAATTGCTATTCCTAAGCTACTAAAAGAGATGGATTTTCATTCAAAATATCTTAATTTTGGTACGACGTACAAGAAACTTGATATTGTTTATCAAACAGCACCAAAACAATTAGGAGACACAGATTATGGTCTTTTTGTAACAAGGTTTACAGATCTACTCATGCTTGGACAGGATTTGTTTAAATATGAATGGGGAGTAGAAGCTATTACTATTTACAGGAGAATGGTTGCTGGTAATCTACTGGAGCATGGAAAATCAAAAAGAGATGAAGGCTATGAAACTCCACCAGAGAAATTGAATGATGATTATGGAGAGCATGATGAGAAGCTAGCTTGTGAACATGGAAGGCTGCTTCTTCTTTGAATCTTTATTTATCTTTTTTATAAACAATGCAATGTACACATATTTTGAAGTATGTATAGTTAATATGTTGTTTGTTTGTTATTATTTATTAGCTTGTGAAGTATATAAATAGGAATGCTAATACTTTAATTGTAGTATTTTTATATACTGTGAGTTCACATATGAAGAACTTGTACCCCAGCACGAATGCCTGTGAGCGGGTGGAAAAATCCCTTCGTGCCCATTATAAAATACTGGGACTCTGCATTTTTAAGTACTTGTCCCCCAATTCAAAAATTATGCGAGTTGCATCCCCCCCCCCCCTCAAAATACTGCGAGTTTAGGTATAAAGTACCAGCGTCCCAGTTAATATACTGGGTATAATTACTTAGTATATTTTTTTTTAAACAGTCGATAATGTAGTAGTAATATAGATAAGCAACGACGTCGTATATATGCTAATACTTTAATTGTAGTATTTTTATATACTGTGAGTTCACATATGAAGCACTTGTACCCCAGCACCAATACCTGTGAGCGGGTGGGAAAATCCATTCGTGCCCATTATAAAATATTGGGACTCTGCATTTTTAAGTACTTGTCCCCCAGTTCAAAAATTATGCGAGTTGCATCCCCCCACCCCCCCCCCCACAAAATACTGCGAGTTTAGGTATAAAGTACCAGCGTCCTAGTTAATATACTGGGTATAATTACTTAGTATAATTTTTTTAAACAGTCGATAATGTAGTAGTAATATAGATTAATTATTAGTACATTATCGATTGTTTAAAATAAAAAGTCGTGCTTAAAATTAATGTATTGTCTTGCTAGAGTGCAACTTTCACTGAAAACGCTGCACTCTACCAAGACAACACATTAATTTACTTGAATGAGAGTTGATTAATAGTTATAAACACTGCAACGTTTCATAAAATTTTCGGTGTGGGACATAGATTATAGGTAAATAGTCCCAGTTTTTTTATATACTGTCTGTTTACATATGATGCACTTGCGCACCCAGCATCGCGAGTGGAAAAATTTTGTCGTGCCCATTATAAATACTGGGACTCTGCATTTTTAAGTACTTGTGCCCCAGTTCAAAAATTATGCGACTTTTTATAAAAGCATTTCAGCATACGTTTCCACCCCCCCTCCCCCCAGCCCAAAATACTGTGAGTTTACTTATGAAGTACCAGCTCCCCCAGTTAACATACTGGGTATAATTATTTAGTATAATTATTTTCACCAAAATAATTAGGGGTCTGCAGTTATGAGTTGGTTACTAGCATTCCTGTTTTTTAGGGGTGCAGTTGTGCGTATCTGTCTATAAATACAGTCATTGAATATAGAATCATCACTCAAATTTGTCTCAAATTTTTCACTTGCAGTCTTTTGAAAAAAAAAATGTCATTCCCACAGGAAAATGGGCATGCAGTTGAGAATGGACATGCACTTCAAAATGGGCATATAGTTGAGAATGGACATGCACTTCAAAATGTGCAATCTACAGATCAAACAGGGGGTGATTTGTATTGGGAGATTGCAGGGTTGCAGGGAGACATTGAGCAGTTGACTCGTACTGTAGATCACCTCCGATTATTAATTAATCGGCAAGATTAGAAGATTGAAAGGAAAGAGCGATAAATGACAAGGATGATGAGGGCAATCAGACAAATCGCAAACTATAATGAAGTACCTACTCCACCAGTGTCACCAGAGAATTAATTTTACTATTTTTAATAAACTTATGTTGTATTAACTTGATAATAGGAAAAATATTGTATTAACTATTTTATCTTTTCTTGTACTTTGAGGATAATTCTTTTGTGTTTTTAAGTATCCTTTTTCTGTAATTTTTGTGTTAATCTTAATAAAAATGCATGTAAGTTTGCGTTTGTTTTGTGTGAAAAATGTTATCTAATATGCTGGGGATGGCTAAGATGTTTTTGCTGTGGGTAGTAAAACAGGCGCATGGATCACACACCCCTCCCAGATGTTTATTCTGGGGCTAGTATTTTAAGGCACACGGGACGCCCCAGATGTTTTTGTTGTGGGTAGTAAATTAATGCACATAGATCACACCCCCTCCCAAATGTTTATTCTGGGGCTAGTATTTTAAGGCACATGGACGCCCCAGATGTTTTTGATGTGGGTAGTAAATTAATGGACATGGACATTTGAGTTTTTATTTTTATTTTTCCAATGCTCTTTATACTTGGCCCCAGTTCTGCATCGTAAAGGAAAAGAACAAGCAATGTGCAGCTTTTATATAAAGAAGGAAGAATCTTTACTATCATCCAAATGCACAAGGACAATACAGTATAATAGAGAAGATTTCTTGTATAATTATTTTAATATAAATAGACTACTTTGTTACTGAATAGAAGAGGCAAATATTTTTATATTTTTAAGATGGTAACAGTCGTTGAAGCAGTGTTGAATGAATTGGATGCTGAATTATTTCAGTTTGTAAGTTAATCATACCATTTTTTTTTAAGTGTTATTTGTTTGTTGGTCTTGTTATGCTTCGCAGACTTCATCCAATCTTTACACTGGGACGTTATGGTAAATATAAAAGGCGACCCAGGTTTTTTTAATTCTGGGTGAATAAAAATACAGAAATACCACCAGCTGGGTTAATTGCCTCCCTAACATGGGGATTCGAAAAGTCTCGACTTTATTATTTATGAAAACTGGAAGGAAATAGGGAAGACCAAACAAACCTACAATTTTTTACTACATTTATTGTGATATTTTTAATCTTGTCCCTAACCATAACAGCTGGACAAAAGTTAATTTTAGATAAATAAGCTATACCCAGCATATTAGAGAACATTTTTCATAAATAAGATGGGAACAGTCGCCGAAGCAGTGTTAACTGAATTGGATGCTGAATTAGATCAGTTTGTAAGTTGATCATAGCATTTTTTTAAAGTGTTGTTTTAGTTTGATGTTAGTATAAAAGTTTGCATTTCTTCTTTTATTTTGTTTTGTTTTGTAGATTTTGCCAGTATGGTTGGAAATTAGGCTTCCCAGACGTGATGTTCCAGCCACTCTTATTTGTCGTGGTATTCATTTCCAAATGAACTACCTAAAAGTGAAAAGACAGAGAAAACTTTGTAATGGATGGAGGGAGTTTGTTCGTACTAACAATCTTGGAGTAGGAAGTACGCTACATTTTAGGGTTCTGAAATCCTTAGATCGTGTGGTTTTAAATGTTAGTATATGGCAGCCTGAACTAGAACCTTTAAGTTCTAGTTCTAGTTCTGGCTCTACTATTGAAGATGCTTGAATAAGATAGCATATTTCTCTGTTTTAGTTCAATATCTGAGTTTTTGGTAAAAATATCTAAGTTTTTGGGGCAGTTATATATGTGTAATGTAACTGTTGTTTTTTGAATTGTGATTGTTCAGTAAACAACATCACAAATATAATGTAATGGTGCCTTTTCAATTATAAGTTGCATCTGTTGTCATTTTTAATTATTAGTCTATAATTTCCAATTAGTTTACAGTCATTAGTATAGGACCCCATACCAAAATGCTGTAATTTTTCAACAGCATAACAATATAGCTCCAGCAAAAGTACTGGGGATTAATGTATGAATAAATATTATTAAATTTTATGATTCTGGGATTAATTTGATAGCAACCCCCATATTAAAATGCTGTTATTTTTCAACTGCATAATAATATAGCTCCAGCAAAAGGACTGGGGATTAATGTATGAATAAATATTATTTAATTTTGTGATTCTGGGATTAATTTGATAGCAGCCCCCATATCAAAATGCTGTTATTTTTCAACTGCATAACAATATAGCTCCAGCAAAAGTACTGGGGATTAGTTTACAATTATGAGTATAGGAGTATAGGACCACATATCAGAATGCTGTTATTTTCACCTTCATAATAGTATGGCTCCAGCACAAGTACTGGGGGGGACTAATTTATGTGAGAGCAGTTTTTTATATATGAATAAATATTTATTAAATTTTGAGATAGTAATTTAAGTTACACAATATTTGTTGAAATTGATAACGTACAGAAACTATAAAGTCCATAGAAAATATAATTTCTTTGACTACATTTAATGTATTTTTGACAAAATACATATCGACTAACAGTTACTCACTTTTTTTACTATAAATAACCCTTTGCAGTTAAAGTAACTACAACGGTTTTTGAGACTTCATCTCCTCTTATAAACTGTAAAGTTCTTTTTGAAAAGAAGATATGGCAGATGAAGAGAATCGTGTGGAGGAACTAGGAAGTTTCGACAAGAAAATCACATCATCTTATTTTGATAGAGATGATTTTGTATGTTAAAAGAAATGACCAAAGTATTGTTTATTTTTTTCATTTATTTTTTTTAGTGTTTTGTGATTTTTTTTATTAACTGTGAAATATTATTCCTTTTAGATCTTTCCAAAAAGTTGGAAGCAGAGGCTGCCAAATATAAATGGAATGGCATGCATATTGTGTGAAGATGATGATGGGGTATATGAGATGAGCTTCAAAGTTGGGAAGCACGCAAGGTTGTGTAATGGATGGAAGGATATGATTAATAAAAAAGGCTTCAGGATAGGCAATATACTTCGTTTTGATCACCTATTCCACGAGATATTCAACAGTAATGCATCTGTTGTTTTTGAAGTTTCTATCATAAACCATCAGGATGGTGAGGGAGGGGGTGATGATGATGAAAGCAGTGATGATGATGATGATGATGGTGGAAGCAGTGACGAAGATGTAGGATCAGCCCAGAAGCCAATTGTGATTGAATAAGTTTTAGTAGTTTTTATGTTTTTTCAGTTAATGTGGGATGTTTGTTTCTCTTTTTGTTTCATGTGTGTTTTGAAGCTTTTTTCAGTTAATGTGATGATCTTTTGTGAACTGTGTTTCTAAGTACTGTGTTTTTAAGTAATATCAAAATGTTTGTTGTTCAATAAGTATAGGACCCTCCAGATCAACAAAAAAAAGTTCTCTATAAGTGAGAACAAAATGTTGTTATTTTCAACTGCATAACACCATCGCTCCAGCACAAGTACTGGGATTTAGGTTTATAAATATGAGTATAGGACCCTCCAGATCAAAATGCTGTTGTTTTTCAGCTGCATAACACCATGGCTCCAGCATAAGTACTGGGACTAATATATGTGATAGCAGTTTTTTTATAGATGAATAAATATTATTAATTTATGTAATTATGAAAATGTTGCTCATATTCAAAAAACAAAATCTATTGTGCATTTTAAATATTGTAAAAGAGTTCTTATAGTAATTTAACATACAGTATCTTCTAAGATTTTTTATTGACTTGACTTGTCATGTAAAATGACAAAAGAATCTATCTACTTTTGTTCATGTATTGTCAAAACAATACACAAATGCTGTGGATTTGCAAAGTTAAAGTAGGGAATATTTTGTGGATTTCAATATATTTTTGGAACAGAAGTCTGTTCTAATATATAGAATCTTTCCAGAATCTGTTTGATTTCTTTTTGTGTTGTCAACTGTGTAATACTGTTACTTTAATACAATTGAAAATCTCAATTCAATCTTTTCCTATATAGATACGACCTATAAAAAAAAAGTGATATCTTTTTACAGAGAAAGATGCAAGGAATCTTTACAACTTTTTTGAGTTACAATGTCAGCTAAAATAGAACAAATATTCTTTACATGTTTTTTCTGTTTTTGTTTTCTATAAATTAGACAGTGGTCTTGTTTTTTCACTTGTGCAAAACAAAATATTATTCTAAAAAAAAGGAAAAATAACAAAGCATAAAATAAAAGATGGCTTGCAATGATGAAGTAAGAAGACAACAATGGCGCCAGTTGAATAACGATGTTAGGAATTTGAAAAGTGATCTTGAGTTTTTGAAAACTGAGGTATCAGTCGTGAAGAATAACTTGGATGTGTTGTTTGAATTTTTTGTAGCTTTCAGAGAGAAAAACAATAGAGATATGGATCGACTTTTTGACAAACTCTTGGACATTAAATTGCAGAACTTTACAGATTCAACCTCTGGTTCTAGCTCTCGCGTTCCTTAGTAATCATTAATGTTTTACTGTATTTTTTTTATGTGTTTCGCAGTGTTCTGTTTTTATGCTTCAATGTGAAGCAAGTGTAATTTATCTTTTCTTCTACTTGAGGATACTTATTTTGTGTTTTTAGAAGTATCCTTTTTATGTAATTTTTATATTACTGTTAATGAAAATGGCTGTAACTTTGCCTTTGTTTGTGTGTAAAATGCTGTCTATTAAATAATGTTTATGTACAGTCCTAGCAATATATGCTCCAGCATTTTTACACCAAGCCCCAGGATATTATTATGGGGCTTTGGTTTAACGTAACACCAAGTCCCAGCATTTTATGCTGGGACAACAGGGGTGATTTTGAAGTCCAACTTTATAAACCCCAGTATTTAATGCTGGACAACACACAAAGTAATTCAAAATCATGTTAAACAGTGCGACCCATTGTAAACAGTGTGACTTATCAGAACTTATGACAAAATACACATTATACCTTTTCAGAATTTCTAGAAGTGACTCTTACGAACAAATGTCAATGTAAATAAATTCCCACCCATAAAACAGATAGATAGGAATCCAATCTGTCATTTTTGTTATTGAAAGAAAATAAAACGAAATTGTTTTAAATACTATCTGATCAAAAAGTATCTATGGAGAATGGCCACGGACCATCCAATGGCCACGGACCATCCAATGGAAGACAGGTTTTGCAGAATGGTCATGGACCATCAACTCAAAGGCATGTTACTAACTTGCCTTCAATACCAAGAGACCTCTGTTGGCGTTTTGAATATCTGAAGAAGGAGGTGGAATCCTTGAACGAATTCAGAAAGAAATGTGAAGATGAGTTGTGGAATTTAAGGTACACGCAGCGACAATATTATGAAAAACTGATGGAATTGCTTAAGGTGATGACAGATCCTCTGCAATTGCACAATGGAGGGCCAGGGGAGCCCGTGTTTAGGAATTATGGAGAATAAACAATGTTTTAATTTGATTTATTATCTATTGTTGTTCTTTCACATATTAGGAATTCTTTTCACATGTATTTAAAAATGAAAACAGACAGCCTTAACATTTGTGTGAGACAAGTGTAATTTATCTTTTCTTGTACTTGAGGATACTTCTTTTGTGTTTTTAGAAGTATGCTTTTATGTAATTTTTATGTCACTGTTAATAAAATTGGCTGTAAGTGTTGCTGTAAGTGTTGCCTTTTGTGTTGTATGTAAAATGTTGAGTCTTAAATAATGTTTATGTATAGTCCTAGCAATACATGCCTCAGCATTTCTGATTAGAACTTCCTGGCAAAAACCCTTCTCTTCCATACCATACGTGTTTAATTTGCATCGTCCAGACGAATTTTGAGTTCCTTTTTTCTTCCCCCCCCCCCCCCCTCCCCCTAATATTTTGTCTGGAATGGACCATTTCCATTAGTAGGTATTTAAGGTGACAAGTAACAACTCTTGTGTTGATAAATGTAGTATAGCTACATGATATTGTAATGGAACTTTGCTTCAACGTAATACTAAGTCCCAGCATTTTAATGATGGACAACAGGGAGGCGATTTTGAATAGCTAGAGGATATTGTAATGGGACTTTTGCTTCAACGTAATGTTAATCCCAAGATTTTTATGCTGGGGCCAGTAGTTTAAGGCACATGGGTGCTCAAGCTTTTTATCCTGAAACGTTATTGTAAATATAGAAGTTGTTCCAGTTTTTAAGAGTGTGTCAGCAAATATCTCGAGTACCAGCATTTTATCAGGATAACATTGGCATACGAGAAGATCTCGAACTGGAAGAAACATAGGGAAGAACATAGAAACACAGCTTTTTTGACTACATTTATAGTGATATTTAATCTATTTTTGACTATACATATTCTCTTTGACCATAACAGTTGAACAAAAGTTAGTAACTCCTAGCCTACAAATAAGGCTTTGCAGTTGAAGCAAACAACAACAAGATTGCAACTAATTTATTTTTTCATCCAAACAATAATATGGAGGACGATCGTTGGGAGGAACTAGGCAGTTTCACTATGGAAATAACAAAATCATACTTCCAAAGAGATGATTTTGTATGTTAAAAAAATTACCAAATTATTTTTTATGTTTTTGTTCATCTAATTTTTCAATTTTTTTTTTGTATTAACTGTGAAAGTTTATTTTTTCAGATCTTTCCAGAGAGTTGGAAAGAGAAGCCGCCAAAGGTCAATGGAAGTGCACTTTTACTTGGTGAAAATGATGACACTGATTATAAAATGAAGTTCAAGGTTGGGAAGGGACACTCAAGGTTGTGCAATGGATGGAAGGAGATGCTTCAGCGTAAAGACTACAGACTGGGTGATATGCTTCGGTTTAATATCACGTTGTTCATGAGGTTTACAACGGTGTTGCCACTATGGTTTTTGAAATATCATTAGTAGGCCACCACAATATTTATGATGTTGATGATGATGATGATGATGATGACGACGACGATGATGATGATGGCAGCAGTGACGAAGATGTAGGATCAGCCCAGAAGCCTATTGTGATTGAATAAGTTTTAGTAGTTTTTATGTTTTTTCAGTTAATGTGGGGATGTTTGTTTGTGTTTTTATTTCATCTGTATTTTTAAGTTTTTGAGCAGTGCATGAATTATGAACAATCTTTTTTCGTATTATGAACTGTGTTTCTAAGTACTGTGTTTTTATTATTTAAGTAAGATCAAAATGTTTGTTGTTCAATAAGTAAAAAAACTAGAAAATAGATAAATTAAGTCAACTATTTTGCACAGCAACAAATGAAAAGTGTATTTTTTATATATAATAATCCTTGTTAAAGAATACAGAGGAAGTAAAATTTAAAAAAAATAGTTCTCTATAAGTGAATAGTCCTGTTTGACTTCAGATTTGTTGCGACTGGATGAAAATAGAGAAGAATGGTCTTCTATCTATCTAGTGACGACGGGATTCCTAACTGAAAAACACAAAAAACACAAAAAAAAAAAAAAAAAAAAAAAATTAACATAGCAGCTTTGTCTGTTGAATTGCACTAAAATAGAATTAAAAAATAAAATGCGAATAGAGAGACATACCTATTGTTTTTATTGGGAGTTATGTTTCTTTGAATATGGTTGAAGTACTGGAGTGTGTCTGCAGGATGTCCTGTTGTGTCCACGCTTTCTACATATCCCACATTGTTTCCCCTTTTGTCTCACATATTCTGCAGTCGAGACAAATCTTTTCTCCTGCCTTCTACCTGCCTTAAGTTTGAAATCTGGGGGTTTTGTTATCTCTTCTTTAATGCTATCAGGTACAAACCATGATTCTTCATGTCCAACAGTGTTGATTTCCGCTTCATACTGTTTTAACCATGTTTCTCTTTTATACCATATAGAGCAATAATCCGACTTGTTTAGGTGCACTCTGTCTATGGCAGCAAGTGCATGTTCTCAAGGCATTTCATCCATCTGGAACTTGAGGCATTGACATTCTTTCTTCTTCAAACAAACAATGAATTCTCTCCCTTCATCTGTTACTTTAAAGTTTTGATCCGTAGTCCGGTCAACCTGTAAAAATGTAATGTATAAGACTACTTGACTAGTTTTTATTTAGTAAAAAGAAAAAAAAATAAATAACTAGTATAACAGATATAATGCTGCAATATACTGGATCCCCTGCTTTTGCATACCATGTAGTCCCAGCACAAAACCTGGGACTTCATGAATTATCATTGACATAACACAAATCACATCCAAAAATAACTGTATTAGTTGATATACTCACATTCATTCTGTATGCTTTTTTTATTTTATTTTTTCAATTCATCATCTGTCCATTTTGATGTTGCAAAGAAAATATCCTGCGCACTCTTCCGTCTCTCATAAAACCAGGTCTGTAGCTTGTTCATTATGTTGTCCACCATTGACAATATTGATTTTCCCCGAGCATGTAACAGAGCATTATTCATGGATTCTACAATATTTGATGTCATCATGTCATATCTTCGATTTCGACAGCAAGCTCTAGTCCATCTCTCTGGTGATTCTTCCATGAGGTAATCATAGGTTGCCCTATCCGTTTCTTTCATTTGGTTCATGTCTGTTTTAAACTCTGCAATCGTGTAGACTCGACATGCACTATTGAATATACTTATCACTGCAGGACTCACGTTCTTTTTGTTAAGGTTCTTTTCCAGATGATATACACAGATCCCATGTGCACATTCAGGATATACATTTGTAATCCCATTTGCAATTGCAGGATTACGATCTGAAAGGAACAGTAAATTCTCATGGCAACCAAATGCAATGCACAACTACCTAAAGAACCAATTGTATGCCAGATTATTTTCTGAGTCCACAACTCCAAAGGCAAGTGAGAAGATTTGGTTATTTGCATCTTTCGTCACTGCAACCAATAGTGTGCCTGAATATCTCCCCTTGAGGAATGTTCCATCGACAACTATCACAGGTCTATAATATTTCCAGCCTTTGATAGATGCCGCACAAGCAAAAAACATATATTTGAACCTGGATAATAGAATTGCAGTGTTATCTGTGAATTGCATGTTAAAATTTTTGAGTCTCAGGTTCTAGTACTTGAACCTTACTTATACATAATTACCACGTCACAGCATTTTGTGACGGGGACTCCAACAAATAACAGTGCAGTCTCACAGGCTTTTTTTAATCAGCATTTGTAGAATTCTACACAAAAATATATAAGTACACATTATTATTTTTTTACCTGTTCTCACCATCTCTTTGAAGAGCAACGTGTGAGCCTGGATTGATGTCTCTTAGCACATATAAATATGCTGGTAACTTCTGAAAGTTCTCCTCAGGCGTCCCTCTAATTAAAGGCTCTCCTTCTTTTATAGTAGAGATTACAACTCCCATTTTCCTTCTAATCTCTGCAACAACAAAATTAGGCTTAACAGGATAATTATCGTCTCTCAGATTCTCAACTATCTGATCTCGAACAATCTTTGATGTAGCATGTTTTTGGTCTCTTTTTCTATCATCCACTGAGCAAGTGTGATTCTTCTCAAACTTCAGTATTTTGAACAGTGTGGACTGTTTAATTCTGCAAGATCGAACACTCCACTCACATTTTTCATTCATGCACGCCAGTGAATATCTCGTTGTGCTTGATCTCACAACCTTGAATTCAAAATGGTGTGCAATTGCACTTGTCTGGAAACATTTAGTGACACACTGTTTGTTTAAAAAAATTGATCCAACCTTGACGTCGTCCAAATCTGCATTTTCTTTTAGTATTGGACGAGGAGATTCTCTTATTTTCTTCCTTGAATACCTCTTTCTCTTTTTTCCAGCACTTGATGTCTCAGGAAGTTGAAGATTTACAAACTGTTGTTCTGTGTTTTCAGTATGCATTAACTGTTGATCTACTGCTACAGCTTCGACAGGCGGAGGTGTTAAAACTATCACTTCAAAAGCATCATCATTGTCTATTTGCATTATCATTGCCCTTCAGCGTAATCAACTCTCTCAGACTGTGGAGATCGTTGTGTAATATCAACTATGAAACGTCTACTCCTATACTCGGAATTGTTCTTCATCAAGTGTAAACAGCTGATTAAATCATCGGTATTTTTTATAGGGACGCCTTTGCTTTTTCCAAGTTCCATATCAAACCATATGAATGTCTCAAAATGTTCTTCATCTAAATCTATCTTTTTCCAAAGGTTTTTTCTGAAATCTTCAAATGTATCTGTTTCAGTATGCAGAAAAATCCTTGTCTCATAATCTATGTACTTATAATCTGGTGTCCATTTCCCATTGAATGCAAGAACAATACACTGTTTAGCCGTCACCTGTAGTTATAAACACAGTAAAAATACTAAACTAAGTGACAAAGAAAGCCACATGGTAAAATACTGTAATTGTAGCTTAATAATGAAAGCTTAAGAACTGCTAACCTATAAGCTAAATATACATTTCCATAGTATAATGGATAATTATATAGGAGAGGGGGATTTTGAAGTGCAGTTCTATATGCTAAAATATACCATAGCTACAGGATATTGTAATGGGGCTTTTCTTCAACGTAAGACTAAGCCCCAGCATTTAGTGCTGGACAACAGGATATTGTAATGGGACCTTGCTTCAACGTAACACTAATCCCCAGCATTTAATGCTGGAAAACAGGGGGGATTTTTTGAAGTGCAGCACTATATGCTAAAATACATAGCCACAGGATATTGTAATGAGACCTTGCTTCAATGTAACACTAATCCCCAGCATTTAATGCTGGAAAACAGGGGGGATTTTTTGAAGTGCAGCTCTATATGCTAAAATACATAGCCACATGATATTGGGACCTTGCTTGAACGTAACACTAATCCCCAGCATTTAATGCTGGAAAACAGGGGGGATTTTTTGAAGTGCAGTATGCTAAAATACATAGCCACAGGATATTGTAATGGGACCTTGCTTCAACGTAACACTAATCCCCAGCATTTAATGCTGGAAAACAGGGGGGATTTTTTGAAATGCAGCTCTATATGCTAAAATACATAGCCACAAGATATTGTAATGGGACCTTGCTTCAACGTAACACTAATCCCCAGCATTTAATGCTGGAAAACAGGGGGGATTTTTTGAAGTGCAGCTCTATATGCTAAAATACGTAGCCACAGGATATTGTAATGGGACCTTGCTTCAACGTAACACTAATCTCCAGCATTTAATGTTGGAAAACAGGTGATTTTGAAGTGGTAAGCTAAAATATAATCATAGCTACAGGATATTATAACGGGGCTTTGCTTCAATGTAACACAAACCCCCAGCGCCTAGTGCTGCATACACTTTTGAATTTAATTCAGATTCATATTAATTATATATAACAGTAAATTCGCGTACAAATGAGATTATAATGACGATTTTTTATTTCAAATCATTGATTTACAGTTACAAACACAGATATATTACCGCAAAATAACTGAAATTTAACACAGAAATATTGCAGAAACTGAGAAAACGCGGCTCAAATTACCTTTTACAGTTTGAATTTGAAACTTCCGGAGAGAGACGATGATGATCTGGAGAGTTGAGAGAATGTGTGCTTTGCTCTGTTTTTTTTTTATGCGTGATTTGTATTTATTGTTGAGCTGTAGGTTTTTAAGGGTAGTTCAGTAAATTCAATGTATGGGCTGTTGTTAGCGGCAGTAGCCTGTATGTACGTGAGTCATTATTGGCTATTTCTCAACGAATTTTTAAACTGTAGATGGAACTCATTTAACGTGTGTAAAATTGACTAGTCATCAAATTTTCACAAAACAATCAATCACAAACTATTGGCCCACCAAAAAGTATAGTAATTTAATGTGGTCCATTTGTTAGTATTTTAGTTTTAATTGCTTGATTTCTCCCTCATAATACTCTACATGCATTATGTTCTTCTAGCTTTTTCTTTTGTACTTGGATAATGGATGTTGCAAGCTCTGCTGTCATTTGAATATTAAAGACAAATAATTATTTAGTATTTTAGTTGAAGCTCTTTAGTTGTTCACATGAGCGTGATTACTCTTATGGTGGAAAATTATTTTTTTGAATGCTGTAACAAAGCCAAGTGTTAACTATATTGATAAGACTGAATTGAGTTACAATCCAAACAGGCAACTTAAAAACACAAGTGCAGAATTACAATGGAAACTTAAGATACAGAATAACTAAGGATAGAGGGGGAAAGGAGATGAGAAGCTAGAAGAAAGAGGATGAGGAACTAGACAGAATTGGGGGTGAGGAGCATAGACTTTGCCTTAGGCATTTCACATTTTTGCTTAATCCTGTATTGCTGAAGTATCGCCCCTTTTAACCAATTGAGACTTGGGCCTGAATCCCAAATATAGCCACTTAAACTTGTTTTGGTCTGTTGCCATGGGCTATTATCCACTGATCCATTTGCTAATTCTTCTTTAAGCCCATTTACCATGCTCATGTTCATAACAGTACCCCGATCCTTTATAAGAACCTTGTCCTCAAGGTTCAAGTAGAGCAACATAGATATCACAAAAGTGACGTTTACTGATAAAACCCGAAGTAAAGCTGAGGAACACGACACATAAGGGAATGCAATAGCAATACTCTCTGTAGGAATAAGTATCCCCATCCATGGAAATGTCCCTAAGAGCACATTTGTAAAGCTACCAATATTTCTTTGAAAGGAGAGCAAACCTCTGACAGCACCCTTTATTGTATTCATGTGGCTTAGGCAAGCTCTAAGAAAGACTCTGCCAATAGTGGCATTTGACAGAAGGAGCATTTCAAATATATACATTTCATCTGCAAGAGGAGCCTCTGTAATATTTATAAATTTTCCATGTGAGAGCTTTATCAATTGTTTTAGCATAGCAATCCAAGTATCACGTTTTAAGAAATTTGCTGGCACAATCCTCTTCCATTGTTCATTAGAAGAAGACAAAACAAAACCATGTCTTGGTTGATGTAACTTCAGCACTCCAAGAACAATTAATGTAATACCAGGAAGGGTAGAGGGATTTCTTCTACTATGGCTCAAATACAATTGAAACACAGCTAGCGATGGACATTCCAACGAGCTTATCACTTGCATCTGCAATCTTGGTACCCAGTAATGGACATTCCAATCTTTCTTATTTGTATATGTGGGTGACCAAGATACCACATGTAGCCCTACAATTGAAGCAATTAGACAACAGTGCTCTACAATATAATAGATGATACGATCCGCAAGATGTGACATCTCAAGTGGCTTCTTATAAGCATCAAACCAAGATACTATTGAAGCAAAGTGCCCACTACACCTCATTTCCATGAAGGCAAAAGCTACAGCAAGAGCAAGTATAATAGAAGTTATACGGATCTGTTGAAACATAGCAAATGCTACAGCCATCCAACCAAAATTATTAGAAGTAGCAGTTTTTCTAAGAGACGAAAACGGAACATCTCTATAAGAATTAAGGAGAAGTAGGTCTTGTTCACAACCAAGTATATTTTTGTCAATTTCTCCGCCGTAGCAACTCATCAATTCAAGAAACCTTTGATCGTTGCTCAACCTCCAGAAAATAGAGTACTCCAATCTTTTTAGGCCCGTAATAAGCCTAAACCTTACTGTTGCCATAGAGGTAAGAGCTATCAAGGTTAGCGGCAGTCATCTCCTTAATGTATGTTTCTCCAAGATCCTGTCCAGCGAGGGCACAGCAAGCAGACCAACTACCAATATCAGTAGTGTGTTTTGCTACTCCAAATATAAGCTCTGGCACTCTAGAACACCAATAGCAAATGGAAGAAACATTTGGTTTTCCATTAAACAGAACTGTAACATATACACAGTCACATAGAATAAGCCACAACCGGCTTAACTGAAACTTGAGTTGGAAAGCAACTAAACGCCCTAATCGAACCTCTTTGACCTTGGAAGCAAGATAAGCTTGAATCAATGAAAAAGGATTAGCACGTTTCCTTCCCACGAAAATATCACACAAAATATAATGCTGCTGACGCAAAGCAGTATCCCATAAATTCTCCATCTCTATTTTGAAACTAATCCATCAGTCGTGCAAAAAATCAAAGTATGCAGGCAAACTTCTCTGAAAATATATCTAATTGATAATACATCACACAACTGGTGCATAAACTGATTATCAAATGGTTCAAGGGACTGTGGTGAAGTTCGTTGAGAACAATTAACAAACGGTTGCTTTGCACCAGGATCAAATGGATATGTGGAGTCCAGAGATCTCGCAATCTTACATGGCCCGATAAACTCTTGACTAGCAAAAGGAACATGAGATGGCTCAAATGGAATGTTAAAATGAGGCACGTGAGAACTGATTTGCAAGAGCGAACTTTGCGCGTTAACCCCCGTTGTATCATCTGGATCGAATGGAAAGTGATGCAAAATGCGGTGAGCAGTGAAGGGGATAATAAGAAATCTGATAAAATGAACAACCGTCTTGTTAATGTAAGCACCGCCCACTTTTATGGCCCCTTGCCCATTGTCAAGCCATCTGCACATCACCATTAAACAATCAGGCACACCTATCATACCCCAAGACACTCCAACTTTAAAGTGACGACTCGATGAATAATGAGCAACAACAACCCTATTAGTACCACGAGCGAATTCAACAGAACCATCCCAACTCCAGTGGGCAATTTCTTTTTGACCCGTGTCTAACCAAGAATGCAAACCAAAGGCATGAGGACGCCATACAATATTGTGATGAAGTGAATGAATTGCCTTAAGGGGTTCTCTAGTCGATACTTCATTAAACACCTGGGCCACATGACCTGAGTGTTCCTCCACCAATGCAAAAGCAGACCCAGCGAGAAAGAAGCTTACGCTTGTTGGGTATTCGGTTAGTGGTAGTAGAGATGATGGCTGTCAGGTATCAAACCATAGGAGTGAACCAAAGACATATTGAAGCCACAAAATATTTTGATAAGGAAAAATGTCTTCAAAATTTACTCTAACTGACATGTCTGCAAACACCTGGGATCCCCAACCTTGTTGTAACATTTTAGCGAACAACTTGTTTGCAATAAAGTTTACACAAGTATTTTCAAAATCTAGTGATATGACCGGAGACAGTACAATTCCATCAGCAATCACCAACTTAGAGATAGGAAACATAATGGTAATTGGACTTAACTCACCCACTGTAGGTGCAATTGGACTTGGCTTGTTGGATGAATCTCCTTGGGGATTTTCATCGAACACCTGGATCGCAGATTCAGTTGGGTTAAAAGAGTTGATTGCCTCGACTAAATCAGTGTCACATTGTTGAGGGGAGTTTTCAAACTCCGGAGCAATCAGATTGGAAAACTCAGATTCATGAGTGGAATCTGCAACCTCCTCTACGTCGCGTATATCTTCAGAAATAGAATTGACTGTCGACTTCGTGGTGCAGGCAGCTAAAGCATCTCGGAGATCAGCTAGTTGTCGGAGTATCTCATAACAATTCTCCTCAATCCCTGACTGGGACTTCGGATGCGCCGTTGAGTTTGCAAAGGGGCGATTCTGATAATGTATAACCAATTTTTCTGTGAAATGATTCCAATCCCAAAATTGGTCGTTGCGATACAACCAATCGAACCAAGCTCGTGCCTCACCCTTAAAGTAAACATAGGGCATAGATAGCCAACTATCTCTAGAGAAGCCATAAAAATTGAAATACCGCTCGGCTTGAAAAACCCAAACCTCCGGGTTGCTATCACCATAGAAATGACCTAATTCCGGCTTATACTGATCCATGGAGTAAGACCAATAAAAGCACCAATGTAACAAAGCCAAGTGTTAACTATATTGATAAGACTGAATTGAGTTACAATCCAAACAGGCAACTTAAAAACACAAGTGCAGAATTACAATGGAAACTTAAGATACAGAATAACTAAGGATAGAGGGGGAAAGGAGATGAGAAGCTAGAAGAAAGAGGATGAGGAACTAGACAGAATTGGGGGTGAGGAGCATAGACTTTGCCTTAGGCATTTCACATTTTTGCTTAATCCTGTATTGCTGAAGTATCGCCCCTTTTAACCAATTGAGACTTGGGCCTGAATCCCAAATATAGCCACTTAAACTTGTTTTGGTCTGTTGCCATGGGCTATTATCCACTGATCCATTTGCTAATTCTTCTTTAAGCCCATTTACCATGCTCATGTTCATAACAAATGCATTCATTTTCTTTATGCTAAAAGAGATGGTCTCGTGGTACTATAGAACTAATAGTTAAGGATGATGAACTAATCAACACAAGAGATATTTAAATCTACAATTTTTGTCTTGAAAATATGTGTCTCGTTAAAATATGGCACAACTTACTTTTTTCCAGAATTAGTACCAAAAAAAGGTAGCCCGGTGCATAAAGTATTTCACATTCATGTGGGGTTTGGAAAAGGATAGTTTGAGTTGTGATGTACGCAATCTAACCTGATGATGCAAGCGTCAGCAGCTATTTTTCTGAGTTGAACCCGTGATCTATAGGTCACACGATGACAACGGTTGTTTCAAGGCATTTTTCATTTGTCTATAATATCAATTCATGTCATTTGTCTTTCTTAAATTTTGTTTGTAGTATGTGTGTGTACACAATACTTGACAATAGTACTAAAGTGTATTCAACTCGAAAGGACACGACGGTGACGCTATCAGTAGTTGCTTGTATTATTCACTTTTCATTTAAAGGGATGTCTAATGTTGAGATAAATAAACTTATTTAGATTTACATTATATTTTATATTTATTGTAGTAATGTAGATGGATAGTTAATACTATATACACGTTCTTTAAATATTATCATGATTATATAATTTTATTTCTTTAAATGAGTACTCGTGCAACGCACGTACCCAAAAGCTAGTTAAAAAAAAGCTACTAATTAAAATTAGAACCCTACAGCGGCGCGGCTACACGTACAAAGCTACTGCATCTCTGTACAGTGATTGTTTATACATTTCAATTGAAAGAATTGAAGACAAAAATATAAGTGGAACAAACAACAACGAGAGAGAGAAGTCATGGTATGGAGGAATAAACCTATGTAAATTAAATGAAAACATATGGAAGTTGAAGTTAAAAACAAAACCTCGAAAGTTCATTATATTTTTATGAAAATCAGTAATTTTTAGCTACAAAATTTCAAGTTCTTATAATGTTTATCAAAATTCAAAACGGAAAAACATTAAGTTTAGTTCAGAACTCAATATTTTTAATTATAATATTTGGGCTTTTATGTCGGGTTTTTATGCTGAACTTTGAACTCTTGGATAAAATAGAATTTTAGTTTAAAGTTATGTCTTTTTCTTGAAATTCACTATAGAAATAAATTTTATCTCAAAATTTGGATTGTTTTTCTTATAATTCATTATTTTAACTACAAAATTCATGTTTTTATACTGAGGTTTGAATTCCAGTATAAAAACACAAACATTAGCACAAAAATTAGGTCTTTTTTTAAATTAAGCCTTTTCAACTTCAAAGTTTAAGTTTTTATATTGTAACCGGAATGGCTATTCTTCAAACATACTTTTGCATATTTTTAAACTGTGACTATTCATCTATATAACATAACAAATGCTAGTTATGCGTAGTTTAGCGCTCTAAACAGGGGCTAAGGGGCACAAATTCTACAACATTTTCTGTTAGCCCAGTTTTATCGAAAAGGATGCTCTATCAAGGATCATTGTTTGGAGGAGTCCTACTGCTGGCCTGATTTTTCATAATATTCGTTTTAATATTTTTTTTAAAATTCTCCTTTATGTATTAAGGCAGCAGAACATGGGTGAAATGGCTTCAGCCTTCTTATATATGCAAGGGTCGTTTGGTTTCGACACTAGATCAGCTATTACCAGCGTTAAAAAATGCATAAGTTATTACCATGTTTGATTGGCCATTTACAATATTTAATACCTACATTAAAATGCGAATTAATTAATACATCGTTTGGTTGGTTGTTTTTGTTTTCCTCATATTTAATATATGAATAAGTTACGCAGAAATCTATTTATTGTTTCATGCGAGGCAGAAAGTGAAATTAGTAATGTGGGTATTATCAATGCAGATATTAAATTTTAAAATGACAAAACTAACCCTCGTAATAATAAAAGTTTTTTTTTAAAATTTATTTAAAGAGTAACTAAATATTTTTCACATAACTAATACCCGTATTAATAATCTCAATATTGCTAATACCAACATTGTTAATCCTCACATTGCTAATATACACATTGTTAATATCCACATTATCAATACCGGTATAAAAGTAATTTCAACCAAACAGACACCTCAATGTCTTTGAAAGGGTAGGACATGATTCTTACAATTTTTCATCCACATTTGAGGCCCCTATTCTTATGTCAGCTGGCTCAAAGGTAGTACTCATCCTCCTCTCATATTTTTCATTTACCATCACGATACACTCCCTTCTGATCTTAAGTTTGATTTGTAACTGAAATGTATCCGTTTTTCAATCATGGTTAGTAGTCATTTTGTTTTAATCACTAGTTTGATTTAATTTGATGAGATTAAATATTATCAAGTTGAAGGGACTCAAATTTCTTTTTGCTATTTAACTTGTGGCAAAATTAAAACATTAAAGACAGTACCACCAAATATGATATTGTGCTTTGACTCTGGTTTGTCCACATCTATTCGGTAATTTTTGATGACTAGTCAATGTTTAAACTGTTCAAAAAAAAAAAAAACAACTAATAATTACAAATTTTGAGAAAAATAGTCATATTTTAAAACACGTATTTTTTTAAGACTAGACACATGAAAAAAATTATGAGAATTTGAACTAAACCCCAGCAAAATTTGCTGAAGATAATTTTATTGGAGCTTCATATTTGAAGTCCCAATAAATTTTCTTAGGACTTATGAACTAGAATTTTCTAAGTCCCAGTAAAATATTCAGAGACTTTATATTAGCCTCCCCGTATAATTCCACTGAAAATTTGAGTCCAAATTATCAATTTTTTTTAAAAACTTATCTGTTTTTTCGAAATGTGACTATTCTTTTAAATATTTTCAAACGTTAACCAGTTCTCATTTAACGGACAGAACTGAATACGGAGTCAAATTTTAACATTTCTTTTAGGGTGAGACTTCTTTCGAATCTTTAATTTAAAAATCCCATATATTTTAGTAAGGTCCAGGAATTTCCACTTAGATAAGGCATGGGGATTTTTGGTTAATGTGAACCGTATATAATATTCTTCCATATTTATAATATGACAATCTATTCATTATTTTGCATACACAATCTTTGTAATAATCCATTATCAAATATTTAGCAATCAATAAATACTATACAAATAATACTCTCTCCATTATTGAATGACATAATTATTTTATTAATTTATTTTAAAAAGAATGTCATATTTTTTTTAAAATTTTACACAATAAGCCGCTTTAATAAGTATGCACATATTATACACAATATACATGAGATATACAAAAAAATCTGTCATTGTTCAAGCGATCTAATCTTGTTCTGCGTAAATTTTTCTCTCTCTTTCAAAAACTGAAAATAGTTAACTTTGACCATCCTTCTTTACATCAATGAAAATCTTTTATAATTATATAAAAATTATGAAATGTTTAAGCGTACATATTTTAAAAAACATTATATTCACATATTATGAATACCTGAGATCGCAAATTTCAAGAACATTCTAGTTTTCTTAAGTTCTTGCTCAATCAATATACACAAATGAAACGTAGCACGCAGCAATTAAGCCAATGTTCGACAATCTGGTTTTGCTTGAGAAGAAAAGGGGTCAAGTTGCAGTACTTATGTTAGCAAGATTTGGAGTAGAAAAGATTCAAAGAAAGGTCACGTTTTAGCATCGACATGTGAGCTTTTAGTCAGTGTGGGCTTGACTAGGAGAGTCTTCAAAATCTGCCATCTATGTCTATGTCTAAATCTGTCCCTAACTCCCTAAAAGCATTTATTTCTATTTTGACCATCTTTTTTACCTGTTCTCTCCTTGGTGAATCAGACATTCTTTTTTCCTTTTTTTTTTTTCCTATTGAGCTCTACCAGATCATTCTCTGCTCGCTAAAAGAATTGTTTTCCTCCTCCTCTTCTTCTTTGTTTTTTTTTTCTAAAGTATGCATTAATTTATTACGTATACTCTCCTTGTCCCAATTTATGCAATAAATTTTTCTTTTTAGTCTGTTTAGAAAAGGGTGATAGATTGATAACAACTGTTTAAAAGCATCAATTTTATTACCAACAATTTTTAAATTATTTCAATCCAACCTTTTTTTTGGTTTATATATCTAACAAGGGTAATATTGAATATTCCAAGGTCAATTTTTATTTTTAAACTTTACGTAAAGTCAAACTCCGCCACATAAATTGAGACGGGATAGTAACACATACTCTCTATAAGCTAGTACTACTTAGTTTTTGTAACAGTGGAATCCGTTATATAGTTTCTACTCCTAATGTTCTAATTCATATAAATAAACTAATGTTATATAAATAAGATTTAATCCCTACATTAGAATCAGCATTAAATAATACGATGTTTGGTAGCTTGTTTTTGTTTTCCTCATTTCTAATGCCTGAATAAGTTATGCGAGATTGTATGTTTTATTTTATGCAGAGTAGAAGTGAAATTAGTGATGCCGATATTAAAATTTTTAATGACAAAATTAATGAGATGTTCCTACAAATAACGGGTAAACGAAAGTACTCCCTCTGGCTCATTTTAGTTGTAAGGTATTCCATTTATAGAAGGTCCAAAATGTTTGTCAATTTAAAATAACAAGGTAAAATTTACCATTTTTTTCTCATAATATTATAATATTAAATGTTATTGAAAAATACAAACACCTCAATATTAGTAGTAGCTCTTTTTTGAAAACACCAAAAAGATAAAAGAGTAAATTAATAAAAATATTATATTTATTTATAATTTTTTAAGGTGTGTGCAAAGTAAATCCTTACGTCTAAAATGGATAGGAGGGAGTAAAGGTCTGATCATAGTTCTATACCTCCATATGCAATATGGGTTATGAAATGGAGTTCTATATGATGATCATAAGTCATTATGTTTCTTCACAACATTACAAACTTTTTTTTTTTTTTTTTTGGCTAAGAAAGATTATAACCTTTTTCTAATGAAAGAAACAAACAACCATAACATGTGGTTATGAATCGCATGAGTGTCGCTTTGCAATACACGAACACGAAGTGAATTGAAGATCAAATGAGAGATAGCCTCCACTAATTTATTATGTGTGTTGGATAAGTCAATCAAAACGACTCCTACAATGTTTTTATTTTATAGTTCAATTTCAAGATTTATGATTGAAATGAAGAATTTTTGTGCTCTTGAATATGCAGTATGTCATAATATTTTTTGGTAGAGAGAACTTTTGAAACGCGTAGTCCTCAAATTTACATAATATTTGTATGGTTATTATATAATTTAATTAATAGAAAATATATTTAAAATATATTGTTCTTAAATTTGGAAATGATCTGGCGAGTAATACCTATGTTTGAAAACTTTGAAATATTTGACCATGCACTTATGGTAAGTGCTGATTGTAACGATGGCATGCTCTATTGAAGAGTACACACACATGCACAAGCAGTCTCCTCCCATTGTTCCACTGTAGCAAGACAGGTCAGGGGCTAATTGTGTGATTGTGATGGAAATGACAAGAGAGGAGGAAGTTGGGCAAGAGGGTGTCGATTGTGAAAAGGGTGAGTAAGGGATGATTGATGGAATGATGGGATATATGTTCCACGTGGGACTCGCACGTGGGGCTATAAAGACATACACTCTCGGCGGGGCTGTTGTTAGAAGAAGATTTTCGGATAGTGATAAAATTTTGTCTTTTTAGGTTTGAAACGAGCTACTCCTTGTTTCATTTGTGTGGTAAGCTTGGAAGTATGAAGGTTGAAAATATTAATGTTGACGGTAATTTTCAACATATAGTTTTCAAGTTGTTAAAATAAAACTTACATATATGTTCAAATTTATAAATAAAAAATATATATTTAAGTATTATATAAAGTGTACTCCATCTGTTTAAATAAAAAATGGACAAAATATTTTTAATAGTTCGTTTCTAGAAAAGAGTTTCATAATAAAAAATTGAAAATAATCTAATTTGAGCTTCTTATTGTACTCTTAATGAGATATTTTATAATTATAGTTGTGATATATTTAATTAAGACCACAAGTTTTAAAATTTTCATTTTTTTAAAACTTTATGCTAAGTCAAAAAATGATACTCATGTAATAAATTGATAATGCAAAGTGTGTTAGTGATAATTTGTAACTTAAATTATTTAGGACAATCATATACTCCAATCGGTTCAAATAGGATAATATATTTTCCTTATTACTTTGTTGCAAGAATGACACAATTCTAAATTTAAAAATAATTTAATATCATGGCGGCCACGGTTTTGGGGATAGAAATGAGGGAGAAGACCATCTCTTGGATTTTGCAAGCCGTTTGAGCTGGTGATAACTAACTCGTGTTTTCCCAAAGAAGGAGGAGCACTTGTTCAACTTTTCTAGTGCAGGGTCGAAGACGCAAATCGACTTCCTACTCCTTAGGAAGAGCGATAGAGGAGTGTGTGCGGATTGCAAGGTCATGCCGGGTGAGTAACTCATGACCCAGCATAAACTCTTGGCTATGAATCTTGTGATCCAATGGGAGAAGAAGGTGAGGGCCCGGGTTGGTCGGCCTAGAATTAAATGGGGGGGGGGGCATGACAATTGAGGTTGAAAGATTTAAGGGAGAAGCTAGTAGATATTAGGGCTTGGGAGAGTAGGGGAGATGCGATCAGCATAGGGGCTAAAACAATGGGTTGCATTAGAGAAGTGGCTAGAGAGGTGTTAGGGGTCTCGAAAGGCAAGCCTAATAGGCACATAGAAGATTGGTGGTGGAATGAAGAGGTGCAAGGGAAAGTGGAGGCAAAAAAGTTGCTTTCATGAAGCTAATAGAGATCGAAAGCGGGGAGGAGAAAGAACGAACATGGAAGAATATAAGACCGCGAAGAAGGGGGCGAAGCTAGCAGTTTTGGGCGCCAAATCGCTAGCTTTTGAGCCCTATACAAGGAAACAGCAGCGAACGGCAGCCAACGGAAGCTACTTAGGCTTGCCAAGGCGAGGGAGCGGCGGTCACGCAACCTGGACCAAATGAAGTGCATTAAAGACCCTGACATTGTTTTGGTGGAAGATGCACGCATTAAACAGAGTTGAAAAACTTACTTCCATAAACTCTTGAATGAAGAAGGGGACATAAGTATTGTGTTGGGCTATTTAGAGCAATCTGCGAGTAGTCGCGATTGTAATAACTGCGAGTGTATAAGAGTTGAAGAGTTGAAGAGTTAAAAGAGGCGACTAGGAAGATGAGAGGGGGACAAGCAAGCGGGCCTGATGAGATCCCAATAAATTTTTAGAAGAGTGTAGGAATAATAGGTATGGAGTGGCTAACTGGGTTGTTTAATGTCATCCTGAGGACGGGTAAGATGCCTGAAGAGTGGAGGTGGAGTACCATGATTCCGTTGTACAAGAACAAGAGTGATATTCAAAACTGCAATAAGGGGTATCAAGCTTCTAAGTCACATTATAAAAGTGTTGGAGAGAGTAATTAATAGAGAAGAGAATGAGGAGGGAGGTGACTATTTTAGAGAACCAGTTTGGATTTTTGCCTGGGCGATCGACTACGGAAACCATTCATCTTCTGAGGAGATTGGTCGAGCAGTATAGGGACAGGAAAAGAGACTTGCATTTGGTGTTCATAGACTTAGAAAAAATGTATGATGAAGTCTCTAGGGAAGTTTGTGGAGATGTCTGGAAGCTAAAGGGGTACCTTTGGCATATATCAGAGCAATTAAGGACATGTATGACGGGGCAAAGACACGAGTGCGGACTGCAGGAAGCGATTTAGATCATTTTTCTATTGAGATGGGGTTGCATTAGGGTTGAGCTCTTAGCCCATTTTTATTTCTCTTGTGATGGATGAATTGATGAGGAGCATTCAAGGGAAGGTACCATGGTGTATGTTATTTAATTTGCAGATGACATAAGTTTTGATTGATGAGACTCGAGGCGGAGTTAATGATAAGCTAGAGGAGTGGAGGCGGATACTCAAGTCTAAAGGCTTCAAGCTGACTGAACGAAGACAGAGTACATGGAGTGCAAGTATAGTGATGCATATGAGGAGTCAAATGTGGAAGTGACGCTATTGATACATAAGTTATCCTGAAGAGAGAAAGCTTCAAGTATATTGGCTCAGTTCTTCAAGGTAATGGAGAAATTGACAGTGATATCACACATAGAATAGGGCCGGTTGGATGAAATAGAGGCTCGCATATGAGGTCCTTTGTGTTAAGAAAGTTCCACCTAGGCTTAAAGGTAAGTTCTATAAAGAATTGGTTAGACTAGCTTTGTTATATAGGGCGGAGTGCTGGCCGGTAAAAGACGCTCACGTGAAGAAGATGAGCATAGCAGAGATGCGGATGCTTAGATGGATGTGTGGGCATACCCGGATGGATAGGATCAAGAACGAGACCATACGAGATAAGGTGGGAATGGTTGCAGTGAAGCGAAGCTGAGGTGGTTTGGACATATGAAGAGGAGGAGCGCAGATGCTCCGATAAGGAGGTGCGAGGGGTTGGAAATGCTGAGTCTAAGGAGAGGTACGTAGAGGTAGACCAAGAAAGAATTTGGGTGAGGTGATTAGATAAGACATGATCCACATCCAGATTACCGAGGACATGACCATAGACAGGAGAGAGCGGAGGGTGAGGATTAGCGTGGAAGGATAAATAGTAGTTGAGAAATGTTTGTTTGTTTTATTGTCAATATAATATCATTGCTATATATTATATTTCCAGCTCGCTACCAATTTTATCTGCTATTGGCGTATTTTGTATTCAGTTTTTATTTGCACTGTTTTCTCTCAGTTTAGATTATAGCACAAATTTAAAAATCTTATTTTTTTTTTCTTAAATCGCGATACTAATTAATAAAAAAAGAATTTTGCTACTTACCAAATAATAATGGTACTACCATATAAATTAGGGCTCTTTACATATATATCCGTCCATCAAGAAATAATTACTTTTAGGTGTCCATAACTTTTTATATCCAAAAATTTAATACATATTAAATATAATTCTTAATATTAATATTAATATTTAATAGTATGATATTCAACTCCCTTAATTAAAGGAAACAATCAATGGTAAAAAAAAAATAGATTACCATTAAATATGGTAGCTGCACGATTTTAGGCTTAATGATAGAGTTCTATCAATATAATAATATTTAAAATATTAAATATATATATTTTAAATATGTAATATATATTTAAATATCAATAATATTTAAAATATTAAATATATTAAATATATATATTTAAAATATGAAATATCAATAATATTAAATATATTAAATATCAATAAGATTAATATATTCAATATGTATTTAAAATATGAAATATCAATAATATTAGATATATTAAATATCAATAATATTAATATATTAAATATATATTTAAAATATTAAATATATATTAATAATATTTAAAATATTAAATACATATTTAAAATATATTTAAAAAGGGTTATATATGGAAAGAAGTAAACAAAAAAAGGTGTACATAAAAAGTAATTATTTTTTGTCAACGTTCATGGGGCGTAAATTTCCCTATAAATTAAGACGGGTGGATTATGAGTGTCGGATGTATATATGCTTGCTTCAGGCAAGCTGCAGCTAGTTCCCCTCCTTTTTTGCTTCTCTCTTATGCCTTGGCTTCAAAGTTTTACACCAATATGCGCCCCCCTCAACCCCTAAAGCACGTATACAAAATCTCTCAATGGTCATATTTGCAAAACCCCAAAATATGGTTAAAGAGACTCTTGCTAAATCCACCATCAACTGACCCACCACCATAAGCTTCCGCATGTATTATTAAAAAACTTAAAAGTACAATTAAACTAATAGTAGTAGTAACAAACAGTAGCTAGGTGTCCTACTTATTCAATCTTTCACTATATATATATATTCCAATTTGAGTAATAAATAACCTCTCTCCAAATCTTTAGCTCTCCTGCTCCTTCTTCTTCCATTTTGCCAAGACCTCAAGAAGCTCAAAAACTCTCTTACTGAATTCAACAAAAGAAAGTATCATACATATAGAGCAAGAAAATATGAGTAGTGGCTGTGGTGGTTCAGGTCTGTGTAACAATAACGTTGTAGCTGGTGGAGGAGCTGGTGGTGGACCTTGTGGTGCATGCAAGTTTCTTAGAAGAAAGTGTGTTAGGGGATGTATCTTTGCACCTTATTTTGATGCAGATCAAGGCACTGCTCATTTTGCTGCTGTACACAAGGTGTTTGGAGCTAGTAATGCCTCTAAACTGCTGCTCAGAATTCCAGCACATAAACGTATGGATGCTGTCGTTACCCTTTGTTATGAAGCTCTTGCAAGAGTTAGAGACCCTATCTATGGCTGTGTTGGTCACATATTTACTCTTCAGCAACAGGTATGATTTGTTTGGCTCTTTTGTCTTGTTAAAAGATTTAATTTTAGTTCAACTTAACTTAATTGTTTTCGGTCCAAATTATGTGTCCATATACAATAAATTAAATGTTTACGTATATTAAGATTATGCTCATTCGGATTACACCAACTCTAAATTTTGAAATTTGCTTGACATCTATGTTACTAACTATAGAAGTTGCGTTTTCTTTTAAGTTCATATAGTCATCATGCTGAACTACTGAGAAGTGCTGATTCATGGTTGAAAACTAAAGACTTGTAGAATACCTTTAAAGAGGTGGGAAAGGAAGAAATAAAATGATTGTGGGTTTAGGGTTTGCCCTGTAATTTGCAATTTGAACAGAATCTATTTCTGATTGAAATTCTGAAATGTTTTCAAGCATTAAAAGAGGGCACACTTTCATTTAGTTGAATCTTCAACAGATTCAAACTTGAATCTTCTTTTGAGACTCAAATTTAAGACTACTAACTGCTTTGATACAATAATCATGTACTAATATATAGTTTGAACTATATATCAGAAAGAACACTCTTTTATTCATGTATGCCTTCAACAATTACAGGAGTTATCAAGGTGACTGGTGGGAAATGTTGCTGCTTTTTGTGGCTCACGTTTTCCTTGAAACTGTGCTATAGTCAATGACTCAAAATTTAATGTTATCAAAAAATCATACTTTAACTCTATGATAGAACTTCTCAACTGTCGATGTGTTCAAAATGGTTCAAAGCTTTTCCTTACAGTATTTTGAGGAGTCTTGGCTACTGTTCATTGACAAGTTGTTACTAACAAATAAGTAGGGATAATACAAGTAGTAGGTCGTAGTATGTTTTGCTAAAATAAGGATAAAATTCACTACTATGCACCTCTCTCATCCCCCTATCGAAATCTAGGCTCATTAAAATTACTGAATTATCATAATTTTAAACTTTTTATCTAACTTGCATTCTGCCTCTACTAGAGAGAGAGAGAGAGAAGTTGACACAGAATAGTTGATGGATGTGGACTTTGAAATGTTTTTCTTGCTTGCCGGGGCTAATAAGTAACCCTAACCAACTTTAGCAGCTCGAGAAATATTCCATCGTTCAATAATTTGACTTTCTTGTATCCTTTATTTCTTTATGTGATGGAGTAATTAAATGCACAAAGGCGGTAAATACTATGCACTATAAAGTACTCCCGACTTAACTGGAGAGCCTAAACGGCAAAGAGGATGAGTCAACTTTCAGCTTTTTACTCCCATCAAGAAAAAATAAGAAAATTTAAACTTGACAAATATACCCTTATTAATTATACTTGAAAAGTACAAGATATTTAATTAGGAAGAGATTTTGAAATGTACAAGATATTATCAAGGTAAATTAGGAAGAACATAACCAATTTTATCTTGAATTGCTAAAAAGACAAGTAAATTTAGAATTTGATTTTGGTGAATTTGGACAAGTAAACATAAACGGAGGGAGTATACAACACCAACAAAATATCCCAACGAACATATGGAAAGCACTACTGGGCCCACGACTTCTCGAAGACGAGAGGCTAAAGAAAAAGTCAAGTCCATCAACCTCGTTAAGAGTCGTTCCACCCCGGTGGGTGAAGAGGCTGAAGAACCGACGGTTCTATTGGTGACCCATTCAAAAGAAGCTGGCCGCTTTGACTTTGATTAGCCAATTTAAGCTACTTAGACTGATGCTGGCGATCTCGAAGGGAGATATCTGGACCTGGAGCCACTCGTCTTGATCTTTATTATATTAGGATGCGAGGAAAGCCTCCGGGGGTGTACTTATACTCCACGATGACTTTGGAGAGGTTTTTGGTGTGAATTTGCAGAGCCCGACATTCATTTCTTCATGAATATTTATAGCTAAGTCTACTAAAAGAAGGACTAGAAGGGTGAAATATAGGTAGACCTTACCTCCACTAAAGGTGGAGGGTAGAGGCTATCTTTGATAGAGCATTGGTTAGGAAAAACACTTTTAAAAATATTTAGAAAACAAACCAAAATATTTTGAGAACATATGCACTATAAAGTGTGATTTGTCAAATTTCAGATGCAAATTAAATACGAGTCTTATGCTAAAATAAAATTTTGTCAAACGAAATAGAGTTAAAATTCGTTGGAAGATTCCAATGTTCTTCCAGGAATAAAATATTTACAAAGTGTCCATAATTGGGCAGATAAGCACTAGGCTCTTTAATTAGGTAGAAAAGCAATATGCTACTTGCAAGTTCTATCCATAATTGGAGATAAACACAAATGTTGACACTTCCGAGACCAGAGCTGAGCTTCTCGACATCATAACTTTCTATACTAGTACAATGTTAACAGAGCATACGAAGAACCTGTTTGGGTGGGCTTATAAGTAGCTTATTTTAAGTGGTTTATAAGTTAAAAAGTGACTTAAAAGTCATATTTTGAGAAGTTAGGATTTTTTAATTTCTTAAAAAGTGGCTTTTAAGCCACTTATGACTTAAAAATCCAAAATTTTTTTAATTATCAAACACATATTAATGAACTTATAAGTTTATAAGTAATTTTTAAGCTCACCCAAACGGGCACTAATACATTAAAGCGAATTTTGCCATTCACAACGTGCTCCCCTCGAAAGATTTAATAAAAATCATACCCTCTGTCTGATAAGGTGTAGTAAAAAATTGGGACAAAGGGCGTAGTATTTAGTAGTCAAATACATTTGGCTTACAAGTTGTATAAGGAGAGGTAAGGTACAATGTCCCTACGGGTAATTAAAAAAATTATAGTTGTTACTTAAGCTATTTAATATTTTCGTATTGGATGTGCTAAAACCTCAAGCAACACTAAGGGTCTGTTTGGAAGGCAGAGGGTAATTATTAGAGAGTGTAATTACTAGGATAGTAATTACATAGCCTAGTAATTACACAATATAGTAATTAATTACAATTAGCCTGTTTGGGTGGGCTTATAAACAGCTTATTTTAAGTAGCTTATAGGTCAAACAGTGACTTAAAAGCCACTTTTTAAGCCACTTATGACTTATAAGCCCAAAAAATTTTAAGTTACCAAACACATATTAATGAGCTTATAAGCTTATAAGTCACTTTTAATCTCACCCAAATGGGCTCAATGACCTGTTTGTTTGCTGTAATGTAATTATATTGTAATTTCATGTGTCATGTTTGTTTACACAATTATAATTACATGATTAGATATTATGTATTTTTAAATACAACATATTTGTATTAAAATAATCATACATTTTTATATGAACATCTAAATAAATTTTAATTTGTGACAAATATATGTCCATATAAGTAATATATTATTATTAGTTATTTTAAATTTCTAAATATATATAGAAGCATCACAACTGTTACTAATTTCAGCTCTGTAAACTAGGAAAGAATAAAAATACTAAAGTTATTGAAAATTCAGGGAACAAATTTGCCAGCGTTGCTGGGAGTAAATCCAAACCAAGGAAAAGGACAAAAAGGTTTTCTTATGAAACATAAAATTACAGTGTATCAATAATAGAGGAATTTGTCATAAACTAAGTACATGAAATATTATGTTTTGTGCTTATACAACCAAAAAGAAAAAAGAAAAAGAAGAAGAAGAAGGATGTTGCTGTATTCATAGCAAAAAACTATAATTAAAAGAAAAATAAGTAATTCAAGTAGGGAGAAAGTAAGTAGTAAGAAACATAAAAAAATAAAAATAAAGGAGCAATACATTGAGATTTATTAGAATTGAATTAGTAAAGACGTAAGAATAGATAATTGAAGAGGAGATGTTTTCATTTTTTAATATACTAGAAAAAGGGAAAAGCAAAAGAAATAGGAAAAAGAAGGAATTTGAAAAGTTCTAATAATTATACCATGTGATTACCTCCAATTCTTAGCATCCCCTTGAGAATTGGAGAGTGCAATTGAGGCTCCTCAATTACACCCAATTACATGATAACCAAGTAATTACTCGGCCCAACAAACATGTCAAATGTATAATTATATCCAATTACACCCAAATCCATCTACAATGTGACTTTTCAAACGTCCCCTAAAATGAGAGGAAATGAGCATCAGCTTAATGTATTTTCACTTATCGTCATAGATAACAAACATGTCATTATTTTTCACCTTACTAATTTCATTTTTATATATGGATGTTCATACGCCCAGGTTGTAACTTTGCAAGCTGAGTTAGCATATGTTCAAGCTCGCCTTTCTACCCTGCATCACCTCCCTATACCACCAGTGCCACAACCACAAAGTCCAAGTCCAACAGGGCTGCAATCTTCTTCAGATTTGTTCTGCACTAGTTCAAGCATATCATCAAGTAATATGGATCCTCAATTAGACATAATAGGTTTAAATGATGTGTTGGATCAAGAACTGGATAACTGTGACCTTCATACATTAGCTCGAGAGTTCGTTTCTAGACACTTACCTGGAGTTAGATTCAGGCCTAGTTCACCATGAACATGTCTTCCATTGCATGCATGTTTTAGCTCTCCACGAAGATTTACGTTTAACTCCCTTTTGTTTATATGCAACTCTTTTGGTAAATTCTAGTTGTGACTGTATGGATTTCGTTTAGCCTTTTGTTGATTTATGGTAACTTTATATTTCCTGTTTAAGCTTTTTGTCTTTTTCCTACGAGCGGATGTGTTGGAAATTAATTGATTTGTGGGCACCTGTATGGGTCAATTCCAAATCACATCCAAATAAGTTAGGAAATATTTTATAATAGAAATGGAACATGATTGTTGATTTGACTATTAAATAAGTTTCTATTAGAAGAAACTATGAAAATTAGTCGAAAAAAGAGTTATCATCACCTAATAACTCGCTAATGTTGTAAAATAAAGTAAATACTACAAGGTATAAACAGGAAATGTAGAGAGATTGCAAGAATATTAAGGAGGAGAGGAAGAGTTTTCTTATTATCTTCCAAGTATTCAAGTGTATATTACAAAAGAGGAGAATACCTTCTTATATAGGATATAAAAGTCATCCAAAGGTTACAAATACTAAGTGACCTAATTAATAGGTATTTGTAACATACAAAAGGTTCATGAACACCTAGTAGTGGAGAAGTAAATGGACATCCACTATAAAGTGGATTTATAACACTCCCCCTTGGATGTCCATTGAAGATAATGTGCCTCGTTAAAACCTTACTAGGAAAAACTCAATGGGAAAAAGCCCATTGAAGGAAAAAGAGTACACATATCCTATAATACGCATTGAGAGCTGTCTCATTAAAAATCTTACAAGAAAAATCCAATTGGGACAAAATCTTGTTAAGGGAAAAAGAGTACAGCGCGTATTTTTACTTCCCCTGATGAAGACACCATTTAATATCTTGAAGACGACACATTCTAATCTTGTAAATCAGACTCTCAAATGTTGAGGTTGGCAATGACCTAGTAAAAAATTCACCAAACTGTCACTGGAAGGAACTCTTCAACATTAAATTCATCACTCTCTTGAAGATCACGATTGAAAGGAGTTTTGCTTAATACTGTCTCCTTTAGTTGTATCTTCCTTTTAGCTGAATTGTCTATGCAATATTTGATATAATATTGTTGAATCTTCGTCTTCACAGAAAGGGTACATTATTGCTGAATAAGCTGAGTCCTTGCTCTCAATCATTTGTATTATCAGCTAGCTTGATGAATGACCATTATCTCTTCATAATTTGAAGAAGTAGCAACAACAATTTATTTTGTAAAGTGCCATAATATAGACGTTTATGCACAACACATAAATAGCCAATTGATATAAGGCTTTGTGGATAAAATAAATAACCAGCATCAGCTTAACCAATCAACTGTGATTTGGATTCATTCGAATAGAATAAACCCTTATCAATAGTGCCTTGGAGGTATCTAAGTATATGCTTAATACCATCATAATGTCTTCGAGTTGGGGAAGAACTAAGCCTTACCAATAAGCTTATAACAAAAGCTATAACCAGTAGAGTATCTTTGGTAAGATACTTCAATGCACCCACTGCATTAAAATATGATATTTCAATACCAAGAAGCTTACTAACGCGATTTTACCACATGTGGCCGGATTGTTTTAATCCGTATAAGTATTTATGAAGCTTCATTGAATAGGTTTCCCGAGAACCTTTATATGCTTCAAGCATTTTGAATCCTTCAAGGATTTTAATAAATATATTATTTTTCAATGAGCCATACCAAAGGCTGCTGCAACATTCATATGCATTCAAGTCTTTCATGCACTGCCAGACATATAACATACATGAAGGTGATTCATCCACCAAGGAGAATATAGCTCCATATAATCAATGTCAGATTTTTGTGCCTCAAGTCGAACTTTATATTTAACGACTTATTATTATCAATATTTTTGCACTAAAATATCTTTGTATACCACTGACTTTGCACCTTCAGGTGTTTGGACTATAGGTCCAAAAACTTCACGTCACTCCAGTGAAGCCAATTTTTGCTTGAATGCGTTTTGGTATTTTTGGCCAATAATTTCATGTCTGTATTCCTAACAGACTTAAGCTCAAGATCCTCATAATCATATAAATATTGAGCTTTATAATATATGTAAGATTTCGTCGACGATAATTTCATATCTCGGTTCCCAATCCGACATAACATATTGAGATCTCTTCACATTCATAAATTTTCAGGTACCTGAACCTCTCATGAGGAGGTTTTATGAAGTGTTATATCGTGGACTCTTCTAGAGTCTGCCTCCTTAGTTGACCATCTCAAATATTTGCTCCTTTCCTTTTTCAAGGACTTTTACCTTTGGAACCGAATGGTCTACCACGCTTCAGGCGTGCCTTAGACTCATTTACATAAATAGATTGTCTCACCAGGACATCAGGAGCATTAGCAGCTGGAATATAATATTTTTCTTTGGGTCAGTAATGTGTCTGGCAGTGACTTGCATTATCTTTATATGAGGATCATAATCAAATAATAATTTAATTTATTTATTCCTCAGCTGCTTTATTCGTTCCCAACTTTATATGGGATCCATCTTTGTACATTGCGGTGGAGCAATTGATAATATACCACACATTAAAATTAATAGATGGAAGATATTTGGTTCCTGACCCTGAACCAATTATGAGGGGGAATTCATTTTATGGCATGTCGTGCACAAGTGCTGCTTTATGGATATACCATACCTCTTACCTGATTTAGGTAGCATTGTTCTCATATGCATTGTTTAGCAATTGGAGGCTTTCAATATATGAATATGCTAAACTTGCTTGCCAACATTATCAAGATAACTTGTCTTGATTGCATAATCTGGAAATATGCTCATAATAAGATTTATTTAAGCAAATACTTAACCTCGCAAGTACCATTACAGGTTTGTAATAAAACACACATGTGACCTTATCATAGATGCATCTATTTATAATAATTATATGGTCCACATGGCAGGTGAACGGGCCCATATTCACCTTTTATACATTCCAGAAGTGTGGGGATCCTGATCCCAAATAAATTTAGTTGGTCTAATAATTTTCATGAAAACAAGTATCACAAAGAGAATTCTTGAAGATTCCTGATTCTTCAGTATATACCCATGCGAATTCGCAATATATTTTGTGCATCATATTTGAACCGGGATGGTCAAACCGGTCATGCCAAGTAATAAATTGATCATCTAGTAAACTTCTGATTTACTATAGCATGGGCTTTGTAACAATAAACTAAAAGTTTGTTGTGGCATGTACATATGATTCTACCATACTTATATTTTGTGTAGTACAAACTTGAGAAAGAGACGGGGAGCTTTTCAAGCACATATATCTCACCCGATATTCTCATATTTATATGGTACAGACTGGAGGAAGAGGCGGGTAACTCTTTATTATATACATATATCTTACCCGCTATGACTGTAGTAATATGAAGATATTAAATCTTCCCATATTTTTAGTCTCAATATGATAGCAATTTCGAAAAATATATTTGAAACTTAATAAGTTTCTTTGAGACATACTATAGTAAATATTTCATCCATCTCATTCCTCCAGGTAGTAATATTTTTGCTCTTCCGGAGCACTCAAATAGCTTTGTACTACTATATATTTTATTACACCAACCATATGGTGAATATCTCCTTTCAAGGAGAAAATCATATTATTTTTCTCATGGTAAAGTCATTATAGGCAAGATCAATTTCTTGCTTCACTTGCTCTTATGTAATTCATAATAATACATAATTATGGTGTACGTTCTGTACGAGAACAATGACCATTTATGCCAAAATAAATAATAGAATTATTATAGTCGAACCTTTTCTAGAGGTGAGTTGTGGTACTTTATCAACCACGCATGGGCACGTCCATATTCATCTTTCTCGAACCTCTTCTGGAGGCGAGTTTTGATATTGTATCACATATTGCCACATTCACTTCGGTGAATAGGTCTATATTCATAATTTTTTTTATGAATTGTCTCATTCACTACAAGGAATGGACCATAATCATTTGGACTTGCCTCATGCTCATATGATACATTGAGGGCATTATTATATTTACCGTTTGAACGGTTACTTTTTGAGAACCCTTATTGTTCTCTTATTTATTTCACAATGATGACTATTTTTTTTCATCATTTCCCACGTCCACATCCATGGTCTCCACCATGGTAATTATTTTGTCGTCTTTTAGACATAAAATTATTTGCCCTTTTTTTTCAGACATAAAATATTGTGTCTCCTTTCAGACATAAAGATATGTTGCTTTCTTTCAGGCATATTATGTTGTGTCTTCTTTCAGACATAATGATAATTTGCCTTCTTTCAGGCATATTATGTATTGCTGCTACATTCACATCTGAGAATGGAGCCTTATGTTGTGCTCCCACATTCATCTTATGGAATGGAGCTTGTTTTGCTACCACATTCATCTTAGAGAATGGAGCATATACTGCTCCCACATTCACCTATATGAATGGAGCTTATTTAGTGGTCATGCTTCATTATTTTTCATCAAAAGCATATTATTTTGCCTTTATCAGTCATCATTATGGTGCACTATATCTGTATTAGGCCTTAATGCATTGGGATCTGAACCCAATAATTTTATCATCATGGTGCAACCGAGCTTGAATATGTTATCTCATCCTTAACAATGGCATAATAAGTTGAAGTACACTGAGACTTACCCTCGGGCCTTTACTACTCAAAAAGATGCATTTTCGTGTGGCTTTTGTTTATGCTGTTAACCCACTATCAGAAAATGGTCAAGTTGTTAAAAAATTGTATTTACTGCAATGCTATAAAAATTGATTAACTTATGAATAAATTCTGTGAGGCTAGTTAACCCGCTTCATCATAATGGAGACCAATCCAATCAAAATATAGATCATATATGTTTAATCTTACTCTTAGTGCATAGTTACCTTTTTCTTTTCATGCTCGGCCAAGGTACAGAACAAAAAATGGAAGACATAATATACCTTAACCGTAATGTCAAAAAAAAGGTCAGGTATTGTTAGTCTGCAATTTACTTGAAGTCCGTGACCAAATGCTTGGACAAAACCAATATTAAAAATTAGATAAACCGAGATAGATGATATAAACACTCAATGACTTAATCATCTGGAGCACAAACAACAACCGAAGGTTTTTATTTATTTTTTTTAACCCAACCAAAGTTTAAGTGATCTTGTCTGCTAATGTGTATTGGATTAACATGAAAGTATTTGAGAAAATCAATAGCCTAGAGATGTCAGTCTCAAGACCACCAACAACTAAGTGATATAAATTAAAGAATATTAAATTGAATTGATAAGCCATCAGTTAGACTTAATAAGTAATGAGGTGGCTAAAGTAAATTTTTATGGGATTATACTTGGTTATGATATAGTAAAATAAGAGAGAGAAATACCTGCATTTGCAAATTACTGTAACCGCAAATTCTTACCTCTTTTGAGAGGGGATTTGTGGACAAGGAGCATCTAAAAATACCAGACTGCCGATCATATTCTTGGAACTGAATTAGAAAAATTAAACTCGAACTTGAAAAAATAGAGACTCGTGCTGATAACGTGTTGTAAAATAAAGTAAATACTACAAGGTATAAACAGGAAATGTAGAGAGATTGCAAGAATATTAAGGAGGGGAGGAAGAGTTTTCTTATTATCTTCCAAGTATTCAAGTATATATTACAAAGGAGGAGAATACCTTCTTATATAGGATGTAAAAGTCATCCAAAGGTTACAAATACTAAGTGACCTAATTAATAGGTACTTGTAACATACAAAAGGTTCATGAACACTTAGTAGTGGAAGTGAATGGACATCCACTATAAAGTGGATTTATAACAGCTAATGGATTTTCTTGTGAACAACCAATTGTTTCGATTCTTCCTCCAATTTTCACTAGAAGCGTAAGAGGATAATAGTTGCTTATAACACGCAAATATATATATATATATATATATATATATATATATATATATATATATATATATATATATATATATGTGTGTGTGTGTGTGTGTGTGATCAACAAGGGATAAAAGTGATTGAGAATTGAATATCGTAAATTTGTGGTTAACTATTAATTAAATCAAACAATTTCTTAAAAAGAAAAAATTTAATAGTTTATTGAGAACTAATCTAACTAAAATTAACTAATAAAAAAATTAAACTAAGAAGTAAGAACAAGCAGGTTTATTTCAATGGAAGATAATGTTCTAGGATTGTGGGATATCTATTAATACATTTGAATTCTTCACGTATTCTAACTAAGTAATTTATCTATGTTAGTAATTGACAAGGTTAATATTGATCATAGGACTCTTTGATATCCTGCTCATCTATCCAAATAAATCTAATGCCTATTTCCATAGACTTACCAAGAATTCATATTTCTTGTAACAGTAATTAAGCAAGGTGAACGATTATATTCATATCAATATCCGCAAATCCGTTTCTTGATGCCCAGGTTCAAAATCTTGCCTATTCGATCCTATTACACTCGTGAAGTCCCTCTTTTGAATTTGAATCACGAATCATAGATAGAGTTAAACTGTTGGCTAGATAGTCAAACAAGTAAGCGCAAAAAAAAATCTAATATTATAAATTAATAAAATCAAACTAATAGTCAAATATAAATATTCATGCAGACCGAAGAATTTTGAACTAACAAACTAAATATTTACATAGAAGAATAAGGCGCAGAAAGAAGAACTCGTGTTGAAGACATCAACAACTCCTCTGCTCTCTCATCTAAAATACCAAGTTATAATGTATTTATATGTTTAAAGAGTATGAAGATGATTCAAAACAACTTCTAAACCATTTTGGAAAAGTTGAAGCCGTCAAGTTCAAGCATAGTCTGAAATCATACATCGCATCTAGAACCGCACGCCAAAATAGAACTATCATGCTTTTCCACAAAACTTCTCTTGCCTTAGCTAGATTTGCTTCCAACTTTTGCTTAAGTTAAGCTTTCTTTTTTCTGGGCATTAGTGAGTGATTTTTTTTTTCCTTCTTTATGGACTACGTGTTTGCCCGTCATGAGTGCCTGACAAGACCATCTCAAAGTAAAGTATTAGCACAAAAACTAGCTACACTACTCTACTCCTACATTATATTAGGATTAGCCAAACTATTATTCATGAGATCTAAGAAAGAAGAAAAACAGTTGCAAAATCCAAGGAAATTTTCAGTTTAGCACATCATTCGGCGGCCCGCAGAAAGACATGCGACATCGCAGATAGCCATGGGCGGCTCGCAAAAAGCCTTACAGTTATGAATCGGCGAGGTGCCGCTCGAAGTGCGAGAGGCAAGCCTCAGTCGCACAATTGCAAAATCATTCTGATAGTTCCGGAGGCTCTGCAGATAGATTTGCGAGCCCGCCGAGTGTTCATCGCATTTCAACTTGCGACATTTTTCCCCTATTCGGAAGCTTGCCGCTTAAGATGCGAGAGGCAAACCTCACTTGCACACAATTCATGCCTACTGATAACACCGGCGACTATGCAAATGGGACTGCAGACCCATCGGGTGCTTTCCGCACTTCAAATTGCGAAATCAATTCCTCATCAGCGACTTGCCAAATCATTGGCCAATTTTAACTACAGTGCACAGATTTCAAGTTATTCCATTCTCACATCTCTTAACACCCCCAAACATACTCCTATGTGGTCTTTTCAACTTATCACTACGTTCAAACACTCTCTCAAGAACGAGACCACATTGTCAACCAATTTTTAATAAAAAATCAACCAAGAGTCATTCCAAGTTCAAATCTTTTCAAGGTTATCAAGCACAACAAGGTATGTTCATGGTTCCATTTTAAGTTAGTGTTGTTTATTTTCTTTTCACTCTCTTCATCTACCCATAGGGTATAAAAAATTCACACACCATAGGGTATAAAAATTTAACAAAATCATGTTTAAGAACAAACTCTAAAACTAAGGTACTAGATTTTCCTAAGATCATGTTTAAAGGCATGATATTCACCAAACCCTACCCCAACATGGTGTTTTAAACTTACCTCACACTTAAAAATAACAAGAAATTAAAAATTGGGGGTTAAACTTACCAGATCTATAGCGAAAATGAAAATGGGTTGAGAAAATAACACTAACCTTGTGAAATCCGGTGCGTGTGAGTGATTTGGAGTGTTGGTTTTGGTTGGATACGGTCGAAATAGTAGTTCCGGTGAGTGGGTGTTGAGTTTTTACAGTTGGGTGTGTGAAAAGTGAAAAATAAATTTGCCTGGGGCATTTTATAGTCGGGTAACCTGACCAGACCCGTAGAAGTTGCGGGTCACCACTTATTCGGCGGGTCGCCGAAGTCTAGATGACGGATGCAAGTCCCTTTTTAAGTGCATGGGCGAGTGAACCTCAAAACATTCTGTAGAGTTTGTTCGGCTTCCGTCCAATTGACTGGCTGGATGCTACTCTACTCCGCAGGAAGAATTTTTTCTTTCTGCATGAGCCGGCGACCCACATCTCGTTCGGCAGGTCACATAATCGCTTCCGCAATTCCTTCGGCAGTTTCTTCCCACATTTTAACTCCTTTTTTGTTTTCTTGAATTCCTTCCATTTCACACCTTGCATTGTACCCGCACTAGCACTACTTAACCAAGATCAAATGCAGCTATCCAAGAACTTCATGTGCAATTTCTACACTAACTAAAATGATAAAATAAAAAATAAAAAATGCTAAAAGTAAAACATGGGTTGCCTCCCAAAAAGCGCTTGGTTTAACATTACGGCACGACAGTGTTACCTCATTTCATCAAGGGTCCAAGAGGTAGATGCTAGCAACCTTTCTAGGTTCAGCTTCACATCCAAAGTAGTGCTTCACCCTTTGGCCATTTACTCGAAAACTTTTGGAACTTCCCTTCTCTTGCAACTCGACCCATCCATATGGTGATGTGTCCACCACCTTGTAGGGTCCACTACATTTGGACTTTATTTTGCCGGGAAAGAGGTGCAACCTCAAATTAAACAATAACACTATATCCCCCGCCAGGAATGCACGGTTCCATATCTTCTTGTCATGGATGATCTTCATCTTCTCCTTATAGAGCTTGGCATTCTCATAAGCAAGAAACCTGATCTCCTCAAGTTCATGTAATTTATCCACCCTCGACTTGGAAGCTTCTTCAATGCCCAATAGGCTTTGTGCTCCAACTCGACGGGGAGGTGGCAAGCTTTGCCAAAAACTAACCGGAGCGGTGACATCCCAATCAGAATCTTGTATGATGTGCGACATGACCATAGGGCATCATCCAACTTCTTTGCCCAATTCGTCCAGTTCACATTAATCGACTTGGCTAAAATTTGCTTTATCTTACGATTCAAAACTTCCACTTGACCACTAGTTTGGGGATGATAAGGTGTAGCAACCTTGTGTCTCACCCCATACTTCTCTAACAAGGAATTAAGGTTCCAACATTTTCTCCTTAATTGACCTAGGAGTTGTTCCCGGGCATCCTAAAAAAAAAAGGTTATTATACACCCCAACCCCATCCCTTGGAAAAAAAAAGGTAGCACCGAAGAAAGGAAAGAGCGAGATGGTGGTTTTTGTTGTTCCCGCGAAGCGAAGATCATTCGCTTGGCGAATAAAGTGGGTCACCCTCTTTTTGGCTTCGGCCAAACACTTTTTCTCGCTGGTCGAGCTTTCTACAAAAAAAGCGATGCAAGAACGTATTCTTTTATCTAAGCTTCTTCCCTGTGCATTAGCTCCCCCCATCGTAGATGGTTCAGCCACGCCCGGTGCCACGAAATGATTGAGAACTACGACGGGGTCGAAATGTATTTTGTTCTTTGTATTCAATAAGTATTGCATGACCGAATAATTCAAGGAAGGGCGGACTGCGGGGAGGGTCCTTTTAAGTAGATGACTCGTCGGGAAAGTGGGTTTCCTCGTCAATTATGATTGTGCGCGGAGTGCCAAATCTTATGAAAATGCTTTTCTTGAGGAAGGAGGTGACACTTCTAGCTTCATTGTTTGGTAAGACAATTGCCGCAACTCATTTGGACACACAGTCAACCGCCACAAGGATGTATTTCATACTATAAGAACTTAGAAAAGGACCCATGAAGTCAATCCCCTATACATCAAAGAGTCCTACTTCCACAATGGGGATTTGAGGCATTTCGTGCCTTTTTTAGATTTCCCCCATTTTTTGGCATTGATTACAACTCCTTGTGTATTCATGAGCATCTTTGTACAAAGTAGGCCAAGAGAAACCACATTCAAGTAATTTTTCCGTCGTTCTAATACCACCATGATGCCCTCCAGATGGAGCGGAGTTACATCCTTCAAGAATAGCTCCTTGCTCGGCTTCGGCAACACATCTTCTTATCATTCCATCGACCCATACATTGAAAAGAAAGGGCTCAACCTAAAAGTAATGTTCGGGCATCTTTCATTAACTTCGTCTTTTGATTGAATGAGAAGTCGTACGAGACCTCTCCACATGCAACAACATTGGCTAAGTCCACATACCAAGGAATTTTTTCCCAAGATAACACCAATATTCTCTCATCCGGAAAAGAGTCATTGATCTCAAGGGCTTATTTTGTGCGACGCTCCTCCTCCAAACGGGATAAATTCCACCACTTGATTCTCGGTTCCCTTTCTATCAAGCACCTCAAGATCAGATTCTTGTAACAAAAGCACCCATCATATCAACCTTGCTTTTGAGTCCTTCTTGGTATCAAATACTGGATGACAGAGTGGTCAGTGTGCATAATGACCTTGGATCCCACCAAATAAGATCAGAATTTCTCAAAAGCAAATGCAATGGCCAGTTATCCCTTCTCCGTCACCATATAGTTTAATTGAGCCTCATTCATGGTATTGCTAGCATAATAGATCGGATGAAATATCTTTTCAACTCTTTGGCCAAGCACGACCCCTAATGCTACATCACTAGCATCACACATAAGTTCAAATAGAAGATCCCATCTTGAGCTCACTATTACCGGTGCGGTTGTTAATCTCTTCTTTACCTCTTCAAAAGGCTTTCAAGCATGCCTCATTGAATTCAAACTTGGAATATTTTTCTAACAATTTGCACAGTGGATTAACAATCTTGGAAAAGTCTTTAATGAAACGACGATAAAAACCCGCATGTCCCAAAAAGCTTCTTACTACTTTGATGATTGTAGGAGGTGGAAGTTTAGAGATAACTTCAATCTTGGGATGATCAACTTCAATTCCATTTTTGGACACCTTGTACCCTAGGAATATTTTTTCTTGAACAAGGAAATGACATTGCTCCCAATTTAGCACAAGCTTTATTTCTTCACACCTCTCTAAGACTTTCTCCAAGTTAGACAAACAATCTTCAAAGGAATCAGCGACTACTGAGAAATCATCCATGAATACTTCCAAGAAGTTCTCCACCATATCATGGAAAAGTGCAAGCATGCACATTTGAAAGGTAGCCGGAGCATTGCAAAGTCCAAAAGGAATCTTGCAAAAAGCAAAAGTACCATATGGGCATGTAAAAGTTGTCTTATCTTGATCATTTACCTCAACTGAGATTTGATAGTATCCTGAATATCCATCAAGGAAACAATAATAAGCACATCAAGCCAAACGATCTAGCATTTGGTCAAAGAAAGGTAGGGCAAAATCATCTTTTCTTGTTGCATTGTTGAGCGTTCGGTAGTCCATACATACTTGGCAATCGGTCGCGGTCCGAGTTGAACGGGTGAGACCCATTCACTATTGGTGAGTGGAACAATTACCTCCGCATCTAACCACGTTATGATTTCTTTCTTGATAACTACTTGCATTGGAGGATTCAACCTCCCTTGATGCTCGACGGTTGGTTTGCAACGTTCTTCAAGTAAAATCTTGTGAGTGCAAATACCCGGATCAATTCTCCTTATATCCGCAAGAGTCCACACAATGGCTTTAATTCTCCTTTTCACCACTTCAATTAATTGGTCTTCTTGTTCTTTCGTTAAATGGGAAGAAATGATTATGGAAAGAGTGGAGTTTGGACGTAGGAAGGTATATCTCAAGTGGGTTGGTAGGATTTTGAGTTCAAGAGTGGGAGGTTCTTCAATGAATGGTTTTGTAGGTGGAGTGGTTCGATTTTCAAGATCGAAGGAGAGCTTTTTGGGGACATAGGGTCTAGTGACAAATCCCTCCAATGTCTTCACACACTCGGCAATACTCTCCTCATTGTCAATGTCCATGTTCCAATTTGTCGCGGCCATTTCATCCGCTTGACTCACTAGGACACTCTCCTTTTCTGCAAGTGCATCCACAACCGTATCCACATAAGAACAAATGGCTTCCTCCTCCATAGGTTGTTTTAATGCTTTGCATATGTGGAACATAACCTTCTCTCCATTGAATAAGAAAGTGAGTTCTCTCTTCTCCACATCACATAATGCTCTCCCGATAACTAGAAATGGACGCCCAAGAATAATGGGGATATCAAAGTCCACCGGAAAATCAAGAATTACAAAATCCGCCGGGAAGATGAATGTTTCAACGTTAACTAGAACATTTGTGACAACTCCAATTGGTTGCTTCATGGAACGGTCGGCCATTTGCAAGTTTTATGGCTTGTAGAACTTCCTTGGCAGTCAAAGTCTTGTACGCTGCATATAGAATCAACTTGATGCTTGATCCAAGATCACATAGAGCTTTAGAGAATTGTGTCTCTCAAATTGTACATGGGACCGTGAAGGCTCCGGGGTCTTCCATCTTTCTTGCCATATGTTTTGAAACAATTGAACTACATTTATGAGTCACCTTGTTTGGTTCATAATCCTCATAGGTCTTCTTGGTAACAAGATCTTTCACAAGTTTAGCAACATTTGACATTTGGTTTAATGCATCAACCAAAGTGAGGTTGATAGATGCTGTTGCTATTTTATCCTAAATCTTATTTACTTGAGATGCTTGTCTTTGCTTGACACTCTTTTGTCGGAATGGAAGTGGAATTTTGGGAATAGAGCTTGGACTAGAAGGGCTTTGTTTGGGTGGTGGAGTTTTCTTTGGTTTGGCTTTTTGAGTGGTAGTGACTTCGGGATTTGGTTTAAATTTCATGCCTTGGAATCTCTACATCCACATCAATTGCCTTACCTTGATTCAAATCTTCCCCATTGTTTTGCTCATGATCTTGCACCTCTAGTTCCAAACCATCATCTTTTCCTTTATGATCATCCCATGTTTTTCCACTCCAGGTTATAATTGCCATTACATGATCTTTTCCATTCTTCTTAGGATTCCCCACCGTATTACTTGGTAGTACTCCTTGGGGTATTTGATTCACTTGGTGAGATAGGCTACTCATTTGAGATTCAAGAGCCTTGATGGAAGTGTTGTGAGATGTGACCGTTTGCTTGATATATTTGATATCTCCGAAGTAACTTTCTTGATTCTTAAGCACTTCTCCCATCATTTCTTCCAACTTTGTTGGACCTTTTGCTTCATTTTCACCTTGCTTGTATGGGGCTCTTAGAACATAGCCTTGGGAGGCACCAACTCCTCTCTCATCTTGATTGTTGCTCCAACTTTGTCTTCCTCTATCTTGTCTCCATTGGCCTTGTTGATATGGCCTTTGATAACTACCTTGATAGTTAGACACATAATTGGCTTCTTTTTCACCATGGACATTGTTTCGGAAAGTACTCTTCTTGTCCTCTCTGGAGAAGAGCAATAGGTGGAGCTCCGGGGTTCACATAACCCATAAGGGCTACTTGATGACCGGCATTTGTAACTTGAAGATTTTTCATCTTGCTTACCTTCTTCTCATTATCTTCCTTGTCACCTCTAAGAAGCTCAATATTGGTAAGGATTTGAGCCATTTGCTCTTCTTGATTTTTAAATCTTTTCATCATCATTGGATTCATTCCTCCATCACCGTTTGGATTTTGGGCTCTAGATTGCCAATCTTATCCATGATAGCACCTCCACAGAAATTGTTCACTGCCGATTGGTTGATTTTGTTGAGTCCTTGGTAGAAATATTGTATGAGTATATAATCTCCAAAACCATGAGATGGACAATGTAGTAAAACTTTTTGAAAAACTTCCCAAGCTTCGGACAATAAATCGGTAGGATCTTGCTTGAACATATAAACCTTGTCCCTCATTGAAACTTGCTTACCCTTACGCAAGAATTTTGCTAAGAATTGCTTTACAAGTTCCTCCCAAGTATGAATTGAGTTCTTTGATAGTTTGTTCAACCATGCTTTGGCCTTCCCGGATAGAGAGTAGGGAAAGACCCTTAGGCGCAAAATTCTTCCAAACAATTGGCCGACTTGTAGAGATGGCATGTTGGGATGAAATTCCTCAAATGCTCATTTGGATCATCATGTTTGCTTCCACTAAAGTATCTATTTTGGTCAATCCCATTTAAGATCACTGTGGAGTGTTGAAAGTAACATTACCATGAATGGGTGGTGAAACAATTGCACAAGCAAAACTTTCCATATTCACTCCTTCACCGAACTCTTCCACATCTTGCACCGGTGGATTTGCATTTCGGGCACCCCTTGCATTCTTTTGGTTCTGATTGACATTGTGAACATTCACTTGATTGGCTCTTTGATTAGCTTGATTAACACGAACACCTCAGTTTTCACCTCGACCACCTCGGTTAGCATTGTTGCCTCTTTGGTGTGCATTGCCCGCAACACCAACATTGTTACCAACATTAACTCCCTCATTGGATTGATTATTACTAATAGGGTTTCCATTAATTGGGGAACCATCTTCAACTTGTGGTTGATCATTCTCTTCAAACACATCATGAATTTCGTAACTCTCCTCGCTAAGAGAAGTGTGATCATAATCTTCCTCGGTTTCTCCATCATAATCATTTGGAGCCATCAGAGCATTTGGAAATGGAGCTTCCTCATTTGCACGATTGTAGATGGGGTTTCGATAGCTTGATTTGGATTTCTTCTCATTGCTATTTGTCACCTACACACGCTAAAATCAAAGCACGAGGTAAAATGGTAGGAATAACTCACAAGACAAGACCACGAAATATTCAATCTAATAGATGTACCGTAGCTCCCCGGCAACGGCGCCAAAATTTGATCCATGCTCAATCCACTCATCAATAAAGGTGTAGGGCGATCGCCAAACATAATAGTACCCAACTATGAGTCGTGGTTGATTTTCTCAGGGGGCTAGCTTGCAATCTATTAGTCTTAGATTGAATAGCAATGAGTTCTACGAATTGTGCATCTATTCCTAAGTATAAATTGATAGAAATTGAATTAACTACAACTACAACTAACGATTAACTCTAAAAGCATTCAATTAAATCAACACTTTAAAATGGATGGAGGATGAGCTAGGGGTTTACTCACTCCGACAAGATTCCTTTAATTAAACTCTTGCTTTAACTTTACAAATCATATGAGTAATATTAATGGTCGGACCTCAAATGTATTCCTCAAAACCTGTTAGGGAAAGGGAGCATTTACCTCATCAAGCCCGTTAGGGTCAATAATGAGGCGCGAGAAGCCCTAGTCTAAGGACCCGAGCAGGAGTGACCTTTCTAGGTCTTTTCCCTTTAGATGGGGTAAGCTGTAGCAAATGTAACCCAAACTCTTGCTAGTTTCCATGAACCTACACCTTTAACTCCATTAGGGTGATGAAAGCAAAGTAGGTTTAGGTTCAAGTACGGTCGTGCCTCAAACCCTAATAAAGAAAAGTACAATAGAGAACTAGATTCATCTTTACCCATAGATTATACAAGATTAAAAGCAATTTTAAGTTAAAACAATCAAGTCTACATAAATAAACCCCTAGTATGAGTTTAGCTACTCATACTAGGGTCTAACACACACATAGTAAGAGATGAAATGGAAAGAATCATATAAAGATTTAGATTAACAAATGAAATCCTTACAAATGATTCAAGTTAGAACCCTTCCTTAGCATCCAAGAATATTCAAAAATGTAATAATGTGTATTCTAAGCTGAAAAAGGTATATTTCTCGGAGGCATAACAACCTATTTATAGGCATGGGTTTGAAAACTAGGCTAATATTTACAAAATTGCCATTTTGCTCTGTTTTATGCTAAATCGCCGGATATTCGGTGTGCTGTATATTAAGTGCGCGGCCGCCGAAGGCTAGTCTAACTCATCTGTTGACTAATTCTATGGTGCAGGTTCGATGGGGTCGTAGGTCCAGCAGCAGACAACCTCAGCAATCTACACATATCTTTGAGCTCACTGTGATGATCGGCGGGACCGCATCTCATTCTGTGGTGTCCCAGAATGTATTCAGCAGATCAATCGGCGGTTCGCCTCTTTTCTTCATTAGAACTTGATGAGCTCTTAAACTCGATCCTCCTTCGGCCGATGATTCAGCGAGCCCCCTATCAAGCTGCTGCCCTTTCTCCATGTTCTTTAAAATATAGCCAAAGTGCACTTGCTGTTATTCTTTTCTTCATTCTTTTGGCTTTGTACCTTAATTATTTTTGATAACCTAAAACATGGAGATAAACATAAGATTTACTCAAATAATAAAGCTTATAGGACGTGAAAGATAGTCTAAAAGAGTTGCAAATATATGCAAAATGCCAACATATCAGCGGCCTTTGCCTGGAGAATATCCAATATCCAAAAGAGGACACGAAAAAAGGCCGATAGCCGAGGTAAATATGATAGATGAGGAGTCCTTCTGGTATGAGACTATGAAGCGTAAGGCTTGAGTAGAGATCAGCGAGCTCTAAGGGAAATGATGTCAGAGATGAGCCAACTAATCCCCAAGACAGCAGAATTGTAGTACCAGCTCACCAAGGTATTGGTAAAGTATGAAGGACCATTGTGGTTGATACACTACTATTTGGTATTGGCCCGGGTAAAGGTTCAACTCTTTCAGCTTCCAACAATCACCGAGCCAACCTAGGGAGAACACATGTAGATGTATATTTCAATTTCAGAACTAGCATAGAATGCAGTGCTCGCACGAGAAGAAGATGGGAGATAGCTTCCCATAAATTATGCTAGCAAAGGACCTTCTTGTCACGACCCAATTTCCAAGGGCTCGTGATGGCACCTAAACAACATTTGCCTAGGCGAACCAATGAAACAAGATGCGGAAAAGAACAATAATGTGAAAAGATCATAAATGGATATATAAATATAAAAGGGTGAAGTCCAAAAGAATATATCCACAAAAGAATTGGAGCATTCTAAGAGTGACTCAATAAAGTATGAATATACATCAAAGAAATCTGAGTCCTATCTCTAAGTGACTCCGGCGGTATGCCACCACGGTCTGTGTGGTCGGCTCACCTCAATCAAAAGTCTCAGAAGCCTCGGGAACCGCTAACGTCCGGGCTGCTGACTGGATGAAGGACTTGCGCACGTAGCAGAGTAAGTTATGAGCCGAAGCCCAGTAAGATCACCGACATGCCCGCTAAGGTACCCTTGCAGGAAAAGTCGCTACATGCATCATAAGCAACAACATACTATAGTAATCATACAATAAAGTAGTGAAATCACAAATAGATGTAACACATTCCATACACACAAGTAGTAACCAGAAGTCTCAAGGATTATGCCCATCCAACGTAAGGCATAGGTCTACTCAGCGGCGGTTTGGAGGTCCAATCTCTACTCCCGTGCCGACTAACCTAGACCTACGATGGACTAGCAACACCACTACTAAGTATCAACCATATACCGTGACCCGAAGCCACTATCACAATCATGAATAAGTAGACCAACGACCCGTAGTCGTTGGCTCATCTCAAATCTGTCTACGATCGCACCACACCCCCTGTCAAGTGCGTCGTATCTCAATAAATCAAGTGACCACACCACACCCCCTGTCAAGTGTGTCACATCTCAAAGATCAAGTGTCCACACCACACCCCCTGTCAAGTGTGACACATCTCATAGTATAGGCGACACCACACCCCCTGTCAAGTGTCCCTCTAACAGTATTAATATCCACGTCATTAATAACAATAGCAGAAATAATAACAGAAATATTAATAACGATAATATTTCACAGTCACCGTAACCCAGGTTGGTTATGCTAGCTGAATGTAAGGCGAAGGTTAACCCGACCACAGTTTGGGGGTACAATCCCTACTCCCATGTCGTCCAACCCAAGGTTACGTATAGACAGCACTACCCAACCCGGCACGTGAACAAATCAAGTACCAATATCATACAAAAGCCGGCAAAATCCTCGGCAAGGCATTTATCATGACATGCCGGCAACATCCTCGGCCATGTCCCAAGTTCTTGCTATCTAAGCATGGCGTAGCAAGCGTTACTACGATATAAATTTAAGCTACCTCGACGTAGCGTTTAGACCGGCACATACCTCGGTCGAGTCACAATCTCGCTATTTATAACAAACAATAATAGCAAGTAATTCACATCATTAATCCTAACCATTGTTAGGTATATATATACGTACATGAAGCATACTAGCATGAAGGAAGAGTCCACAAGCACAATAGAGGTCAAGTCTCACCTCGAAATTCGGGCTCAAATGCCGGGAAGAATCTCCTTTCCCGCTCGCCTTGTCCGCGAAGGACTCTCCAGTAGGTCTATTAAGACAAGATATAGCACATATGAGTGCTCAATTATAGCTATTTAAGCCTATAGGCATCCTAGGGTAAAAATTACCAAAATGCCCCCGGGTAGGGCCGAGCCCTAAATTTACAAAATGTACTTTTCCGGACTCCCCACGCTCCCGTGAGTCCAAAAGTACACTTAGATTCCACATGCGAGCCTTGCTCGATGTCTTTCCCAATTCTTAAGAATCTAGGGTTCTAACCCATTTCCAAGAATCAACCCTTTGATTCTTGTGTTAATCAACATAAAGATGGATTGAAAGGGCTTACCTTAAGTGTAAGTATGATTGGGTCTTCAAGAAATACCCAAAAATCGCCTCAAGAGCTCACCAAATGATTTTTATAAGTTATGAACCGACATGGCCCGAAATGGCCTTTTTATAGCAGTTTTTTGCCTCTGTGACAGCTTCTTTTGAAAAAATCATAACTTTTGATAGGAATGTTCAAATGACCTGAAACTGGTGCCATTAGAACCACAACTCAAAGGGCTACAACTTTCATGTTTTGAGTTTTTCCTAATTCCTTACGGATTGGCCGCAAAATCAGCTTTTATCCGGCTGTTTGCGCCAAAACATAACAGAAAAGTCGCACCAGATTTTCTACTGTTTTAGGGGCAAAACGGGACCCTACGAAGCTCGGAATGATCCCAAATTTTGCACACAAGCCATAAAATACTTGGTGACATGTTCGTCAAGACTGAACTCAATTCGGACCTCCAGAACTCAAAAAGTGGGTCCCACGGCAAAGGTTCAATTTTCGACTTTCGCCAAAATAGTGAAATTTAACCAAACGACCTCGGAATCCAATTCCGAAAGTTGCTACAAGTCACAAATGACTATACGAACCTAACGGAACTTTCGGATCTCTCATCGGAGCTCATTTGCTCAAATCGAGCTCGGAAACCTCTTTTAACTCTTTTAAACTTCCGAAACGGGGACTTTATCAAAAGTCCTATCAAACGAGGTCAGTTTTCAATTTTGAAGGTTGCTACATATCATAAATGACGAGACGGACCTAACGGTGCACTCGGATTTTCCATCGGGGTTCGTTTACTCAAAACGACCTATCGAAACCCCAAATTCCTTTCCGGAATTTCATAAACGGATCCTTTTCTCGAAAACCTATCAAACGGACTCAGTTTTGACTCAGATTTCACAGACGGGTCATAAATGACCTAACGGAGCTTTTGAGACTATCGACACGTAAATCGAGGTCCCGGATCCCGTAACGACTATTTGAGGGTCGTTACATTCTCCCCCACTTAGACTCTCGGCCGTCCTCGGACGAGTCTAAGTCTAAGGTAGGATCCACACACTAGCCACAGAGCTGGCACGGATTTCGAGGACCCCTCGGTACCACCCGAAATTAATAAAACTTAAAAATGCAAATTCAGGCTTAGAAAATACAAGGATTTCATACCTGAATCATCGAACAAGCGCGGATGCCTCTCACGCATCTCGGACTCAAGCTCCCAAGTGGCCTCGGCAATGGAGTGATGCCCCCACTGAACTCTCACAAGCGGGATCACCTTCGATCTCATCTTACGGACCTCTCTAGCCACAATAGCAATAGGCTCCTCCGAATAAGCTAAGTCGCCATTTACCTCCACGGAAGCCATATCGATCACATGAGACAGATCGTGAACATACTTCCGGAGCATGGACACATGGAACACCGGATGAACAGACAGAGAGGGAGGCAAAGCCAGTCTATAAGCAACGGCGCCAACGCGCTCCAATATCTCAAAAGGCCCAATGAACCTAGGACTGAGCTTGCCTTTCTTCCCAAATCTCATAACACCCTTCATGGGCGACACTCTGAGGAATACCCGGTCCCCAACCATGAACTCAAGATCTCTCCGCCTCCGATCTGCATACGATATCTGCCGGCTCTGAGCCGTGCGGAGTCGATCCTGAATAACCCGGACCTTATTTAAGGTCTGCTGCACCAAATCGGGCCCCAACACCTGGACCTCACCAGACTCGAACCAACCGATAGGCGAGCGACATCTCCGACCATACAATGCCTCAAACGGAGCCATCTGGATAGAAGCCTGATAGCTATTATTATACGCAAACTCTGCTAGCGGCAAATGGCTATCCCAATGGCCTCCAAAATCAATAGCACATGCCCTCAACATATCCTCGAGGATCTGAATGGTCCGCTTAGACTGGCCATCAGTCTGCGGGTGAAATGCAGTGCTGAGATCGACCCGAGTACCCAGCTCTCTCTGAAAAGATCTCCAAAACTGAGCTGTGAACTGAGCACCTCGGTCAGAAATGATAGAAACAGGAGCACCATGCAATCTCACAATCTGCTCAATGAAGATACGAGCCAGACGCTCCGAGGTATAAGTAGTCCTCACTGGAATGAAGTGAGCCGACTTCGTCAGTCGATCAACTACTACCCACACCGAATCATGCTTACCCACGGTCAGCGGCAAACCAACTACGAAATCCATAGTGATCTGCTCTCACTTCCACTCGGGAATGGGCATAGACTGGGTCACCCCAGCTGGCCTCCGGTGCTCATACTTCACCTGCTGGCAATTCAAACACCGAGATACATAATCAGCAACATCCCTCTTCATCCCTTTCCACCAATACAGCTCTCGAAGATCATGATACATCTTCGCAGTACCCGGATGAATGGAATATCTCGAACTGTGAGCCTCTGCCAAAATCATCTGCCTCAGCTCCACAATGGCTGGAACACATACCCGGCCGTTAAGCCGCAAAGCACCATCATCACCAATCACGAACGAGGACACTCCCCCACTTAGGACCCTGTCCCGGAGATCTCTCAGATAAGGATCCTCGAACTGCCTTTCCCGAATCTGGGAAGCTAAAGACGACTGAGACCCCACATATGCAAGCACCCGGCCTGGAACAGAATCATCAAACCGAACCCCACTAATGGATAAAGCCTGCAACTCACGGGCCAACGGCCTCATATCAGCATCAAGATAGGCGAGGCTACCCATGGACTTCCTACTCAAGGCATCGGCTACAACATTAGCCTTTCCGGGATGATACCGAATAGAAAGATCATAATCCTTCAGCAGCTCTAACCAGCGGTGCTGTCTCCCGTTCAAGTCCTTCTGAGTCAACAAGTACTGGAGACTCTTATGATCGGTGAATATCTCACATGGATCGCCATAAAGATAGTGCCTCCACAACTTCAGTGCAAACACGACAGCTAACAGCTCCAAATCATGGACAGGATAATTCTTCTCATGGACCTTCAGCTGTCTCGAGGCATAAGCTATCACCTTACCCTCCTGCATCAGAACGATACCCAGGCCAACACCCGAAGCATCACAATATACGGTGAATCCCCCGGATCCACTAGGCAAGGCCAACACTGGCGCTGAAGTCAACAGAGTCTTAAGCTTCTGGAAGCTAGACTCACAGGCATCGGACCACAGGAAAGGAACATTCTTCTGGGTCAACTTCGTCAGAGGTGCTGAAATAGAAGAAAACCCCTCGACGAACCGCCGATAATAACCTGCCAAGCCTAAGAAACTCCGAATCTCTGTAGGAGAAGTAGGCCTAGGCCAACTCTGAACGGCCTCTATCTTCTTCGGATCAACACACACCCCATCCTTGGTCACCACGTGACCTAGGAAAGATACAGAACTGAGCCAAAATTCACACTTGGAGAATTTGGCATACAACTGCTGATCCCTCAGAGTCCGAAGAACAACTCTCAAATGCTGCTCATGCTCCTCCCTGCTCCTCGAATAGACCAAGATATCATCGATAAACACAATGACGAAGGAGTCAAGGTAGGCCTTGAACACTCGGTTCATCAGATCCATGAAAGCAGCTGGGGCATTCGTAAGCCCGAAAGACATCACCAGAAACTCATAGTGGCCATATCGGGTACGAAAAGCAGTCTTGGAAACGTCCTCGGACCGAATCCTCAACTGATGATACCCCGACCTCAAATCAATCTTCGAGAAGAAGGTAGCACCCTGAAGCTGATCAAACAAATCATCAATACGCGGCAAATGATACCTATTCTTGATAGTAACCTTATTCAGCTGCCGGTAATCAATACACATCCGCATAGAGCCATCCTTCTTCTTCACAAATAATACCGGGGCACCCCATGGAGACACACTGGGCCTAATGAAGCCCTTATCGAGCAAATCCTGAATCTGCTCCTTCAGCTCCCTCAACTCAACAGGAGCCATACGATACGGGGGAATAGATTTAGGCTGAGTGCCTGGCAATAGATCAATGCAAAACTCTATCTCCCGCATAGGCGGCAAACCCGGCAAATCATCAGGAAACACATCCGGATACTCACAAACAACCGGAACTCTAGCAAGGGATAACTCCTCTGCCCGGACATCCCGAACTGAAGCAATATATCCCTCGCACCCACTAGATATCATCCTCTGCGCCACCAAAAAAGAAATGATCCTACTCTTCGGAGAAGGCCTGGAACCTCTCCATACAACCCGAGACTCACCCTCTGCCCCGATCGTCACGGACTTGGCATGGCAATCCAAAGTCGCATGACAGGAAGCCAGCCAATCCATGCCCATAATGACATCGAAATCAGACATATCGAGCAGCATCAGGTCCACTAAGGACTCTACACCACAGATGGAGATCATACACTGCCGATAACCCCTATCTACACATATAGAAGACCCGATAGGGGTGGCAACCATAAAGGGATCATCTAAGAAGACCAGATCCCTGCCCAAGCAAGGGGCAAATCCCGGCGACACATACGAACAGGTAGACCCCGGATCAATAAGAGCATAAGCATCGCGGCCACAGACAGAAATAATACCTGTGATGACATCATTGGATGCCTCAGCATCCTGACGAGTCATAGCATAGACCTGCACCGAGCCTCTTGAACCCGGAGCTCTCTGAGACTGCTGTCTAGGAGGAATCTGAGAAACGGGCCTGGCGGCCTGAGGACCAGATGGTACCATAGCTGCGGATCCTTGGCGACCTGATGAAACATAAGGGCAACTCCTGACATAGTGCTCTGGAGACCCACACTCAAAACATCCATCACCTCTACCTCCTCTACCGCCTCTACCACCTCTGCCATGACCACCTCCAGACGAACACCTCCCATGATGCCTGTGATGGCACCTCCCGCACTGCGACGGACCAGACTGCGAAGAGCCACCCCGCCTCTGGGATGACTGAGGCCTCGGGGTCTCTGAAGAAAAATCCTGGGCGGGCAAAGCAGCTGCCTGGGGCCTAGACTGAGAAGGGCCCTGATGACCCTGACCCCTCTGAGCGGATCCACTATACCCACCAGACTGACGCGATCTCTTGGCCGCCCTCTCCGCGTCAGCCCTGGCGAAGATATCCTCCATCCGCCGCGCCACATCAACTATCTCAAAATATGACTTGTTGCCCATATCAGGGGCAACAGCTACCTGCAAGCGGGGATGAAGACCCTCAACAAACCGGAGGACCTTGTCCCTCTCCTGAGCCACCATAGCCGGCGCAAACTGAGACAACCACAAGAACCTGGTGTCATACTCTGAAACAGACAGGTTTCCCTACCTCAACCCCTCAAACTCGCGCCTCTGAGCATCGTGCTGACTCTGGGGCACGAACCTGCTCATGAATATAGACACGAACTCAGCCCAAGACAAAGGAGGGAGGTCACTAGACCTCTGCCGCATCATGGAGACCCACCATGTCTCCGCATCTCCCGATAATCTGAAAGAAGCACACTGCACCCCTAAGGTGTCTCTAGTACCAAGAACTGTCAAAATCTTCTCACACTTCTGAATGTACCTCTGGGCAGAGCATGTAGCTGAGGTACCGTCGAACTCTGGAGGCTGAAGCTTCATGAATGACTCTATCCTCTTGGCAACCTCCTCAGTGCCCATAGGAGGAGTAGAAATAACAGGACCTGCCTGAGGAGCAGAAGCAGAAGGCTGGGCAATATGATCAGGAGCAGCCTCAGAAGTAGGCGTGCTCATAACAGGTGTGGTCGGCTGAGGAGCCGAAACAGGAGCTGCAACATCATCTCTGACAGGGACCTGATGGCTAGACAAGGCCATCAGTCTCATATACTCCTCTGAAGAGATCACAACGGTGCCTGGCACAACAGCAGGCACATGGGGAATAGATGCTGACAGAGTCGCTGCGGACACTGCAGGGATAGCTGTGTCCTGCCTAGTGGCTGACGGGCGACCTGCCCGAGTCTTCTTAGCAGCTGGCGGCTGCGTAGGTGCTGATGGCTCTCCCGCAGACGCGGGTGTAGAAGATGCAGCCCTCCTGGCTGAGGATGCTCGCGTCCTCGCCATCTGATACAATACACGAAAAAGGGTCAGCACCTATATAAGCTACTCAGCACGAATAGAGATGAAACGAAGGGAAAACATTTCCTAACATGCCCTTGTAGCCTCTCGCTCATAAGTATGGTCGACAACATACCCATAAGCAAGACTCTACTCAGACACTGCTCCAAGACTCCTAGGACTCGAATTAGAACCTAGGGCTCTGATACCAAACTGTCACGACCCAATTTCCAAGGGCTCGTGATGGCACCTAAACAACATTTGCCTAGGCGAACCAATGAAACAAGATGCGGAAAAGAACAATAATGTGAAAAGATCATAAATGGATATATAAATATAAAAGGGTGAAGTCCAAAAGAATATATCCACAAAAGAATTGGAGCATTCTAAGAGTGACTCAATAAAGTATGAATATACATCAAAGAAATCTGAGTCCTATCTCTAAGTGACTCCGGCGGTATGCCACCACGGTCTGTGTGGTCGGCTCACCTCAATCAAAAGTCTCAGAAGCCTCGGGAACCGCTAACGTTCGGGCTGCTGACTGGATGAAGGACCTGCGCACGTAGCAGAGTAAGTTATGAACCGAAGCCCAGTAAGATCACCGACAGGCCCGCTAAGGTACCCTTGCGGGACAAGTCGCTACATGCATCATAAGCAACAACATACTATAGTAATCATACAATAAAGTAGTGAAATCACAAATAGATGTAACACATTCCATACACACAAGTAGTAACCAGAAGTCTCAAGGATTATACCCATCCAACGTAAGGCATAGGTCTACTCAGCGGCGGTTTGGAGGTCCAATCTCTACTCCCGTGCCGACTAACCTAGACCTACGATGGACTAGCAACACCACTACTAAGTATCAACCATATACCGTGACCCGAAGCCACTATCACAATCATGAATAAGTAGACCAACGACCCGTAGTCGTTGGCTTATCTCAAATCTGTCTACGATCGCACCACACCCCCTGTCAAGTGCGTCGTATCTCAATAAATCAAGTGACCACACCACACCCCCTGTCAAGTGTGTCACATCTCAAAGATCAAGTGTCCACACCACACCCCCTGTCAAGTGTGACACATCTCATAGTATAGGCGACACCACACCCCCTGTCAAGTGTCCCTCTAACAGTATTAATATCCACGACATTAATAACAATAGCAGAAATAATAACAGAAATATTAATAACGATAATATTTCACAGTCACCGTAACCCAGGTTGGTTATGCTAGCTAAACGTAAGGCGAAGGTTAACCCGACCACAGTTTGGGGGTACAATCCCTACTCCCATGTCGTCCAACCCAAGGTTACGTATAGACAGCACTACCCAACCCGGCACGTGAACAAATCAAGTACCAATATCATACAAAAGCCGGCAAAATCCTCGGCAAGACATTTATCATGACATGCCGGCAACATCCTCGGCCATGTCCCAAGTTCTTGCTATCTAAGCATGGCGTAGCAAGCGTTACTACGATATAAATTTAAGCTACCTCGACGTAGCGTTTAGACCGGCACATACCTCGGTCGAGTCACAATCTCGCTATTTATAACAAACAATAATAGCAAGTAATTCACATCATTAATCCTAACCATTGTTAGGTATACATATGCGTACATGAAGCATACTAGCATGAAGGAAGAGTCCACAAGCACAATAGAGGTCAAGTCTCACCTCGAAATTCGGGCTCAAATGCCGGGAAGAATCTCCTTTCCCGCTCGCCTTGTCCGCGAAGGACTCTCCACTAGGTCTATTAAGACAAGATATAGCACATATGAGTGCTCAATTATAGCTATTTAAGCCTATAGGCATCCTAGGGTAAAAATTACCAAAATGCCCCCGGGTAGGGCCGAGCCCTAAATTTACAAAATGTACTTTTCCGGACTCACCACGCTCCCGTGAGTCCAAAAGTACACTTAGATTCCACATGCGAGCCTTGCTCGATGTCTTTCCCCAATTCTTAAGAATCTAGGGTTCTAACCCATTTCCAAGAATCAACCCTTTGATTCTTGTGTTAATCAACATAAAGATGGATTGAAAGGGCTTACATTAAGTGTAAGTATGATTGGGTCTTCAAGAAATACCCAAAAATCGCCTCAAGAGCTCACCAAATGATTTTTATAAGTTATGAACCGAAATGGCCCGAAATGGCCTTTTTATAGCAGTTTTTTGCCTCTGTGACAGCTTCTTTCGAAAAAATCATAACTTTTGATAGGAATTTCCAAATGACCTGAAACTGGTTCCATTAGAACCACAACTCAAAGGGCTACAACTTTTATGTTTTGAGTTTTTCCTAATTCCTTGCGGATTGGCCGGAAAATCAGCTTTTATCTGGCTGTTTGCGCCAAAACAGAACAGAAAAGTCGCACCAGATTTTCTACTGTTTTAGGGGCAAAACGGGACCCTACGAAGCTCGGAATGATCCCAAATTTTTCACACAAGCCATAAAATACTTGGGTGACATGCTCGTCAAGACGGAACTCAATTCGGACCTCCAGAACTCAAAAAGTTGGTCCCACGGCAAAGGTTCAATTTTCGACTTTCGCCAAAATAGCGAAATTTAACCAAACGACCTTGGAATCCAATTCCGAAAGTTGCTACAAGTCACAAATGACTATACGAACCTAACGGAACTTTCGGATCTCTCATCGGAGCTCATTTGCTCAAATCGAGCTCGGAAACCTCTTTTAACTCTTTTAAACTTCCGAAACGGGGACTTTATCAAAAGTCCTATCAAACAAGGTCCGTTTTCAATTTTGAAGGTTGCTACATATCATAAATGACGAGACGGACCTAATGGTGCGCTCGGATTTTCCATCGGGGTTCATTTACTCAAAACGACCTATCGAAACCCCAAATTCCTTTCCGGAATTTCATAAACGGATCCTTTTCTCGAAAACCTATCAAACGGACTCCGTTTCGACTCAGATTTCACAGACGGGTCATAAATGACCTAACGGAGCTTTTGGGACTGTCGACATGCAAATCGAGGTCCCAGATCCCGTAACTATTATTTGAGGGTCGTTACACTTCTTACCCGGATGGGATACTTCCTCTATCTGTTCAGTTTATTGCAGCCGTGGTTATGGCAACTCAGGAGTTGCGCTCATATTTTCTCAGCCATACGGTCAGTGTGGTTTCTTCTGTACCATTACGGGCCATTTTTTCCAGACTCAAGCTCTCAAAAGTTTGGCAGAATAGGCTGAAGAACTCGGAGAATACAATATCATTTATCAACCATAAACGGCCATCCAGTCACATGCTTTAGAAGGCTTCACCTCAGATTTTGTGAAAGAATTAGCACCAAAGGCGGAGGAATCAATCCAAAATATAGGGACAATCGATCCCGGGCACTGGAGAATCCATACGGACATGGATCTCAAAGGAGAAAAAGCCAACCTCGATTTATGGATCAAGACACCCACCGAGAAGGTCTTCTACAAGGCCGCGAAAGTTCCAAACATTAAAGTAGAATAACAAGCCATAACTCAAGCTCTTGACTTAGCCTACATATTAGGGGCCAGGGAGGTCAGTCTCTTCACTAGTTCCCAGTTAGTGGTTGGTCGAGCGAATGAGGTTTTTACCATGGAAGACATCTATGCGCCAGGTCAGCAAGGAAGAATTAAAGCACTTTTGAAATTTTTTCACAAATGGGAGTTTGACTATAAGGAAGAAAGCTCAAACAAGGATGAAGTCCTCGAGGATTCACACACTAATTCAGAAGACCAGCAGGTAGTGATTGAGCTGACCCCGCAGACTCGATGAACCTTGAAGTTCCAAGCACGGGTTCCGCCTCAGAACAGCGTCGCACACTGATTAACTACTTTGACAAGGGAATACTCCTCGAAGACAAGTTAGAAAGCAGATAGCTGTGGAGGCAGGCAGTTCATTATTGTTTAATCAACGAGAATTTATACCATTAGATTGCCAGTGGTCCACAGGTTACATCTCGAGGCTCAGCACCCTCCGATGAGGGATCCCTGGTAGACACCTCGGTTCGACAATGGAAGTACAACCCTTCTCAGTATTTAATTTAATTAAGTCTTTAGTTTCTTTTCATTTTGATCCCAGTATTTACATACTTATCAATTATATCACGGGTTTTCCCCCGGGTATTCCACAGCTAGTGGCCGATGAGGTATTGCAAAAGCAATATGGCCAAACCAGCCGAACCAAGAGACAACCTTGAACAATGAGCAGAGTTAGAGTTTGGTGATTCATTAATCCACCCATGACTTAAAGCTATATCCTCTTGCCTGCCATGGAACGAATCCAGGCATGTAGGCTTCAACCCTAAACCACCAAAGGAGCTACTCGGACGCCAGAAATATCCTGACGGAGAAGCCTCATGATAGCTGAAAGGGCCAAGCGTCTTGACCCCGCATGACAAGAGGATTATCACAGCAACCGTTGTGTTAGAAGAAGAGTACACCGTAATCAATACGCAAGCCACATTGAAGACATTCCGAAGAACGTCATTAGAATTCTGATAAAACTTCATTACTCGGGGGACTCCATTCGTTCGTTCATAGATGGAGAAGAAGAGGAAGAAAACTGCAGATGATCTTTTGCCTACATCTTTCTCATGCACCATTCACTCTGAACAAAGGATTTTTTCTGGGAATACAAAATAAGGATCAAAGGAAAATGTTTTTGAAGATATAAGAGCCATTATTTCATATGAAACTTTAAAGAAGATGGAGTATTTTTTTGAAAAAGAATTGTGATTTCACCACTATCATGAAGCCCCTATTTATAGGCTGGAAGAGATAAGAACGACTCATGAAACGGTCAAGCACAATTATGATCTGAGATATGAAACGATTCAGCGCAGCAAAGAGCATTCTTGAAAAGGTACATGGAATCAATATCAACCAATTAGATGAAGACACGCAGAGTTCTCAAATAAATCAACATCTTTCTTGTTCAAAGAGACTGCGAGTTTCAAGGAGTCAGTGAGATATCTTTCATATTCATCTTGTATACTGGTTTCACTTCCTGACTGCTTGCGTTAGCACTCAGCAAGTGGGGGGACTGACAGCGTGGGCAAAAGCACGCCACATATTATTATGGGAATACGAGTCTAGCTGACGAGACTAGAGTTATCCTCCAAGTAACTGGGCATAGAGGATATATGCTTGTTCTACGAATTACGATCAATCAGGCGGTACGGGCGTAGGGCATTAGGCAAACATCCCGCCACCTTAGGTTTACAGTCTCCTACTTAGGGTTTCGTATACACCACCTCCTTGAGTTTACAGGCCCATGGCCTTTATTAATCTTTGTATTTTACCATAATTAGGATTGGGTAATCTCTATTATAAATATCCCTCCTTATATTGTATTGTACATCAAGCGGTTCACCACTGAATCCAGCTATTCCCAAAGAATAAAACTCTTCACTTTATTGTCTATTATTTTTCTCTCTATTTACTTACTTTTCCATCGTATTTTACTGTATTGCTTGTGACCCATCCATAATTTTAATTTTTTTAATATAGCGTACAATTTTAGGCCTAAATTTATCGTATTTCTTGTGACCCACTAACAAATTTAATTGTTTTACCGAAACGACCAAATTTAGGCCTAAACAGTTTGGCGTCCACCATGGGGACCGGGCAATTGTAGGAATTCCACGAAGGGAAAGACAGCGGCGGCGACACGCCATCATTAAGATTCGACTAACGGCTCGTAACTCGACTTGAAACGGTTGAATAACACGAGCATGCATCGAGAAGGAGAGTCCCTTAGTTCACCATCGAGGCCAACAACTCAGCGAGGATCCGCGCCTGGCAATAGAACTAATGGATCGGTTTTAGAAACTCAGGATACCCTAAAGCTTGTCAACACTATCTCTGGGGGAACCTGGGTTGATAACCGATATAAGAACCGACATGATTTGTGAGGTCCACTAGGAGACAAATAAGAGGCCTCATGTCAATACCATCGAGTTCAACATCAAATACGTAAAACAGGCCCTCTATCTGCACCATGATGCCCTGATTGTCACCGTACATGTGCATGATTCCCAGGTTAAGCGTGTGCTGATAGATCCTAGCAATACTGTGAACATCATCCACTGGGAAGTTGTTTTCCAGATGGAGGTGCAACATAGGATAATTCCCAGCCCATACATTATAACCAGCTTCAACAACGCCAGCAAGAAGTCGGTTTTGACACCCAACTTTGTCCCTTCTTTTTCCATAATCGGATGTATTTGACTTAACGGTGCAATATTGGCTATTTGAGCAAAATTTGCATTAGAAGACTTGCATTTATCTGCGTTAACCCCTATTTATGAATTATATATAGCTGTGGATATATTATGTAATTTTGCATTATTTCGGCTATTTGTCAAAACTATGACTGTTTGCGCGATTTGGTGCATTTATAAAATTTTAATAAATATTTGTGGCTATTTATACTTAATTAAGTTAATTTGTATCCTAATATCTTTTTACGTGTGCATTTTTTTGTTCATTTATTTCATTTTATATGATATATAAACATATTTATGTCTTATTTATTTTGCGCCTTTAAAGTTAAATTAACAGTCCAATTAAATGTCCAGTCTAATTTAAAATATCCGGTCCAATTGCTTTACCATCCATTTCGTCTCATCCCTTTTCATTATAATTTGTCATATGCAGTTAAGTTAGAATTCGTTTGAATTCAAATTATATGAAATATCCATGTTAAGGCATTTTCTATTCTTTATTTAAACCTGTCCATATTTCTTAATCAAATACATCCATAATATACACCCCACTCTAAATCTCAAGATATATCTCCCCCTATTAGAAATATATCCCCCTCAATCTTTCAGAATCTCTCTATATTGGCTCGCAATGTCAGCAATCCCTTCAATTAAGCCAAAGTTTTCCAAAACATATCTTTGGACAACTTTCTTGCTTAAATACAACCACCCACACACACTAACAGATTAGAAAATGGGGAGATGCCCTTTGCCTTCTTTCTTTAATTCAACACACTAAGAACTACACTAATACACACAGGAATTCACACCCTCTCTTCTCGATCTCTCTCTCTCACACACACAAAAGCCAAAAAATACACACAGACAACACATTACACACACTCCCCCTTTATCTTCTTCTACAACACTCACAGAACACTCACCTCCATCGCCCTCTCTCACACCCCAGCACATACACCATCTCCACCGATACACCACCCTCACTATAAATACCCACACCCCGATTTATACACACACACCAATCACACATCAATACATACAGCACCACATTTCGATACACACAACGCCGATCAGACACCACCTCCCACACAGCCAAACATAGATACATACAAACATACACGATGCAGATCAGAAAAAAAAAAGGAAGGGGGTAAACGCCGGCGGTGAAAGAACCACCAGATACATGGAAGAAGGGACATCGGGATAGAGGGGTTGAAAAATAGAGGGGCAGTGCCATCTCATGCAGTGGCGAAAAGGGACCTCATCACCTGCTCCGGCGACTGGAAAAAAGCCTCATCGCCGGTATTTTTTTTTCGGTCGCTCTGTTTTTTGTTTCGTCACACTGGTTGCTGCAATTTAGATGTAAAGAGGGAGACAGGGGTGGCAGCGACACCGCCAAGTAGGCCGGTGACGCTCCTCCTTCCCCGATTCTGTCACCATTTTTCGTGCACTTCGCCGTCGTTTTTTGTCATCGGAAAAGACTATGTTTCTTTTATTGGTTATCGAAAAATTTATACACTGTTGCTGCGAATTTTGTTGTTCGATTATGAAGATCCATTTATTGTGCTTCAAACACGATTTTTTTGGTTCTCGGATGATTATTTGGCCACTGCTATGGCCTTGACTTTATTGTGATTCATTGTTAGGTGTCCCTGTTGGAATCACTCTGCTGGACAGTCACGTCTATTGATAAAAGCTTTAGACCATTTCATTGCTTTTACTGGTCTTGAATGATACTACACTTGAAGCCAATAAAAAATAATTATTTTGAGATAAATGACGTTTGGAGGCAAATACAAGTCTCGTCCCGTGTTCACCGTCCCTTACGTGTCCCAAAAGTAAAAATAAAAGGCGATAATGATGAGTATACACTTTGAAAAATGAGCATAGAGTGTATAGGACCCATACCTGGCATGGCAATACAGCCGGCCACCATTGTTTGCAGTCGTATCGATGTCCTTAACCCTCTACCCGATACGACGAAATCTGAGTCTAAAACCTTCAAAAAAATCTATTTTCCCTCTATTATCTTTTATTATTATTATTATTATTATTATTATTATTATTATTATTATTATTATTATTATATTTTTGCTTAGTTTTATCCTATTTGTAATAATAGTAATTCATTTTTATGTTTTTTGTGTGGTACATTTGAATGAAATCAATTAAAGGACAATGCATTTGGAGTGGGCAATACTTTATTACTTTTTATCTCATTTTATTTTATACTTTATTTTATTCGCACTAACTATTCATTTTCTTTTCAAGGAACATCTGAGACGAAATTTGCGAAGGATATTTTTATGCAAATTATTTGTATTGTAGAATATTAGTGGAAATTCCTTGTTTGTCTTACTTTAATTTATTATTCGAATCCCAATTATTTACTCCGGCCGGGAACTACTCTTGGTGGAGTCTGAGAGGTGCCTAACACCTTCCTCTTGGGTTAATTTGAACTCTTACTCAGAATTTTCGGTTCGTAGATCAAATTTCAGAGTTAACATTAAAATTGGCTAAAAATAAAGTAGGTGCCCTAATACACCTAGTTAAAAAATATGTTAGGTGGCGACTCCAAGTCTTACCCGTGAGTTCCAATAAGTCGAACCCTATTTTCGAACTCTTACCGGTTCGGGAAAAAATGGGTGTCGACAGAATGGCGACTCCGTTGGGGATAACAAGGTTCGAACTACAATGGATTTTTAATTGGGATTCTTATCTTATTTTTCTTGTTATTATTTTTCGAGACTAACTATCTTCTTTTCCTATTTGTAGGTTTGAGGTTCATCTTTAGATTTTCATGTTATGGCATTTCTTTCTTTAAATTGCTCGGTTATATTCATCTTGTAATTGTTTATTCCATTTGCACTTCCTCCACTCCTGAAATTTTTACGCCTTCACACACTACGAATGATTGCGTGGACCCCACGATCGTTCCACTTTTGAAACACCCTTTAGGAAAAGTACACAAAATTAGCCAACAAGTGAAGCAGTTGGCAGTTTGCATGCTTTCAACTTTCAAGTTTTGGGAAAAACCTTGTCTAGAAACCTACTCCTAGATACTATTAAGAGCATATATCATTTTTCATCATATCTGCCACTTTTAGAAAAGTTTACCGTGCTATATATTTGAAAGACGATTGCATCGGTTTGACGGTCGTTCTTACTCTTAAACACACATTTGGAAAAGTTTTGGGATAGGTCGAGTCCGTGGCACAGCCGACGGCTCCAAAACTTTTTCACTTCCAAAATGTTTGTTTGGGAGAATCTTGTCTAAAACCTCACTCTTACAAAACTCCGTTAGGTGCATACATCGCATTTCATATTTTAAAATCTTTTTAACATCATCGTTTCAAATTATCTTGCTTGATTACCTCATTTTTCGGAACTAACTTGTTTCTTTTACTTTCCCTCTTTCCTTCATTTTTATTGAACTTATTTTATTTTAAACTGATTTTATTTCAACTTGTGAGTATTTTAAACTTGTACATTTTTTCTCATACGAAACTTCAAAATCGTGCGTTGAAATATGGTGGTTATGAGGATCTCGCGACGGCCTCTTTCCTCACAAAATACACTTTAGGGGGAACAACTTGGAATCTAGTTGGTCCGAGACATTCCCGCTCCTGAGTTGTCCGCTCAGGAGGATAATAAAACTCGGTCTAAGTCAACCCAGCTCTTAGTGGCGACTCTAGGACCATGCATCATGACATATCATTAGTCGACTTGTTCTCAAGTATGATAGGCCAACATGTTCAAACAATCTGAACGGGTTTTTGATCCCCAAAGAGCGTTAAACATGATTTATTGGCATATACTTAAAGGATTGAACGTGCAAATGTGGACCGTTTATTAGAATTATTCTGCATTCAGTGCCATTCAAAGGCACAAATGGTAACCGAAACGGCATCAAAGCCCAAATTGAATCGGAAACAACTGTTTATTCCTAAACGGTTGGAATCATTCTGTATTCAATGTCATTCGAAGGCACAAATGGTAACCAAAACGGAATCAAAGCCCAAATTGAATCGAAAACGACTGTTTATTCCTAAATGGTTGGAATCATTCTGTATTCAATGTCATTCAAAGGCACAAATGGTAACCAAAGCGGCATCAGAGCCCAAATTGAATTAGAAACATCCGTTTATTTCTAAGCGGTTAGAATCATTCTGTATTCAATGCTATTCAAACACGCAAAAGGTAACCGAAAAGGCATTAAAGGCCCAATTTAAAGCAGAAATAACCGCTTGATAGAAGGGATGACACATTATGTGCAATTATCCTTTAGGCATTACATAAAGACTTGCCATCCGTGGTTTGTCAAAAGTTCATTAGCAACTTTCATCTAAAGTATCTAAAGAGTTCTCAATCCACAACGACATATCTCTTCATTTTCTCTGTTGCATTGTTTTCAAAAGCTTGTGCCACAAGTTGATCATTTGTTTACAATAAAGCGAATTTTAGGAATTTTCTTCTCCCTTTTTCTATTGTCCGTCACCTTTTCTAAAAGATCATGGCCACTAGAACATTTGACATTGTTTTTGAAATCCCTCAATTACGAAGAGATTGGTGGGAAAACCTAAGCATAGATCAACAAAATCAAGTCAAAATGATGTTGGGGAATCTAATTTCACTAATGGAGCACATAACAATGAGAGAGATAATAGAAGCAGCAGTACATTATTGGGATACAGACCGAGCAGTTTTTCACTTTGGGAGTGTAGAATTGACACAATTACTGAAAGAAATAGGCGGGTTAACCCAATTACCATTTGAAAGTGAAGAAGTTTTGATGCCTAAGAACATTGCACCCGGGTAGTTCTTCGAAATGGTAGGGTTTAAGCCCGAGTTATGCACAGACAGTATAAGGCAGTCGGTAATTTCTCTGACTTTCCTCTACATCAAATTTGGGTATGGAGAAGCATTTCAAGAATCTGAAGATTATTTCAGCATTAACAAGGCAGATTGGAAAGAGCGGAGGGTACTTGCTTTTGTCACCAGCTTTTTAGGGACTGTCGTATTTCCAGTACACAAAGGACGAGTTGATATTTGTATGGTATCAATTGCCGACGCCTTACTCAAGGACCTCAACAAGAAATACACTTTCGTACTGATGATTGTTGCAGAAATGTACCGAGCTTTAGAAAGATGCAAGAAAGGTGCTAGCTTTTTCGAAGATTGTAATGTACTCCTACAAATTTGGTTGATGGAATATTTGCAAAGGTTGAACAACATAGACCAAGCCTTCCACCCCATACCAAGAGAGAATTACATCTTGACTCATACCGCCCGCATGGACAATGCTCTCGAGAAGTGGGACCAGCCATTAATTGCTAAAGGCTGGCACCACAGACTTTCTCAGTTGACATCTGAAAACATACAATAGATTTTTGATTACTTTCCTGACACAACAGTAATTACAAGATCCGAAAGAGCTTCTTTTCTTGTCTTAGTGGGCTTTAAAGGAGTTTGCCCATACACTCCTTTAAGGGTACTTAGACAAGTAGGGAGAAAGCAAACTGTACCCCAAATTGCAGACATCAGAAGTTTCAAAGCAGATATCTTCAGAGGAGTGATACCGTTCAAAGATAAGATATTAGAACTTTGGAAAGAAAGGCGACACATGGGATTTGAGACTATTGGACGAGACAGGTTTGATGCAGGCTACGATGAAGATTATCTAGACTTGCTAAAGAAAGACATAGCAAAGGCAGTTCAACCAAGAGCAACAAGAAAAAGAAAAAGAACTGCTGATGAATTGGAATCTGAGTGCAAGAGGCTACACAAACAACTGGCAAAGGCACGAGAGAAAACAACGAAAAACAAAGTTTGGTCGAAGCAAAGAACAAAGAAAAAGACAAATGGCGCAATAAGGCAGAACTCCTGACAAAATGCATAGAGTCTATCGGTGTATGGGCTAGCGAAGGAATGAACTCCACGGCTGACAAAGGAATAGAGGAGAAAGGAAGGAAGGCTTGGGAAATGTTGAAAAACTTCACATTCGACATATCCCGGCTCTTAACTGACGCAGACAATATCATCTTCCAAGGAGACTCGTAAGGGGCAAGTTCTTCTAATGAAGATTCGTCCGAAGAGGAAGAAGGTGAATCTTCTGAGGATGGATCAACATAAAGAATGCTCGCTCAGGCCATGATCTGGTTTCCTAGTCATGTTTAGTCCTTTCCTTCTCTTATGTTGTTTATATATCAACCATTGTAATAATGACCAATGTTCGAGAAATCTAACATTCTCTTTTAGACTCCGCATTTTGTAGCAAATGAATGATACATGTGGCACAAAATGCTTTCCAAATCATCATGCATAAAGTGGTCGTTTGCATCATAGGATACATTTTTATTTGCTAGGTGTGCATTACATGTTTGAGAATCATTTTTTCGGTCTAGTCCATATTGTAATACATTTAAGGAATTCCAAAATATTTCCAAACTTGCACCTATTCATGGAAAAAATACGTTCAAAGGGTTATCACAAGGCAATAAGGAAGTGAGAAATGATCGAAACCCGCTTGAAGATACAAAGGTTTATGCATAACAACCAAAATTAGCAGGCTGATTCAATTTAGAAAAAAAATGCAAAGGCGTAGTAACAAAAATTCCATTATATGACGGAGCTAGAAACTCTTGCTGAGTATTGAAAGCATATCCCTACCAACTAGCAAGTGTGGGATGAGACGATGAACTCAAAATGAAGCTATTTGAGACACTTACAAGACCATGAATTAATTTGATACAAAACATGGGCAAACAGATTTCTTGGAGCGATTTTGGTCAAAAGCTTTATTTGAACAAATTTTCATGACAACTTCATTGAGCAAGGAATACAATATGGTCAACCTCTAAAACGGTCTTGACTGAAGCAGCGATCTACGAATATACATGATACACTGGGATCAGTCTCTTGGCAACAAAATCTACCCAACAAGCAAAAGTAAGGCAAAGATTGAATTGCAGCAGTTGGTTGACAAGTATGAAAGACATTGAGTATCTCTCTCAAAGACACCCAGGTATCATGACACGCAGATTTGAAAGAAATGATGACAAACGTACTAAGGTCTTGGTGTTCGACAAAAGCCAACTTCCTTTTCAGTCATATATATACCCCTTGCCCGAAATCTTTGTCAACTTTTGATTGAGATCTAACCAGACCCATCTTCTGCTTAAGCAAGCATCAATCATTTAACCAAAATCCTTGTCTTGATTGCTACATAAAGCACTCAAGCAATCTTTTGGAATCTCTATACACTTTTTCATAATCTCCAAATTCAAGTGCTAATCTATCATCCGCGGTCTAGGCATACTCTCAAGCTTTATGTGTTGTTCTTGCTTCAAATCGTTGCTAATGTTCTAGTGCAGTTTTGCGCATTTAGGGTTGCTTTGCTTTCAAACACCGAGATTGGTCAAGAATCTGCATTCAGAGGAAGCCGAAATGGCAAGCCAAGCTGATAACATTTACTTCTGAAATAAATTCTTTTGAACCACCTGTATATGATACCAAGAAAACTCAGATAATCCCAATTCCACTTCCGTACGACTTGCAGTATGAACAAACCAAAATCAGCTTGCATTATACCCACACAAGAGTCGCAAGAAGAAATCCAGTCACTATACAACCGAAACTGGAAAAACTCACAACCTCATACCTTTACTCCTTTAGCTCAATCAAAAGATATTGCAACCAACAAAAGAACTACTATCTAGATACCCATTCAGAAATTCGATCCAACAAAGATCTACACTCATCACTCAAACATTCAATACCATGACATCGAAAAATACCCAATACTGAAACGCAAAATTCAGAGTCTGATTGACAAGGGCGAGACAATGATTAGAACCAACAAATAAAAACTGCAACTCCTAAACCACAAATACATTTTCTATACACACCAATCCATCAAAGTTAGATCCATGACTTTTAGAAAAAAAAAATCACGTAATATAAAGATACCCCAGCCACAACCCATGACAAATATAATTTTGGACAGTCTCTGAATCCGACAAATCCAACCTCAGTCTAAGAATGCAAGTATTCACATAATTAGAGTCATCGAAACACCTAATCATCACACTAAGGGACGAATATAGATTCAAGTCAATACATTAGTGTTCAATGCAATGCAACCACTTTGTTTCGACTAACGAATCTTTCTTTGAGAGCAGACTTTTCAACACAAATACAAGATTCGCAGGCAATCACAACGGACATGATAGCGTTCCAGCCACGTCAGGCTTAAATATGACGACTAGCCACGTCAAGCTTCAAATATGATGACTAGCCACGTCAGGCTTAAAATATGACGACTAGCTACGTCAGGCTTAGAATATGACGATTAGCCACGTCAGGCTTAAAATACGATGATTAGCCCAGTCCGGCTTAAAATAGGACGAACTCATATGTTTTGTTTTGCAGGACCACTACAATTGGCTCGTCCGCCTATGAATTGGACATACACACATATGTTATGTTTGTTTTGCAGGCACTACTATAATATGATAATCTATCAAAGGCAATAAACTGGGGAAGAATTTTTGAGGATCTCGTCAAAATTCCAAAAAGTTGCAAGCTGACACTGGGGCAGAAATTTTTGAGATTCCCTCAAAATTTCAAGAGAGACGAAGTACAAAATTGGGAATTCACCGAAGAAAGCTTGACCAAGGCCTAGGATTCATGAAAGAAGGCACTACAGGAGGAAGGCGCGGAACAGATGAAGAATGCACAAATCAAACCTTCCCCCCACAACTCACAAAATTTTTCTTTGAGTGCAGGCATTACGAAAGTTGAAACACCACGACCTTCTTAGCAACATTGCAGACATGATAATGTCATTTTATTTTTAGCACTTTATTTTACTTTTTGCTCGCATGGTACACAGCCTGATGCGACAAGCACTTCACTTTTTGTTCGCAGGATCCACAACCCGGCGACATGCACTTTACTTTTTGTTCGCAGGGTACACAGCCCGACGACAGGCACTTTACTTTTTGTTCGCAGGGTACACAGTCCGGCGACATGTACTTTACTCGTTGTATGCATAGTATACAGCCCAGCACAACAGAAAAATATCTCCTGATGAGAGGCACTTAGTAGCTCCCGACGAGCAGGCAAATAGCTCCTGATGAGCAGGCAGCTATCTCCTGACGGGAGGCACTTAGTAGCTCCTGACGAGCATGCAAATATCTCGTGACGAGAGGTACTTAGTAGCTCCTGACGAGCAGGCAAGTAGCTACCGACGAGAAGGCAAATATCTCCTGACGAGAGGCACTTAGTAGCTCTTGACAAGCAGGCAAATATCTCCTGACGAGAGGCACTTAGTAGCTCCTGACAAGCAGGCAAATATCTCCTGACGAGAGGCACTTAGGTTCTCCCGACGAGCATGCAAATAGCTCCCGACGAGCAGGCAGTAGCAGTAGGTCCTTCTCTTGCACTATATTTTTGTTTGCAGGGTACACAGCCCAATGTGACAGCCGTACATCTCATGACGAGAGGCAGTAGCAGTAGGTCCTTTTTACAAGGAGACAGTAGCAGTTTTCTTTTCATGCAAGCTCACCATTATTGCAGTCTACTTTACATTTAAAGTAGCAGTCTACTTTACATTTATAAATATTATTTGAAACAAGCTCACAATTATTGCAGGAAACTGCGTGACAGTGTCCCAAGGTATACAGCCCGACACGACAAACAATTATCTCCTGACAAGACACACCTAAATGAATATACCAGAGGAGAAGCATATATTTCCTAACACTCAAAGCACTTGGAAACATACTAGATAACTTCATGACAAAGGATAGCTCAACTCTAAAGGGGAGTTTACTTTATCATTATCTTTGGTTGCACTTATCCTACTTTTCTTGCATGACACTCTCCGACCCCTTGACAGACCCCTTGACAAATGCCTGCTCCATTTCGCATACCCTTACACTTGCTCCCCGAAAAATTACTATCGCACATGAATTTGTGCAACCGCAAAATCTCAAATGCATACTATGCAACATTCCGGAACACCATTCAAGAAGCTTAATCTCACAGACAATGCTTTTGCTATACCCGCAAACTATCTATTTTGCCGAGTTCCAAAGCACTCAAATCTATATTTCCATAATCGCACAAGTGATCCACCTAATCTTTCATTCCTGATTGGATGCCAGTTTGTGTTCCTTCCTATTCAAGCATATCTGTGTCAATCGTGCGTGTTTTCGTGCTTAAACGGGCCCATCTGTTTGAATAATGCATACTTATTGTACTTTGCTCTTCAATATTCCCCAGCTCATTCAAGACAATATTGAATGCAAGATGACTCATTTATCGAGATGAAGTAGAAACCATGTCCGTGTAAATTCCTCTTTATGAGTGTGTCGTGTACAACATCTTCATAACTAGAATGATTATAAGCTCTTTTCCAACGCTCGATCTATCGACGATATCTCGTCTTCGATAGTGCCTTTGCTTTATTCTTGAATCATTTATCTCGCCAAGAGGCAAAGCAAACACAAATTTGAACTTCGCATACTTGGACAAGTTTACTGTTGACATCTCAATCGTGCGTCATAAACATCTCACACAGGCAACACGCCATTCTTGAACTACACACGGCCTGATTCTCGTGAAACTCGAGATATGTAGGCAACTCAGAGACCGGGGTTCGGCCGAATATACCCCAATACTCTAGTTTTCCTCTCCACCATTTGCCTGCCAGTCGTGAGAAAATTAGCTACTCAGTCAACTATCTTTGCCCGAAGATTCTTTCATCATCCTCGGGCAAAGAGGAGCAGCTGTTGACACCCAATTTTGTCCCTTCCTTTTCCATAATCGAATGTATTTGACTTAACGGTGCAATATTGACTATTTGAGCAAAATTTGCATTAGAAGACATGCATTTATCTGCGTTAACCCCTATTTATGAAATATATATAACTGTGGATATATTATGTAATTTTGTATTATTTAGGCTATTTGTCAAAACTATGACTGTTTGCGCAATTTGGTACATTTATAACATTCTAGTAAATATTTGTGGCTATTTATACTTAATTAAGTTAATTTGTATCCTATCTTTTTATGTGTGCATTTTTTTGTTCATTCGTTTCATTTTATACGATATAAATACATATTTATGTCTTATTTATTTTGCGCCTTTCAAGTTAAATTAACAGTCCAATTAAATGTCCATTTAATTTAAAGTATCCGGTCCAATTGCTTTACCATCCATTTCCTCTCATCCCTTTTCATTATAATTTTTCATATCTAGTTAAGTTAGAATTCGTTTGAATTCAAATTATATGTAAATATCCATATTACGGCATTTTCTCTTCTTTATTTGAACCTGGCCATAGTTCTTAATCAAATACATCCATAATATACACCCCGCTCTAAATGTCAAGATATATCTCCCCTTATTAGAAATATATCTCTCTCAATCTTTCAGAATCTCTCTAAATTGGCTCGCAATGTCATCAATCCCTTCAATTAAGCCAAAGTTTTGCAACGTCTTTTTGGACAACTTTCTTGCTTAAATACAACCACCCACACACACTAACAGATAAGAAAACAGGGAGATCCCCTTTGCCTTCTTTCTTTAATTCAACATACCAAGAACTACACCAATACACACAGGAATTCACACCCCCTTTTCTCGATCTCTCTCTCACACACACACACAAAAGCCAAAAAATACACACACACAACACATTACACACACGCCCCTTTTATCTTCTTCTTAAACACACACAGAACACTCACATCCATCGTCCTCTCTCACACCCTTGCACATATACCATCTCCACCGATACACCACCCTCACCATAAATACCAACACCCCGATTTATACACAAACACCCATCACACATCAAGACCCTCTCCTCCCTCACACATCAATACATGCAGCACCACATTTTTATACACACAACACCGATCAAACACCACCGCCCACACATCTAAACATAGATACATACAAACATATACGATACAGATCAGAAAAAAAAGGGAAAGGGGTAAACGCCGGCGGTGAGGGAACCACCAAATTCAGTGGAGAAGGGAGAACGGGATGGAGTGGTTGAAAAATGGAGGGGCAGTGCCATCTCTGGTAGTGGCGAAAAGGGGCCTCGTCGCCTGCTCCGGCGACTGGAAAAGCCTCATCGCCGACAGTTTTTTTTCGGTCGCTCTGTTCTTTGTTTTGTCACACTGGTTGCTGCAATTTAGATTGTTTTGTCACACTGGTTGCTACAATTTAGATGTAAAGAGGGAGACAGGGATGGCAGCGAATAGGCCGGTGATGCTCCTCCTTCCCCGATTCTGTCACCGTTTTCCGTGCACTTCACCGTCGTTTTTGTCAACGAAAAAGACTGTGTTTTTTTTCTTGGTTATCAAAAAATTGATACACTGTTGCTGCGAATTTTGTTGTTCGATTCTGAAGATCCATTTATTGTGCTTCAAACATAATTTGTTTGGTTCTCGGATGATTATTTGGCCACTGCTATGGCCTTGACTTTATTGTGATTCATTGTTAGGTGTCCCCGTTGGAATCACTCTGCTGGACATTCACGTCTATTGATAAAAATTTTAGACCATTTCATTGCTTTTACTGGTCTTGAATGATATTACACTTAAAGCCAATAAAAAATAATTATTTTGAGGCACCTACACTGATTTGAACAGATATTACACGGCCAATGACGTTTAGAGGCCAATACAAGTCCCGTCCCGTATTCACCATCCCTTACGTGTCCCGAAAGTAAAAATCAAAGGCGATGATGATAAGTATACACTTTGCAAAATGAGCATAGAGTGTGTAGGACCGGTACCTGGTATTGTAACAAGGCCGGCCACTGTTGTTTGCAGCCGCATCGACGTCCTTAAACCTCTACCCGATACGACGAAATCTGAGCCTAAAACCTTCCAAAAAAAATCTATTTTCCCTCTATTATCTTTTATTATTATTATTATTATTATTATTATTATTATTATTATTATTATTATTATTATTTTACTTTTGTTTAGCTTTATTTTATTAGTAATAATACTAATTCATTTTTATATTTTTTGTGAGATACATTTGAATGAAGTCTATTAAAGGACAACGCATTTGGAGCGGAATTTTTATGCAAATTATTTGTATTGTATAATATTTATAAAAATTCCTTATTTTTTTACTTTAATTTATTATTCGAATCCCAATTATTTAGTCCGGCCGGGAACCACACTTGGTGGAATCTGAGAGGTGCCTAACACCTTCCTCATTGGTTAATTTGAAACCTTACTCAGAATTTACGGTACGTAGATCAAATTTCGGAGTTAACATTAAAATTTGCTAGAAACAAAGTAGGTGCCCTAATACGCCTAGTTAAAAAATATGTTATGCGACTCCAAGTCTTACCTGTGAATTCCAATAAGTCGAACCCTATTTTCGAACTCTAACCGGTTCGGAGAAAAATAGGTGTCGACAGTCGGTGGGAGAAATAATCCTCCAGGTTCACCTTCCGGAATAACAAAGGTAACATCCTTCCAAGTAATGACATGCGATCTCTCGTATAACATTATCTTGGGAAGATCATGGATTCATGAAGTACGCACAGTGCTGTCTACACTTCATCAAGTCCTCAAGCACCTACTCCATGGGGAGTGAAAGAGATTCGGGGGGGGGGGGGGAGGGGGAGGAGCAGAAGTTATCCAGAAGTTGTTACGCAGCGGCTGTCACGTTCGTGGTAAGAAGAAGGAAGTAAAGAACCAGCCCAATACTCTGATGACAAATAGAATAAAGCCACCGTCGGCAACCTCAACCCAATCATATTCTTCGAGAGGGACCCAAATTAGAAATTTTACGTGGGGGCCAAGCTCTCATTTGAAGCTGAACGAGAATTCACTATATTGTTGCGCGCTCAATTAGGCATATTTGCCTGGACACACACCGACATGCCCGGAATATCAACTAGCATTATCACACACAAATTGAATGTAGATCCAAAATTTAAACCAAGCAAACAAAATATACTACCCATTAATCGTGAGAGAGGGCTGGCAGACCACAAAGAGGTTGAGAAGTTGTTAAACAACGGATCCATTCATGAGGCCTGTTGACACCCAATTTCGTCCCGAGGTTTAATTAATGACCAATCATTTAAATGAAAATCAATTATTTAAAATTCAAATTAAAATTAATTAATTAAAATTAATTAAAGCAAATTAATTTATTTCAAAAGAAAGGGCTAAAATCACAAAATATAACCCCAATTTGGCCCACCCCGTGCAACCCCCTTCAATTCCTAATTAATCCTAAGAAAGGGGCTAAATCTGCTCCTACATCCCAATTTAGGTTCACTTCTGCAAATCATTATATACAAAACCTTACACTACACACGCGCATATCCCTTCCCTTTTCAGAAAAGCCCCAACCCGCTTTCTCTTCTCCTCACCCGATTCAAGCCCTAAAACCCGCCCGATTCTCTTCCAAATCCCAGCCAAAACGCGTGAAAATCCTTGTCATCCTTGTCCTCTTCTCCGTACAAGGCTTAGCTGGACTGTTTATGGGTGTCAATTTGAATCGATTTCATCCGAGGCGTCAATTTGATCCCAACGGACATTTTCCTTGGGATAAAGACAAGAATTGTACCATTTTTGCGAAAATGGACAATTCAAACCCTTATCTCAAGGGTGAAATGTCGATTTTGGGTAAAATTTTGAACCTCAACCCTTCACTCGAAAACCCTAAGGCGAGGTATATATATGCTTTATTCTTTCATTTTTGAGGGGGGGTTCGGAATTTTACATACAGAGAAAGGGCAGCATTAAAAACTATAAAAATTTTCTTCAGTTTTCTTTTAAGTTCAAGAAGTGTTGGGAACTGTTTCTGCATTTTGTCATGTGCTATCGCTTCGCTGTTTGTCGTCGCTTCATTATACTAATCGTCGATTTTATTCGAGTCGCTTAGTCGAGTCGCTGTTTTCGATCCCTCGCTCATAGTTCACTGCACCGCAGCGGGTAATAAACTTACTTTAACTCTTTTTTCTGTGTAAATGTGAACTGTATATGTATGTGTGTCATGAAGTGTTACTTGAGTAGTTACTACTGGAATGGCATGAATAATGTTAACGATTAAATAAGGTTATTTTATAGTTAGTATTTGACTCGTTTTACGCTTGATTCTTAAGCAACATTTGAATCTCAAACGTCTTCCTGTCAATGCGAGGAATAAGCATCAAGTTCGAGTCTTTATTGTTCCTAATGTATAAAGTTGAGAAGCTAATCAGTTTTAAGAGTTAAATTGAAAGCTTTATGTTAAAGTGTGAAATCAGTCACTTCTTCAGCTCTGTCCAATTTGTGTTCCTGATTTAAAAGCAAATAGCAACCCCTCTGGTTTAGTTTTTCCAAGATTCTTTCTGCTTGCATTGGTCTTTGTCTGGTTCTTTTGTTTGAGAAATGTTCAAGGGGTGATTGTTTGGAGAGGAGCTGCTGCATCTTTCTTGTTATAGGTTCAGGGAGTTAGCTTGTTAGCTGAAGGAATGTAGGGAGTTGTCTCCTGGTAGCTGCAGGCAGGTCCTGAGGTCTGAGAGCTTAAGTATGTTGCAGGTGTTAGATTAGGTTCATTGGCGTTAGGGAATGTAAAGGTGGCTTTACAGGATAGTTGAGATGCTTCTTTGTGGAAGTGTTCCCTGGTCTGGTCTGTTCTGGCTGTTTCAGGTTGAAAGAAATAATGCTGTTGTCCCTTAGTCGCTGCAGTCATGGAGGTGAAGTGTAAGAGATGAATAGAGGGGTCATTGTAGTTTTCAGTTTTGTCAGGTGTTAGAAGGAGATTTAGGAGTGTTTGTGAGTGTAGAAGGGTGCAGGGTGTGATGTCTGCATCCTGTTCTTGTTCAGGATGTATAGGCTTGTTTTAGCATAGGAGTAGCAGGAGTTTTGGTTTAGCAGTAGGTTTATGTGTAAGATCTGTGAGGGTGTTGCAGGGTAGTTGTTGTAGCCTGAATGTTAGAGAGGTCCTTTGTTTGGTGGTTGGTTAGTGTAGAGGGTGGTGCTTGGGTGTTTTGGTGGTGTTAGCAGTATTGTATAGTTGTTTCAGGTGGCCTGCAGTTTGAGTCAGGGAGTTAGGAGCAGGCTGGATGTTTGTCTTTGTTTTATTCATGATGTTTTGAGTGTAAAGGGAGTTGGTAGTTGGTGTATAGGTTGTTATAGGTTATTATAGTTTAGGATTGTTTTTTGGTGGAGCATTCCTCTGTCCAGGTAGAGGAATATGTAGTAGGTCCAGCTCTGTAGTTTATGTTGTTTTCCTGTTCTATGTAGCTGAGGTATGTGAGTTTGTTCTGGTTTGGTTCTTGTGTGTATGCAGATTGGAGAGTGGGTGTCTAGAGTTGGTGGTGAGGTTCTAGGAGTTGTTTCAGGGGTTTGAGATTTGGTGAAAATGTCTGGTTGTTTGGAAGCCTCTAGGCTTATTGAGAGGAAGCATGGGTATATAGATAGTATGAAGGGATGTCCAGGGTTTTGTTTTGGTATTGATGAAGCTTCAGGCTTTAGGTTTCATGTTCTTTCAGTGGTTATGTCCTGGAACATGTTCTTGGTCATGAAGTTTGATGTGAATCTGCTATGATGGTTTAGAAAGTCTTGGTATTGGACCTTGTTTGAGTAAGTTTCATGTTTGAGCTCCTTTTGAGCTAATATCATATTAACAGTTTGGACCTCTACTCATCTTATGGCCTTTAGATATAAGTTGTTTGGAATAAATTTCGGCGATTCGGTTGAAGGCTCTAGCAAGTCGTTAAACTTTGTCTATGTTTAAGAAAATGGTGTTTTCTTGCCTGGCATGTATGCATTCTTAGTGTGGTGGCTGAAATATCATCTTTGCTAGTTTCCTTAACCATATCACACTGTTTCATTATTCTTGGTGAAATCCTTTAAGCTTTGGAGTTTTGCTTCTTTTAGTTAATTCGTCAATTTCATTCCCTTGTCAATTTATCAATTTATGTTTAAATAATTGCTAATCTTTATCTTGCCACTTTTCTTTGCATAAACACACCTTGGGCGAGTTTGAGTTGCTAAACTCACAAATTGGGATGGTCAGCATTGGGAAGTCATTCGATCCGCTCCACATTTTCGGGACTTGATATCCCCGAAAAATGTAAAAGAACGAAAAATGAAAATCACAATGTCCAAGGCTCAATGATGAGTTTGCGCTTCCGGGTTCTATCTTCTAAACTCCATCCTTCTCCGCTCCTCTAGAAAATACATGTTGTATAGGATTTCCCCATAGACTGGATTAGTAGCCCGGTAGGATAGAAATGATATTTGAATTGTGAATAACTATTGTAAATCACTTAAATTGTTTATATGAATACTTGTATCATTTCTTTGCGAATCGCCATTTTATTTACGGATGTTTAGAATCATTTGTCAATTAATGAGTGCAAATAAAATTCGATTAAAATCGTACCTTCGTCATAATTTGCATTTGAATTATTTATCTATTGATTATATTCATATTCAATTATTTATTTATCTAATCTAATTTATTTATTTAGTTAATCCATTAAATTTTGATCCTTTATTTATTTATTTACTTAATCTAATTTATTTAATTTCAATTAATCATTTATTTAATCATTAAATATTTATTTATTTAATCAATCAATTATTATTCATTTTCTCATTTATTTAAATTGATAGGTATTCATTTATTTAATTACATTATTTATTTGCTTATTTATTTATCTACTTATTCAATTAATTAATTAATCCCTTTATTATCATTCAATTATTTTATCTAATGTGTTTATTTAATCATCTAACTTCATTTAACCTCTACTCGTTTTATTAATTAATTGATTATTGTTTCATTATCTATTTAATTAATCTTAAATTGGATCACTTATTTATCTAAGTATCGGTATAATTAAAATCTTATCTTATTTATATTATTCATATTATCCTTATATTAAAATTAGTTTTATATATTTATTGTCCTTAACAAATTCGTGAAAACCGCCGGATTAACCGCATTTAGCGGATTTTCGAAAGTGCTCCCGCAAGGGACCTTCTTTCGAATTTAAAAGAACCACTTACCTAAGAATCTCTGATTTTTAATTTAATCTCTTTTAAATAAAGAATAAATCGCACTCTTTAATTAACTTAGGTTCCTAATAATCCTTAAATTAGGTGGCGACTCCAAAGAAAGCCCTTTGGAGTCCCATTTTGTTGAAATATTCCGAAACCTATCTTTTCTCCAAGAAAGGGTAATTTTTGGGGTTCAACAAGGCCTAGTACCCGGATTGGCTGTCAAACATTGTGGTGGTCCCGAAAAAGAACGAGAAGTAGGGGATGTGCATTGACTTCATGGATCTAAACAAAGCAAGCCCCAAAGACTCCTTCTCGCTGCCTAACATCGATCAACTTATTGATTCACCGACATGCCATAAAGCCCTTAGTTCTTAGATGCATACTCGGGGTACAACCAGATCCTCATGGATCTAGATGATCAAGAAAAGACTTCTTTCATCACAGATAGGGGGCTTACTGTTACTGGTTGATGCTTTTTTGCTTTGAAGAATGCAGGAGCGACCTATCAGAGGTTGGTAAACTTATTGTTCAAGGAATAGAGTGGCAAAACCATGAAAATCTACATCGACGATATGCTGGTCAAGTCGGAGTTCGCCAGAGATCACATCACCAACTTGGAAGCAGCATTTGATATCCTAGATAAATTTGGAATGAAGCTCTGCCCCGAGAAGTGTGCTTTCGGCGTGTCTTCAGGGATGTTTCTCAATTTTATCGTCTCCAACAGAGGAATAGAGGCTAACCCTGTGAAGATCGAGGCAATCGAGGCCATACTTGAGGTATTGAAAAGAAAAGTAAATATGAAGAGACTGAATGGTCGGATAGCCGCACTTAGCCGGTTTATCTCACGATCTTCGGAGAAGTGTCACCAGCTCTTTAATATTCTGAAACAATGAAAGTTTTGAGTGGACAAAGCAGTGCAGCAAAGCATTTTGAGAGAGTTGAAACAACATCTGGCAAATCCCCCATTGTTAACCAAACCACGCGAGGGAGAACCGTTACATTTATACCTCGCGGTTTCTGAAGTCGCACTCAGTAATGTCAGTGCAGCTAAGCATTTTGAGAGTTGAAACAACATCTGGCAAATCCCTCGTTGTTAACCAAACCACGCGAGGGAGAACCGTTATATTTATACCTCGCGGTGTCTGAAGTCGCACTCAGTAATGTTCTAGTACGGGAAGAGAAGGGGCAACAACCTCCAGTATACTACATCAGGAAATCTCGCATGGACGCTGAAACTCGATATCACCATCTTGAAAAGGTGGCGCTCGTATTAGTAATGGCAGCAAAGAAGTTGTATCCGTATTTTCAGAGTCATACAATCATTGTAGTATCTTCTTTCCCTCTACGGACTAGTCATACAATCATTGTAGTATCTTCTTTCCCTCTACAGACTATCTTACAATAACCCAAGCTTTTGGGAAGGCTAGCAAAATGGGCCGTAGATCTAGGAGAGTACGATATCATTTATCAGCCGCGGACGGCCATCAAGTCACAAGTCCTCGCGGATTTTTGTCGCTGACTTCAGTGCTGACATGATGCCGAAGGCCAAAATTAAGTGCAAGATGATGGAAGGTGTTACTCCCGTAGAACGGATGATTCACACCGGTGGCGCCTCAAATATCAAGGGGGATGGTCTCGATCTCGTGATCAAGTCCCCAACCAAGAATATATTTTGAAAGGTTGTTAGCTGTCCTCCAATTACAAATAATGAAGCAGAATATGAAGCTGTAATTCAAGCACTTGAATTAGCCTACTGTTGCAGTTGGTGCATCTTTGTAAGACACTAGAGGGGGGGGGGGATGAATAGTGTTCTTACTCGATTTTTAAACTCCTAAAACTTTCTTTTAACTTTGATCGCCTAACTTACAAAGAACCAGGTTCCTTGCAAGTTTCACCTACCTCTGAAACTTAAACACAATGCGGAACGTAAAGAACACAGAGATTTTACGTGGAAAAATCCTTGCTCAAGGGATCAAAAACCACGACCCAAACTCTTTGGATTTCAACCTTCTACTAAAGGAAAACCGAGCAAGTTTTATGTCACGCCCCCAGCTAGGTGAGGACGTGATTGGCACCCAACCTGAACTACCGTTGAGTGAACCCTGAATTAACTATTAGATCAAGGCCAATGAGACATAATTAAGATACTCCAAAATGACATTTAACTTAGAATACCGTATGAGGATTAAAGTATTATCAAGATTTAAAATTCTTGTCAATCTGAATATCAAAAAAACAAAGGAATCTGCTAGCTAAGTCATGAGCCTCTAAAAGAATGGACTGAGAATATAAAGACATAAGCTACGGGGCATTCCCCGAGAATCAAATAGTGGATAAAATAAATATTTTCTGAATACTGGCTGCCGTTGGAAAGAAAACGGCGCTCACCAACTGAACCACGAACGAGCCTGACACTAGCCTTGAATTGCGTCACCTGCTGCCTCAACACCTGCCACATAAAAGTAAGCAGGCCCTCACGGGCTAAGCATCTCCAGGATACCCAGTAAATCTCATAGACTTCCTACTAAAAGGTTGAACAACACATTCATAAATATGTAATCTATGGTCTGAGAATTTATACTATCTTGATAGTTAAGCCACTAAACTATTAACTGATACTAAACTAAACTGAGCTATTCAAGAAGTAAAATTTACTGAAAAGAACATGATTTCACACCGTGACCCTGCGTACGTGAGATCTGGCAACACGCACGGGGGAGTGTCGGTCTCTCTCCCCAACAAGTAATGGCCCCGCATACGTGTAACTACTGACACATATGTGGGAGTGTCGACCAATCTCCCAAAACAAACTATGGCCCTGCGTACGTGAGATCTGGCAACACGCACGGGGGAGTGTCGGCCTATCTCCCCAACGAGTAATGTGATCTCTGAATATTCTATTTCTATCACTAAAATCATAGGAACACATCACATGTTCACACAAGCAAGAACAAAATCAACCAAGTCACATACTACTAAACTGGGTGAATCACAAATAAGTCATACGAAACTATATTCAGCACTGTACTATTTGTTCAGTCCCAAGTAGAAAGGTTGTCTCAACTTACCTCAATATATTAGTTTAAACTTGCCTTCTCAAAGCTCCGCGTATTCAACAAATTTCAATCTACAATAATAGGACTCAAGTCATCAAAACCTGCTCCATTTCAATTTATTGAAATCCAACTAGGTCTTGTCTTCATTAGATTTCACGGCTACCTTAATATAAGGGTTCTGTAAAAGTAGCCTAAGTAATATACATAATATAATTGATGTAACTATATCGTATCATTTCTAATGGTGTCACTACGTCAGTAAGCTAAATATATTTTCCAACACTATTAACATGGAGAGGAATAGAACTTGGTCTTAAGTAGATGTCTAGCATGCCAACTCTTAGCTTTTATCAAGTTGTAAATTAGATGAAGAAGCTGCTCAGTTTAGGAATTGGCTATGTTGGGAATTTATTAAAGTCCACAAGCACTCCAGATAACTCAACCAGTAATTGTTTTAAATAGAACTATATAGAAAAGAAAAGATATTAACCCACTTGTTACTCCTTAATGAATAAGATAAACACTACTGCTTCCAACCTAAAGGTTGGAGTCACCATTAGTCCAAGTTTCCAACTTACCTCCCTTGGTTAAGGCTTAACTCATAATTTTTTTTTTTTTGTACTATGAGCTTTAGAATTGAACTTCGTTTATTCTAATATCACCATCCAAACTCGCTGTTAATTATAAATCCCATCATTGGGCATTCATTGAAAATAACTATATAATCTTAAGATAATACCCTTAGGTTTCAAATCTAAAACTATAAACATATCTCAATTAGTAAGAAAATAACAAGAACATGTGAATACCTTGACCGAAACTAGTAGTAGATTGACTGCTCGAAATTTGTCACTTATCGCTTCAGGATGACCTTGAAATTCAGGTTCACAAACTAGCGAGCAAAAGTTTATGTTTTGTTCTAAATGGGAAAAGAAATTTCTGTTTCTTTTGCGCAGCCCCTATAAGCCAAGAAGGGTTTTGTTATAATTGTAATCTTATAGCTCTAAATATAGCCACCCTTTTAAAAAATGATCACTCACAGTACTTTCATCTCTACATTAACAGGCGCCCCTTTAATTTGTCTAGCACATACTAATAGAAGCTTTCATCTTTACTTATCAAACCAAATCATCTCTTTTCTTGTCATGTACTGAAATCATTTAAATTCACTTTCTTCCATGACATTTTTCTTTTCAAATATAAATACACTAATTCGTATAAACCCCATATCAATAATTTATCCTTTTGTTGAAATGACCATAACTAAAAGATAACGGGGTATTACATTCTTCCCCCCTTAAAATGACATTCGTCCTCGAATGGCTACTATGATCTATTTCTTAATAGGTTGTTGAACTTAGGCTTGTATCACTCCTTCACTTAAGTCCCAAAAATTTGACTAACTCCCAAATTTTAAAAAAATTTCGGCAGAGTTTCCTCTGTAACTGAAATTATCCCAAAAATTTTAACCTGCTCAACATCAACCACAACAACATAGTACTTCCTACTAATCATCTCAATACACCATATGTTACACAAGTATTCATCTCCACACATTATACACAACAATAACATAATGTTCAGAGGCTCATTATAATTCATATGGATACACTCAGTAAAAGACAAACTATTTATAGTAAACTTTAAACCACGAGTAACAAGGGTAATGAATAGGCTTTATAGGAGAACATTCCACGGCTATAATAATTATATTGGAACAATATGACATATCAGCTGTAAGATTATGTAATTTATGCTTCAGTATTGAAAGATATAACCTTAACAATATAGGCTATCATAAGAAGTTTCAGGCGGGAACCTATTTCGTCTAGATTTATTCTCTGTAAATCTCTACTTAAAGGGATTGTCTATACTATATAGGTCATGAAAGGAGGAAAGTTTCTTTCTAGCCTGCGAAATTTTTTTTTTTTTAATTACTAAATATGAGTACTAATTAAGTAATTCGTTTAAGTTTTATCATATTGCTAGGTTCTGGAAATCTCTCAACCAATAAAATTTACTCTGACAATTTTTTTGTTAATAAGTTAAATACCTGAATCCTGAAATAACTGCGGATACTTGGCCATCATGGCATGCTCTACTTCCCAAGTTGCTTCTTCTTCAGAGTGATTCGCCCACAACACTTTAACTGAAACAATTTCTTTATTTCGCAACCTTCGGACTTGTCTGTCTAAAATAGCTACAGGCACCTCCTCATAGGACAAAGTATCATCCACCTCTACTTCCTGAACTGGAACCACATGACTTGGATCATACAGATATTTCCTCAACATGGAAACATGAAACACTGGATGTACAGCTGATAACTCTGGCGGCAAAGCAAGTTCATAAGCTACATGTCCAATTTTCTTAAGAATCTCATAAGGACCAATATACCTCGGGCTAAGTTTTCCTTTCTTGCCAAAACGCATCACACCCTTCATAGGAGACACTTTCAAAAATACTTTGTCACCTACATTGAAATCAAGATCACGGTGTCGTTTATCAAAATATGACTTCTGACGACTCTGAGCTGTCTTTAGTCGTTCTTGGATCAACTTTACCTTCTTCAGGGAGTCTTGAATAAATTCTGGACCTATGAGTTTCGTTTCACCCACCTCAAACCAACCAATAGGCGAACGACAACGCCTACCATATAGAGCTTCAAATGGGGCCATCTGAATGCTTGCCTGATAACTGTTGTTGTAGGCGAACTCAATTAAAGGTAAATGGTCATCCCAATTCCCTTTAAAATCTAGAACACATGCCCTTAACATATCTTGCAATGTCTGGATCGTCCTCTCAGCCTGACCATCTGTCTGGGGATGAAAAGCTGTACTTAAATTGACTCTAGTGCCAAGACCTTTCTGAAAGCTCTGCCAAAACTGGCTAGTGAATTGCGCGCCCCTATCTGAAATAATAGAGACAGGCGAACCATGAAGTCGGACTATCTCTTTAATATAAAGTTCTGCATACTGCTTAGCTGAATAAGTCGTCTTGACTGGCAAAAAGTGGGCCGACTTAGTGAGTCGATCTACAATGACCCAGATGGAATCGTGCTTCTTAAAGGTCCTGGGTAGACCAACCACAAAATCCATGTTAATTCTTTCCCATTTCCACTCTGGTATCTCAATCTCCTGAGCATAACCGCCGGGCCTCTGATGTTCAGCCTTTACCTGTTGACAATTTAAGCAACGGGACACGAAGTCTGCAATGTCTCGCTTCATGTTACTCCACCAATATATATCCTTTAAGTCATGGTACATTTTTGTAGCACCAGGATGCACTGAATATCTGGAACTATGTGCTTCTTCCATTATTTCCCTACGCAAGCCATCTGCATTTGGTACACATACTCGAGTGCCATGCCTCAAAACACCATCCTCTGAAATAATGAAGTCTTTTATTTTGCCATTCAGGACACCTTCCTTGATTTTCATTAATTGCTTGTCTTCCCACTGTTTGGACTTCACCCTTTCAACTAAAGCTGACATTGACACTCTACAAGCTGTTAGTTCACCATCATCAGTTTCATCAAGACGGATTCCTTGGTCTGCCAAGCTCTGAATTTCCTTAGCTATCGGCCTCCTGTGAACCTGCAAATGAGCTAAACTACCCATAGATTTCCTGCTGAGGGCATCAGCAACCACATTCGCCTTACCCGGGTGATATAAAATATTCAAATCATAATCTTTTAATAGCTCTAACCACCTTCTCTGCCTCTGATTCAACTCTTTCTGCTTGAAGATATACTGCAAACTCTTGTGATCGGTATAGATATCACAATGATCACCATATAAATGGTGACGCCATATTCTCAAGGCAAACACCACTGCTGCTAATTCAAGATCGTGAGTAGGATAGTTCTTTTCATTGTTCTTAAGTTGTCTGGAAGCATAAGCAACTACCTTGTCATCTTGCATAAGAACGCATCCTAACCCAACCCTGGAGGCATCACAATATACAACAAATCTGCCAGAACCTGTAGGTAAAGTCAAAATTGGAGCTGATGTCAACCTGTCCTTGAGTTCCTGAAAACTCTTCTCACAAGCCTCTGACCACTGGAACTTAACATTCTTTTGGGTTAATTTTGTCAAAGGAGCTGATATCGAAGAGAATCCCTCTACAAAGCGTCGATAATACCCAGCTAACCCCAAGAAACTTCTGATCTCTGTAGGCGTCGTCGGTCTAGGCCAACTTTTGACTGCATCTATCTTCTGTGGATCTACCGTGATTCCCTCACTTGAGACAACATGTCCCAAGAAAGCAACTTTGTCAAGCCAGAATTCACACTTGGAAAATTTAGCGTACAACTGATGTTTCCTTAAAGTCTGCAACACCGCCCTTAGGTGGTTTTCATGTTCTTCCTGGCTACGAGAATAAACCAAAATATCATCAATGAAGACAATAACAAAAGTATCCAAGAATGGCCTAAAAACCCTGTTCATTAAGTCCATGAAAGCAGCTGGTGCATTGGTCAGCCCGAAGGACATCACTAAGAACTCATAATGCCCATAGCGAGTCCTAAAGGCTGTCTTCAGGATGTCTGATTCTCTGATCTTCAACTGATGGTATCCCGATCTCAGATCTATTTTGGAGAAATGCTTAGCACCCTGTAACTGATCAAATAGATCATCAATTCTAGGCAATGGATATTTGTTCTTGATTGTTACCTTATTCAGCTGGCGGTAATCAATGCACATTCGAAAAGTACCATCTTTCTTCTTCACGAATAATACTGGGGCACCCCACGGCGACACACTCGGTCGAATAAACCCCTTGTCAAGCAGGTCTTGCAACTGCTTCTTTAGTTCATTTAATTCTGTCGGTGCCATTCTGTACGGTGGGATTGAGATAGGTTGTGTCCCAGGCAATATGTCAATACCAAACTCAATCTCCCTATCTGGTGGCACTCCTGGAAGATCATCTGGAAATACATCTGGAAATTCATTCACCACAGGTACTGACTCAAGTGTAGGTGTCACAGCTTTGGTATCTCGCACATGGGCTAGATATGCTAAGCACCCGCTATTTATCAACTTCCTGGCCTTAAGGTAGGAAATAAACTTACCCACAGGCATACCCACTTCACCTCTGACTACAACTGGATCTTCTCCAAAGAAAGAAAATTTCACTGTCTTGGCATGACAGTCCACCGTGGCATGACAAGATGATAGCCAATCCATGCCAGCTATGACGTCAAAATCAACCATATCAAGCAAGTATAGATCTACTAAAGTCTCACGATCCTTGACTGAGATAACACAATCTTTATAAACACTGGAAACAGATACTGAGTCACCAACAGGTGTGGCAACCTCAAATAGATTATCTAACTGTTCTGGTTCCTTCCCAAACCCCGCAGCAAAGTAATGTGAAACATAGGAAAAAGTAGAACCAGGATCAATCAAAACATATGCCAAACGTCCACAAACAGACAAGATACCTGTGATAACTGTGTTGGACGCTGCTGCATTCTGTCTATCTAATGTTGTAAAGAGTCTAGCTGGTCCACCTCCGGTCTGAGTTCCGCCTCTGCCTGTACCACGTACTGACTGGTTATTAGTTGTCCGAGCTGGAGGTGCTGCAAAAGTAGAAGCTGTGGAATGGGCTTGGGCAGCTGGAGCCTTCCCTGAAGCATGAGTGAGTAACGGACAATTTTTCATATGGTGGTTTAGATCATTGCAGTGGAAACAACCCTTCTGACCATAACGGCACGGCCCAAGATGTCTTCTCTGGCATGTCGGACAGAGAGGATAAGGTTGCACGGTGCGACTCTGACTAACTGAATTATTCCCCTGATGTGTCTGACCTCGACCCTGTTGTCTTTGTGCCTGGTTCCCACCCTGTTGCCCATATCTGACTGGAGCCTGGTAAGGAGATGAATATGCCACTGACTGACTCTGTGTTGCTTGATTCCTGTTCCTTCCTCCATTTACTTGCCCGCTGAAATTACCTGAAGTTTTTGCCTTTTTGCTTGCTTCCCTGGACTCTTTGATAACTCTGTCAAAACTCTCTTTCCGCTTAGCTATATCAACAATATCAAGGTAGCTCTTGTCATCTATGTGAGAAGCCAGGTCCCTAGCCATGTACGGATTCAAACCTTCTACAAACCTCCTGACTTTTTCCCTAACTGTAGGAATTAAAAGAGGTGCATGCTCTGCCAATCTGTTGAACTCATTCTCATATTCTGTCACTGACATAGTTCCCTGTTTAAGTTGCTCAAATTGTCGTCGCATGTCATCTTGTCTGCTACTAGGAAGAAACTTTTTCATAAAAATCTCCTTGAACCGTGGCCATGAGATGGGTGGCAAGTTCGGACCTCTGCTTTTTCTATAATTCCTCCACCAAGCACCTGCTATATTTTTCAACACGAACCCAATCAACTGCGTAGCTTGAGTCTGAAGACAACCCAAAGCTATAAATAACTCTTCCACTTCTTCTAAGAACAACATTGGCTCAGCTGTAGGATCTACACCGGTGAAAGTAGGAGGCTTTAGCTTCAAAAAGTCATATGGTTGGACCCTTGCTGCTGGAGCCTGCACTGGTCTGTCAACATTAGCTGGGGAATTTGGTTGTGGTACCCCATATTGTGGATCCAAAAAGTCAACCGGATCATCATCTAAGTTATAAGGGTCCTGGGCTGGAGCATGATTAGGTGCAGCTTGATCTGCAGTTTGAGGAACTAAAGATTCCAAAACGTTCAAAATTCTATCAATCTTCTCAGCCTGCTGCTGATTGTCAGATCTGGGTGGACTAGGAGGAGGTGTAGCATGTACTTCTCCCGCAGCCTGCTGGGGTGGAGCCTGTGCCTGTCCAGCAGCTCTACCATGACCCTGATTACCTTCAGCATTGCTGCCTCTACCTCTAACACTTTGGCCTCTGCCTGCTCCTCCTTTTCCCTTGCCTTTGCCACGACCTCTGGTAGCAACTGGAGCTACTGGTGCAGCTGGCACTACTGGTGGTGCTTCCTGGTTAGCAGCTGCAGAAGAGGAAGTTGATCTTGTTCTAACCATTATTATCAACAACTGAAACGAGAGATAAGAAACGGTTAATATCATAAAACTTTAGCTCTAACGCACGACATAAGAAACAAAGAAGGGAAACTTTCCTAACATGTCCCGCAGCCTCCCAATTATAAGTGTGGCGCGCTTCACACCCATAAGTAGGACTCTACTGGACACGGCTCATGACTCCCTAGGACAACTGAACCTAGGCTCTGATACCAAGTTGTCACGCCCCCAGCTAGGTGAGGACGTGATTGGCACCCAACCTGAACTACCGTTGAGTGAACCCTGAATTAACTATTAGATCAAGGCCAATGAGACATAATTAAGATACTCCAAAATGACATTTAACTTAGAATACCGTATGAGGATTAAAGTATTATCAAGATTTAAAATTCTTGTCAATCTGAATATCAAAAAAACAAAGGAATCTGCTAGCTAAGTCATGAGCCTCTAAAAGAATGGACTGAGAATATAAAGACATAAGCTACGGGGCATTCCCCGAGAATCAAATAGTGGATAAAATAAATATTTTCTGAATACTGGCTGCCGTTGGAAAGAAAACGGCGCTCACCAACTGAACCACGAACGAGCCTGACACTAGCCTTGAATTGCGTCACCTGCTGCCTCAACACCTGCCACATAAAAGTAAGCAGGCCCTCACGGGCTAAGCATCTCCAGGATACCCAGTAAATCTCATAGACTTCCTACTAAAAGGTTGAACAACACATTCATAAATATGTAATCTATGGTCTGAGAATTTATACTATCTTGATAGTTAAGCCACTAAACTATTAACTGATACTAAACTAAACTGAGCTATTCAAGAAGTAAAATTTACTGAAAAGAACATGATTTCACACCGTGACCCTGCGTACGTGAGATCTGGCAACACGCACGGGGGAGTGTCGGTCTCTCTCCCCAACAAGTAATGGCCCCGCATACGTGTAACTACTGACACATATGTGGGAGTGTCGACCAATCTCCCAAAACAAACTATGGCCCTGCGTACGTGAGATCTGGCAACACGCACGGGGGAGTGTCGGCCTATCTCCCCAACGAGTAATGTGATCTCTGAATATTCTATTTCTATCACTAAAATCATAGGAACACATCACATGTTCACACAAGCAAGAACAAAATCAACCAAGTCACATACTACTAAACTGGGTGAATCACAAATAAGTCATACGAAACTATATTCAGCACTGTACTATTTGTTCAGTCCCAAGTAGAAAGGTTGTCTCAACTTACCTCAATATATTAGTTTAAACTTGCCTTCTCAAAGCTCCGCGTATTCAACAAATTTCAATCTACAATAATAGGACTCAAGTCATCAAAACCTGCTCCATTTCAATTTATTGAAATCCAACTAGGTCTTGTCTTCATTAGATTTCACGGCTACCTTAATATAAGGGTTCTGTAAAAGTAGCCTAAGTAATATACATAATATAATTGATGTAACTATATCGTATCATTTCTAATGGTGTCACTACGTCAGTAAGCTAAATATATTTTCCAACACTATTAACATGGAGAGGAATAGAACTTGGTCTTAAGTAGATGTCTAGCATGCCAACTCTTAGCTTTTATCAAGTTGTAAATTAGATGAAGAAGCTGCTCAGTTTAGGAATTGGCTATGTTGGGAATTTATTAAAGTCCACAAGCACTCCAGATAACTCAACCAGTAATTGTTTTAAATAGAACTATATAGAAAAGAAAAGATATTAACCCACTTGTTACTCCTTAATGAATAAGATAAACACTACTGCTTCCAACCTAAAGGTTGGAGTCACCATTAGTCCAAGTTTCCAACTTACCTCCCTTGGTTAAGGCTTAACTCATAATTTTTTTTTTTTTGTACTATGAGCTTTAGAATTGAACTTCGTTTATTCTAATATCACCATCCAAACTCGCTGTTAATTATAAATCCCATCATTGGGCATTCATTGAAAATAACTATATAATCTTAAGATAATACCCTTAGGTTTCAAATCTAAAACTATAAACATATCTCAATTAGTAAGAAAATAACAAGAACATGTGAATACCTTGACCGAAACTAGTAGTAGATTGACTGCTCGAAATTTGTCACTTATCGCTTCAGGATGACCTTGAAATTCAGGTTCACAAACTAGCGAGCAAAAGTTTATGTTTTGTTCTAAATGGGAAAAGAAATTTCTGTTTCTTTTGCGCAGCCCCTATAAGCCAAGAAGGGTTTTGTTATAATTGTAATCTTATAGCTCTAAATATAGCCACCCTTTTAAAAAATGATCACTCACAGTACTTTCATCTCTACATTAACAGGCGCCCCTTTAATTTGTCTAGCACATACTAATAGAAGCTTTCATCTTTACTTATCAAACCAAATCATCTCTTTTCTTGTCATGTACTGAAATCATTTAAATTCACTTTCTTCCATGACATTTTTCTTTTCAAATATAAATACACTAATTCGTATAAACCCCATATCAATAATTTATCCTTTTGTTGAAATGACCATAACTAAAAGATAACGGGGTATTACATTTTAGACTACAACGTAATGCAATCAAGGAACTAGACCTCCCTAGTACTTAGAACCTTCCAAGCCACACGTTAGCTTGTCAGGTTGACTCTAATACACCAAAGAGTAACCTCTACTGATTGCTTCTTAACAAGCTGATAGATTACAACTCGATAGCCTATAACAAAGAACTAATACAACAGACTACACTATGAAACTGCTCTTTTGTATGATTCTGCTGCTCAGCCTTTTTTCTTACACACAATGTCTCTCACGATCTGTTTGTTCTTGATTTGCTCTGTTGTGATTTCTTGAGTGCGTAAATCAATTCTGGCCAAATTAACTTGTATTTATAGAGTTTGACTTAGCCGAATCCAACTAAGCTTAGAACTCCCTTTCTACTTTGGAATCCGTTTCAAATAAGGTTTATCCATATTGCCTTATTTGAAATCCAAGTTAGTTTGCCTAAGTCTTCAATCCTTTTCTACTTAGGAACCGCATTCTATTTCAGCACCGCCACACGCTTCTTCTTTTCCCGATAGGATAGAGACTTCGACTCCAACTGTTCTCGTTCTCCTTCTTCAAATCCAGCTCAGATATCCCATCGAATAGCTTTTACGCAACTGTGAACCTTTTCATAGTCCACTCTGCACCAGGTCCTTGTCATCTTCAAAACTTATTCTTCAACAAATTCTCCCTTTTTGATGATGACAAACAATGTTGTCTCACCGAGGGTATTTAAGCACAAGAACCTGTATACAAACAACACTAACCAAGAACAAGGGTAATAACAGTTAGGCAAAAATTGGTCACAAAACATACAATGAACTAAACAACATCTAACTCCCCCCTTTTGGCATAATCGAAAAGTTTCAAAGTTGTATGAACCTGCTCAACTTAAATTAAGAATTAAGTCTAGTTGATTCTAGTGCCATAGGCAGCTAGCCAACCTTTATATGTCAGGAACCTGTTTGAGACAATAAATACTAGCAAAGAAAGGTATATTTATATCACCAAAAGCGCCAAACCGGCTTTAAAACATCCAAAACCTCATTCAAATATTACAGACCAAATATAATAATTGTCTTAAAACCAGGCCATAGTAAGAACCAACGAGGGGACTTGGGAAAGGAACTGGTTCAGAATTGGGGAATATCAGGGATGTAAAGTGAGCAAGCAACAAGGCTAGGCAACGCGAGTTTCCTTCACGTTCACGCTCCAGCTCAGCATCCAGCATAGTGTTTTCTGCATTCATCCAGGCCAGTTCATCATTTTGCCTCTCAAGCTGCCTCCTGAATCCCTCAATCCTTCTGTCCATTCTAGCGTTTCTTCTTTCCTCAGCTTCCTCCTCCACATGCTCTAGTTCATCAGCAGGTTCACCATCCAGCATATAATCACAGGATTTCAATGTTCCTCCTAAATACATCATTGTGATCCAGCTGAGTCCACTTTGCAACAGGCACCCCAAAGAAGTCAAACACTTTGCTCAGTAGAAACCCATAGACTAAGGCATGGTTTCCTAACCGCATATCAGCTACCTTACCAATGTGCTTGATCATCACTTCAGGCAGATTTATACGAACCTCACGATCTAGCAGGTCTATATAGGTCAGATCTAGAAAGTTGGCCTCACTGCGCCTCTCCAACCTCTACAACAGATTCTTTAGCACAAACTCAAATAACAACTGGTAAATTCAAATAGCAACGGGTAGAAATCGAAAGAATGTACAAAAATAGTCACTTTGCACACGTAGGACATTTTCCAAATAATTTCACCAAAGGGGATTGGCTTGCAAATCATTCACTTACACCACCAACACGTCATTTTACATTCACTTTTCACATATGGTCACATTTAATTCTACCAATTTTTAAAGTAGTCAAACCACACACTCACGTGCACAGATTCCATATAGCATACACATCACATCAGCTACTCCAGCACGTTAAATTTGCGCACACAGGCACATTTAATTTTTATTTTCTACACCATGACCTTACATTACCACCGTCATTCACAAGCACACTCCTGCCCATTTAAATCCAATTTGTACAAAATGAAATAACTATTCTTTGGCCCATTACACATCCTCAAAGCCCACACACAAAAATATATAAGACACACATACAACAGAAAAGGGGGACAATTTTACACAGAGAAAGCTGAGAGGCACAAAACCCTAGGAAAGATTCCTTTAAGCAAAATTAGCCGCCATTCTTTTTTTTTTTGGTTGAAACAAGATACTTATATTAATAGAATCACGGGGGATTACATAGTACGCTCACACGAGCACTATGAGTGTCAATCACATGATTAGAGTTATTACAAAACATAGGGAGTGCATTTAGAGCACAAATGTTCCCTAATTTAGCTAACATAGAGCAAGTACTAGCCGTTGTAGAGATAGCAAAAGACGTGCCCTTACGATCATCCTCCAAAGCTTGGTGGATAATAATAGGTGGCACAACATGGTGAAAATTTGAGAAAGATTTGGACAAAGAGGGAGCTCCTTGAGCGAGCATATCAGCAACTCTATTCCCTTGCCTAAATGTATGCCTAATCAGCGGCATTCCCAGGTTCCTCATCAACAATCTGCATTCATTAACAATAGACAAGTAAGTAGGAGATGGATTATCTAGCAGGTTAATGACCTCAGTTGAGTCGGTTTCGATTTCTAGTGAGCTATACTGTAGATCATATGCCAAAATAAGTCCTTGATGCAGCCCTAATAACTCTGCATGTGTGTGATTGTGGGCATGTACCAACTTTGTGTAGCCTAATAACCATTCCCCTTTTGTATTTCTAAAGACCCCACCTATACTAGCAAGATTTTTAGTTCTATAAGAGCCATCGCAGTTCAGCTTAATGCTATTGGCCTTAGGAGGAACCCACTGAACCCTAATAGTACTGCTGGTGTCTTTTCTACAACTTGAGCTAGTTAACAACTTGTATTCTAACACTTTTCCATGGATAGAAGCGTAGGAGATAGATAAGCTCAAATTGTTAATATTGTTATTATTTCGATTTGTCCATAGACCCCATATAGCAAAAAATAAAAATTCTAACCAATTATAGAATTTATGGTAAGGGTCCTTAGACATGTCCTTAATACATTGGAGCCAATTGTTATGATCAATCATGTCGTAGTTAATTTTATTCCCCCAGAAAGCTTGAGCTATGGGGGCATTCAATAAAAAGATGGAAAAGAGTTTCAGGAATGTTTTTACAAACACTACACATAGGATCAACATTCATGCCAATTTTATTTAGGTAGAGTCTAGTTGGAAGTCTGTTATGCTGACATTTCCATAGAAAAAATTTTATTTTATTTGGGACATCAACATTCCATAACCACATAAAATCTACCTCCCTATTTATGTGTGGATCATTTTGGCATGAGTCAAGTTGTGCATATACTGATTTCATGCTGAACACCCCATTTTTTGAAAGTGCCCAAATTGGATAATCTATCTTCCCAATAGGAGTAGAAGAGTTGACAATTATAGTTTCCACTTCTTGTGGAATTTCAAATCCAAGATTTGACAAATCCCATGCATTATTATTCATGATATCACACACCTTCTTTCCTGAGTCTTCTAAAGTCAAGGGTCCAGTCAAACAGCTCCTAAGAGTTTTATTATTTTTAGAAAGCCAAATATTATTCCATAGAGAAATGTTCTTACCATCTCCTACTACCCAACGAGTGCTATTATAACAAATAGGCAAGGTATTATTAATTCCTTTCCAAATAAAGGAGGCCTTGGATGTAGTAGGTCTAGCAATATACTTGTTACTAAGAACTTGTGCCCATAAGGCATTAGGGTTTGTCAGCAGCCTCCAAGCTAGAGATGTAATCATCACTTTATTTTTAGATTTTGCCTTAGGAATTGACAGACCACCCTGTTGTCTAGGCTTAGTGACAACTTGCCATGACACAAGATGCAATTTCCTCTTATTATCAGTAGTACCCCATAGGAAGTCTCTTTGGATCTTATCAATACAGTTGAGGGTCTTTACTGGGAGAGTATGAAATTGCATAATATGGTTTGGGAGAGCATTAAGTGTAGATTTGACAAGAGTGGCTCTCCCAGCTAAATTTAGGAAATTTAATTTCCAGCTAGATAGTTTGGTAGCAAGGTTATCAAGAATAAATTGATAGTCACCATGTGTAGGTTTTTGTCCTAGTATTGGAAAACCTAGGTATTTCCCAAAATTGTTACTCTTATTAATAGAGAGAGTACTGCTTAGGTGATCTATCAAAGAAGTATTAGCATTTTTTGAGAAAAATATTTTTGATTTAGCTCTACTAATGCTTTCCTCAGAGTTTTCACAAAAGAGATCCAATGCACCCTTAATACTACAGGCAGATTTTTCATTAGCCTTAGCAAAGAAGGTAAGATCGTCAGCAAAAAATAGGTGAGAAATTTCTGGTCCGTTAGGAGATATTTTTATAGGATCCCATAAACTGCAGTCCACCTGATGATTAATATAAATTGAAAGCAATTCTAAGCATAAGATAAAAATATATGGTGACATAGGGTCACCTTGCCTTATTCCCCTAGGTGGAAGGAAATAATTTGTTTTCAGGCCATTAACCAAAACACATATTGAAGAAGTAGTTATACAAGAGAGGATTAAATTTGAGATTTTAGGAGGAAATTTAAAAAATAGTAGCATCGTACGAATAAAGGACCATTCTAATTTATCAAAAGCTTTCTCAAGGTCTACCTTAATAATCATTTCACTTTTCTGGCCTTTTAAATTGCTAAATTTATTCATAAATTCTTGAATAATAATAGCATTATCCGATGCTCTCCTATTTTTGATAAAGCTAGCTTGGCAAGGATTGATCAGACTATCTAGATGAGGCTTAATTCTATTAGCTATTATTTTAGTTACAATTTTATAAACAGTGTTACATAAACCTATTGGCCTAAAGTTTTTTAAATTGACAGCATTCTTTACTTTAGGAATTAGGCAGATATAAGTCGTATTAAGGTCCTCAGGCATCTTACCAGTTTGAAAAATGTGATGACATATATTCCTTACAGAATTACCCACTATTTGCCAATGTCTTTGGAAAAAAATTGGGTGTAAACCATCAGGACCCGGGGATTTATGAGGCTTGAAAGAAAATAGAGCATTATAAATTTCACAATTTGTTAGGGGTCTATCTAACAAGTTAAGATCTACTCTATTAAACCACCCATTATTATCTTCAATTGGCTTTATCTTACTGAACACATGATTAGATTTATAAAGGCATTCAAAGTAAGACGTAACATGATCAAAAATTGCCTTCGATTCAAAAATAAGGTTCCCATTGTCATCTTTATAGTGGGTGATACGGTTTTTCCTCCTACGATTCAAGGTAGAAACATGATAAAATTTTGTATTGGCGTCTCCAAAATTCAACCAGTCAATCCTAGATTTCAACTTCCAAAATTCTTCTTCTTGTTTTAAGATAGTGTTAAATTCAGCAATAAGATCTTTCTCTAAGGATTGAAGGAAAACACTAGTACCATAATGAGGAGACATCTGAATTCCATTAAGCCTGGCTAAGGTTGTAGCTTTCTTTTCAAAAATGTTACCAAACGTTTCTTTATTCCAAATAGTAGCATTATTTTGAAAAGTAATAATAGCTTCCTTTAGAGGTCTATCATTATGCCAAGCATTTGAGACTAGATTTCTAAAGGTAGGGTGAGATAGCCACATGGTCTCAAGCCTAAAAGGCTTCTCATAATTATTTGTAGCTTGTTTATTAAGTTTAATTAACATAGGATTGTGATCGGAATAGGTTTTAGGTAAGTGAACCACACTAGCATCTTTAAACCTAGTAATCCACTCAAAGTTGGCTAAGCATCTATCAAGTCTTTCCAAGATGAGCCCTTTTTTATACCTATGGTTCGACCAAGTGTATTTTGGTCCCTTAAACCCTAGGTCAACTAGTTTACAATAACTTAGGCAGTTTCTAAAGTGTGAAGCATTCCTTATATTTATGGCTTTACCACCCATTTTTTCTTCTTGGTTTAGTGCTTGATTGAAATCCCCACTAACCAACCAAGGTCCTTTATAATTATCATAGATGGTCATTAAGTATTTCCATAATAATTCTCTATGAATGTAATATGTACTAGCATAAATAATAGAAAAAAGCCAAGAAAAATTTAAAGTAGGATGAAGTACCTTGATCATGGCATGCAACTCATTTCCATTGATGTGAATATCAGTGACACTAACATTTTCATTCTTCCATAGAAGAACAATTCCACCAGAGCGACCCTCAGCAGGAATTTCAGCATAATCCGTAAAATCATACCTTACTCTAAAATCATGGTGATCATCCAATTTTGTTTCTAATAAAGCTACCACAACTGGTTTGTAGACTTCTAAAATTACACCAAAGTTCCTACGAAATTCAGGACTATGAGCACCCCTAGCATTCCAAACTATTATATTATTTTGTCCAATCATATTTGAGTCTGTATTTATATTTTGAGGAATAGAATCATCATCAGTCCTCAACGTGGGGTTGAGAACCACTGCATATTTCCCCACTGCCTTGTTTGATGGGGCTCGTACGTCCAAAGAACATTTGAATAGACTCTTGTGACAAGTTAATATTGTTTTTCTGTCTAGTCTTTCTTTGAATAGAAGTATTATTATTTCCTTTAGGTTTGCAAACTCCGTGCGATTTTCCCTTCCCCTTATTACAACTTCTTGTTCCCTTCTCTCGTTTGGCTCTTGTTCTTGTTGATTGCGATTGTTCCTTGGCGATGGTGGAGGGGGTGGAGGAGGAGGGACATTCCTTTCCATTTGAGGTGGAGGATTTGGTGGAACATTCGTTGGGTTCAAAGTTGGATACATCCCGTTCCTGTCCCTTAATGCATGCATTGGTTGATTCAAGAGTAAGTCCCATGGTGTGAAGATAGGGTTCTGTGGAGGCAGCACTCGTGGAGGAAAATATGGGAGATCCTCTAGAGATCGATCTAGTTGTGGCCCTCCTTGAAGAAATTGAGGCCACATGTTGTTCATATAGTTTTGCATTGTGAGGTGCATCCCCTCGCTCACAATTTGCGCAAGATATTGTGGATTTTGAATCACCACAAGAGCATGCTGACCATTGATCTCCATTGGGAGTGTTAGTGCGTGTCCCCATAGTGTTGATTCCACCCATGATTGAGGAGCTTGGAGTGGAGCTTGTGGTAGAGCATAGATTAGTGGTTGATTTTGTGGTTGATTCATTGGAGCATTGTTTTGGTTGTTCAAGCCGTTCATTTTCTTTTTTTGTTGATGTTGCTTGAACAATTCTCGCACAATCTTTCTTGATTTTTTCCTTGAGGTTTGGAGGGATATTTTGCCCATCTAGGGTTTTATAATCTGATGAGGGAGTAATAGGAGTAGACTGAGTGAGAGAATGGTTTGTAATCTTTTGCATGCATGGTTGCGTGTCTTTTGGTAAAGGAAATTTTATAGTGGAGTCAGAAGGATATGCAAGATCTTTATCTCTTTCATGTTTGGTTTCTATGGACGGTAATGCTGAGTCAGTGAAAGTTCCTGACATCTCACAATCTTCGATTTGACAATTTGTATTAATTTTGGTAGAGGAAAGAGAAGGTATTACATTTCCAGTGCTAACTTGCATAGTTTTGTCAGGGGCATTACATGCAAGAGAATCGATTTGCATGTCATTTTGTAAAGTGTCTTGATTATTATTTGGACAAGTGGTCATGCAATCATTTTGAGTTATGTAATTTGCCACATCGTTTTGCATGTTATCAGTTTTGCAAATTTCTTTTCCATCAATTTTGGTCAAATGATTTTGCATGCAATCTTTGTGAATTTGATTTAAGACTTCGATAGTATCGACTGATGACGTGCCAATTTTATTTTCCAATTTATTAAGATGGTCATCCTTAGTAGTCTCATTAAGAATGTTAAATTTATTATTAGTAGTACTAGTTAAGCTTTTAGACGACCTAGCACTATGATCATTGACAATTTTATAGATAGGCTTAACTCTAAACGAGGGATAATTATACTTACCTGTCTCCAATGAGCTGATCTTGCTTGTGGAAGGTGCTGAGAATTCATGCTTTTCTTTCAATGCTTGTGTCCTCTTCTTTTTGGAGAATTGCACAGTTTGCCATTCCTCCTCCCCCAACTTGGTTTTTAATTTTTGGTTTTGTGGGCTTACAATAGGACGAGTAGGAATAGGTTCAAGGTTATTTGGAGGAGATTTATAGGGACAAATATCACTTAGGTGGCTTAATCTCCCACATAATTTACATAAGATATTTTCACCCTCATAGATCACCATTTGTTTGTGGTGTTCAATGTAAATGTGATTCTTGACTGGGGCATCTAATGGTACTTCCACACATAAGCGAGCATAACGAGCTCTAACGGCCGTGGACGTCTTAAAATCCACTTTTAATAGCTTACCAAGTTTAGAACCAATTTTTTTCAGGATGATTTCATCAAAGAATTCCGTAGGCAAACTTGGTAAACGTACCCAAATAGCAGTAGTAAAGATTTTAACTTCTGAAGCCACAAAATTTGGCTCCCAACATCTTATCGAAAGAAAAAAGCCATTGATAAACCATGGCCCTTCTGTGAGAATTTTGTGTAGGCTTTCATGCCTAGATAATTTTGCAATGTAATAGTCTTCCCCTAAATCAATTAGTGGAAATACCTCATCCAAGTTCCATGACTTCCTTAACCTTTCATAGATATATTGATGATGTAGTCTCTTCCCTTGTAGTTTTAGAATTACCGAATTGATCCATGGGGAGTATATTCTTTGTTTTTCTTCTTGGGATAGGGAGATAGAGTCCATTTGTGCATCATCTTCCAGTGCGTCTGATTGCATGGCACTTTCAATGCTTGTTGATTGTGTCACGCAACAATCTGTATGATCTTGCACACCTTTAGGAGTAAGTACTTTTTGTAAATAGGATGGTTTGTCCAAGGAGGAGCCATGATGATTGCATGCAAGGTCGGATTTGCTACTTTTAGCTGTATTAATGGAGGGATCGGGTGGTTTAGGAGGTGGATTTAATGATGGAGAAATAGGGTATTGATGATCAGTAGACATAGGAATAGTAATATTCTATTGTAGTGAGCTAGGAAAAGGGAAAGGGTTAGAGAGAAGGGGGAGGATTCCTGGCTTTCTAAAACTAAATTAGCCGCCATTCACGACACCATAGCAGCACCTTATTTACTTAAATTGCACCATGAATCACTATCAAATATGACCATGAGATGACTTTCCATTTACAAAGCATAACTACATCCTTGTGAAAAAGAAAAAAAAAACCTTTAGCTTCTTGTTAAATTTAGTTCATAAAAACATATAAATATTTTCGATGTCTTTTGCTTGATAACATCTTATAAAAGAAGACAAGATATATACATAAAATGGAGTCCATATTCATTTCAGTCATAGTTCTTTGAGTTTCTGTCATTGAATTTCAATAATAGTGTGGTTGAGGTTCGAGTCTATCGTTGGTTTGCGTCCGTTCGTGGTTCTTTGGTTCCTGTGCCAACTCCATTTTCGAGCAATCATCTCTGTTCCTCTATGAGCTTATTAATGTTCTTGCACTGACACAACAATATTCACATTTGAGGTCCATTCCTTCACCTTGCTTTATTAACTTTTGTCTATGTTATTACGTTTTGCTTGATGAATGTCTTGTTTGTGATTTCTCGTTTACTTTAATGGAATTATCTGCTTGTCTAAAGCTTCATGATTAAATTTGTTCTCTTTAGTTTAATCTTGGAAAAATTATAAATGAAGTTTCAATGGATTGCATTGGACAATTGTTTTTTAAAATTCAAAAGATGTCCGTGCTTGCTTTGAATTATTTATGTACTTATTTATCCAGTTGGGATGTCCCGGTTTACAAAAGATGTAAAAGATGACCGTTCGTGAGAAGATCCGGGATGTCGGGTGCGCTTTAATGTAGTATAGTATAGTATAATATAGTTTATTTTATTTTATTTTGAGATTGTATCGGACTGTATATAATTTTACCTGCGGGTGCTTGTGCGTCTGTGCATTTCAATCAAACATTTCTCAAAAGCCAACAAAGATCAAATGAACAGCTATGCGTAGCATAGGGTCGGGGAGTGCCTAACACCTTCTCCCTGATCAATAGAACCTTCGTACCTAATCGCTGTTTTCGCAAACCAATTAATCAGGTGTCATTAATTTTAAAAGAGGTTTTTCTTCTAAAAATTTTTTTAAAAAAAGTGCAAGTATTTATGAAAAGTCGATTAGGTGACCCAGCACGCCTAGTTCACATATTTTCTTCACTTTTATTGTTGGGTGGCGACTCCTGTGACGTTCTTCAAAATATCCTAAATTTTAGGACACTTATGGGCATGAGAAATATTTACGTAAAGTCGTTCCTTATGTATGTCGAGGTCCGAGTATTAAGTATAGGGTGAACGTGAATTATGATACTATCTTGGATGAGGTGTAAATACTCAATAATATTGAAAGTGGAAGGAGGAGTTGAAAGAGGCCAAGAATTAAAACTAACTTATATTGGCTAAAAATTAAAATAGTAGTGTATGGCTAATATATTAAGGAGCCAGACAAAAGAGAGCTAGTTAGCAAAGAAAATAAAAATCCTTTGACCAATTAATAATAAAATATTTGAGCAAAGCTTAGCAAAGCACATATCATATCAGTACTTAGGCGTTTAAAGCCTGAACCGAAACTACTTCGCGCAACTCTTCCTAAGCCAAAACTGAAGCGGGGAATCATACCATCTCCAATTCAACCTTCAAGTTAACGTCAAGGTAAGTTCTTCTTGCGGATTAGTGAAATTATATTATGATTATACAAGAATTTAGCATCTTAATAGATTATATTTATTGAAAAGTTTCTCAAAAACCTAGAAAGTTAAGAGTTGAACCTAAGTTCTTAAATTGGGGTAAAGATGAGAACTTTGGAATTGATTACGTAAATTGATTGTTGTAGTTGGTTGGTAACGTGAAGTACGTCGTTTGGAGTTACGTTTGGACTCGAGGAACAATCGAGGTGAGTTGATATAACCCTTTACCAAAGAGGTTTTTACTCACAAAATCCCGCCTACCAAGTGTTTGATAAAATGTCTTAAAGAGTTAATATGCACTTAATTGGAGCGAGAGAGTGCATATTAGCTAAACCCCATTCAAGTTATCATTCATGAGTCTATCCTTGAGTTATATGCATTGATTTTCATATTTTGTTATGATAATTTACGTTATATTATATGTCCATTTTTTTTTATGGATTAGAGAATTACTTGAATTATATTGAATAATCCCTTCATATATTTATGTCAAGTTTACTCAAGAAATTATGGTTTATGTTTATGGATTATATTCAAGAAACGTATTGGACCCTAAAGTGGTCAAGTAGAGTTTTATAAAAATATTTTGGGAGTTACCTTGAGATTCTGAGAAGGGTTTCGTGACCATTGGTGGTTAATGTTGACCCCGAAACTACTCGTGCCAGAGTGGGAGTTTAGTATAACATTTGCCTGACACGGCCAAGGCACAAAATGCGCAGCATGCTATCACCTGGAACTGTGTGGCGCCACAGTGAAGGGGCCTATTCGATCAGGCGGGGATCGAACCCGTGCCGATCACACGGTGACTTTATGTATTCATGTTATGTCAGAGTTAATTGGTACTCCCCAAAAAGTAAAGAAACGATATATATGTCTATGTTTAAAGTTCGAAATTTTATTATTTTAAGTTATTTCAATTTCTTTAGATATTTTACATTCTCATGGTTTACGAGTTGTGTGCATATCAAGTTTCTTTTAAAAGTCTCCTTCCCGCTTTAGTGGGGGGTCGTTGAGACTCACTGAGTACCGCCGTGGTGTACTGACGTTCTCTTTTGGGAACCTACGTTGTCCTATTGCGCAACGTAGGAACCGGTGTTGCAGATACTCAGGCGACAGGCTAGGATTTTTCCCTCACTTCCAGTGCTATTGGTGAGCTCCGCTTTCGTTCGTGGAGTACTTTCCTTTCGAGTCAGCTTATTTAATTGTTTACTTCGTCGTGAACTAGCCAGGGAGCTCATGTCCTGCGCAGTGCGTCAGTTTATCAGTAGAGGCTTCATAGACAGTCTAGTATTTTGGGTTTGTGGCCCGGTCTTGCATTGTTTTACACAGAAACGTAACTTGACTGTGGTATTTTCAAGAATGATATTTTCTTAAGAATATTATTATTATTTTTCAGACTATTTACGTTTAAGAGAATTGTTTAAGTTGCACGTATTCTCAGGGTTAAGACAGAATAGATAAGTGCAAGTGGTTCGCTCGGTCAAGCTAAGGTACCGGGTGCCGGTCATCGCTCGTTTCAAAAACGGGTCGTAACAAACTTGGTATCAGAGCCACAGGTTTAGAGAGTCCTAGGGGTCTATGAAGCCGTGTCAGTAGAGTCTTGTTTATGGGTATGAAGCGCGCCATACTTATTAACAGGAGGCTGCAGACATTTAGGAAAAGTCTCGCTTTCTTTCATACTCTAGGTCGTGCAATAGAGCTTAACTTTAAGAATCCTTCTAATCTATTCATTCTTTTGAATTCACAGAAATGGTTGGTACTCGAAAATCTAACACCAGAGCTCAAGCAGCTGATCAAGAAACGCTTGCGGCTATGGTGGCCCAGCGTAAATCTAAGAAAAGTAAGAAGGGAAAGCCAACTAAGAAGACTCCAGCGCCCCAGGTTGAACCAGAGGAGCAGGTTGATCAGGTTGAGATGGATGAGCAAGCTAACCAGAACCAAGTGCCACCCCCACCTGTTGTTCCAGCTCAAGTTGTCTTGCCACCAGAGATGGGTGAGGCTTTTAATGCAATGAGAGGGGCTATGGAGATGTTTACTACAGTCATGGCTACTCAGGGTCATAGGGAGAATGAGGCACCACCTCAGGGCAACAGACATGAAAGTTCTATAACCTCCAGGGCACACGAGTTTCTCAAGTTGAGACCACCAGAGTTCTACAGTACCAAGGTTGGTGAAGATGCAATGTTATGGCTTGAGGAAGTTAAAAGGGCACTCCGGTTGATGAAAGCAGTTGATAATGAGGCTGTTGAATTAGCTGCCTACCAGCTGAAGGGTACGGCAGGAACTTGGTTCGAGATATGGGAAAGAGAGAGAGATGAGGATTATGGTCCACCTACTTGGGAGGAATTTGAGGAAGCATTCACAATGAACTTTATACCAGAAGAAGATAAGGCAGCTAAGGCTACCCAGTTTGAGCAACTTAAGCAGGGATCAATGAGTGTAGAAGAATAGCAGATGGAGTTTATCAAGTTGGCTAAGTACGCTCCCCATATGATTCCAACAGAAAGGGCAAAGATTGATAGATTCGTTAATGGATTGGGTATTCACATTCAGGACACTACAGCGGCAGCAGCAGCAGGTATGTCAGTTTTATCCTCTGTTGTGGGATTTGCTAAGCACATGGAAAGGAAGAAACATCAAAGAAGAGATGAAAAGGAAAGCTACAATAACAAGAGGGCCCGATCATCCAGCGGTTACAATGGTCCAATGGGAGGAGGAAAGAGCTCATTTAACAAGGTTACATCTGCACCAGCTCAGTCCTCTTACCAGTCAGGTGGTGGGTCATACTTCAAGAAGAACCAATGCTATGGGAATCAGTCCATCCAGAATCAGAATTTCAAGGCAAATGTCTCTCAGAGTCAGAGCAGCGTTGGACAACAGTTTCAGCAGAAAGATCCTTGCACTTTATGTGGACGTGCACATTCAGGGTCGTGTATGATGAGTACCGGGGGTTGTTTCTATTGTCATAAAGAAGGGCATTTCAAATCTGAGTGCCCAAAGATGCAGCAAAATTTTGGTAGGGGGTAGCACGTCCAGCAGGTTCTTCAGGTACTACAGTTGCACCACCCCAAGCTCGTGGCCCTCAGTATCAGGCCGGGCGAGGGGCGGGTAGAGGCTCAGGCTCAACTAATCAGGCAGGTGGACGACCCCGTTTATATGCTACACTTGATCGTCAGAGTGCAGAGGCATCTCCAGTAGTTGTCACAGGTATACTTCAAGTTTGTTCACATAATGCATATGTCTTGATTGATCCAGGTTCTACATATTCTTATGTCACTCCGTATTTCGCTATGAGTCTCGGGCTAGAACCTGAACAGTTAAGTGAGTCCTTCTTAGTATCTACTCCAGTTGGTGAGCCGGTGAAAGCAACTAGAGTTTATAAGAGTTGCTCAATTTCAGTCCAAGGCCGCAATACCACGGCCGATCTCATAGAGCTAGAAATGGTGGACTTCGATGTGATCATAAGTATGGATTGGCTATCTTCTTGCCATGCCACGTTGGATTGTCGTGCCAAGATAGTCAGATTTTAGTTTCCAAATGAAGAAGTCCTAGAATGGAAGGGTAGTTCAGCATCTCCAATGGGTAAATTTATTTCTTACCTTAAGGCGCAAAAGATGATAAGTAAAGGGTGTGTTGCCTATTTGGCTCATATCATTAATGCAGAATCAGAGGCGCCAACTCTCCAGTCTGTGCCAGTTGGTAGGGGAATTTATAGAAGTTTTTCCAGATGACCTTCCCGGACTTCCTCCAGAAAGAATCATAGAGTTTGGTATTGACCTCGTCCCGGGCACTCAGCCCATATCTATTCCTCCCTATAGAATGGCTCCAGCAGAGCTTAAAGAATTGAAAGAGCAGTTGAAAGATCTTCTTGACAAGGGCTTCATCAGGCCGAGTGTGTCACCGTGGGGTGCTCCGGTCCTGTTTGTCAAGAAGAAAGATGGGTCTCTCAGAATGTGTATTGATTATCGGCAGCTGAACAAAGTTACAGTTAAAAACAAGTATCCATTGCATAGAATTGATGACTTATTTGACCAACTTCAGGGTGCAAAGTACTTCTCAAAGATAGACTTGAGGTCGGGGTATCACCAGTTGAGAATCAGAGAAGAAGATATCCCAAAGACAGCCTTCAGGACTCGCTACGGGCACTATGAATTTTTAGTGATGTCCTTTGGGTTGACCAATGCACCCGCAGCATTCATGGACCTAATGAACAGGGTCTTCAAGCCATACTTAGACACCTTTATTATTGTGTTTATAGATAATATTTTGGTGTATTCTAAAAGCAATGAAGAACATGCAGAGCATCTTAGGATAACATTGCAGACTTTGAAAGAGAATCAACTTTATGCCAAGTTTTCTAAATGTGAATTTTGGCTCCAGTCTGTGGCATTCTTAGGCCATGTGGTATCTAGCGAAGGCATTAAAGTAGATCCCCAGAAGATTGAAGCGGTTAAGAATTGGCCAAGGCCAACAACACCGACCGAAATCTGAAGTTTCTTGGGTTTGGCAGGCTACTATAGGAGATTTGTAGAGGGCTTTTCTTCACTTGTAGCACCATTGACCAAGCTGACTCAGAAAGCAGTTAAATTTCAGTGGTCAGATATGTGTGAGCAGAGTTTTCAAGAATTGAAAAAGAGGTTGACTACTGCACCTGTGTTAACTTTGCCGACAAGTTTAGGGGGGTTCACGGTGTATTGTGATGCCTCCAGAGTAGGGCTTGGTTGCGTTCTCATGCAAGAAGGAAAGGTTGTTGCCTATGCTTCCAGGCAGCTGAAAAACCACGAAAAAAACTACCCCACTCACGACTTAGAGCTTGCAGCGGTAGTATTTGCTTTAAAAATATGGCGACACTACTTGTCTGGTGAATGTGCTGATATATATACAGACCATAAGAGTCTCCAGTACATTTTCAAGCAAAAGGAGTTAAATTTGAGGCAGAGAAGATGGCTCGAGCTATTGAAGGATTATGACATTAATATCCTTTACCATCCGGGCAAAGCTAATGTGGTGGCAGACGCACTCAGCAGAAAGTCAATGGGTGTCTTAGCTCATTTATCAGTCCAGAGGAGACCGTTAGGCCGAGAAATGCAAAAGTTGGCAAATAACGGGATCAGACTGGATGAGACAGAAGGAGGAGATATGGTTGCTTATGCCTTAGTACGTTCATCACTTATTGCACATGTTAAGGCTAAGCAAGATGAGGATCCGTATTTGGTGAAAATAAAAGATGGAGTTAGAAATAAAGAAATCACTGCTTTCACTCTTGGAAGCGATGGAGCTTTGAAGCTAAATGACAGGTTATGTGTACCAGATGTAGGTGACCTTAGAAAAGCCATCATGGAAGAAGCTCACAGCTCGAGATACTCTATTCACCCAGGTGCCACTAAAATGTATCAAGATTTGAAGGATTTGTATTGGTGGAAAGGCATGAAGAAGCAAGTGGTAGATTATGTGGTTAAATGTTTGAATTGTCAGCAAGTCAAGGCAGAGCATCAACGGCCAGGTGGTCTACTTCAGGATATAGAGATACCGCAGTGGAAATGGGAAGCGATAAATATGGATTTTGTGGTAGGCTTGCCTCGCACGTACCGTAAGCATGATTCAATTTGGGTGATTGTAGACAGACTCACAAAGTCAGCTCATTTTCTGCCAGTGAAGACAACAGACAGTGCAGAACAGTATGCTCAGTTGTACATCAAGGAAATTGTTAGGTTGCATGGCACCCCAGTCTCGATTATCTCTGACAGAGGTCCGCAGTTCACCGCTCATTTTTGGCAAGCTTTCCAGAAAAGGTTGGGAACCAAGGTCAACTTGAGCACCGCTTTCCATCCGCAGACTGATGGTCAGGCAGAAAGGACCATTCAGACCCTCGAGGATATGTTGCGAGCTTGTGTTATAGATTTTGGTGGTAATTGGGATGATCACTTGCCGCTCATTGAGTTTGCCTACAATAACAGCTATCAGGCTAGTATTGGGATGGCTCCGTATGAGGCGCTATATGGGCGTAGATGTAGATCTCCAGTGGGCTGGTTCGAACCAGTAGAGGTGCCGTTACTTGGCCCAGAGTTTGTTTATGAGGCTTTAGAGAAAGTCCAGCTAATTAGAGAAAGGCTTAAAACGACTCAGAGTCGTCAAAAGTCTTATTCTGACAAGAGGCACCGAGACTTAGAGTTCAATGTAGGTGATATGGTATTCCTAAAAGTGTCACCAATGAAGGGAGTTATGAGGTTCGGTAAGAAGGGAAAACTTAGTCCTAGATTTATCGGACCTTATGAAATTTTGAGCAAGAAGGGTAATGTGGCTTATGAGTTAGCCTTGCCAGTTGAGTTATCTTCGGTCCATCCTGTTTTTCACGTGTCTATGTTAAGAAAGTAAATCCATGATGAGTCACATGTTATTCCTTCCAACACCATAGAAATTAATACAGACTTGAGTTACGAAGAGGTACCAATCCAGATTCTAGATAGGCAAGTTAGAAAGTTAAGAACAAAAGATATAGCTTCGGTGAAAGTATTGTGGCGTGGTCAAAATTCAAAAGAGGCTACCTGGGAGGTTGAGGAAGACATGAAGAAAAGGTATCCCTATCTATTTGAAAAACTAGGTATGTGAACTATAAAGGTTTAATTTATATTTAATTTTTCCAGTTAATTATGAGATATTATGTGGTTTACCTCCTTGCCGGAGTATATTTAATTCGTTAGTGTTATTTAGCTCCTTGCCGGAGTTTGTTTGATTTATTATTGAGATTCAGCTCCTTGCCGGAGCATGTTTTATTTATTGTTGGGATTTACCTCCTTGCCGGAGTGATATTGGTTATTTTGAGCTATTATTAGTGCCTATGGATGGCTTGTTATGGTGTATTGGTTGTTGTTGTGGTATTTCTGACAGAGATATTTTTTCGGATAGTCCAGTTACAGGGGAAGAATGTGACGTTCTTCAAAATATCCTAAATTTTAGGACAATTATGGGCATGAGAAATATTTACGTAAAGTCGTTCCTTATGTATGTCGAGGTCCGAGTATTAAGTATAGGGTGAACGTGAATTATGATACTATCTTGGATGAGGTGTAAATACTCAATAATATTGAAAGTGGAAGGAGGAGTTGAAAGAGGCCAAGAATTAAAACTAACTTATATTGGCTAAAAATTAAAATAGTAGTGTATGGCTAATATATTAAGGAGCCAGACAAAAGAGAGCTAGTTAGCAAAGAAAATAAAAATCCTTTGACCAATTAATAATAAAATATTTGAGCAAAGCTTAGCAAAGCACATATCATATCAGTACTTAGGCGTTTAAAGCCTGAACCGAAACTACTTCGCGCAACTCTTCCTAAGCCAAAACTGAAGCGGGGAATCATACCATCTCCAATTCAACCTTCAAGTTAACGTCAAGGTAAGTTCTTCTTGCGGATTAGTGAAATTATATTATGATTATACAAGAATTTAGCATCTTAATAGATTATATTTATTGAAAAGTTTCTCAAAAACCTAGAAAGTTAAGAGTTGAACCTAAGTTCTTAAATTGGGGTAAAGATGAGAACTTTGGAATTGATTACGTAAATTGATTGTTGTAGTTGGTTGGTAACGTGAAGTACGTCGTTTGGAGTTACGTTTGGACTCGAGGAACAATCGAGGTGAGTTGATATAACCCTTTACCAAAGAGGTTTTTACTCACAAAATCCCGCCTACCAAGTGTTTGATAAAATGTCTTAAAGAGTTAATATGCACTTAATTGGAGCGAGAGAGTGCATATTAGCTAAACCCCATTCAAGTTATCATTCATGAGTCTATCCTTGAGTTATATGCATTGATTTTCATATTTTGTTATGATAATTTACGTTATATTATATGTCCATTTTTTTTATGGATTAGAGAATTACTTGAATTATATTGAATAATCCCTTCATATATTTATGTCAAGTTTACTCAAGAAATTATGGTTTATGTTTATGGATTATATTCAAGAAACGTATTGGACCCTAAAGTGGTCAAGTAGAGTTTTATAAAAATATTTTGGGAGTTACCTTGAGATTCTGAGAAGGGTTTCGTGACCATTGGTGGTTAATGTTGACCCCGAAACTACTCGTGCCAGAGTGGGAGTTTAGTATAACATTTGCCTGACACGGCCAAGGCACAAAATGCGCAGCATGCTATCACCTGGAACTGTGTGGCGCCACAGTGAAGGGGCCTATTCGATCAGGCGGGGATCGAACCCGTGCCGATCACACGGTGACTTTATGTATTCATGTTATGTCAGAGTTAATTGGTACTCCCCAAAAAGTAAAGAAACGATATATATGTCTATGTTTAAAGTTCGAAATTTTATTATTTTAAGTTATTTCAATTTCTTTAGATATTTTACATTCTCATGGTTTACGAGTTGTGTGCATATCAAGTTTCTTTTAAAAGTCTCCTTCCCGCTTTAGTGGGGGGTCGTTGAGACTCACTGAGTACCGCCGTGGTGTACTGACGTTCTCTTTTGGGAACCTACGTTGTCCTATTGCGCAACGTAGGAACCGGTGTTGCAGATACTCAGGCGACAGGCTAGGATTTTTCCCTCACTTCCAGTGCTATTGGTGAGCTCCGCTTTCGTTCGTGGAGTACTTTCCTTTCGAGTCAGCTTATTTAATTGTTTACTTCGTCGTGAACTAGCCAGGGAGCTCATGTCCTGCGCAGTGCGTCAGTTTATCAGTAGAGGCTTCATAGACAGTCTAGTATTTTGGGTTTGTGGCCCGGTCTTGCATTGTTTTACACAGAAACGTAACTTGACTGTGGTATTTTCAAGAATGATATTTTCTTAAGAATATTATTATTATTTTTCAGACTATTTACGTTTAAGAGAATTGTTTAAGTTGCATGTATTCTCAGGGTTAAGACAGAATAGATAAGTGCAAGTGGTTCGCTCGGTCAAGCTAAGGTACCGGGTGCCGGTCATCGCTCGTTTCGAAAAACGGGTCGTGACAACTCCAAAAATCTCTTAAAACCTCTTTTGAGTCGCCACTCGTTTTTCTTGATTTCGGAAAAAATGGGTGTGACAGCTTGGCGACTCCGCTGGGGACACTTGAGGTTCCGAGCTTGATTTGATCTTATTGGCTTTCGTAAAATGCGTGGTTGAAATTGTTTGTTTGATCTTTGTTTGATTGTGTGACTTTGTTGCTTAGTTGTTGCGTGTTTAATGCTTTGATGTCTGTCATCATTTGCATAACCCAAAAATTTCTTTCGGATCAAATTTTACCGGAGTGTGTTATGCGCACACGGCCCATCTGTTGAGTCACCCGCGTCTTTAGGGAGGGGGCTTCCGATGGATGGAGTCGGCGGAAAGCAAAGCAGCCGCTGGCGACCATGTGTGCCCTCGAAATGACCTTGTCTAGTGAACCCCAAACTTAGTTCAGCCTTTAGAGCATATTTATGTGCATTCATGCATTTAAAACCTAGCGGGGCTCTTTGGTATCAAGTCCTTTGTAGGTGGCCTACCCAAAGTTCAGCATACCTATGTGAAGTATTTGTTTGCAATTCTTGAGAGGTAGATAGATAAATTATGCGGGTCATTCTGTAATGGGTTGTGAGACGAGGCAAATTGAATGGTGACTTAAAGTGGGAAGAAAGAGGATAAGTGTTTTTTCTTAGTTTCTAGTTATAGATTTTTCAGCTTTTCAACCAAAAAAAAAAAAAAAAATTGGCAAAAATGAAAATGGAAAAAAAAGAGCGTGTGTTTCTTTTGTTCCTTTTCAGAAGTATTCGCACGAACTACGTGGGCATGATTCTCTAGGTGAGATACATAGGCAACCCATATAGGGTTCAGTTCGCTTAAAAAAAAGTGAAAAATTGAAAAAAAAAAAGATGTGCTTTTTTGTCTTTCTACTGTAATTGCACAAATTTCGCAAGCCTGGTTCTCTAGGGGAGATACATAGGCAACCCTTATCGGGTTCGGTTCTCTTTTATTAATTTTTTTTTTAAATTTTTTTAACTGCCCCGGGCTGAGTCTTTTGCATAACATTTTTGTAAATATCGTTCTCAAGCTTTTAAGGCTGATTCGCGTTTTAGTTTTCTTCTTGCAAATATTTTGTAAAAATCAAAGGTTGACCTGTGACAAACTAAGCTTTTCACTCAAGCATCTTCTTCCAGTCAATCAAGTTTTTCTCCAATGGGTCCTAACATACCAATTCCTTCCAGCTTCATCATCCCAACAGTTGCCAAAGAGTCTCTTACAAAGGAAGATCGAGTCCATTTGCAATATTATATAGCCTGCATATGCCAAATCTTGGGTCTGCCATCCCTTTCACTTTCCGCTATGCCTACAAACGTGAAGACTTCTCTTCCTGTCCAAAAGTCAGCATCTGATCGATCACCTACGGTTCCCCAATCCCAGCCACATGACCATGATCATCACTTCACCACCAAGCCCTTTTCTAGCACAAATCTGACTATTGGAATACTATCTCAACATTTGGACCATGAGAATTGTCAGCATGCGGTCGCCCCTCCTACCTAACTGTCGCTTTTGGGGATTAAGAAAAAGGCCAATGAGAGTTTTGATGAATATGCCTCTCGATGGATTAAGCAGGCAATTAGGGTTAGGGCATCTATGGATTCAAAAGAGATGAGTAGTGTGTTTATCTTAGCACAAGATGGTGACTATTATCAGCATTTGTCACCAATGATGGGAAAGTCTTTCATTGAGGTATTGAAAAAGGGTAATGTGGTGGAAGAAGGTTTGAAATCAGGTTTATTAGTTAGTTCTGCTGAGTCGAGGGTTGCAACACTAGCCATTCAGGTAGAACCAAGTGAGGCTATGCGAACAATAAATGGTGACAAGGGAAAATTTGCAGAAGGAGTAGTTGCACCATTGATTAATCATATCCAGTACCAACAAGCTCCATCCCAATCCAAATACCCCACATTTCCATACCATTCCGCACCTATCCAACCACCTCTTCATCAATTATGCTCAACATTCGAACTATCAACTGAAAGAGACTGTCGCCTAGTCATCACTTTGCTTGAATCACTAGAAAGTGTTTTTGGAAAGCTATTTGCTAAAAGAATGTTGGGAGTAAAAGATCAAAAGACTCCCTACACTTCTCATCTTGATGCTTCAAAACATTGTATGTACCATTCTTATGCATGTGGTCATGATACTGAAGATTGTCTTGATTTGAAGCGTGACATTCAAAAATTGATTTATAAGGGTTTGGTGAAGATAGATTTAGAGCCTCTTCCTACAAATCATCCAAGCCACTTGCCACACAATACTTTTCACCAGCATATTCAGTGCTTGCCTTTCCCAAAATATCAGACTCCTCAAGGCAATCTAGTTCGAGCCTCTCAGTTTGTCTGAGAATCTAAGCCTTCACACGTATTCATCCCTTTGTTAGAATCTCAATCGGACATCTTTGAGAAATTGTAGTCTTCTAATCTTCTTTGTCCCGTTCAAGCCAAGGCATATGTGAGAATATCCAAGTCTTTTGACCCTATGAAGCATTGCACTTTTCAATCCAATATGATGGGTCATGATACAAATCATTGTACGCATTTGAAGAATTTGATCCAGGACTTTACCTATCAAGGGTACATAAAAGTGGAAATGTCTGATTTAGCTGATAGGGAATTGCTTGCATCATTGGTTAATGTTGATGCCACCCCAAGGTTCACTCTTATTGGATTGCCCATTGTGCATATCAAAGCAGCAATCACAACTTTGCCCAGCCAATTCTAGAAAGACAACAAAAGAAAGGCCGTTTTATTCCTTGGAGCACACAAAACACTGGTGCGATGCATAAAGGAAAGGAAAAGGCCATTGAGCAGATTGGTGCTAAGAAGCATACCGCTATACCATTTGTTTGGGGAAATAGGTTGGAGTCATCTGATGAGGAATTCGAGGATCATTAATCTCTTGCTGCTTAAGGGATTTTTGGAGTCTAATGGCATGGTTCTCAGTTTGACCTACCCTGAAGTCTTGTTTCAAGTCCTAGCTTGTCATTTCGACATCATGCCTTTACTATGTAGAGCCTCATTATGGTTTTTTCCTTTAAAGTGTCAATAATTGAGTCGGTAGGTCCGTAGTTTTAAAGGGTCAGTATTGAGTTGTGTCATATCTGTTCCCATGGGTTTACCTTTATAGTCTTATATCGTCTTAAATGTCGGTCTATTTGAGTCAAGTCACGTCGATCTCTTTTCATTTTGGTCCTGTTATGTTCCCAGTCAGTTAATATTATAAATGAACATCTTACTTTTATTTTCTATTAATTCTTTGTCCTATAACAAGTTCTCATTTTTGGTTTGAGCTGACATGCATGAAAGATCAATCAATTACAAGAAGCTAACACAATCTAGACTTGACAGTGAAGACTCGAGAGCAGTGCGACCAGGAAAGAGAGCCAAATGGAAGCTATTTTAAGTGATAATCTCATCCCTGGCATCTGGAAACATAAGTGCGAAAAAAAGTCTTCTGCTCCACATTAGCAATGTCATGTAGGTTCTATTGTTCAGCTATGAAAACTATGCACAATCTCTTGATAAGGCATTTTCAATATTGGGAAGATGAAAGGCTGCCCTTCTACTACCTAAACACTGCTGCATCTTTTGTCAAGCCCTTTCAGCCTAAAAGTTTATTCTCGAGCCCTCTTTTGGAATCAACGTTAAAAAAGAAAAGGAAATGGAAACGTATTTTGTTAAGTCTTTTCTTAGTTTTGCTTTACTAATATCAAAAAAAAAAAGGGAAAAAACAAAATATAGAAAAAAAAGAGAAAAAAAAAAGAAAGAAAAAAAAGAGAAAAAAAAGAAGAAGAAGAAGAAAGAAGACGTGTCATATAAGCATCTTTTGTTTGAACTACGTCTGACCTGAATCTTGCTACGGCATGATACGTAGGCAGCCTTACCCTGGGGTTCAGTCACACCAATAAAAGATCCAGAATTTTCTCAATTCAATAACAGGGGCAATTTTTTGAAGGTTCTATACTCCCAATCTCACAAACTGGAGCATATTTTTTGTTGAAAAGATCCCAAAAGTTGTAAATAAATTATCTGCATTCATGTCAAATTTTGATCCTTACACCCTTTCTTTCTAGCCATTGTCCAAAAGCCTGCATTACAGTCCAAATAAAGTCCTTTTTGATCAATTTTGAAGATGCCAAGTCAAGAGATACATGCTAGTTCCTGACAGTACTAAACAAGGTTGCATGCAAGAAAAAAAAAGAAGAAGAAAAAAAAAAGAGTCTTGTTGGTGGAAACCCGTACGGGCACTACAAGGAGACTGTGAGCATGAGAGCACAATCGAGACATTTTTCATGTGATCATTTGAATAGCAAAAGTAAAATGCAATAGAATGTGCATCACAGAAGAATCCTACAAAGGAACCGGTCGCAGGGGTCAGATATCTAAGATTGAAAGGTCCAAGTGCATGTCATGTTCAATAATGTCGGCGTCAGTTCAAAATCATTTCTTTTCTTTTTCTTTTTTTGGTTGAGTCATTTGGGTCAAGCACCTTCCACTAGTAGGGTCGTCATTTTCTTCACCTCAATTTTCGGGGTCAAGGTCAAACGAAATCATGTTGGTTGTTCTTTAGAAAATCCCCAAAAGCAGTGTAAAGAGATAAATGATTAAAAATCATCTTTGGACTTTTGAATGTGTTTGACATCTCATGTTGAATCAATATTTGCTTGTTTATGGTCTGATGGAGTTAGATTGCTCTCTGGTCTTAAGTAGTTGCATAACGTTCCCCAGGTTTGGTGAATATTGCATCCCACTGGCGGATCTCTTCAAGGCACCGCATAAAGCTCACTAGCCTTTAGCTTACTCCTTTAAGCCACTCCTAAACATCAGTGCCAAGCCCGAAAGCCAAAACCTTTTAGCCAAGCCCAACCATCTCACATCAATCCACGCCTACTGACCAAGCTCCAATCTAGCACGCAGTTTGTCACAAGCCTGCCAATTTTCAAAATTCATAAGTTTTTTTTAAACAGGGGCAGCTTTTGTTTGCTTCATGCAATTGCATTTTTAACATGACTTGTTGCATTTAAATTTTATAACCTCTGTGTCTTTGAATTTTAAGCTTGTGCAAAGGCTATATGCCTCCGAATTTTCACAAAGGCCAAATGTCTCTTAATTTGCATAAAGGCTATATGTCTCCGAATTTTCACAAAGGCAAAATATCTCGTAATTTGCACAAAGGAGAAATGCCTCTTAAAAGATGAGTACGCCAAATCAAAAGAATGCATTTGAGTCCAAAAGGACATCCCCAAAGAATTGACAAGTGCCAAAACAGGGGAAAGCAGGGGCCCAAAAAAAAAAAGGATCGTTGGAAAGCTAATTGTTTTAAAACAGGGGCAAAAATTTTCTTTTTGTTTTGTTTGTGTTTTTTGAAATTGCAGGTATTTATTTGCAAGTTCAGGCGCCCACCTACAAATGCGGGTATTTCTTTTCAAGTCAGGTACCCACCTTCCAATGCGGGTATTTCCTTTCAAGTTCAGACGCCCACCTTCAAATGCAGTTCAGGCACCCACCTACAAATGCGGGTATTTCCTTTTAAGTTCAGGCGCCCACCTACAAATGCGGGTATTTCTTTTCAAGTTCAGGCGCCCACCTTCCAATGCGGGTATTTTCTTTCAAGTTCAGGCGCCCACCTACCAATGCAGGTATTTCTTTCCAAGTCAGGCACCCACCTACAAATGCGGGTATTTCTTTTCAAGTCAGGCATCAACCTTCCAATGCGGGTACTTTCATTCAAGTTCAGGCGCCCACCTATAAATGCGGGTATTTCTTTTCAAGTCAGGCACCCACCTTCCAATGCGGGTATTTTCTTTCAAGTTCAGATGCCCACCTTCAAATGCGGGTATTTCTTTTCAAGATCAAGCGCCCACCTTCAAATTCGGATATTTTCTTTCAAGTCCAGGCACCTACCTTCTAATGCGTATATTTCTCTCCAAGTTCAGGCGCTCACCTTCAAATGCGGGTATTTCTTTTCAAGTTCAGGCGCCAGACTTAAAATGCGGGTATTATCTTCTCAAGTCCAGGCACCCACCTTCAAATGCGGGTATTTCTTTTCAAGTTCAGGCGCCCACCTACGAATACGGGTATTTCTTTTCAAGTTCAGGCGCCCATATTCAAATGCGGGTATTTCTTTGAAAGTTCAAGCACCCACCTTCAAATGCGGGTATTTTCTTTCAAGTCCAGGCACCCACCTTTCAATGCGGGTATTTCTTTTCAAGTCAGGCACCCACCTTCCAATGCGGGTATTTCCTTTCAAGTTCAGGTGCCCACCTACAAATGCTGGTATTTTCTTTCAAGTCCAGGCACCCACCTTCCAATGCGGGTATTTCTTTTCAAGTTCAGGCGCGCTCCTTCAAATGCGGGTATTCCTTTTAAAGTTCAGGAGCCACCCTACAAATGCGGGTATTTCTTTGCAAGTTCAGGCACCCACCTTCAAATGCGGGTATTTTTCTTTCAAGTCCAGGCACCCACCTTCAAATGCGGGTATTACCTTCCAAGTTCCGGCACCCACCTTTATAGGCGGGTATTTTATTCCAAGTTCAGGCACCGACCTTCAAATGCGGGTATTTTCTCTCAAGTTAAGGCACCCACCTTCAAATGCAGGTATTTTCTCTCAAGTTCAGGCGCCCATATGCAAATGTGGGTTTACCTCTAAGTTCAGGCATGCAATTGGGAAAGGCATCTCAAAGGAAAATCAAGCTTGCATCCTGAATCGAGCCTGAAAGACTACCATCAGCCAAGACTTTGAAAGAATACAATAAAGTCACACTAGAGAAATTTTAGAGTCGCAGTCAAGAAAAGATCAAGTCTCATTTGCTAAAAGATGATCAAGTGATAAGTCAAGTGAAAAAGCACCGTAAATTTTTTACAAGTCAAGTAATGCAAGAAATTTTGAGCACCAGGCGCCCACCTGAAGAACGCGGGACAACAATTGAAGATCCAAAACAAGATAGATAGGATTTGCAATTTTTCTTTGTGTTTACTTTTCTTTTTTATGTAATGGCAGGACCTGCGGACCGGAACCTCGACGGTACCTTACTCGACTTTCTACCACTTCCATTCCAATGAGTCGGGTCAAAAATAGGTTACGTTGATTACTTCTTTGCCCGAAAACTCGAACTCTTAGAGTTTCCGAGTAAAGAGGGGCAGCTGTAATCACCTAATTTTGACCCTCCCACTCCAAAATTCATCATTTGTAGGGTCCAATAGGACTCGTTTTTTATATTTGATTTTTAGTCAATTTAGTAGTTTTTATAAGAAAATCAAAAAAATGTACAAAAATAGTCACTTTGCACACGTAGGACAATTTCCAATTTAATTTCACCAAAGGGGATTGCCTTGCAAATCAATCACTTACACCACCAACACGTCATTTTACATTCACTTTTCACATATGGTCACATTTAATTCTACCAATTTTTAAAGTAGTCACACCACACACTCACGTGCAGAGATTCCATATAGCATACACATCACATCAGCTACTCCAACACGTTAAATTTGCGCACACAGGCACATTTAATTTTTGTTTTCTACACCATGACCTTACATTACCACCGTCATTCACAAGCACACTCCTGCCCATTTAAATCCAATTTGTACAAAATGAAATAGCTACTCTTTGGCCCATTACACATCCTCAAAGCCCATACACAAAAATATATAAGACACACACAACAGAAAAGGGGGACAATTTTACACAGAGAAAGCTGAGAGGCACAAAACCCTAGGAAAGATTCCTTTAAGCAAAATTAGCCGCCATTCACGACACCATAGCAGCACCTTATTTACTTTAAATTGCACCATGAATCACTATCAAATATGACCATGAGATGACTTTCCATTTACAAAGCATAACTACATCCTTGTGAAAAAGAAAAAAAAAAAACCTTTAGCTTCTTGTTAAATTTAGTTCATAAAAACATATAAATATTTTCGATGTCTTTTGCTTGATAACATGTTATAAAAGAAGAAAAGATATATACATAAAATGGAGTCCATATTCATTTCAGTCATAGTTCTTTGAGTTTCTGTCATTGAATTCCAATAATAGTGTGGTTGAGGTTCGAGTCTATCGTTGGTTTGCGTCCGTTCGTGGTTCTTTGGTTCCTGTGCCAACTCCATTTTCGAGCAATCATCTCTGTTCCTCTATGAGCTTATTAATGTTCTTGCACTGACCAACAATATTCACATTTGAGGTCCATTCCTTTACCTTGCTTTATTAACTTTTGTCTATGTTATTACGTTTTGCTTGATGAATGTCTTGTTTGTGATTTCTCGTTTACTTTAATGGAATTATCTGCTTGTCTAAAGCTTCATGATTAAATTTGTTCTCTTTAGTTTAATCTTGGAAAAATTATAAATGAAGTTTCAATGGATTGCATTGGACAATTGTTTTTTAAAAATCAAAAGATGTCCGTGCTTGCTTTGAATTATTTATGTACTTATTTATCCAGTTGGGATGTCCCGGTTTACAAAAGATGTAAAAGATGATCGTTCGTGAGAAGATCCGGGATGTCGGGTGCGCTTTAATGTAGTATAGTATAGTATAGTATAGTATAGTATAGTTTATTTTATTTTATTTTGAGATTGTATCGAACTGTATATAATTTTACCTGCAGGTGCTTGTGCGTCTGTGCATTTCAATCAAACATTTCTCAAAAGCCAACAAAGATCAAATGAGCAGCTATGCGTAGCATATGGTCGAGGAGTGCCTAACACCTTCTCCCTGATCAATAGAACCTTCGTACCTAATCTCTGTTTTCGCAAACCAATTAATCAGGTGTCATTAATTTTAAAAGAGATTTTTCTTCTAAAAAAATTTAAAAAAAAGTGCAAGTATTTATGAAAAGTCGATTAGGTGATCCAGCACGCCTAGTTGACATATTTTCTTCACTTTTATTGTTGGGTGGCGACTCCGAAAACCCCTTAAAAACCTTTTTTGAGTCTCCACTCGTTTTCTTGATTTTAGAAAACAATGGGTGTGACACTAACATACCATCTCCTCTTGTCGGCCACAAGTTTCTCATGTACTCAATGTAGCCCTGAGAAGGAACACCTAAATTCTCACCAAGCTCAATAAAATCAAACTTGATCACCAATCCCTTCACTATGGTTGTCACAATTCTCTCACTTACTGTGCAATTCTAGTAAAACTCTTGAACCTCCTGCTCTCGCAGCTGTCTAGTTCGATCATGAAACAGGTTCAACCAACCCTGAGCATTTAGCTTAGCACCAAGCTGTGTCATATCCTCCGGCTCTAGGTCGGTGAGAATTTTACCTTTCACCAATGGCAGACTCCTAAAGTAAGCCATTCTCCTCTTCTTGTCTTCCTTGTCATCTCCAGCCACCAAATTTTTTTTGGAACCTCTCCTACGAACCTCAGGTTCCTCCACAACCTTCTCCTGTTGCTCTCTAACAGAACCTCGAGTAGCAGGTCTCCTAACAAGACTCATTGTCTTCCTACTGCTTTCTCCCATACCTTCAGCTTTACCAGAACTTCCAATTTTAGAACTACCCATAAATTCTCCTCCCTTTACCAAGCTTCGTTTCTTCACAATTTTACCATGTTCCTGAATCACAGGCCTTTTACCCAATCTCCTCTATTCCTCCACCACCACACTGGAGGAACCTTCACTAGCTTGAGGAGTTGGATTCGCCTCAGGAAACACAACATTCAAAGGTTCAGTAAAATCTACACCTTCTTCATTCTCTTCCACATAATCATCAATTTCCCTCAGATCTGCATCATCACCTGCCACAGACCCAGAGAATGAACCAGGTTTTTTCTCAGGTTCCTTGGTAGGTTCAGCGGATTTTTCTTCTCCCCTATCACTACTAGGCTTTTCCACCACAGGAACTGTCACAGGAACAGGTTCCTCAGTCTTTTTTTAACTAAACCACCATCTGCATTAAAAGACTTTTCTTTCTCAAGATTTTCAACTACCTCCCTCTCCTTTACACTAACTTCAGCCAGTACTTCCTTCCTTAAATCTACAGGCTCAGAAGGTAAACTAGTTTCTATAACAACAGTACCAGCAGGGGAACTAGGGTTTACCTTTTCAATTTCTTGAACATTTTCTTGAATCACCTCGACCCTTTCTTCCGTACCAGCCACTGAAGTACTTTCCCCCTTGCTAGTTGCTTCCTCCGTCAACTTCTTCTGCCTCAATTTTGCGAACTTTTTTGCCATCACTATAGAGCGACTCGCAGCCAGTTGCTTAACATTGTTACAGAGTGTTGAGTTTTTTCTTAGAGAGAGAATGAGAGAAATTTTCTAGAGATAATTTTTGTCCTTTACACCGATAGAAACAATGTATCTCTGATTGCTTAATGGAATAGAGAAGGTTATTAGGTCGTATCGGGAAGGGGAACGAGTGATGGGATGTGAAAAAGCTGTTATAACATAATGACGCATAGGAGCTGACGCCAGCAGGTTCAAAGAATTTGACTTTTAAACACCCACCACTAATCCGGCGGAAAGTAAGGTTAATTGGTAACAAATTGGCCATGTAAGAAAAGTATTATACTTACTAAGTAAAATAAAATGTGTACCTGAATGTCCATGCACCGGGTTATGCAATGATATCCTTTATTCAAAAATTTTGCCAGCATCTAAGTCATGAAAACAGGTTCCAAATAGGTTAGCAAGCAAAATAATTAAGTTTCATTTATAGAATCAACTAAACAAAGTTAAGCTAGGTAAAACAAGGAAATTTTTCTAGCCAATCATTGGGTGAACCAGGTGCTGGCTCGTTCAGTGTATCTTGGTCATCCATAACTCAAGCCTGTTCTTTTCAAATTGTACCCTGTTCAATGCCTTAGTGAAGATATCAGTAATTTGATCTTGAGTCCTCCAAAAATTCATGGTAATTAGGCCTTTTTCAACATTGTCCTTTAAAAAGTGATGTCTAATATCAATATGCTTTGTTCTCTGATGCTGGACCGAGTTCTTGGCTATATTGACTGCACTGATATTGTCACAAAAGATTGGAATTGGTCCACACTTGATTCCAAAGTCCTCCAACTGCTGCTTGATCCATAATAGCTGTGAACAATACAAAGCAGCTGCTACATATTCAGCCTCAGCTGTCGATAATGCCACTGAATTTTGCTTCTTAGTGGCCCATGAAACTAAACAAGGACCTAGGAAGTGTGCCATCTTAGATGTACTTTTCCTATCAACCAAGTGACCAGCATAGTAAGTATCAGCATAACCAATTAGATCAAAACTTCCACATTTTGGATACCATAGACCAAGATCTTGAGTTCCTTTCAAATATCTCAAGATTCTCTTGACTACAGTTAAATGTGACTCTTTTGGCTTTGACTGGAACTAGCACACAACCCCACACTATAAATAATGTCTGGACGACTTACAGTTAAATACATTAAGGAACCAATCATCTCTCTGTATTTAGTTTCATCAATTGAAGCACCAGTTTCATCCAAATCTATCTCCGTTCCAAGAGCAATGGGTGTGTTCATGTCCTTACCAGACTTCATATCATACTTCTTTAAAAGCTCCTTGATGTACTTCTACTGATGGATCATGGTGCCTTCCTGAGTTTGCTTGATTTGTAAGCCTAAGAAGAAATTCAGCTCACCCATCATACTCATCTCAAATTCACTTCCCATCAGGTCTGCAAACTCCTTGCAAAGGTTCTCATTAGTAGCGCCAAAAATGATGTTTTCTACACATACTTGAACAATTAGCAGGTCCTTGGCTTTCTTCCTAAGAAACAATGTATTGTCTATTTTACCCTTGTAAAACCATTCTTCAATAAGAAACCAGACAACCTTTCATACCAAGCCCTAGAAGTTTGTTTCAACCCAAACAGTGCAGGTCAAGTTTGCAGACATGATCAGGAAACTCTGTACTTTCAAAGCCAGGCGGTTGAACCACGTACACCTCTTCATTCAGATAACCATTAAAGAATGCATTCTTCACATCCATCTGGTACAGCTTAAACTCCATGTAAGCTGCAAAGGCAATTAGCATTCTAATGGCTTCCATTCTAGCAATAGGTGCAAAGGTTTCATCATAATCGATTCTTTCTTCTTGTACCTTTGAACCACAAGTCTTGCCTTGTTCCTTGTTACTATGCCATGTTCATCCAGCTTATTTCTAAAGACCCATTTAGTACCAATGATGGACCTGTCCGCTGGTCGAGGGACCAGGTGCCATATCTTACTTCATTCAAACTGATGAAGTTCCTCTTGCATAGCAATCACCCAATCTGGATCCTTCAGTGCTTCTCGTACATTCTTAGGTTCTATTGAGGACAGAAAAACAAAGAATGCACAGAAGTTCTTTAGAGCTCTTCTAGTAACAATTCCAGTATTCAAATCAGAGATGGGGTTCTCCAGTGGATGGGAACTTTGATACTTCCAAGGTTTAGGTTGAATCTGCTGAGTAGTGTTTCCAAGAGGAGTTGAGTTATCTTGGTCATCTTCATCTTGCTCTTCAGTTCCCCCTATCTGATTTCCTTCTAGTTCCCCCTGAGTCTGATCCTTATCAGCACGATTATCTTTATCACTATTCAGGTTCTCAGGGTCTTCAGCAGGTTCATCTCTAGCAAGACCAATCTCCTGATCATCATTTTCTTGTCTGTTTGCAACATCTTCAGATTCATCAAATACCACATGCACACTTTCTTCTACAGTCATGGTCCTCTTGTTGAACACTTTATAAGCTTTACTTTGTGAAGAATATCCCAAAAAGATGGCCTCATCACTTCTAGCATCAAACTTCCCTAGAGGTTCTTTCCTATTGTTATGCACGAAAAACTTGCACCCAAAAGCTCTGAGATGTGCAATATTAGGTTTCCTGCCTCTAATCAGCTCATAGGGAGTTTTCTCTAATAAAGGACGGATAGAACAACAATTCAGTAAGTAGCAAGCGGTGTTAACTGCTTCAGCCTAGAAACTCTTTGACAGACCACTTGACAACAACATAGTTCTAGCCATGTCCTCTAAGGACCTGTTCTTCCTTTCAACTATACCATTCTGCTGAGGGGTCCTTGGTGCAGAGAAGTTGTGATCCACACCATGTTTGTTACAATACTCTGCAAACTTAACATTCTCAAACTCCGTTCCATGGTCGGACCTGATACTTACCAGTTGAAACCCCAGTTTCTTCTGACTAACTCTGACCCAGTCCTCGAACATATCATATGCTTCATCCTTAGATCTGAGGAACAGGGTCCATGTGTATCTGGAGTAGTCTTCAACAATTACCATTACGAACCTCTTACCTCCTCTGCTCCTCACCTTCATTGGTCCACACAAGTCCATGTGAACCAGCTCAAGTAGTTTAGAAGTACTAACCACTTTCTTTGACTTGAATGAAGATCTTACATGTTTCCCCCACACACGCATCACAAATCTTGATGTCATTGAACCTCTTGCTTGGCATTCTAAGAACCAGGTCTTTTGACACCAATTTATTCAACTGAGTCAAGCTTGCGTGTCCTAATCTCTTATGCCACAACTGACTATCATTCTCCAGCACATTCAGACAAGTCAAATTATTCTCAGGAAGAGAACCTAATGTAGCCTTGTACACATTATTTGCGCGTTTTCCTTCCATTATCACTTCACCAGTCTGCAGGTTCTTTACAGTGCAACCTATATATGTGAAACTAACAAGATTTCCTCTATCACATAGTTGAGAGATACTTAGGAAATTGTGCCTTAATCCATCCACACAGAGTACATTGTCAATAGCATGATTAAGGGATCTCCCAACCTTTCCAATACCAATAATTTTACCGCTCTTGCCTCCTCCAAAAGCCACACTACCCCCTTAAAATGCTGCGAGTGAGAGAAAGTTTCTTCTATCTCCTGTCATGTGCTTGGAACACCCACTATCAAGAATCCAGCTTGGGTTGTTCTATCTTACTCCATCATGCAAAAGAAAATCAAGGGTTAGTAACAGGAACCCAGGCTAGCTTAGGTCCCTTTTTGTTATAGAACGGATGAATCAAATCTTTTCTAGCCCAATAAGGTAAAACTGATTTTTTATTCTTTTGCACTGCTCCTTTTGCAATACTGCATTTATTCTTTATATGAACCGTCTTACCATACAAGAAGCAGATTTTTTTGCAAGGAAGTCCTACATATTCACTATTAGGGTTCCAAGCAGGTAACGATTTTCTATGTCCTACACCAGTTTTACCTCTATTATGATTTTCATGCAACCAATTCAAAGCTTTAGAGGACTTGTTCCATTTAATGAGTCTGGTGAGCTCAGAGTTAGCTTTTTCAGCCTTTTCCTGAAGAACCCGGTTCTTCTCAGTTTCCTGATGTAAAACCTGATTTTTCTTTTTAAGCTCAGCTTCAAGTTTCATTTGAGCCTCACTAACTCCTTGCTTACCAGACACTTCTTTCAGTTTTTGTTTTTCAAGTTCGAGTGCAGAAATTTTCTTTTGCTCACTAAGCAATTGTTCTTTTAATTGACGACTTTCAAATTCAAGGGCTGAGACTTTCTGATTTAGTTCCAAAACTTGGGCTTCACTAGCAGTTAATTCCTTTTTAAGATTAGTTTTAGCTTTTTCCAAGTTTTTATTTGTCATTGAGTAATCAGACACAACCAAAATTAGTTGGTCCTTCTCAGAAACTACCCGTTCCTTCTCAGTTCTCAAATTTTCAATGCCTTCAATTAAAGTCAGAACAAAAAAATTTAATTCCCTAGGGGAGCAAGTATGAAGTCTAGTTTTCAGTTCATCGAGACTTACCTCAGGTGGATCATCAGTGGAATGTTCATCATCAGCCATCAGTGCTAATGGAGAGTCATCTTCAGGTTCATCTTTCTCCTTAATGCTCTGAAGTTGGGTGGACGTTTGGTCTTAGGTTCATTCTCCTTTGTAGCCCCAAACCTTTTCCACTCAATATCCCACAAAGGGCAGTCCTTTATGGCATTATCCTTCTTGTTACACTTGAAACACCCTGAGTAGTCCGGACTATCAACTATGTTGTTCTTGGCAGGAGTCACCTTGGTTCTTCTTTTCTCAAGACTTAAGGACTTTCTTACAGCATTTACCAAGACCATCTCATGTTCAGAGACTTCATACTTCCACCTTGATTCTTGACTATTTCATCAGTTCATGGGTTTTCAGACTACCAACAAGTTCATTCAACTCAATCTTATCAAGTTCTTTTGATTTAATGATAGCTGTAACCTTTGATTCCCATGAATATGGTAGAATCCTGATAATATTTTCTACTAAATCTTCATTGGTCACAATCATACCCAGGGGCTTCATCTCATTCGTTATGATTGTGAACCTAGTCATCATGTCCTGGATAGACTCAGATTCTCCCATAGCAAATAACTTGAACTTTTTCTTCAGCATCTGGATCCTTGATTTCTTTACTCGTGAAGTTCCTTCATGAGCAATTTGTAGAGCATCCCAAATTTCCTTGGCAGTCTTATATGAAGAAACTCTATTGTATTCATCAGGGCCAAGTCCACATATAATGAGCCTCTTAGCTTTCGCATTCTTCTCAACCATCTTAAAATCAGCATCAGTATACTAAGATATCTCTTTGGGAACAGTTTGCTGATTAGGTGGCTGTCCAACAGTTTTGCTGGGAATAAGAGGTCCATCCTTAGTAATGATCTATAGCTGAAAGTCTTCAGCTTGAATGAAGCCCTCCATTCCGCCTTTCCACCATCCATAGTATTGGTCATTGAGCTGAGGAGGCATGTTCATGGATTATCCTTCGGTTATGATCGGTGGTGCACTCATTGTTCAGATCCTTCTCAAGATGTTAGTCTTTATGTGAGAGAACCTGCTCTGATACCACTTGTTGCACTTGGTGCACGTTTGTAAGACACTGGGGGGGGTGAATAATGTTCTTAGCCGATTTTTAAACTCCTAAAACTTACTTTTAACTTTGATCACCTAACTTACAAAGAACCAGGTTCCTTGCAAGTTTCACCTACCTCTGAAACTTAAACACAATGCGGAAACGTAAAGAACACAGAGATTTTTATGTGGAAAAATCCTTGCTCAAGGGATCAAAAACCACGACCCAAACTCTTGGGATTTCAACCTTCCACTAAAGGAAAACCGAGCAAGTTTTAGACTACAACTTAATGCAATCAAGGAACTAGACCTCCCTAGTACTTAGAACCTTCCAAGCCACACGTTTTCTTGTCAGGTTGACTCTAATACACCAAAGAGTAACCTCTACTGATTGCTTCTTAACAAGCTGATTGATTACAACTCGATAGCCTATAACAAAGAACTAACACAACTGACTACACTATGAAACTACTCCTTTGTAAGGTTCTGCTGCTCAACCTTTGTTTTTGCACACAATGCCTCTCACGATATGTTTGTTCTTGATTTGCTCTATAGAGATTTCTTGAGTGCGTAAATCAATTCTGGCCAAATTAACTTGTATTTATAGAGTTTGACTTAGCCGAATCCAACTAAGCTTAGAACTCCCTTTCTATTTTGGAATCCGTTTCAAAGAAGGTTTACCCATATTGCCTTATTTGAAACCCAAGTTAATTTGCCTAAGTCTTCAATCCTTTTCTACTTAGGAACCGCATTCTATTTCAGCACCGTCACACGCTTCTTCTTTTCCCGATAGGATTGAGACTTCGACTCCAATTGTTCTCGTTCTCCTTCTTCAACTCTAGCTCAGATATCCCATCGAACATCTCAGTCTTCATACTCAACTGTGAACCTTTTCATAGTCCACTTAGCACCAGGTCCTTTTTCATCTTCAAAACTTATTCTTCAACACCTACATATTAGGGGCTAGGTTGATCAGTCTCTTTAACGATTCTTAGATAGTGGCCAACAAGGTAACCGGCGCCTACGACGCGAAAGACGCCCGTATGCAGGAGTACTTAGCTAGGGTGGAGAAGCGTCTGGAAACTTTTCAAAAATAGAAGTGTGTGGGTAAAAATACGCCACCTATTTTAAGGGGATACGAGTCTAGCTGGCGAGAGTAGACTTATCCTACAAGTCACCGGGCAATGAGGATATACGCCCGCTCCTAGAGCCAACAATCATTTTGGCGGTTTGGTCACAGGGCGCAGGGCACACATCCCGTTGCCTAGGATTTACAGTTTCCTAGTTAGGATTTAGTATACCACTGCGTTGAGTTGTAGGCCCATTAGTATTTGTATTTTACCTTATTTAGGACTGGGTATCACAACTATAAATACCCCTCCTTACATTGTATTGTACTTATACTGGATTCGCCATCACCTTCGGCTACTCTCAAGGAATAAGTTTTACTTTTCTTTTCTCCATTATTTCTCATTTATTTACTAGTCTTTATTTTCATCATATTTACTTACCTTTCCGTTGTAATATACCGTATTGCTTGTGACCTCATTCAGGATTAATTATTTAACCTAGACATACAAATTAAGGCATAAACAGTTTGGCTCCCATCGTGGGCCCAGGAAATTTGTAGGTATTCTACGAAGGAAGAGACACAACCATGTAAAACACACAGTACCACCATGCGACATATCGATAACGAGATCCAATCGATAATCTAAGACTCGATCAGCACGACTTAAATTATGGACTACTATCTAAGATCCAAATCCAGTTATCCTTCATCAAGGTTAGGAGTGTACCAAATTTATCCTCATCAAAAAGCACAATCGGTAGACAAAAGATCCATCAACACCATATTTGAGGGCCCGGAATTAGGAACAACGAGACCAAAGCCATTATGGTCTGTGAAGCTTACCACCAGATAACCAAAAAGCCGCGCCTCAACACCATCGAGTTTGGTAATGGAGATTTATAGCGGGTCTATCATCCTCATGATGATCACTTAATAATTACTCTATAGGTACATGATGTTCGAGTCAAGCGTGTGGTGGTGGATCTCGGCAGTATAGTCAATATCATTCACTGGAAGGTCATCTTTCAGATGGAGATGCAGAGTCGGTTAATCCCTAGCCGGTACACTATAACTGGATTTAACAGTTCCAGCGAGAAATCTCCTCTAGGTACACTTACCAGGAGCATCGCGGTTGACGTCTTTCCAAGTAACGACATGCGACCTCTCGTATAAGATTATCCTTGGGAGACCCTAGATTCACGAAGTACACATTGTGCCGTCTACACTTCATCAGGTCCTCAAATACCCGACTCTTTGGAGGGGGCTAAAAGAAATTCGGGGGGAACAAAAACTATCTCAGATCTGTTACATGACTGCAGTGATTGACGCCACCAAAAATGAGAAGAAGAAGCTGGACAAGTTGCTTGGGCCCAGCCTGGTCACTAGCGTACCCTTAGGACACGGGGTCCATGAGTTGACTAGACCTTACGAACCAACTGTCGTGCCCTCCGGCCCAGGAGAAGAGGATCGGTCGACCAAACCTATAGTTGATGACCTTGATCCAGTAATCTTTGAGGAGAAAGTTCTGGACAAGATATTGTACGTAGGGGCGAAGCGCTCTACCGAAGCAAAACAAGAATATACTAACTTCCTGCGTGCTTGGTCACGCACCTTTGCCTGGACATACATTGACATGCCAGGAATATCGACTGGCGTTATCACGCATAACCTAAATGTCGATCCTAACTTCAAGCCAATAGAGCAGAAGAAACAATAAGCTGCAAGAAGGGGCAGGCGGTCCATGAAGAAGTCAAGAAACTGCTCAACAATGGATACATTCGCGAGGTTCAATACCCTGACTAGCTTTCAAAAATTGTAGTTGTCCCCAACAAGAACGACAAGTGGAGGATGTTCATCGACTTCACAGATCTCAACAAAGCATGCCCGAAGGATTCTTTCCCACTACCAAATATTAATCAACTCATCGATTCAACGGCAGATCATGAGGCCTTGAGTTTTTGAGGTGCATACTCGGGATACAATCAGATCCACATGAACCTAGATAATCAAGAAAAGACCTCTTTCATCATGGATAGGGGCACTTTTTGTTATAAAGTGATGCCTTTCGGACTAAAGAATGCAAGAGCGACTTATCAAAGGTTAGTGAACCTGATGTTCAAGGAGCAGATATGCAAGACCATGGAAGTTTACATCGACGGCATGCAAGTCAAGTCAGAATTCGCCAAAGACCAAATTAGCCATCTGGAGATAACATTCGATATCTTGACAAGTTTGGAATGAAGCTCAACCCTGAGAAATGTGCCTTTGGCGTATCCTCCGGGATGTTTCGTGGGTTCATTGTTTCAAACAGAGGCATAGAAGCAAACCTGGTAAAGATCGAGGCAATCGAGGCAATACTGGAGGTCTTGAAGAATGAAGTAGAAGTTAAAAGGCTCAATGGCCGGACCGCAGCACTCAATCGGCTCATCTCGCGATCATCAGAGAAGTGTCATCCATTCTATAATATCCTGAAAAAGAATAAAAGCTTTGAGTGGATGGAACAATGCAGCAAGGCATTAGAGGAGCTAAAATAGTATCTGGCAAATCCCCTGTTGCTTACTGAGCCATGCGAGGGAGAACCATTATTACTGTACCTAGCGGTGTCCGAACTCGCCTTTAGCGCTGTCCTAGTACGAGACGAGAAAGGGGTGCAGTCACCAGTGTACTATGTCAGCAAGTCTCTGCTAGACGCAGAAAGAAGGTACCAGCATCTAGAGAAGCTCGCACTTGCCCTAGTCATGGCAACAAGGAAGCTACGACCGTTTTTTCAGAGTCACACTATTGTCGCCGTTTCCTCTTTTCCATTACGAACCGTATTGCCCAAGCCCGAGCTATTAGGGAGTTTGGCGAAGTGGGCTTTCGAACTCGGCAAGTATGACATCATTTATCAACCATAAATGACCATCAAGTCTCAAGTCCTCGCGGACTTTGTCACCGACTTCAATGCTGATTTAATACCGAAGGCCGAAGTGGAACACAAGATGATAAAAGGCATTATCTCTGGAGATTGGGTCATTCACACCGACGGTGCTCGAATGTAAAAGGGGCCAGGCTTGGTTTAGTGATTGAATCCCCAATGAAGAAGGTTTTCAGAAAAGCTGTCAGCTGCTCCCAGATGACGAACAACGAAGCAGAACATGAAGCTGTACTTCAAGCCCTAGAATTAGTTTACATGTTGGGAGCCAGGGAGGTCAGTATCAACTGTGATTCTCAGCTCGTAGTGAACCAGGTGACCGGAGCATACACCGCCAAGGACGCTTGCATGCAAGAGTACCTGGCCAGAGTGGAGAAATTTTTGAAGAATTTTCAGGAATAGAGGATCAATAAGATGCCAAGAGAAGAAAACACAGAGGCTGATGCCCTAGCCAGCCTAGCGGCCACTGCAGAATGAAACGTAGACAACCTGGTTTCTACTATTGAATTAACTTACGCAGATGTCAAGCGCCGCGAAGTCAGCACAATAGGATCATCATGGGACTGGCGGCCCCCGATCTTTGAATATCTCAACAACGGAACGCTCCCAATGGATCAGAAGGAGAGTACAAGGTTAAGAACTCAAGCGGCTCGCTACTTTTTAATCAATGGAGAGTTCTACAGGCGAATGTTTAGTGGACCTTTGGCTAAATATTTGGGTCCTTCCCAGAAGGATTACGCACTCAAAGAAATCCACGAAGGACAATGCGGAAATTATTCTGGCAGGCGGTCCCTAGCTCGCAAGTTAATCAGAGCTGGCTATTTCTGGCCCCGAATGGAAGACGACGCGAGCAAGTTCATCTGGGCATGTGATAGCTGCCAGAGCTTCTCCTATGTACTTCATCAACCGGTGGAGTTATTACATTGAGTAACAGCCCCGTGGCCTTTCATGAAATGGGGGATGGACATTGTAGGGCCCACGCCTAAATCGTTCGGTGGTGTCAAGTTCGTTCTTATTATGACGGACTATTTCACCAAATGGGTCGAGGCGGCTGCATACGCCCGAATCCGAGAGCAGGAATTTATAGAGTTTATTTGGAAAAACATCATATGCCAGTTTGCGATACCAGCAGAAATCACATGCGACAATGGTCCCCAGTTCATAGACGACAAGATTAGTTCTTTTTCGAAGGAATGAGAAATCAAGAGCTCCACTCCTTACCACCCTTCAGCAAATGGCCAAGCTGAATCCTCAAAAAAGATGATAGTTGAGAATGTGAAGAAGCGGCTCAAGGAGGCCAAGAGAAGATGGCTCAGAGTCCTGTGGGCCTACTAAACTACATCCAAAGCCAGCACTAGAGAAACACCATTTTCACTAACATACGAAACAGAAGCAATGATTCCTTTCGAAATTGGAGAGTCCAGTTTACGACGGACGTTCGCCGAAGAGGAGCCCAACAATGAAGCCCTGAAGGTTTTCCTTGATCTTTTGGATGAACGTCGGGAGATAGCAGTCATTTGCCTCGCAGCCCAAAAACAGCGAGTAGAGCAATATTACAATGCAAGGGCGAATCCACGGTCCTTCAACATCGGGGAGGTGGTCCTTCGCAAAGTTACTCAGAACACCAAGTAGGCTGGAGCAGGAAAGCTCGCTCTGAATTGGGAAGGACTGTACAAAGTGCGGGGTATCGCTAGAAAAAGTGCGTACATTATCGAAGACATGGAAGGGATAACAATTCCAAATAACTGGAATATCACATGCCTAAAGAAGTACTACTCTTGAAAGGCCGACTAAGTCTGAATACTCGAGATATGTATTTTCCTTTTTACAACTGGCACTCAGCCACATTCCTTATTTTACATGGCTCCATGCCGTATCAATAAAACTACCATCTTAGTCAGTTTTACTCAGTTATTTAGATCCATCTACGATCCAACTATTCATAGCCTCGGCCAGAACTAAGTTGAAGTAATACACTCACTTTCTGCTACAAGAAAGTCGAGTACACTAGTCGCTTAGAGTTAGACCACGTTTAACTCAGCCACCAGGCATTAATCGGGCGTTGATCTCGTTAAATCAACAATTGCACCTACACGCTGATGGGGATGCCTATTCGTTTAGTGCTAGAAAGTCTTAAATATTCGAGTACTAAGCGAAGACGTTTTCTCTCAAAATACAAAAGGACCATTTCCACACGGGCTAAAGTATTCCCATTGTGGGTGTAACCAGCCATCTACCACGGATGCAACCCAACCACCGTCAATCGATGTACAACGGTCGTAATTGCTCAAGGCAGGCACACTAACACACGTTCTTAAATAACTTGAACAGTCAGCACGACCGGAAGCCATCTATTTCTTAGGTACAAATGCTCATAGAGGCATAACTTAGCATTACTTATTGTTTACGGTGAAAATTAAAAAACGTTACAAACAAAGACAAGTAATTTAAGTCAATACGCCACAAAATGGGCCTAAAATATACATTTAGTTCTTCCTGAATACAACATTCTTTTATAACAACTGTAGAAATAAAAAGGAAAGAGAAGATTAAAACTGCAAGTTCCTCTGAATTTGCACCCCCGGAGATTCTTCATCTGGATTGTAGCTCTTGCATCGAAGTTTCTTCTGGGATTCAAAAGCGAAATTTCCAACTGAGGTATCCCTCATTAGAACGACAGAGGCAGCAGAACAGGCATTGAAGACTTCACTTGGAGAGACTCCAATGAGGAATTACAATGAATCTCAGAAACGCTTAATCTCTCTTCACCCAAATGATTAGAAGCTTACGCAAACTCCAAAGTCAAGAAACAGGCTAGACCTATACAACTACCCTGAACACTGTTGGTATGGAGAATTTTTTCAAGCGTCAACCGCTCGAAGAAGGAGAGGATATTCCAGAATGCGTTCCTTGTGAAAAATGAGTTGCTTCCGGGATATGTTCCCTAGCAACCAGGAGATGAGCGAACTACAAGAAGCCCGAAACGGGTTGGCATTCCTCTGCTGAACTGCGTCACATGACAAGAAGAATATCACAAAAAATCACCACACATGATAATGGGGCGCACCAGAATTCATACGTCTACCACGATGAAGGCCTTATGAAGAACACCTCAATTAAAGTCATAGCTGCACATCATGGCTCGGGGGACTTCTATCCTTCTCTCACAAATGAAGGAAGAAAAGAAGAAAACTACGGATGAGTCTCACCTCGTAACCTCCTCGTGCATCGTATTCAAAAAGCGAAGAAGGTTTTCTGGGAATATCAAACCAGGATTAAAGGCAAACATCCGTAAAGAAAAGTTTCTCACTATCATAGGAAATTATTGAAGAAGCGAATTATTCTCTGAAGAAGAGTTCTGATTTTCCAATTGTCATAAATCCACTATTAATGGCGGTTTCTGAAAAGGTGCGTGAGACCAATATCAACCAATCAAAAGGAATCACGCGAAGTTCTCAGAGAGTTCACTATCATTCTTGGTCAAAGAGAGTGCGAGTCTCAAGGAGTTCGTGAGATATCTTTTCACATCACGCAACTTTCATTTTCTGGCTGCTTGCGTCAGCACTCAGCAAGTAGGGGGACTGACTGTGTGGGAAAAAATATGCCACCTATTGTTATAGGGATACGTGTCCAGCTGGCGAGACTAGACTTATTCTACAAGTCACCATGCACTGAGGATATACACCCGCTCCTAAAGCCAACGACTGTTTAGTCGGTTTGCCCACAAGGCGCAGGGCACACATCCCGTATCCAAAGGTTTACAATCTCCTAGTTAGGGTTTAGTATACCACGGCCTTGAGTTGCAGGAACATGGCCCTATTAGTATTTGTATTTTACCTTATTTAGGACTGGGTATCATTACTATAAATACCCCTCCTTATATTGTATTGTACTAATGCTGGATTCACCATCAACTTCAGCTACTCTCAAGGAATAAGATTTACTTTGCTTTTCTCCATTATTTCTTGTTTATTTACTAGTCTTTATTTTCATCATATTTTTTTTTTACTTTTCCATCGTAATTTATCGTATTGCTTGTGACCTCATTCATAATTAATTGTTTAACCTAGACGTACAAATTTAGGCATCAACAGAAAGATTACTCTGATCCCAATAGAAGAAGACATGGAGGATGATGCCGTAGCCAGTCTAGCGACCGCTGCAAATATAAACGCAGACAGCCCATGAACCATTATTGAGTTAACCTATTCAGATGTCAAGCGCCAAAAAGTCAACGTCACGGGACTTATCTGGGATTGGCGACACTCGATTATCGAATACATGGACAAAGGAGCTCTCCCAGAAGATAGAAAAGAAAGCAGGATGCTACAGCCCAAGCTGCTCGCTACTGCCTGATTAATGGAGAACTCTACAACCGGATGTTCACTGGGCCTATGGCTAAATGCCTAGGGCCATCTCAAGTTGATTATGTGTTAAGAGAAATCCACGAGGGGTAGTGCAGAAACCATTCCAGCGGAAGTCCCTAGCTAATAAATAAATCAGGGCGGGCTATTTCTTTTTATGCGTAAAATTGTACGTGTAGGTTAAACAATTAATTATAGTTGGGGTCACAAGTGATATAGTAATTATGACGGAAAAGTAAGTAAATACGACGAAAACAGTAACAAGTAAAGCAAGACGAAATAAGCAAGAAAAGGTATATTACTTGAGAATTGCTGGTTTTTGTGGTGAATCGCTTGATGTACAATACAATGTCAGGAGGGGGTATTTATAGTAGTGATACCCTGCCCTAAATAAAGTAAAACACAATTACTAATAAGGCTATGGACCTATAACTGAAGACGGTGGTATATACTAAACCCTAACTAGGAGATTGTAAATCCTAAGTGGTAGGATATATATACCATGAATCCTATGGCTAAATGCCAAGGGCTATCTCACGTTGATTATGTGTTAAGAGAAATCCACGAGGGGGTAGTGCATAGACCATTCCAGTGGAAGATCCTTAGCTCATAAATTAATCAGGGCGGGCTATTTCTTTTTGTGCCTAAAATTGTACGTCTAGGTTATACAATTAATTATGGTTGGGGTCACAAGTGATATAGTAATTACGACAGAAAAGTAAGTAAATATAACGAAAAAGGTAACAAGTAAAGCAAGACAAATAAGCAAGAAAAGGTAAAGTAATTCTTATTCCTTGAGAATAGCTGGCATCTGTGGTGAATTGCTTGATGTACAATACAATGTAAGGAGGGGTATTTATAGTAGTGATACTTAGTCCTAAATAAAGTAAAATACAAAGAAAAATAAGGCTATGGACCTATAACTGAAGGCGGTGGTATATACTAAACCCTAACTAGGAGATTGTAAACCCTAGGTGGCAGGATATATAACCTGCGTCCTATGGCTGTTCTGCTAAACGATCGTTGGCTCCAGGAGCGGGCAGGTATCCGCTACACCCGGTGACTTGTAAGATAAGTCTAGTCTTGCTAGCTGGACTCGTATCTCAATAATAGTAGGTAGCGTATTTTGCCCACAGAGTCAGTCGCTCCACTTGTTGAATGCTGATGCGAGCAGCCAGGAAGTTAAAGAAGCGTGATAGCTGATGTAAAGGTGCGACAGTACTGATGCTCGCCTCCTTGCCTCTTGACGTGCGTCGCATTAAATGCAAATTCGTTGGTACAATGATGTGTCAATTAGAGGGGGTTTTTCGTGTATCTTCCCAATGCTGCTACATGCTCTTTTCATATCCCGTAATTATGGGGATGTATATCATGTGAACTACAGTAATCAAAATTACAATCCCACATGACCGAGAACATTCGAATTCTCCTTCAAGTTATCCGCATAGACGTGTATATATACGTCGTAAGTGCGAAAGTTCATTCACAATCCTCCGAAGAAATCCAAGAACTTCTCTTTAAAAGATAATATTTCCCCAATCTTAACAACACTTTTGACATGGCTCAAGGACCAAGTTTCCTTCCAGCAAACGTTAGAGCGCAATATTATCTTACCGCTTCCCTCAGTTTTGAAAACGATGGCCGTATGCTGGGCCAGACCCCTAAACAGGAGGGTGAAAACATCAACCTTGCCATAGAATTCTACCCTTCTGCGGTTACGAGGGATGACTTGATGCGTATCATGCATGAACTTTGGCCTGAATTTGTTAATATCATCGCTCCTAATACTGAGGAAAGAATTTCTTCTCATAAGGCTGGTTATTCGATGGTCCGCACATACCCTTTCATGCTTCACCTGAATACCCCTGTCCACTTGGTCGTCGAAGACATATGTCGCTGCTACAATATATGTTTGGGCCAGATCAGCCCTTTCGTATGGCGTTTAGTGGCCGTGCTGGATCACTTGGCCAATTATGCCCAAGTTTCCTTCTCCTTTGATCATCTTCTGGCTTTTTGTTCTCCTCGTCTCCATAAAGCGGGCATGCTGATGTTCATAAAGTAGGGAAAGAAACGTGTAGTCTCCAATAGTGAAGATTCAAAAGACCGTAGCTGGGTGCACAGGTACGTCGCTGTGCGGACTTGCCTTTACACTTCGCTTCCAGCTGCTTCGAACTGAACTCTTTTTTTTAGTGAACAATGTGTCTGACATCTCCTTGAGTCATAATGAGATGATGATGTGGATCACCACCATTTTTATGAGAAACCCTCCTGATTTGTTGACTTTCGCAGCCTTGGCTAGTACAAACAGCTGGCGGACGAAAGACCATGGTAAGTTATTATTGTCAGACCCTTTCTTTGCCCAAACTTTTGATTTTTGCTCTTAACTTGCTTTTGCCTCAGGATTTTCTCATCGCAAAATACCCCCGATGAAGGAGATCAGGATTACTGCCTAGTATATTGCTCATTTGCCTGATGTGCAGGCATTTTGTTGAAAAGACTCTCATAGCTGAGGAAGAAGCTAGTGTAGAGAATGATGTGGTGCTTCCAGCCGTCTTTTTTTAGCCCCATTTGCAAGGTTAGACCTTCGCCTTTTATTTACATGATATGCTTTCCTTGTGCACTTTAGAAATTGATATCTCATACTTTCACTTAGAACCCATTGTGGCAACTCCAACCCCTAAAACCTCTTATTCCTTCTGACGTCGACCTGGCAAAGAAGTGGTTGTGGATGGTGTGCATGAACCGTGAGTAGAGCTCGGGACAATGTGATCCCTATTGTTGCGGGGGTTAACCTGATAAAGACTCTTAGGGTTGTGACAGATCGTACCACCGAATTTGTTAGCCTTGCAGAACAAGAACACCTTTTTGGCTATAACTGCCATGAGCTGCTTGAGGTCGCCACCAGATGCTCCCAACGGTTGATGGTGTACCATGATATACTCCACTCGGGTAGCCTGTAGAGAAATCCTGTTGAGGAGGTCGATACCTTGCGCAGACAAGTTGTCTGCCTACAACCCTTTGTGGAGAAGGTTGAAGAGCTGAAGGGTGAAATCCAGACCACTCGTGATGCTTCTCGAGCGGAAGCCTTGAAGAGTAGGAACTTGGAGAATGCACTGGAAAACGAGATTCTAAAGTGCAAGCAGATCGTGGAGACCCTCAAGTCTTCCCTCACAGATGCCCGGGTTTTAGAGTAGCTTCATCTCAGCAATGTGAATCACCTAGAAGGGGTAGTGGCAGACCTGCAGCGACAACTGTCTGGTATGGAAGAGAAGATGAATGTTGCCGAGAAACATGCATCGGATGCTTAGGGAATCTCCGCCTTTCTCCAAGATGAGAATGACAGGTTGAAGGGCAAAGCGACGTATGAGCGAATCCGTGATACGCTCTGTAATGATGGTTTTTTGAAGGACCAGCGGATGAACGCTCCGAATGCTCAACTCATAGTAGAGGTTGATCGTGCCAACGTCGCAGTTTCTCTTTCCACTCTTCTCGGGTTCGTGGCGACCCTAACTTTGAGCTGGCTGCTGAGATTGCCTCGTGTACCGAACTTGTAGCTCAGGCAAATGCTCAACTTGGGCCTAACCTTGAAGAAGGTTCTGAAGAGACGAGTGGAGAAGAAGATGAGGCACCGAATGGGGAACTTGTAGCTGGTGAAGCAGGACCTTTCACGCCGACGAATGAAGTCCTCCGAGAGAGAAATGATGAGAGCCCCTCCCCCCCCCCCAATTTTTGATGCGTATTTTTTATTTTGCATCTGATTGTTAATGGAAATATGCAGACCAGTTTTACGGTTTGTTAACTTGAATTACTTGTATATTTATTTGTACCATTTTTTATTTTTCGCCATAATTATACCTTTAGGGCATTCGCACCTAAGAGTTGGATGGCTTCCCGTCGTCCTGAATGTTCTAAGCATTTAAGAACATTTATCAGTGAGCCTACTTTGGGCAATTACGTCAATTGTGCACCGATAGATGGCGGCTTAGGTTGCATCTATAGCAGTTGGCTGTTTGCGCGCACAATGGGACGACTTTAGCCCATGTGATAACAGGCAATTTTGCGTCCGACTTCGAACGTCTCTTCTTAGTTACTCGAGTATTTAAGACTTTATGGTACTACGCGGAAAGGCATTCCCATCGGCGTATAGGTGCAGTTGTTGAATTAACGAGTTCAACTTACGAATAATGTCTGGTGGCTGAGCTAGACGTGATCTAGCTCTAAGCGAGTAGTGTACCCTACTTTTGTCAGGAAAATGGGTGTATTACTTCATTTTGTATTTAGCTTGGGCTACGATTATTTGGATCATAGATAGATCTTAATTTTTAAATAACTGACTATATGATAGTAGTTATTAATAAAGGTGTGGAGCCTGGAATGTTGTGGATCAAAACCCGTAACATGTCATAGAAGCATGAAAATGCGGCAATCAAAGAACTAAAGAGCTAAGCAAAGTAAATTCTGAAAAGAAAAGTACTTCCACTTATCCCTACTACTTCTCCCCCCCTCCCCTCGCCCCCCCGAAAAACGTAAATCAACCATACCATCTAAATCATAGTTTTTGTTAACTGCAGTTTTAGGGTCTTCGGGGACTTCAGAGATGTTCACTCTAGATACTTCCTTGGCAACAACTGCTCCCAAAATGGCGGCCATGTAACACTCTCTTGATGCTTCCTGATCACCATTAACTTCTTTTATCTCCCATTGGGTAGGGTATTTCAACTTTTAATGCCACGTAGATGGTACTGCTTTGACTAGATTGATTCATGGTCGTCTGAAGATTGCGTTGTAAGACACGCCTCCTTTGATTACCTGAAAATATGAAACATAATCTGCACCTAGCAGGTGAACAACATGTTTAACTTTGCCGACGGATCTTTCACAAGGGTTATTGAAGCCAGTGAGCATGTAGACACTCAGTGCAATTCTGTCCTCAATCCCCATTGCCTGTATTGTATCCCATCTGATGAGGTTTACTACGCTACCACCACCGACCAAGATGCATTTGTCGTCCGTATCTTCTTTCCTGAGTGTTATAACCAAGGCATCATGGTGTGGAGCATTGCAACCGGTGCTATCCTCATCACTAAGCATAATAGTCTCATCTCGGGCGTGACCCTTACCGGGTGCTACCTCAATGTAATTTGACCTTTTGAGCAATGTTGGACCTCTAATTATGAAGTTGATGGACCTCTTCGGATCAGGTAGATCTGGCAGTGTATATTGGTTCTCGCTTTTGGTGAAAGTCTGTTTTCCACGGTCGGTAAGCAGGTCTTTGAGATAACCCTTATTCAACAAACCCATGACTTCCAAGATTAATGATCTGTATTCGACCATCTCATGCACGTGGTCGTTGTGAAATTTGCAATAAAGATTCTTATTTCTTTTGCCCGGTTCGACCCTCAAATTGCTTGGCCGACGTATTTGGGCGTCCTTCATATGATCCCTCACGAACTCTACGACGTTGACTCGCAATCCAAAATCTTCGACCTGATCAGGAACCCACTCCATGCTGAGTGACCCATTGGTTGACGGAGCCGAGGTATTTCCAATATCTTCCCGCTTTGGGAAATCATCTTTATAATCTCTCCTATTCCGCTTTTTTTTGTTTCCCGCTCGAGACTCCTCCACATATCCCTATTTTTGCCCTTGACGGATGACATCTTGGATAGCTGCTCGAACTTCCTCGATGATAGATGACTCTCCGGGCTCAAGGCGAAGCTTTTCGATATACCTCTGGTGCAATGCGCTCCATGTGGTCACTGGGTGTTGGGTGAAACTCCACTACAAATCCCCGGTGGCCAACGATCCCTTTGAAATCAAACTCTTGCCGAAGGCTACCATAACGATGTTGTTAGAGACTGGAGGAAGCTCGACGCATTCCCTCTGAAATCTGTCAATGTAATCTTTTAGCCGCTCGTTGTCTCGCTGACGTATCTCGAAGATATCTTTCATGTGCTTCTCTCGCTTGCGGGTACCAAAATGCGCTTTCATGAACAAGGCTTGCATCTGAGTGAATGATTCGATAGATCCTATTGGTAGCTGAGTGTACCAAGCGAGAGCCTCTATAGTCAGGGTTGAGCTAAACCTCTTCACTAGAGCAGACTGGATTTCTTCCTCAATAATCTCATTACTCTTCACAGTCGTGTAATATGCTCGTCCGGATCAGTCAATCTGTCATACTTCAAGTTATCTAGCAAGCGGAAGTGCTTTGGTATGTGGACCAGCGCAACACTTGCTTTGTAAGCGTGTTTGTAAAACTTTTGCTTATCTATCGTGGTAACTTGGGGTGGAGCACCCGACACATTACCAATTCGGTTATGGATGGCCTTCATCTCTTTTATGAGGTCTTTAATGACAGTAGCTCCCTTGATGTCTTGGTTTTTGATTGTTGACAAGCCTCCAAGGGAAGCATCCATGTTGAGCCTTCATCTAGAAACGGAAGCTGGTGAATTATTTGTGGGCGCTGGTCCTCACGGGGATGCTGGTCTCTGAGACGATCCAGCAAACATCACTCCTAGCTTTCGAGATACCCCTTCGATCACGTTGTTCGAGTTCTATTATGCCTGTTCTGACATAGTTTTTAGGAGATTAACATGGGAAGTTCTAAACTAGGGATTACCATCTAGTGATTGGTCTCCTTCCCCATAACTAGCAATAGGGATTGATTGCTAGGAAGAATTTTTCGGCTGCCCACCGGGATCTTTAGGTTGGATGCTGGGATCATCGAGGTCTTTCACTGACTCATCATCTACTGCATCTGCAGTATTCCTTGGAATGCTACTACCATCGCCAGACATGAATGCGCCTTTACCTTCATAGAATACCTACAATTGCCTGGGCCTCACGTTGGGCGCCAAACTGTTTATGCCTCAAATTGTACGTCTAGGTTAAATAATTAGTTATAGTTGGGGTCACAAGCAATAAGTAAAGCAAGATGAAATAAGCAAGAAAAGATAAAGTAATTCTTATTCCTTGAGAATAGCCGTATCCTGTGGTGAATCGCTTGATGTAAAATACAATGTAAGGATGGGTATTTATAGTATTGATACCCAGTCCTAAATAAGATAAAATACAAAGACTAATAAGGCTATGGGCCTATAACTGAAGGGGGTGGTACATACTAAACCCTAACTAGGAGAGTATAAACCCTATGAGGCGGGATATATACCCTATGTCCTATGGCCGTGCTGCCTAAAGGGTCGTTCGCTCCAGGAGCGGGCATGTATCCTCTATGCCTGGTGACTTGTAAGATAAGTCTAGTCTCGCTAGTTAAACTCGTATCCCCGTAATAGTAGGGGGCGTATTTTTTCCCACATAATTTTTGGCCACTGAATAGAGGATGACACGAGTAGATTTTTTCGAGCATATGACAGTGTCCAGAGATTCTACCATATACTTCATCAGCTGGCAGAGCTTATGCACTAAGTAATAGCTCCATGGCCATTCATGAAATGGGGTATGGACATTGTAGGACCCAGGTCAAGGCACCCGGAGGTATCAAATTCCTGCTTATCATGACGGACTATTTCACCAAATAGGTTGAAGCAGCCGCCTACTCCCAAATCTGGTAACAAGAGTTGATACAGTTCATCTGGAAGAATATAATGTGCCGTTTCGGCATCCCGACAGAAATCACTTGCAACATTGGGTATCAGTTCATAGGGGACAAGATCACCGCTTTCTTGGAAGAGTGGGAGATGAAAAGGATCACCTCGATGCCTTACCATCCTGCGGCCTACGGTCAAGTTGAGTCTTCTAACAAGACAATAGTGGAAAGCCTAAAAAAGCGGCTCAAGGAGGCCAAAGGAAAATAGACGGAGGTACTATTAGAGGTACTCTTGGCATACTGCACCACATTCAAGGCTAGCACTGGAGAAACCCTGTTTTCATTAACATATGGGATGGCACAATGACCCCCGTAGAGATAGGGGAATCCAGCTTGCGACGGTCGTTTGCCAAAGAGGTATAAAATAACGAAGCTCTAGCAACCTCACTTGATGTCCTGGATGAACACCGAGAAATAACGGCCATACGCTTAGCGGCGCAGACGCAGCGGGTGAAGAAATGTTACAATGCACGAACCAATCTAAGCTCCCTTACGATAGGAGATCTGGTCCTTCGCAAAGTTACTCAAAGCACTAAGGAGGCAGGAGCTGGTAAATTGGCCCCAAATTGGGAAGGATTTTATAGAGTACGCGGCATAGTGGGAAAAGATGTGTATGTTTTTGAAGCATGAAGGGAACGACTATTCCAAACAACTAGAATATTTCTTGGCTTAAGAAATACTACTCTTGAAAGGCCAACAGAGCCCGTATACTCGACATATGTATTTCCTTTCAGTATTTACTTTAGTTAGGTCTTCAGTTTCTTTTGATTACAGTATTTTCATACTTATCAATCATGGTACGGGTGTTAACCCGCAACATATTAGGACCAATGCCCCCTTTATCAATAAAACTACTATTCTATTTAGTCAGTTTTGCAATCAAATCCATCTACGATCTAACTATTCATAGCCTCGGCACAACTAAAGTTGAAGTAATACACTCACTTTTTGCTACAAAAAGTAGGGTAAACTACTCACTTAAAGTTAGATAATATCTAGTTCAGCCACCAGGCACTACTTCGTAAGTTGAAATCATCAATTTAACTAAATTGTACCAACATGCCGGTGGGGACGCGTGCCCGCATAGTGCCAGAAATTTCTAAAATACTCGAGTAAACAAGCAACAACATTCATGTTTGGATGCAAAAAAACTGTCGATCACAGCCGCAACATAAGGCGTCAATTACGTATGCAAATGACATGCCTAACAGTGCGCACACTCGTCTTTAAAAGACACTAGCCCAGAAATGCACCCAAACACATGCTGCTTGACCATACTATAAGTAACTACACAAGTGCGCATAAAATATTGATGAACGACCATTTCATTAATATTAATAGCCCGTAGGCTCATAATATTTAATCAATTACTTTGAATACAACACTGTTCACTACAGATGTTCTAGAAAAAAAATAAAAAATGCTGAAACTGCAAGTTCCTATGATTTTGTACGGCCGGAGACTCTTCGTCTGGATTGTAGCTCTTGCATCGAAGTTTCTCTCGACAGTTGAAGAAAACTGTTTTGACATAATACCCCAAGAAACATCTTTGCAACGCTGTGCCATGAGAGTCAAAAAATTAGTCCAACTGAGGAAGCCCTCTCAAGAACGGCGTAGGAAGCAGAACGCGAGCCGAGAGTTTCATCTGGAATCGCTTGGGGAGACTCCAATGACAAAATCTTAGTGGTTGTGGTAACGCCACGTTCCCCCTCTCCTCTAAACGATTGGAAGCAGATGCAAACTCCAAACCGCAGAACAGGACAGAGCTGTACTTCCAGTTAAATTTTGTTGAATATCAAACGCTCGGAGAAGGAGATGATACCATCGTGGATGCACTTCTTAGACAAATAGAGTTACTGTTGGGACCATGCTAGTATGCAGAAAACCCACTAGGTTAGCATTATTCTGCTGGGAAACCCTGCATGACAAGAGGAATATAACAGAAAACACCGTATTAGAAAACGAGCACACTGTAATCAGTGCACATGCCACGATGAAGACATTCGAAAGAACGCTATTAGAATCCCGATCAAACTTCATGTCTCAGGGGACTCCTTCCGTCCAATCATGGATAGAGAGACAAAAGAGGAGAGTTGTACAAACTTCCTCCTTCACAGTTTTCTCATGCACCATCCATTCCGAACTAATAAATATTTTTGAAAACATTGAACCATGATCAAATGAGCGTTTTTGAAGATGAAGGAGTCATTCTCTCACAAGAAGCTTTGGAAGGGATGAAGAGTTCTTTCAAAAGAAAGATTTGTGATTTTACCACTATCGCGAGGCCCCTATTTTTAGGCGGAATGAGATAAGGATGGAGTGACAAACGATCAAGCATAATTATGACCTAAAGATATGAAACGATACATCGCAGGAAAATGAGTTCTTGGAAAGGTACATGGAATCGACTTCAACCAATCAGACGAGGACATGTAGAGCTCTCGAAGAATCAAGCGTCGGTCTCGGTCATTGAGACTGCGATTTTCAAGGAGTCTGTGAGATATCTTTTCACATCCTTGTTGCATACCTCTTTCACTTCTTAACTGCTTATGAAATCGCTCAGCAAGTGGGGGGACTGACCGTGTAGGATAAAATATGCCACCTACTATTACGTGGATACGAGTTCAGCTGGTGAGATTAGACTTACTATATTAGTCACCGGGAATAGAGGATGCATGCCCGCTCCTTAAGCCAGGTTGTTCAGGCGGCGCAGGTATAGGACACAGGGTATACATCCCACCATCTTAGGATTCACAGTCTCCTAGCTAGGGTTTCATATATACCACCACCTTAAGTTTAGGCCCATGGCCTTATTAGTCTTTGTATTTTACCATTATTAGGACTGGGTAAAACTCTACTATAAATGCCTATCCTCCTATTTTATAGTACATCAAGCAATTCACACAGAATCCAACTATTCTCAAGGAATAAGATTATTACTTTCTTACTTATTACTTTTCTTTCAATGTTTAGTTACTTTTTTTTTTTTTTGTATTTATCGTTTTGCTTGTGACCTACTAACAAATTCAATTATTTGACCTAAACGACCAAATTTAGGCCTAAACAGTTATTAATCGGGGTGGAGTATTTCTGGCCCCGAATGGAGGATAACGCGAGCAGGTTTGTTCGAGCATGCGACATCCGTCAGAGATTCTCTCATATACTTCATCAACCAATGGAGCTTTTGCACTCAGTAATAGCTCCATAGCCCTTTATGAAATGGGGGATGGACATCATAGGGCTCATGCCCAAGGCACCCAGAGGCGTCAAATTTTTGCTTATCATGACGGACAATTTCACCAAATGGGTTGAAACAGCCGCCTACGCCCGAATCCGGGAGCAGGAGATGATATATTTCATCTGGAAGAATATCATGTGCCCTTTCGGCATCCCGGCAGAAATCACTTGCGACAACGGATCTCAATTTATATGAGACAGATCAACGCCTTCCTGGAAGAGTGTGAGATAAAAAGGATAATCTCAACGCCTTACCATCCTGCGGCCAATGGGCAAGCTGAGTCTTCTAACAAGACAATATTGGAAAGCCTGAAGAAGTGGCTCAAGAAAGCCAAGGGAAAGTGGTCACATAAATTGCCAGGGGTGCTATGGGCATACTGAACCACGTTTAAGGCCAGCACCAGAGAGACCCCATTTTCATTAAGATACGGGATGGATGCTACGATCCTCGTAGAGATAGGAGAGTCCAGCCTGCGACGGTCATTCGCCAAAGAGGAATCAAATAACAAGGCTCTAGAAGCCTCACTTGATGTCCTGGATGAACACCGAGAAATAGCGGCCATACGCTTGGCGGCTCAGAAGCAACGGGTGGAGCAGTATTACAACGCACGGACAAATCTATGCTCTCTCAGCATAGGTGATCTGGTCCTTCGTAAAGTGACTTAAAGTACCAAGGAGGTAGGCGCTGCCAAGCCAGCCCTAAATTGGGAAGGACCTTATAGGTCCGAGGCATACTGGGAAAAACTACGTACGTTCTGGAAGACATGAAAGGAACGGCCATTCCAGAAAACTGTAACATTTCTTGGCTTAAGAAATACTACTTTTTAAATGCAAACTGAGCCCACATACTCGAGATATGTATTTTTTCCTTTCTGTTTCTCGTTCTTTGCATGGGCCCTCGGCTTCGCCTCTGTTAAATTCTCTTAATGGTCTCGCGCCCCTTTATTAATCAAACTACTATTCTACGATCCATCTACGATCCAAATATTCATAGCCCCGACACAACTTAGGTTGAAGTAATTGAAACGACCTCGGTTAGTCGTTTCGGAAGATAGGACTCCGATTGGCGTGTCGATAATTTTAAAATATTCATAAGGTCCATTGAGACTTGTCTATAAAATTTGAGCTAAATCAGACCTCGTTTGGTAGGCATCGGAAGAAGGTTTCAGTTTTTATTGTCGATAAATATTAAAAAGAGATTTTCGAGCTCGGTTTTGGCGAATGAGCTCCGATTCGAAATCCGAAAGTGCCGTTAGGTTCGTATGATTATTTGTGACTTTTGTGATTTTTCGAAAGTAAATTTCGATGTTCTTCGGCTAGTTTCCGCTAAAATGCCGAAAGTTAAATAATTTGACCTTTTCTCATGTAAATTTGCATCTAGAGTTTCGGGAGTCTGATTTGAGATCCGCCTTCGCGAATATGTTACATATATTTTGTATAACTTGTATGCAAAAGTTGGGATTATTTTGAGTATCATAGGGTACCATTTTAATTTTCGAAAAAAAAAGAAATTATAAAAGAATTTTTTTTTTTTTAAAAAAGAAAAGAACGAAACAAAGAACCGAAGGCAGTGGTTCTTAGCATAATGCTAATGACGAACTTATAAACAGAGACATGAGCAGTACGAATAACAAAGAAAAGAGAGAAGTCAGCAACAAAAAAATGCCAGAAAATGAGAAAAGAGCCGGAGAAAAGATAGGATTTTTGCCCCGAAACATCAAGGTAATGATGTTAATTCATTATTTGAGTTTATTACGTGTGTTTGAATATATTTTAACAGTAAAAATTGGGATATTAGACATCGTTTTAATAAGTTCAACTAATAGTTTAAAGGGTCAATTGGACCCCGATAATGGAATTGATTATATATTCGTACTCAGTAAGTTATGGGTAACTTATAAATGTAATTTATTTAGGGTTTGGTTATGTGACCCTTTGCATCATATTTCATTTCATCTCATCTCATTTTATTTCATTTCATTTCATACCATTGTGTAGACTTGTAGTACATAACTACTGTTCTGCTTCTACGTGCATTGCTTATTTGCCTATATATTTCTGGCTCGTATTTTGGGTTGCGGGGATCGGGTTGCACGCCGCAACGTTATAAATATATGGATTGGTTTGCACGCCGCAACGGTATAAATATATGGATCGGGTTGCACGCCGCAACGGTATAAATACATGGATCGGGTTGCACGCCGCAACGGTAGAAATATATGGATAGGGTTGCACGCCGCAACAGTATAAATATATGGATCTGGTTGCGCGCCGCAATATGGATGAATATATGGATCGGGTTACACGCCGCAGCAGGATGTATTAAAGATTGTTGATGAGTTCGGGATACCTATATGTTTTGGTTATCTTACGTTCCTGGTTGTTGATGAGTTTGTCATTCCATACGTGTTTCTAGTTATTATCTGGCTCCGCCTTTTTATAATTTAAATAAGAGAAATTTTGTTTATCTGTTTCTCCTCCCTGGCTAGCTATCCTATTCTTTGGGGTAGCTAGTCTGCCCCACTTATTGAGTCCTTTTGACTCACCCTTGTTTGTTGTTTTTTTTTTGTCTATCTATTTCGTTTCGGCAGGTTCGCTCCAGGATTGAGTTCGCCACGTTGTGAAGGAGCGAAAACGACTTCAATTGTCAGGGTGAACCAGCTTTTATTTCGGATGGCCACAAGTTTATTGGTTATTATTTCAGTTGCATTTGCTCCCTTTAGGAGGTATCTGTCTTCCTTTGTACTCTTAGATGTCTAGTCTGGATAGCCCTAAACCTAGTATGTTGGGTAGTTAGCTGTAACTTCTTTTGTACAGCTTGATCCTCATACTGTCGCTGTTTTACTTCATGGAAATTAAGAGTTAAAGGTCTAGTGCAGCTTATCATCTATCTGTCATTGGCATATCTCCTTCACACTTCAACTCTTTGAGAAGTTACTTTAACGTTATAAGTGCACATGTAATCAACGTTATTGTTGGTATTCTGCCTCAGCTCATGGGCCAACTACATGTCTCTTTGATTTCACTTTTTCAAGTCATAATTTTTTCAGTTCCAAAGACAATACCCTGAAGTAGATGTTCAGTCTAAAGATCATTCATGGTCTGCATCATACTATTCTGTAATATTTGCATGATCCTTATCCTTATATGATAGACCCTGTTCTGATGAACCTTTGACATACATTAGTATATGAGTAACTACATTCCCACAAGAAGCTTGCGGAACAACCCTAACATCAACTGAGGTGTTGCATAGTGCGTTCGTAAAAATAATATAGCTTGCCTCAAATGTTCTATAGTGTGTAGTGACAAGGTACTTCAAAGCTTCCCCTATTGCATCAAGCGTGAGCTAATTCTTAGTTCTATCGACCTGTTCTATATCGAAGAGGTGATTCTCAGTTGAATCATGTTAATCCATCCAAAGTTTAGTATATCTTTGCCGCGAAAAAGGTAAAACTCTCTTCTCGTGATCGAGGAAGGATCAGCTTAGTCAGAATAAGCTGTGCAATGGTATTATCATATTATTCATATATTTTTATTCCAAAAGTACGATATGCGTGTTATGATTTTGATCTTGAAATAAGAAGATAATGCTCGTGGAGCAGTTTATGAAGGTCGTGCAAGTTCTCTTGTTATCAGCATGGATCTTGCTTTAGACTTAGGCTCGTTCGAGGACGAATGAGAGTTTAAGTGGAGGAGAATGAAACTACCTTGGTTAATCATTTCGGAAGATAGGACTTCAATTGGCGTGCTGATAATTAGTCTAGGGGAGGATGTCGGGCGCCCGCACAGCCTAGCCGGATTTTGGGTCATTTCAGTTGGTATCATAGCCCAGTTTAGAGTCTATCCAGACTAAGACAGTGTCTAGTAGAGTCTCGCTAATGGGTACGTAGACGTCCGTACTTATATACGAGAGGCTATGATGGCATTTAGGAAGTTTCACTTTCTTCTTTTCTGATTGTGCGTCGGTCTAGGATGCAAAAGTATTTTCGTTAACTCGTTAATTCCTTCGTGGTAATTGTGAACCCTCGTGCAACAAAGCAGCAAACGGTAGGAGTTCAAGAAGAAGCAGTCTAGCCTGGGGCTATCACTGACGAAGCCCCGAGAGTTTTGATCGTGCTGACGATCTAGTGACAGAGGTCCCAATTGTACGATATCGCGATGGGCAAGGAAGCAGGGCCTTGTGGTTCCCTTGGCTCTCTACGATTCTTTTACGAGAATCTTGGAGACGCAGATACCGCAAGAGTCTATTATTCGCTAGGCAGCCTATCAGGTTTTCGCAGATGGAGACATTCAGTCTCAGCGAGCCCCTGTTCCAGTCCCTGATGTTGCCCCAGTAAATTATGTTCTAGAAGCAGCATGTGTTGCGCCACCACTTGTCCTGACTGGTTAGCTAGCCGAAGTAACGGTTCGGTCCGAGTGCCCAAAGAGGTTCCATTATTTTACGCGGTTGAATCTTCTGATATTCTTAAGCAATGCATCAGATAAACGCCGTGATTTTTTTTTAAAAATAAAATGATGTCAGCATATCCTTCAAGCTTTTGATTATATCGACCGGTATGGTGTTGATTATTCTTCTTTCCAATTTCAGGGGTCCAGCCTTGAATTGGTGGACCGCTCTCTTATTAGCTAACTTGGTTCGATTTTACTTCTAAATTCGTGGAAAAGTTCCTTTCGAGTAGCGAGTGAGATGAAAAGTGTTGCCAGTTTCAGTGGATTAGATAAGGTAGCCTGTCGGTTAGCCTGTTGGTGTTTCAGAATATGAGATTGAATTCTATAAAGTGGCTGAATATTCATCAGAACGAGTCCATGAACCTTCCGAGAATGTTCAAAGATTTATTGCTGACCTTTCTCCTTCCTTGAGATCCCGGATAGCTCGAGCAATTGAGGTTGGGACATCATTTGATGTCGTTGTTGATATTGTTCGAAGGTACGAGGCATACCATAAGTTAGAGCGGGAAGAGTTAGAGCGGGAGAGCAAGAGATCCCCTGGCCCTAGTGGGCAACCATGGTACCTTATTTGGAGGTAAGAGTTCTGATTATTTTGGGAGGTCACCTGCCAGGTTATCTCAGCTGTTAGAGCGTAATTCTCAAAGTGCGCAGGTAGTTCGTCAAGATCAGAATCATTTTACTCTTTATAGCTATCAATAATCTGTCCAGTTTCCATTTTTTGCGAAAAGGGTGTTATCACTGTTATGAGTCTGGTTATCCTTTGAGGAGTTTTTCCTTACTCCGCCAAGTAGGCAGTCGTCCTTCCTCCTGTCATCCGGCACCTGCAAAGTCGCAGGGGATTTCCTTTAGATCTCAATCAGCCAGCAAAATGCCACCATCCAGTAGAGGTTGAGAGCGTGGTGGCAATGGTTCTTTAGAAGGTGATTATCAGGGTTGTAGCTCAGCTCAGTTGTAGAGGCAGTTCTAAAAACTACCAGCCTGGCAGGATATTGAGGTATCTGATGTAGTAGCCCCAAGTATTTCTTCCTCACTTATCATGTTTCTATGGTTTCTTTGGATGTTGTTTCCATTAAGAATCAATTGCAGTAGAGGGGTGAGCTTCTAGTATGATTTATTCAGGGAATTTGTGAGACTCTACTAGTTTATTTGATTTAAATGTGAGAGATTTGGGAGTGAGTGTCGGTATTGTCTGCTTGGCATCTTGTTACGCCACCTTCTGTTATTATGTCAATTCAGTTTACCTCTCTCCTCGAAGATCAATGTTGGTAGGATAATGGGATCCTAATTCGTCACCATCAAAAAGTGTTATCGTTTCTTCCAATACAAAGTGATTAGTAAGTAATATTTGATCTACGTATCTCCTCTTGGTTCAAAACACTAGTAAAGTCATGTTATCCCATGAGCTTATCTGGGTTATAAAAGGGTTTTTCTAGTAAATTTTGAAAGTTCCTTTCTTATTGGAAGGTTAAATTGGTATGGACGTTGTTCCATAAAGCTCATTTAATATTCATTTCTTCGATTGCGATTCTTTGGCTAGCCTGACTCGGAAGTAGTCTAGCTCTGGTAGCCAAGCAATAAGAAGATGAGCTTCCTGAAGCTCTAATTATTTCTATCCTCGGTCCATTTCTATTTCTTCTTCGTCCGGCACTAGTGAGCTTGGGCGGTTGGTAGCCGCTTGTGATTTTTCATGTGTTGAGCCAGAGTACGTGTTATTGTAGCCGGGTAAGCTCATTGTTGTGTTCTAAGGCTACTAAGGGTAATGAGAGGCATCATTTGACCTTTGATTTGATCCATCAGGTGGTAGTGCTTATAGAAAATGTATGGAGTTGTGAACTCGAGAGTTGCAGCTGTTTGGCAACTCAAAAGGGTAATTTGGTAGCTCAGATCTGAACCGCATTCTGTTTTAGCTAAGTCTTTCTTAATCCAGCAGGTTGTGCAAGGATGATTATTCCTATTCAAATAACTGCATGAGTTTGTGCTTTAAGTGGAGGAGTCTTCCTCCAAATACTGAATGGTAATACTAAATCTCTAAGGCGTTCCACTTTTGTCATGACCCAACCTAGGTCCACGACAAAAACCTACAATGAGTGTCGATCATTTCTAAACCTACTAATGATCTATTAATTCTAGAGATAAGCTGGCAACCTAATCATATATACATACCTATCTACAGAAAGCATAAAGTTTCGAAAGATGACGCGACTTTAACTTCTTGACAATTAGAACACTGAGCCACAAATTCTGCTATGTCATATTTCTTTCCGTCCCACCAATAAATCTTCTTAAGATCATGGTACATCTTAGACAAACCTCGATGAACAGTGTATTTGGAATAATGTGCCTCTATCATAATCTGTCCATGTAAATCTGCAACATCAGGAACACAAAGTCTATCTTTATACATGAGAACACCGTTCGTCGTAACCCTGTATTGTGACTCCGGTTTTCTTCTGGTTATATGTCTGTATTCAACTAGAACTGGATCCTCATACTGATGCTGTTTTACTTCATGGAAATTAAGAGTGAAAGGTCTAGTGCAGCTTATCATCCATCCATCATTGGTATATCTCCTTCACACTTCAACTCTTTGAGAAGTTACTTTAACGTTATAAGTGCACATGTAATCAACGTTATTGTTGGTATTCTGCCTCAGCTCATGGGCCAACTACATGTCTCTTTTATTTCACTTTTTCAAGTCATAATATTTTCAGTTCCAAAGACAATACCCTGAAGTAGATGTTCAGTCTAAAGATCATTCCTGGTCTGCATCATACTATTCTGTAATATTTGCATGATCCTTATCCTTATATGATAGACCCTGTTCAAATGAACCTTTGACATACATTAGTATATGAGTAACTACATTCCCACAAGGAGCTTGCGGAACAACCCTAACATCAACTGAGGTGTTGCATAATGCGTTCGTAAAAATAATATAGCTTGCATTAAATGTTCTATAGTGTGTAGTGACAAGGTACTTCAAAAGCTTCCCCTATTGCATCAAGCGTGAGCTAATTCTTAGTTCTATCGACCTGTTCTATATCGAAGAGGTGATTCTCGGCTGAATCATGTTAATCCATCCAAAGTTTAGTATATCTTTGTTGTGAAAAAGGTAAAACTCTCTTCTCGTGATCGAGGAAGGATCAGCTTAGTCAAAATAAGCTGTGCAATGGTATTATCATATTATTCATATATTTTTATTCCAAAAGTACGATATGCGTGTTATGATTTTGATCTTGTAATAAGAAGATAATGCTCGTGGAGCAGTTTATGAAGGTCGTGCAAGTTCTCTTGTTATCAGCATGAATCTTGCTTTAGACTTAGGCTCGTTCGAGGATGAACGAGAGTTTAAGTGGAGGAGAATGAAACGACCACGGTTAGTCGTTTCGGAAGATAAGACTTCAATTGGCGTGCCGATAATTTTAAAATATTCGTAAGGTCCATTGAGACTTATCTGTAAAATCTGAATTAAATCAGACCTCGTTTGGTAAGCATCAGAAGAAGATTTCAGTTTTTGTTGTCGATAAATATTAAAAAGAGATTTTCGAGCTCGGTTTTGGTGACTGAGCTCCGATTCGAAATTCGAAAGTGCCGTTAGATTCGTATGATTATTTGTGACTTTTGTAATTTTTCGAAAGTGAATTTCGATGTTGTTCGGCTAGTTTCCGCTAAAATGCCGAAAGTTAAATAATTTGATATTTTCTCATTTAAATTCGCATTTTGAGTTTCGGGAGTCCGATTTGAGATCTGCCTTCGCGATTATGTTACATATATTTTGTATAACTTGTATGCAAAAGTTGAAATTATTTCGAGTATAATAGGGTACCATTTTAATTTTCTAAAAGAAAAAAAATTATAAAAGAAAATAAAAAAAGAATAAGAAAAGAATGAAACAAAGAACTGAAGGCGGTGGTCCTTAGCATTATGCTAAGGACAAACTTATAAACAGAGACATGAGCAGTACGAATAACAAAGAAAAGAGAGAAGGCAGCAACAAAAAAATGCCAGAAAATGAGAAAAGAGCTGGAGAAAAGATAGGATTTTTACCCCCGAAACATCCAGGTATTTCATTATTTGAGTTTATTGCATGTGTTAAAATATATTTTAACGGTAAAAATTGAGATATTAGACATTGTTTTTTATAAGTTCAACTAATAGTTTAAAGGGTCAATTGGACCCCGATAATGGAATTGATTATATATTCGTACTCAGTGAGTTATGGGCAACTTATAAATGTAATTTATTTAGGGTTTGGTTATGTGACCCTTTGCATCATATTTCATTTCATTTCTTTTCATCTCATTTTATTTCATTTCATTTCATTTCATACCATTGTGTAGACTTGTAGTGCATAACTGCTGTTCTGCTTCTACGTGTATTGCTTATTTGCCTATATATTTCTGGCTCGTATTCTGGGTTGCGGGGATCGGGTTGCACCCCGCAACGTTATAAATATATGGATTGGTTTGCACGCCGCAACGGTATAAATATATGGATCGGGTTGCACGCCGCAACGGTATAAATACATGGATCGGGTTGCACGCCGCAACGGTAGAAATATATGGATAGGGTTGCACGCCGCAACGGTATAAATACATGGATCGGGTTGCGCGCCGCAACAGGATGAATATATGGATCGGGTTGCACGCCGCAACAGGATGTATTTCTGATTGTTGATGAGTTCGGGATACCTATATGTTTTGGTTATCTTACGTTCCTGGTTGTTGATGAGTTTGTCATTCCATACGTGTGTCTACTTATTATCTGGCTCTGCCTTTTTATAATTTAAATAAGAGGAACTTTGTTTATCTGTTTCTCCTCCCTGGCTAGCTACCCTATTCTTTGAGGTGGCTAGTCTGCCCCACTTATTGAGTCCTTTTGACTCACCCTTATTTGTTGTTTATTTTTTTGTCAATCTATTTCGTTTCGGCAGGTTCGCTCCAGGATTGAGTTCGCCACGTTTTGAAGGAGCGAAGACGACTTCAGCTGTCAGGGTTAGCCAGCTTTTATTCCGGATGGCTACCAGTTTATTGGTTATTATTTCAGTTGCATTTTGCTCCCTTCAGGAGGTATCTGTCTTCCTTTGTACTCTTAGATGTCTAGTCTGGATAGTCCTAAACCTAGTATGTTGGGTAGTCAGCTGTAATTTCTTTTGTACAGCTTAGAGGTATCAGTATGTCAGTATTTTTTTTTAAAGTCTTGTTCTTATTTATGAATTGAATTATATTTATTTTCCTAATTTAATTGGTAAGGGTTCGCCCGACGAGTCTAGGGGAGGATGTCGGGTGCCCGGACGGCCTAGACGGATTTCGAGTCGTGTCAGTAATACACTCACTTTTTGCTATAAAAAGTAGGGTAAACTACTCGCTTAAAGCTAGACCACTTCTAGTTCAGCCACCAGACATTATTTCGTAAGTTGAAATCCTCTATTAAACAAAACCGCACCAACATGCCAGTTGGACGCCTGCCCACATGGTGCCAAAAAGTCTTAAAATACTCGAGTAAATAAGTGCAGACATTCATGTTTGGATGCAAACATGCCCCGTTCCATATAAAGGGCTAAAGACGTCCCATTGCAGGCGCAAAAAAGCCGTCTACAAGTGCGATATAAGCAATTGATTATTGGTGAAAATGAAGCGCCCAACAGTGCGCACACTCATTTTTAAAAGACACTAGCCAAGAAAGGCACCCAAACACATGGTGCTCTATTACACTACCAGTAACTACACAAGTACGCATAAAATTGATGAACTACTATTTGATTAATATCAACAACCCCTAGGCTCATAATATACAATCAAGTCCTTTTGAATACAATACTTTTCATTACAGATTTGCTAAAAACCCTAAAATGGCTGAAACTGCAAGTTCCTTCGAATTTGCACGGCCATAGACTCTTCATCTAGATTGTAGCTTTTGCATTGAAGTTTTACTCAGCATTTGGAAAAAACATTATTGACATAATACCCCAAATAGCAACATCTTAGCAACGTATGCGACGGGAGTCAGAAAATTAGTCCAAATGAGGAAGCCCTCAGAAGAACGATGGAGGAAGCAAAACTCCAGCTGAGAGATTCATTTGGAATCACTTGGGGAGATTCCAATGATGAACCATTAGTGGCTGCAGGAATGACACGTTCCCCCTTTTCTCTGGACGATTGGACGCAGATGCAACCTCGGAACCGCAGAACATGGTAGAGCTATACGGCTACCGTGAATGCGACGGCTTAGTTGAAAATTTTTGAACATCAACCACCCATGGAAGGAGAGGTTACCATTGCAGACGCACTTCTCGTACAAATGGAGTTAATTTCGGGACTATGGCCCTATGCAACCAAAAGACGAGTAGATGCAGAAATCCTGTTAGGTTGGCATTCTTTTGCTAGGGAACTCTCACGACAAGAAGAATCTCATAGCAACCGCCGTGTTAGAATAAGAGCACACGTAATCAATGCACATGGCATAATGAAGACATTTCGAAGAACGTCATTATAATCCCGATCAAACTTTATGACTCGAAGGACTCCTTTCATCCAATCATAGATGAAGAAACAAAAGAGAAAGGTTATAAAAATTCCCTCCTTTATAGTTTGCTCATGGACCATCTATTCTGAATGAAGGAGTATTTTTGGGAATATTGGACCTGGATCAAAGACAAATATTTTTAAAGAGGAAGGAATTATTCTCTCCTAAGAAAGCTTTGGAAGGAACGAAGTATTTTTCTAAGAAGAATTTGTGATTTCGCCATTATCACAAAGCCCCTATTCATAGGCGGAATAAGATAAATATGAAGTGTGAAAAAGTCAAACGTAACTATTGTCTGAAGATATGAGACGTTTCACCGCTATAAAAGGCATTCTTAGCAAGGTGCATGGAATCAACATCAATCAATCAGATGAAGATATGCAAAGTTCTCAAAGAAATCAAGCGTCAGACTTGGTTATTGAGACTGCGACTTTCAAGGAGTCAGCGAGATATCTTTTCACATCCTTTTTGCATACCTCTTTCACCTCCTGACTGCTTACGACAACACTCAGCAAGTATGGGGACTGGCTGTGTAGGCAAAAATACGCCACCTACTATTTCGGGGATACGAGTTCAGCTGGCAAGATTAGACTTACCCTATAGGTCATCAGGCACGGAGGATACACACCTGCTCCCTAAGCCACGACCGCTAAACCGTTATGGGCGTAGGAAGCAAGGTATACATCTCGCCGCCTTAGGGTTTACAGCCTCCTAGTTAGGATTTTGTATATACCACCGCCTTGAGTTTATAGGCCCATGAGCCTTATTAATCTTTGTATTTTACCATAATTAGGACTGGCTAAATATCTACTAGAAGTACCCCTCTTTATATTGTATTGTACATCAAGCGATTCACACCGAATCTAGTTATTCTCAAGGAAATAAGATTACTATTGTCACGACCCAACCTAAGGTCGTGACGGATAACCGACACTAAGTGCTGATCAACACTAAACCTATTAATAATCTGCTAACCATGAGTATAACTTATAAACTAAAAAAACATAAACCTAGATGATAAGAATTGTACAATTTGGAAATGTGACAAGGCTAAATTAAGCAGGCATATAAAGACATACTAACTGCACAGGTGCATATCTACAGGCCTCTAGGAGTGCTGAATTGGACAAGTTCTAGACGAGACAGGGCCTCGTCATACCCAAACTAGCTGACTGACACATACGAAAAGATACGTAACTCCGAGAATAAGCGGAGTGACTCCAATAGCTGGTGGATAGCCTACCGATATGGCTCAAGCGCTGATCTATCTATACCTGCACGACATGAAACGTAGAGCCCCAGAAAAGGGCGTGAGAGTAAGATATGTATAATGTATGTAGGTATGAGCATATAATATATCCTGGCTGAATGAAACTGTATTGCTAGAATATAAATATTTAAATCTGTGCTGAAGTATAATAATGTAGCTAGAAATCTAAAACATGAACTAAACATGAACTGAATATAAACTGAAGTCTAAGTGAATCTGAAATGGAAGACTGAGATGAACTATAATGATAAATGACGGTAATATGACTGATAATTGTTAACTAGAAACTAGAACTGATAGCTATCAACTAATACTGACACTAATAACTGGTGACTAATAACTGAGAACTGATAACTAGTACTGAGCTAAAACTGAACTGTTATCTGAACAGGTAGATGTCTTGTGTTATGGGCTATATCCCCCAAAATCAGGTAACTGAACATCTGAACTAGCCTCATGTATAGCCATGTGCTTCATATTGTGGCTATATACGCGTATATAACAAACATGGCGGGTGTTCAGGGCTATGTCCCCCCAGCCAATAGTCTCTCTGGTCAGAGTGTGTGAATGACACCCGGTCACACTAGGTGTTTCAACTCCTACCTGAACCAGAGGGGCTGTGTCCCCCAAACGAGAAGCATCACACGTGACCGGACTGTGTGTCCTATGTCCAGCCTCTTTGGGGGACTCCAGATCTAACATAATATGATCACAATATAAGCATAAGTATGTATAAGGCATAACACATGTGGAAACAATAGATATGAACTCAAATGAATGATAAGAAAATCCTCGATGGAATTATAGACACAACCTGGAACTCCGAATTTCTCCAACTCTTTGAATTTCAATACAAAATTCAGCAGAGATTCCCCTAAAACCGGATGATACACAAAAACAAAACCAGTACTATAGTATATAAAAAATGGATACCCAAATGCACTAATAACATAAAAAGATTAAATGGATAACAAGATGAGACGGCCGGACGGCATAACAAATCCACGGATAGAATTTCTGGACAGCACCACTGCCCAATCTTGCGACCTAATTGTCAGGGTCTAAATTAGAGTTATAGACTTTATGGCCTTCATGAAAGTTGTATATATAAGTCTTAGAGTTTCAGAAAATGTTAAATCATCACAATATTATTTTTGTACAAAGAGTTATGCTCAAACTACTAAGAATTGTCCGATGATAAAAACAATTTTCTAAATTTTGAAACATTTCGTATTGCTGCTTTGGACCTCTTTCTCCATAGTTTTTAGTACCAAAATTAAGCATATACAAGATTCTCTTAATGTCATAGAAGTTCCCCACAAGAAATACCAACTTTGGAACTAAAACAAATTTCAAAAGCTACAAGATAGATGCCTTGTCGAAAGAAAGGTTAAGCCTTATATACCTTTGATGTTTTTGCTTCTAAATCTTGTTTCCTTTGAATTCCAAAACTTCCAAAGCTTCAACAAGTTATGACACAGAAATACAACACTTTTTTAGCCATGAAGTAATTCTTAAACTCAAGCTATAGATGAAAAGGAAGGTAGCGCGATGTTATCTTCGTCGTGTAGAGCGTTTTGATGTAATCCGTCTTCAATTTTGAGTTAAGATTGACGTTATTCCTTCCAAAACCCTATCAATGGCTTAACCTTCATGAAACCTCTGTCCCTACCATGAATATTCCGGAAATAATGAAAAAGAAGATAAGTTTTCCTTTTATATTCGAAATATTTCACTTCTAGCCCTCTTTTGTGCTTATGTTTCTTCTTCTAGCACGACTTGTGGCGCTCATAGCTCTTTATCTGGACATCGTATAAGAAAATGAGAAAGAGCTTTGGAAACTAATTCCAAGAACTTGAATTTTGTATATAATATCTCCCAAAAATACCTTATATAACACATTAAATTAATTCCTCAAAAAGCTTCGTTACAAGGAAAATCCTTAATCGATTTTTCCGCAACTTAAATTCGATTTTTTTCAAATTTTATATTTAAAATTAAAAAAGAATGAAAATATCATTCCTGACACTCATTGAAGAAAAATTCCAATCAGTATTAACATGTCAGTAGTGCAATATACGTCACTTCAGACATACGAGGTGTAACAACTACTTTCTTTCTTATTACTTTTCTCTCAATATTTACTTACTTTTCCTGCATATTTACTGTATTTCTTGTGACCCACTAACAAATTCAATTGTTTTACCTAAATGACTAAATTTAGGTCTAAAATGTATGTGGGTGGAATCCCTTTAACTCTATTTGGATCTCTCTTAGATTCTCTTATGTCAGAGATCCATTGTATGAGTTCAAGTTTCTTTTCCTCGGATTGCTAAGCTTGTTTTGATTGTTAATTAGAAATCTAAGCATTAATGACTTAGGTTGTCTGGTTACATCATTACTTGTTTCTCTATACTTTCTTTCTTCTACCTATCCCTTTTTACCCTCTATTTTTATTTTGTGTCATTTGATTACTTGTTTCTATTTATGCGTGCATCATAAGGGGTTGCCATTGGATCAGTGACATCTTTTTTGTTCTGAGAGGAACACCCATGTACTAAAAGGAAGTTCTCATTGAACAAAGCTAAGTTGTTGTAGGATATATGTCTTTTCATCATCCAGAACACTACCAAAGTACACTGAACTCTTTTCCATGTTGGCTCTAAGCCCTGAAGTTGAGGTGACTAGCAAGAAACACTCATGAAGTTATTGAACTGCTTTAGTGTCTCCTCTTACAAAAATTATAAGTTCATCATAAAACACGTGTGTTATGCGATGTTTTTTGCTTCTAGATGCAATTTGAAGTCCTTGTTATCTTGTAGAGTTATTAGGCTCCTGCTCAAGTATTCCATGGCAATAGAAAACAAGAAAGGTGAGATGGGATCACCTTGTCTGAGTCCTTTGGCTGCTGGAAAAGGTTTTGTAAGTTCACTATTTGTAACTGATTGTATAAACATATTCAATTATCCATTTGATGAATCTATGTGGGAACCCTAGACCCTCCAGAACTTGCTCTAAATTGCACCATTCTACACAATTATATGCCTTCTGTAAGTAAACTTTGATCGTACATTTTGGAGAGATGTGCTTCCTCGAGTATGATTTCACAAGCTCATGTGATTCACTTATAATGTATGGCATCACTTTTTGCATCCTAGCTGCAAGGACTTAGAAATCAGTTTGTACATCATTGAGCATCAGGCAATAGGTCTGAAGCCCTTAACTGTAGTAGGGTGAGGAACTTTTGGTAATAGAGAGATGGTAGTGTAATTCATTGCCTTATACATTTTGCGTGTGTGGAAAAACTCCTATATAGCTTCACATAGATTTTGTTTAATATGACCCCATGGTTTTTTATTTTGAAAAACACAACATTGTATCCATCTATTCATGGTGCCTTATCATTGCAAATTGCACACAATCCTATTTATATTTCTTTCTCATTAACATCAGCACACATATTAAGTTGCCGATGATTTAGCACTAGCCCTTTTCCTCATGATTACTTTGTTTAATGTCGGCACAGACTGTCAGATCTCATTAGAGGATCATAAAATGGAATAATATCATGCTTAATATTGGCTTGGTCTGTTAGTGTTTCCCCATCAAGGGACATAAAATCAGTAATCTACTTCCTATGCTTCCTTTTCATTATAAATGCAAAGAAATAGGAATTATTGGAGTCTCCTAGCTGAATGTATTGTGCCCTTGAGTTTTGTTGAAGTGTACTTTCTTCAATCATGGACCACTATTCAAATTTCATTAGTGTTTGCTTTTCTAGGTCAGCTAATGAATCAAAGTAAGAGTGTTGCATCTGCTACTGCATGTCTGCTAAAGAGTCTCTAGCTTGCTTGATCTTTGCATTTATTCCTTGGAACTCCTCTTTATTTAACTGCTTGAAAGGTGTTTTAAGACTTATCAAATTCATCTAGAGCCTTTTCATTTTGTTACTTCCTCCTTGATGTTGCCACTCATGTTCTATAATTTTCATAAATTGAGAGTGGCTTGCCGAGAAATTAAACAATCTGAAGGGGGACTTGATATTGTTTCTAGCAGCTTGATACGATCTGAGCTATGATTGCAGTGGAAATTAATGAATTACACAAAAAGATGAAAGTAAAGATAGATTCAATTGATAAATTGAATAGTTTTTGAAGAATAAAATTCTAAACCTTGATGGAATGTCTTAACAATAATGAATATGTGAATTTCTGAACCATTTAAGAATAACAATTAGAATCAAAGATATAAAGATCTAGATGAATGATTACCTTCAAGAAACCAATTCTTGAAAATATGCAATTAATTATTTGATTCAAACCAAAAGGTAGAAAATCCCACAAAATATGTGTTTTTATGTAATAATAGCTAGCTGACTTAAACTGACCAAGTAATAATGTATTTATAATCTTTTCAAAGTGCTAGGATAAGTTAGACCAAGTCTTAAACAAGTTGGGAGAACTTTGAGTCAAACGGTTGATGCTTTTCTTGAAGCCCCGCTTTGGGAAAAGCTTTAGGAAAAATTGAAGCTTTTCTTTAAGCTCCGCTTTGGGGAAAGCTTCAGGCGAAATCAAAGTTATCAGTGAACTAGAGCCTTGAAGAAAGCTTCATATGTGCTCGAAGCTTTTCTTAAAGCCCAGCATTGGGAAAAGCTTTAGCCGAACAGAGACCTCCCACAACTCAAAGTTATATGAGAAGCAAAGCTTCAGAGAAAGCTTTGGTTGTCGAGCTCTCCTTCACTTCCTCGATCATGAAAATGCTCGAAACATGTGGAAACGTCATTGCATCATAGCTCGAACATCCTAGACTCGCGTGACTCATCAATTGAAGATCGTGAAGTTCTTTTGCTTGCAGTCTACGTGCTCCCTTTTTCTTCAAACACGTCAACAGTCCACTTGACAATTCAACCTCCGCATTTGGCGCCGAATAACTCGAGCTATCCTCTAGGATCGTATCAATCCCTCCCTTCGGAAAAATATTCGTCCTTGAATCATGGTATAAAACACGAAAAAACTATAATAAGATACAAAATACTAGATAATGTCCATGTGTCCATTTGATCCAATTACTCCTAACTAGTTAAAATACCCCCTAAAAATAATTTAGACTTCGTCATCCCAATAGAATCTTTGCTCCCTCAAGCACATACGAACATAATATCCCTTAGATGCATGAAACATGTAACATACACTAGATAAGTCTAATGCATTAAAGAGATACTTATGGAGCTCATTTTTCCTAGCGATATAATCACTAAATATATCATGTTAATCTTCAAATGGACCCAATTCTAGATTTAACATAGACCTTTTAGCATAAACTAACGTGAATGGATCATCAAAATTAGGATATGAATAATTAAAGAAATAAACACTAGAAGAAGTGTCAATAGTTTTACTTCCCTGTTTCTCTTTGTAATCTTTAATTTCGGCATTCTCAAGTACACTTGAGCCACCTTATTCCTCTAAATGTAAAAGGTCTTTTGTTGGCTCCTTTAATCACCTCTAAGATTACCTACAAAAGAAGCAGCACAACTAAACGAAGAAACATTGTTAGTGTTAGAGTGAGAATAATAATTAACATCAAAAATATATTCGTCGTTGTTTTTCAACAAGATGGTCCTCCAATTAGGGCATTCATACTGCATATGCCCTCTACTATAGCATTTATGGAAAATAATATTACTAGATTTCTAATAAGGTTTTGGTTGTGTAGAGTTCCCTTCCTCTTTACCACGACCTTATTCTTACCTGTGTCAGCTGATTCAAATTGTTTCACCTCTCTACCTGGACTTGATGAAGAATTCCAATTTGGTCTATCTTTTCTCCAACTATTAAACGACGGTGTACCTCAGCTTTTAAGCTTCCTCTCTATTTTAGTAGCCGAATGAAGCATCTTAACTAAATTATAGACTCTCGCGAAAGCTCCATCTGATTAGCTATCTGCTTGTTTAACCCAGTAACCGAGTCATATTGGTTTCTTCAACTTCTTGAACGTTAGCCTCATCTGAACCATCTTAATAGCATTGTAGTAATCTCCAAAATTTTTGTTACCTTTCTCCATGATATGTAATTTTTTATGATCTCTCGGTGATAGTGTGAAGGCACACATCGACTCCTCGTGATTCGCTTCAATTCTTCGCATGACTCAATAGTTCTCTGTCAAAGTCTTCAATGATCAACTTCGATTTTCTCAAGCCATGTCGAAGCATACCCCTTGAATTCTGTGGCTGCCATCCAAACTTTCTTCGCCTCAGAATAATAATGACCCCTAAATATTTTTTCAACCTTCATTTCCCATTCAAAGTCAGCATCGGGATCATTTGTTCCTTCAAAATAAGGAATTGTCATCTTGATACTTCCCAAATTTCGATCAATATCATCATCGTCGTCGGGTTGATTCCATTTTCGTAATCCATACCCTCGGCCTAACATACCCTTTTCTTCGTCCACACTAATCTTATCTACTATAATCAACGTAATCATCATACTCTTCTTTGTTATACTCAAGAAATGGATCATCAACTAGAGGTGCCTGGTTCTCTTGTTACCTCCTCACATCTTGAGGTGGAGCTCGGGGTACTTCAGGTGTTTCATGTGCTACTGGGGCTGCTTCTTTCGCCCTCTGCAAATTTCTGACATGTACGATTAGTTGTTGTAACTGCTGCATCATAGTATGAAACATCTTGCCAGTTATTTCAGAAGGAACGGCTCCCTTAGTATCAGTAGAAGTATCTTCAACTCTTGACATTCTCTCACAATTTAAGTGACCTCATTTTCTCTCGAAATTCCTCTCTTTCTCACTCTTTTTAGTAGCCTTTAAGTTTGAATCCAACTCACAAGATACCTATCCAAGAAAAATTTCTCAAAATTACTTTTTAAGAGTTGAATTTGTATAAAACAAAGGACAGACTTTAAAACAACAGAAAAGTACGAATTATTTTTTTAAGAGATAAAAGCACGAAAGAAGTTGTTTCAAGATAGTTAAGAACGAATTAATGTGGTCTACTACTAATTCTCGCTTAACCCAATCTCAATGAGTTTCCCAACCCCAAAATAGTTTTCTTTGCAAGAATCAATTGATTCAAGATTCTCTCAGTTGTTTTTATCAAAACCATTTCCCTCTTTTTTTTTTTTTAATTGGATGAACAAGAACACAAAAACAAAGAACTATTTCTTTTGAATACTTTCAGATCTTGATTTAATGAACTTGGTAATGTGGATCGTAGGAACGATGATCCACGATACACCTACACCAGAATGAGTGAGGGGCGATCTTCAAAAATATAGTACCCGAGAGAGTCGGGGGTCGAATTCCACGAGGAGCTAGCACGTGTTCTATTGTAGAATTAATAAAGTCGAGTTCTAAAGTTTGTTCGATTATTCCTAAGTGAAAAGTGGATGTTGTTTATAACTAAAAGTAAAGCTATAGACTAAACTAACGTGTAACAATAACACAATCAAATAGGTTGTAAAAACCTAGAGAAAACTAGGGGTTTACCCATTCAAACAAGACTCTAATAACCTAAACACTAATCTAATCATACAAATTTCATGGGAAAAGATTTAATGGTCGGACTTTGACATTTAACCCTCTAAAACTGTTAAGTATAGAGAGGGTCTACCAAGTTAAGTCTGTTAGAGTCAATGATCAGGCGCTTAAAACCCTAGTCCAAAGACCCGAGTGGAAACAACCTATTTTGGTCGTTCCCTTTAGATGGGGTAGGCTCGTGAGCCAATAATACCCAAATTCTTGCTAGATTTTATAAATCCACACCTTCAACCCTGTTAGTGTGATGAAAGTAAAGTGAGGTTTTGGTCAAATGAAGCCTCACCTTAAACCCTTTCCATTAAAAGAACAATAGAAACTAGATTAACTTTAACCCATATATTTTGTAAGATTAAAACATCTATTTTAGTTAAAATAATCAAGTCATTATAGATAAACCCCTAGTATGAGTTTAGCTACTCATACTAGGGTTCAACACAATCATGGAATGGAATGGTAAGAATCATGTAATGTATTAGATGAAAGAGTGAAATTCTTACAAAGATTAATGTTAAAACCCTTGCTTGCCTTCCAAGTTTACAAGAATATTCAAAAGTAAGATGGAATCAAAGATACTTTGCCTTGGAGGCCTAATGGTCTATTTATAGACATGGGATCGAAAGCTAATTTAATAATTACAAAACTGCCATTTTGGCACGACCCAAATTTTGGCCAGGCCATGCGAGCACCCGACATTCTCCCGCAGGCCCGTCGGGCGAATCCTTTTGAATTGAATTTACAAAAATAAACATAAAATCAACTTTAAGATAAGAAATAAGACCTAAAGAGGCACGAACATAGCTATACATAAGCTGTACAGAAGAAGTTACAGCTGACTACCCAATATACTAGGTTTAAGGCTATCCAGACCGACATCTAAGAATACAAATAAAGTATAAACATCTCCTGAAGGAAGCAAAATACAACTGAGGTAATAGACATAAAACTGGTGACTATTCTGAACAAAAGCTGGCTCACCCTGAAAGCGGAAATCGTCTTCGCTCCTTAACAACGTGGTGAACTCAATCCTGAAGCGAACCTGCCGAAACGAAATAAATAGACAAGACACAAATAACAAATAAGGGTGAGTCAAAAAGACTAAATAAGTGGGGGCTGGCTAGCCACCTCAAAGAAGCAGATATGCTAGCCAGGGAGAAGAAAAGCATATAAACCAAATTCATCTTATTTAAACTATAAAAAGGTAGAGCCAGATAATAACTGGAAACACGTATGGAATCATAAATTCATAAACAACCAAGGACATAAGTAAGACAGAACATATAGGTTTTTAGGTACCCCGAACATATCAACAATCAGAAATACATATTGTTGCAGCGTGCAACCCGATCCATATATTCATACTGTTGCGGCGTGCAACCCGATCCATATGTTTATCAATACATATAATAATAAACACACAATTTACTACACATATCAACGGCACAGGATTCTCATCGACTATTGAGAAGTATATGAAAGCTTATAATCAGAGTGTAATGCTTCTATGCTCAATGCAATACCAATAACAAGGCATAACATATAATATACAATGTAAATTCAAAGCTAAAGCATAATGAGTACGCCTATCGACAGCTACAAATGTAAGGAACGCATGGTAGAATATCCACAAGGCCAAGGACCTCCAAAGAAACGGATATAATCACTTACCTTGTTCCAAAGTTAGCACTGCTACTCAACAACCACTTTGTCCTTTGGATTCACTGCCAAATGATCCCACTATATTCAATAAGCAGAAAAATAAATAAAATAAAGCTAAAGGCTTCATTCGTTACGTCTTTGGGCAATCTGGTTAGGAACCTGATACCTTATTCGCATACGCGATGCGCAGTCCAGGCCTATGTGCAAGGTTCAAAATCACATAACCAAACCCTAAATAAATTATATTTAGGATTGTCCATAACTTCCTGAGTATGAATACATAATAAATTCCATTATCGGGATCAAATTAACCCTTGAAGCTATCAATTTAACTTATTAGAACGGTGTCTACTATCCCAATTTCTACCGTTAAAATATATTCAAACACACGTAATAAAATGAAATAATAAATTAACTTCATTACCTGGATTTTTCGTGGTGAAAATTCTACTTTTTTTTCCTTATCCTTTTCCTTTTCTTTCTTTATTTTCTAGCATTTTTTCCTATGTGTTCTCGTTGTTTCGTTTCTGTTTCTGCTTTTGATTTCTTGCTGCTATGAAATGTAGGCTAAGGAATTTATATCCTTTAGCCCACCACCTCCTTAAGTTATCTTTTCCTTTTCTCTTTTTCTTTTTTATTTCTTTTGCAAACTTGCTTATACGAATAAAACTAAAATGCAACCGTACGAAACTCAAAATGATCCCAAATTTTTCAAGCAAGTTATACAAAATTTATGTGACATACTTGCTAAGACGGATGTCAAATCCGATTCTCGAAACTCGAGATATGAATTAAATGGAAAGAAATCAAATTATTAATTTTCGGTATTTTAGCGGAAACTATCGGAACGGCCTCCAAATTCACTTCCAAAAGTTCACACAAGTCACAAATAATCATACAAACCTAACGACGCTTTCGAATTTTGAACTGGAGCTCATTCGCCAAAATCGAACTCGAAAACCTCTTTTTAGTATTTACCGAGAAAAGAAACTGAAACCTTCTTTCGATACCTACCAAACGGAGTCCGATTTAACTCAAGTTTAAAAAACAAGTCCTAATGGACCTTACAAAGCTTTTAAAACTATCGGCACACCAATCAAAGTCTTAATTCCCGAAACAACTACCTAAGGTCATTTCACATTTCTTTCTATTTTCTACATTTGTCGATCAATTAGTGGCTGCCTATTGAAATTGGTGGCCGCCGAAGACAGACTATTGACTTCCTCTTTTTCTTCCGCCTTTCAGGTTTGGTGATTGCCCATCTAGCGGTGGAATTGATCTTCTCTATCGCCCTTTTCCTGAGTCAACTGTAAACACCGGCAGATTAGCTGATGATAGTGCAGCTCGTCTAATAGATTCAGCCCATGGATCTACGGCCACACTTTCAATTTGGTGGCTCAGATCCAGCTCTTAAACTCTTCTCTCTGCCGGTTTAGGTCTTTCCATTTCAACCTTTGATTCGGTGGGGGTTGATCTTGATCTGCGGCAGTATTTATCCATTTTTCAACTTATAGCCAATTTTCTTGCGTATTTGTCAACTTTTCATTCCATTTGGATTTGTAACTTTGATTATCAATCAACACCTGGAACATGGAGAATTATATAAGATTTGTACATACAATAAAGCTAGAAAACATAAAAACTAGTTCAAAAGAGTCAACGAGAAGTGTAAAATGCCAACATATCAAATGAGATCCAAGCCTTCGCTCTGATACCAAATGATACGATCCAAAATACGATTGCAGTGGAAATTAATGAATAACACAAAAGGATGAAAGTAAAGATAGATTTAACTGATAAATTGAATAGTTTTTTAAGAAGAAAATTCCAAACCCTAATGGAATGTCTTAATAATAATGAACATGTGAAATTCAGAACCATTTAAGAAAAATAGTTAGAATCAAAGATAAAAAGATCCAGAGGAATGATTACCTTCAATAAACCAGTTGTTGAAAACATGCAATGGATTGTTTGATTTGAACCAGAAGGTTAACGAGTTGGGAGAACTTCAGTCGGACAAACGATGCTTTTCTTGAAGCCTCGCTTTCGAAAAAGCTTCAGACAAAATCAAAGCTTTTCTTGAAGCCCCGCTTTGGGGAAAGCTTCATGAAAAATCGAAGCTATGAGTGAAATAGAGCCTTTAAGAAAGCTTCAGATATGCTCGAAGCTTTTCTTGAAGCCCAACATTGGAAAAATCTTTAGCTAAACAGAGACCTCCCATAACTCAGAGCTATATGAGACACGAAGCTTCCGAGAAAGCTTTGGTTGTTGAGCTCTCCTTCACTTTCTCGATCATGAACACTCTCCAAACATGTGAAAACTTTATTCAATCATAGCTCAAACCTCCTAGATTCCCACGAATCATCAATTGAAGATCATGAAGTTCTCTTGCTTGCAATCCACGTGCTCCCTTTGTCTTCAAAGACATCAACAGTCCACTGGATAATTCAACCTCTACATTTGGTGCTGAATGACTCGGGCTATAATCTAGGGTCGTATCACAACTCCCTATTTGAGTAACATTGGTGTATGGTCTGATATGTAAGGGTTACCGTATTCCGCTACTTCATGACTATAATGAAGCATCTATTAATCATTCCATATTTCTCTATCTAGTATGCTCCAAATTCTATCTTCTCATTTTTTGTTTATTTGTCCAATGTAGAAAATTTACCCATCCACTGAATTTCAGATAAGCATATGCCTTGATAGAATTCAATAATTTTTTTTTTATTTCTGAGTATGTAACTGCAGACCCATAGAGTCTATCTTGACTACTTGGGAAAGCATTAAAGACCCATAGAGTAAATCCTCAAGTTGATGCCATAATGCTTACCTCATCTCAATAGTGTTAAACCCATAGGTGACTGTCATTTCACACTCTAAGCCCTGGTGTAGGCTTTAACTAGACAATGAATAATTTGAGCTTCTTTTTAGAGCACCGTAATATTATATTTAGTTGGATCCCACATCATCTATATTCTACCTTTCATAGCCTTATTATAGTTAGTCTCAATCTCCCACTTGGTGCAATTTTCCTACTAACAGCCGCTGCATTCTTTTCTTTCACTCTTGTTTCCACTATGCAAGCAAAATTTATATTATTGGTATGTAAGAATGATTTGAGTTCCTTTTGCTTGTATCTCTTATTTAATCCTCTTACATTCCAGACTAAAAAAGACATTAATGATTTGGATTACCCCCACCTGGGGTGTGTTTCAGTGTCTCCTTGACTCTTGGTCTGTAATGCATCAAAACCATTTTTCACAGAGAGTACAATGCTTTCCAGGGCTTTCTTCACATTCTGTGCCTTTTCTTGGACATTATTTTTCCCATTATTGCCAGCATCACTTTAAGGTGGACTATACATAGGAGCAGAACTCTTTCCCCCTTGCATTACTACCTATGAGTATTGAAGCTTTTCACTCTTTTTACCCTCATATGTTTGTATTTTCTCAAGTGGTGTTATGGAGTGGAGATTATAGAATTTGATATCTGAGCTTGTTTATGTATTTGATACTCTTGTATATTTTATTGTATAGTCTCCTAGCGCACTAGATCTGTAAGCTCAGTGTTATCAGTTTTTGTCAGCCATTTCTGCACAGATCTCAGCCTTGTTTGAGATTGTTTCGGTAGGGTTCTTGAATTATGCTTCACTTCTTTCTCTGGTGGATATGTGTGACCTATTTTGTAAGCATTAGGCACAATACTTCGGCTTCCAATCATACATAATAACTTGAGTGACTTTTTTATCTTATAGTTCAAGAATCTCTACTTCACTAGGTATAGGCTTAATAATGTTCACCTCTACAAGCATTCCAGCATAAGAAATCCTCGATTACTTGGTAGTGCATTCTGTATGGGAAAAAATATGCTACCTACTATTACAGGGATACGAGTCCAGCTAACGAGACTAGACTTATCTTATAAGTCACCAAGCACAGAGGATATGCACCCGCTCCTTGAGCCAAAGACCCTTCAGGCGACACGACCATAGGACGCAGCGCATATATCCCACCGCCTTAGGTTTATAGTCTCCTAGTTAGGATTTCATATACACCACCGCCTTAAGTTATAGGCCCATAGCCTTATTAGTCTTTCTATTTTACCTTAATTAGGACTAGGTATCCACTACTATAAATACCCCTCCTTATATTGTACAGTACAATCAAGCGATTCACCACATAATCCGGCTATTCTCAAGGAATAAGAACACTTTACTTTTCTTGCTCATTATTTCTCTCTTTTATTTATTTACTTTTCCTTCGTATTTACTGTATTGCTTTTGACCTCATTCTAAATTAATTTCTAACCTAGGCGATTGATTTTAGGCATAAACAGTTTGGCGCCCACCGTTTGGGTAATTGTTGGTATTCTACGAAGGAAACTGCGCAATCATGTCTGATGATAATAGCAACGTTTTGAAGAACACTACAGACGCAGTAGATGAATCTATAAAGGATCCTAGTGATCCCAGCGTGCAGCCTAAGGATCTAGTTGAACAATCGAAAGACCCTTCCCAGGAGCCAATCCATATCACCACCGATGGGGAAGATGACCAACCATCGAAAGGCTAAACATGGATGCTGCTCTCGAAGGATTATCAATAGTCAAGACCTTAAGGGAGCGCCTGTTATTCAGGATCTCATAAAGGACCGGATTGGCAATGTACCGGGTGCTCCACCCCAAGTTATCATGGTAGATGAGCAGAAATTGTACAAGCATTCTTACAAAGGAAGCGCTGCACCGATCCACATACCAAAGAGCTTTTGCATGCTGGATAACTTGAAGTAAGACGGGACAACTGATTCAGATGAGCATATTGCTGCGTATTATATGGTCGTAAAGAGTAACGCGATCACCGAGGAAGTAATTCAGTCTGCTCTGGTGAAGAGGTTTGGCTCAACTCCGACTAAAGGTGCCCTTGCTTCGTACACCCAACTACCATTGGGCTCTATCTGATCATTCACTCAGATCCAAGGCCTATTTAGGAAAGCGCATTCTGGTGCTGCAAGCAGGAGAAGCGTATGGAGGACATCTTCGAGATCCGCCAGTTTGACGACGAACTGCTGAAGGACTACCTTGACAGGTTTCAGCGGGAATGCATGGAGCTTCCTCCAGTCCCCGATAATATTAATATGGTAGCCTTCGGAAAAAGTCTGAACTCGAAGGGGTCGTTAGCCACCAGGGAATTGCAGTGGAGTGTGACTAAACATCCTACGACAACATGGAGCGCCTTGCATCAGAGGTATACTGAAAAAGCTTCATTTGAAGCCTAACCATTCCCAGAACACCAAAGCTGAGAGAAGGAAGAGAGTAAGGGGTCCCTCTCTTGAAAGTGAGGGGAACGGATGAAAAACAAAAGCAAAGGTTCAGAACAAGCTGAGAATCAGAAAGCATAGCAGTTCTCAGGGATCTGGATCCCAAGAGAAGCGAACAGAGCCCCATAGCTTAAGAGATTTTGGTTTTCGACTCAACAATGTGGATTTAGTTACCAATCACTTTGAAAAACTAGGTCCAATGGTACGATGGCCGCCTACTATAAAAGGAGCAACAGGGAGAAATGCAATGCCTTATTGTGATTTTTACCGCAGCGGTGGCCATGCAAAAGTCGATTGTAAGGCACTAGTGTTGGAAATCGAGAATCTATTGAAAGAAGGGCACCTCAACGACTTGATTGAAGAAGGACCATGGCGTTCGAAAGCGCCAGATTCTAAAAACTTGAACACCATCAATGCAATCTTCACGGATCTAGAACCAGTCATAGCCTGGGGGACTACAGAGCCGGGGGTATTGCTCGATCCAATCCATTCGGCTCGGAGGCTGAAAAAGGGCACCAGAGAAACCTTGTTATTTCCATAAAATTGCCCGGCCTTCACAACCAGTGAGCTCTGATCGATCCGGGGAGTAGCGTGAATATTATTTGGATGGAGACGTTGCAGAATATACACCAACGCCACCAAGTAGCTTCAAGTCCTCTGAACATAGTTAGCTTCAATGGCTGTCAAGAAGAACCTGTTGGAGAACTAGCTCTACCGGTCCATATATCGAGCGCGATGAACATTACTCCCTTCCAGATGCTGAATTGCAATCTATCATATGACGTCATCTTTGGACGGTCGTGGATACATAACGCTAAGGGAGTACCCTCAACACTCCATCAAGTCTTCAGATACCCGACTTCATACGGGGTTAATAACTTACGGGGTAAGCGATCTTCACTTGAGGAATGTTATCTTACCTATGACAAAGATCTTAGCGTTGGGCTAATAGCCAAAGTAAACATGACCGAAGAGGATTCCATCGAGTTTGAGGCCATGGAACAAGACGTCAGACAAGAGATAAGAAAACTACGAGATCGATTGTCAGTAATAGAATAGCTAGTCCCTAAAGCGATGAAATTGGTATGTTGGATCTCTGAGGTGCTGCGGAGGTAAGAAGGACCCCTATGGTTGATACAGAGTTACCTGATGGTAGCCTAGGAAAATATACAGCTCCTATAGCTTCCTATGATAGCCGAGCCAGAGCCATGTGAGCATTTGTTACTGTATGTTTTGATCTTAGAGATAACATGGAACGCAGTCCTTGTACGAGAAGAGAATGGGAGGCAATTTCCTGTGAAGTACGCCAGCAAGAAACTTTTGCGCCGAGACAGGTTTCTGCCTTTGCCCATTCAGTTTTTTTTAGCCGTGATCATGGCAACGCAAGCGCTGCACTCATTTTTTCTTAGCCATATGATTAGCATGGTCTCCTCCATACTGGCACGGAAATATTATCTAAACCCGGACTCTCAAAGGAAATGGCAGAATGGGTTGAGGAACTAGGAGAATATGACATTATCTACCAATTACGAACAGCCATCAAGTCATAGGAACTGGAAGGTTTTACCTTAGACTTCGTGGAAAAACTGGAACCAAAAGCGGAGGAGTCAATTAGGAGTGAAGAAACGATCGAGCCCAGGCGTTGGGAGATCCGCATTGACCTAAATCTCGAAGGGGAGAAGCCGACCTCAAATTGTGAGTTGACACCCATTGGGATGGTTTCCTGCAAGATCGCAAGAGCTCAGAGCGACGAAGCAGAGTATGAAGCCATAATTCAAGCTCTTGACTTAGCCTACATACTGGGGGCCCGAGAGATCACCCTCTTCAGCAGCGCCCAACTAGTGGTCAATCAAGTAAAAGAAGTTTTTACCGCTGAAGGTATCCGTACGCCGGATTGCCAGGAGAGAATAAAAGTGCTCTTGAAAAATTTTCAGACATGGGAGTCTGTCTATTAGGAAGAAAGTTCAAGTGATAGCGAAGCGTCCGAGGATTCATGCGATCAGCAGATAGTGGTTGAGTTAATCCCCGTGGACCTTATAAACCTTGAAGTTCCAGACACAGGATCCGTCGTAGGGCACCGTCACGCACTGGTCAACTACCTAAGCAAAGGAATCCTCCCCGAACACAAATCAGAAAGCAGACAGCTGCGAAAGCAAGCAGTTCATTATTATTTGATTGGCACAGAGTTATACTATCGGGTCATCAGCGGACCAGAGGTAACATCTCCGGGCTCAGCACCCTCAAGAAAGGAAGCCCAAGTACACACCCTCGAACCTTCCAAGGGTCAAGTGTGAAGTATATTTCGCTTTTTAAGGCATTTATTTTTTATGTTGAGTTTCTTTTAATTTTGATTGCAGTATTTTCATACTCATCAATCATGCTACGGGTTTTCACCCACATCATCTCAAGCCTAGTACCCCTTTATCAATAAAACTACTATTTTACTTAGTCAGTATTCCTTACTTATTCAAATCCATCTACGATCCAACTATTCATAGTCCCGGCAAGACCTAAGTTGAAGTAATACACTCATTTTTCGCTACAAAAAGTAGTGTACACTACTCGCTTAGAGCTAGATCACATCTAGCTTAGCCACCAAGAATTATTCATAAGTTGAACTAGTTAATTCAACAGCTGCACCTAAGCAGAGACGTTTGAAGTCAGATGTAAAATTGCCTGTTACCACATGGGCTAAAGTCGTCCCATTGTGGGTGCAACCTAAGCCATCACCTATTGACACAAATGAAGCGCCCTTCAGTGCGCACACCCGTCTCTTATAGACACTAGCCCAGACACACAAAACATACTATTTGATTACACTTTACATTATATGTAATTACACAAGTACATATAAAACTATTGATGAATGACCGTTTCATTAATAACATACAGCACGTATGCTCACAATATACAATTATTTGTTCCTGAATACAACATTTGTTCACAACATAAAAAACTACAAATGGAAGACTAAAAACAGAGAGCTCCTCAAGACTACCATGGCTAAAGATCCTTCATCTAGATTGTAGCTACAAGCAAAAAAATGGACTGGAGTTGTTCCTTTCTTTTAGCAGCCCGAGATATGTCAGCCCAAGCATTTCCTCAAGGTACGCGGCTGTTGGTACAACCAAAGCCCATACGCTCTATCAAAGCAAGGATTTTTTGGAAGCATTTGAGTACAGGCCTAACCTTCCCCTATCTCACCCGTTAAACTTAAAGAGAAACCAGAAGACTCGTCGCAGAGCTTAGAAAGAAAAGTTAACCATCCGAGTCAACCTTAACTGAGAGCTGACCAGGGACGAAGAGGCTTAAGCTAGGAACCTACCACAAGGGATTCTTTTTCCTTGGATATTCCACAGCCGGTGGCAGATAAGCCTTGTAACCACGATGCGGCCGAACCAAGAGACAACCCAGAACCATGAACGGAGTTAGAGCTTGGTGACTCGTTAATCTACTCATGACCCGGAGCTCTGTCTTTTTGCCTGCCATGGAACGGAGTCAGAGAAGTAGGCTTTAACCCTTCTCCATCAAAGAGGCTACCTAAGCACGTGAGAAATCCTGACAGAGAAGCCTCATGATAGCTAAAAGGGCCAAGTGTCCTAACCCCGCATGGCAAGAGGAATATCACAGCAACCGTTATGTTAGAAGATGAGCACACCGTAACAGTACACATGACGCAATGTAGACATCCTAAAGGGCGTCATAAAAACCCCAATCAAACTTCATGATTCGAGGGACTTCATTTGTTTCTTCACTGATGAAGGAAGAAAAGAAGGTAACTGCGGATGATTTTCCTCCTATAGTCCCTCATGCATCATCCATTCGGCACAAAGAAAATTTTCTGGGAATACCAAACCAGGATCAAAGGCAAACATTTTTTAGGAGAGAAAAGTTTTTCACTATCATAAGAAACTGGCGAAGGAGTGAAGTATTTTCTGAAGAGAATTTTGTGATTTCTCCTCTATTACAAAGTCTCTATTTATAAGCAGAAAAGAGATAAGGATGGAGCATGAAACGGTCAAGTGTCATTATTACTGGGGGTATGAAACAATTCGGAGAAGTTAATAACAGTTCTTAGAAAGGTGCATGGAATCGGTATCAATCAATCAGATGAAAGCACGCGGAGTTCTCGAAGAAATCAACATCATTCTTGGTCAAAGAGAGTATAAATCTCAAGGAGTCGGTGAGTTATTTTTTCACATCCATCTTGTATGCCGATTTCTCTTCCTGACTGCTTGTGTCAGCACTCAACAAGTAGGGGACTGACAGTGTGGGTATAAATATGCCACCTACTATTATGGGGATACGAGTCCAGCCGGCGAGACTAGACTTATCTTACAATTCACCGGGCACAGAGGATACACGCCCGCTCTTTGGGCCAACGACCGTTCAGGCAGCACGACCATAAGATACATGGCATACATCCCACCGCCTTAGGTTTACTGTCTCCTAGATACATTTCGTATACACCACTGCCTTAAGTTATAGGCCCATAACCTTATTACTCTTTGTATTTTACCTTAACTAGGACTGTGTATCCACTACTATCAATACCCCTCCTTACATTGTATTATACAATCAAGTGATTCACCACAGAATCCGGCTATTCTCATGGAACAAAAATACTTTACTTTTCTTGCTCATTATCTCTCTATTTTATTGACTTATTTTTTTGTTGTATTTACAGTATTGCTTGTGACCTCATTCTAAATTAATTGTTTAACCTAGGCGACCGATTTTAGGCATAAACACATTCATCTTCATATATTGGTACCCCCACTGCACCTTCCAATCTACTTAAAGAATCACAATTCTAATATTTCACGGGTAGGTTAGGAAATCTGATCCATGGAAGGATTTCTAATAAGAATTCCTCCGTGTGTTGAAATCTTCAGTCTAAGGTTTAAGCACTATTGGCCTGTTGTTTACACTGTATGACCCCCCTGTAAAACACTTCATTCAGATCTTGAATGTTTGCAAATTTAAGATGTAGAATCCATCTTCATGAAGGAATAAATTAGGTTCTACCACATAACTCCAAGTTATTTTGATGTATCTATGCATTGTATTGTACCCAGGTGAATCTCCAAATGCGAGCCTATTTGGCCCAGCTTCTGGAGAGCCAAAAGGGCTTTTTTTTTTTCAAAAAGTGCTTATTTTGATAGATTGATGTGTTTGACCAAGCTTCTAGGAGAAAAATAAGTGTTTCTGAGTGGCAACAGAAGCTGTTTTTCTAGCTGTGAGGAAGAAGTTGGAAAAAGGAAGCAAAAATTATTTTTAATTTTTATCATTCGATAAATACACTTACCAAAAATACATATTTACCTGATTACCACTATATATTTTTGACTAATGATTATAATATGTAAATAATATATTTTTTTTGTTATTTTACGTACACCTACATTATTATTGTTGGAAGCTTTAAAAAAAATTGCATCTCTTTTTTTTTAAGTACGAATTCAAAATCAATTATAAATGCCCTACTTTTAAAATTTTAATTAATTAAAAAAGTTAAGCATATGAATCATTTGATTCTGAACCAGTATAAAATACTGTGTCCACAATGTTTACTTTATCGCTTTTACTTTACTGCATTTTACTTTACAGATTTCCCTAAGTCGACTAATATTCCTCTAAGTCAACTAAAATAAGCAAATCGGACAATTCACCCCCCCCCCCCCCTTATTGTGCTTTCACATTCTTTGATACGAATAAAAAATATTTAAAATCATTCATCTAGTTAATAATTGTAAAGTGAAACTTTGTATGTCCTTAATCATAATTTAACACTAAAAAGCACCTTTTTCAAAAGTTTGGTCTAACACAAATTATTACTCAACTATTGACATAAGTGCTTCTCAAATGAGTTGGTCAAACATAAATTATTAATCTCCAAAAGTACTTTTCTTAAAAGCATTTTTTAAGATAAATGCTTTGAAAAAGGAGTTTTCAGAAGGTTGGCCAAACAGGCTCTACATATGCTATTAATGCATGACTCGATTTCTCTAATTCTTTTTCCACTTTTCTTTTATCATTTTAATAAACAGTTTGCCTTCATTAAATTCAGGTGAGATATATGAAACGACCTTAGGTAGTCGTTTCGGGAATTAGGACCCCGATGGGCGTGCCGATAATTTAAAAATCTTCGTAAGGTCTATTAGGAGCTATCTGCAAAATTTGAGCTAAATCAGACCTCGTTTGGTACGTATCGGAAGAAGATTTCAGTTTTTATTGTCGATAAATATTAAGAAGAGGTTTTCGAGCTCAATTTTGGCGCATGAGCTCCAATTCGAAATTCGAAAGTGCTGTTAGGTTCGTATAATTATTTGTCATATGTGTGAATTTTTGAAGTGAATTTCGAGCTTGTTCGGCTAATTTTGGCTAAAGTTCCAAAAATTAATAATTTGATCTTTATCCTTTTAATTCGCATCTTCAGTTTCGGGAGTCCGATTTGAGATCCGCTTTAGCGAATGTGCTACATATATTTTGTATGACTTACTTGAGAAATTTGGAATTATTTTAAGTTTCGTAGGGTCTATTTAAATTTCCGTTACGAAAAGAAAATAAAAAAAGGAAAAAGGAAACAAAAAAAATGAATGGCGGTGGGTCCAGGATGAGCAGAAACATTGAAATATTGGAAATCAAAGGAGAAATGAGAACAGTGAAAGAAAAAACGCAGTGAGGTAAAAAAATGCCAGAAAATGAGAAAAAAGCCGAAGAAAAGTAGAATTTTTACCCAGAAACATACAGGTAATGATGTTAATTCATTATTTGAGTTTATTACGTGTGTTTGAATATATTTTAACGGTAAAAATTGAGATATTAGACATCGTTTTAATAAGTTAAATTGGTAGTTTAAAGGGTAATTGGATCCCGATAATGAAATTGATTATATATTCGTACTCAGGGAGTTATGGGCAACCTATAAATATAATTTATTTAGGGTTAGGTTATGTGAATTTGAATCCTGTGCATAGGCCTGACCTGCGTGTCGCATATGTGAATAGGGTATCAGGTTCCTACCCTGATTGTCCTAAGATGTGAGGAATAAAGGATTTAGGCTTGTGTAATATATTTTTCCGCTTATTGAACACAGTGGAATTGTTTGGCAATGAATCCAAAAGGATAAAGCGGTTGTTGATGAGCAGAAATATTGAAACATTGGAAATCAAAGGAGAAACGAGAACAGTGAAGGGAAAAACGCAGTGTGGTAAAAAATGCCAGAAAATGAGGAAAAACCGAAGAAAAGTAGATTTTTACCCAGAAACATACAGGTAATGATGTTAATTCATTATTTGAGTTTATTACGTGTGTTTGAATATATTTTAACGGTAAAACTTGGGATATTAGACATCATTTTAATAAGTTAAATTGGTAGTTTAAAGGGTAATTGGATCCCGATAAAGAAATTAATTATATATTCGTACTCAGGGAGTTATGGGCAACCTATAAATATAATTTATTTAGGGTTAGGTTATGTGACTTTGAACCCTGTGCATAGGCCTGACCTGCGTCTCGCATATGTGAATAGGGTATCAGGTTCCTACCCCGATTGTCCTAAGATATGAGGAATAAAGGTTTTAGGCTTGTGCAATATATTTTTCTGCTTATTGAACACAGTGGAATCGTTTGACAATGAATCCAAAAGGATAAAACGGCTGTTGGGTAGTAGTGTTAACTTTGTAACAAGGTAAGTGTTTATATCCATTTCTTTGGAGGCCATTGACCTCATGGATAAACTACCACGTGTTCCTTACGTGTGTAGCTGCCGATAGGCGTACTCATTACGCCTTAGCTTTGGATTTATATTATATATTATATGTTATGACATGTTGTTGGCATTGCAATGAGGATCTGAGTATTTCAATGCCGATAGGCGTACTCATTATGCCTTAGCTTTGGATTTATATTATATATTATATGTTACGCCTTAGCTTTGGATCTATAAAATATATTTGAATATATTTTAATGATAAAAATTAGGATTTTAGACATCGTTTTAATAAGTTAAATGGGTAGTTTAAAGGGTAATTGGATCCCGATAATGAAATTGATTATATATTCGTACTCAGGGAGTTAGAGGAAACCAATAAATATAATTTATTTAGGGTTAGGTTATGTGACTTTGAACCCTGTACATAGGCCTGGCCTGCGTGTCGCATATGTGAATAGGGTATCAGGTTCCTACCTGGATTGTCCTTAAGATGTGAGGAATAAAGGCTTTAGCCTTATGTGATATATTTTTCTGCTTATTGAACACAGTGGGATCGTTTGGCAATGAATCCAAAAGGATAAAGCGGTTGTTGGGTAGCAGTGTTAACTTTGTAACAAGGTAAGTCTTTATATCCATTTCTTTGGAGGCTCTTGGCCTCATGGATAATCTACCACGTGTTCCTTACGTGTGTAGCTGCCGAGAGGCGTACTCATTGCGCCTTAGCTTTGGATTTACATTATATATTATATGTTATGTCATGTTGTTGGTATTGCTTTGAGGATCTGAGCATTGTATTATGGCTGTGAGTTGGCATATACTTTCCGGCTGTCGATGAGAGTCCCGCGCTGGTGATGGGTTATTATTGCATCATGTTGCATTCATATACATTATGTTGCATTCATATGCATTACATTGCATTCATATTGGGTGCAGGAGTATTCCGCCCCAGGAGCAGGAGGATTCCGCCCGAGGAGCAGGAGGATTCCGCCCCAGGAGATGGAGGATTCCACTCCATTGCATCATATTAAGGGTATAAGGATTCCACCCTAGGAGCAGAAGGATTCCGCTCCATTGCATCATATTGAGGGTAGGAGGATTCCGCCCCAGGAGCAGGAGAATTCCGCTCCATTGCATCATATTGAGGGTAGGAGGATTCCGCCCCGAGAGCAGCAGGATTCCGCTCCATCTATTTGGCACATGTGACGCCATTGCATCATACTGCATTCACCACATTTCATTGCACCGTACGCTGACTATTGTGTGACTATCATGCTATGTTTTGTGTATGCGGTATGTATACCGTATTGTGGACATATTTCAGTTTGCCTATATATTTCTCGCTCCTATTCCGGGTTGCACGCCACAGCAGTATAAATATATGGATCGGGTTGCACGCTGCAACAGTATAAATATATGGATCGGGTTGCACGCCGCAACAGTATAAATATATGGACCGGGTTACACGCCGCAACAGTATAAATATATTGACCGGTTTGCACGCCGCGACAGTATAAATATATGGATCGGGTTTCACGCCGCAAGAGTATAAATATATGGATCGGGGTTGCACGCCGCAATAGTATAAATATATGGATCGGGTTGCACGCCGCAACAATATCTGCATATAATAAGATGTATTTCTGATTGTTGATATGTTTGGGATACCTATATGTTCTGTCTATCTTATGTTCCTGGTTGTTTATGAGTTTTTTGTTCCATACGTATTTCCAGTTATTATCTGGCTTTGTTTTTTTAATTTATATAAGAGGAATTTGGTTTATCTGCTTTTCTTCTCCCTGGTTAGCTATCCTATTCTTTGAGGTGGCTAGTCTGCCCCACTTATTGAGTCCTTTTGACTCACCCTTGTTTGTTGTTTGTTTCTTGTCTATTTATTTCGTTTCGGTAGGTTCGCTCCAGGATTGAGTTCGCCATATTGTTCAGGAGCAGAGACGACTTCAGCTGTCAGGGTGAGCCAGCTTTTATTTTGGATGGCCGATAGTTTATTGTTTATTATTGCAGTTGCATTTTGCTCCCTTCAGGAGGTATCTATCTTATTTTGTACTCTTAGATGTCTAGTCTGGATAGCCCTAAACCTAGTATGTTGGGTAGTCAGCTGTAATTTTGTTTGTACAGCTTAGAGGTATCAGTATATCTGTGCTTTTTCTAAGTCTTGTTCTTACTTATGAATTGAATTATATTTATTTTCCTAATTTAATTGGTAGGGGTTCGCCCGACAGGTCTAGGGGAGGATATTGGGTGACCGCACGGCCTAGCCGGATTTTGGGTCGTGTCAGTTGGTATCAGATCCTATTTAGAGTCTATCCAGACTAAGATAGTGTCTAGTAAAGTCTCGCTGAGAGGTACGTAGACGTCCGTAGTTATCTACGAAAGGTTATGATGGCATTTAGGAAGTTTCACTTCCTTCTTTTCTGATCGTGCGTCGGTCTAAAATGCAAAAGTATTTTCGTTAATTCATTTGTGGTAATTGTGAACCCTCGTGCGACAAATCAGCAAACAGTAGGAGTTCAGGATGAAGTAGTCTAGCCTGGGGCTAGAGCTACTCAAGCCCTCAGAGTTGTGGATCGTTCTGATGATCCAGTCGCACAGGCCCCAGCTGTACGAGCTTGCGATGGGAAAGGGAGCAGGGCCTTGTGGTTCCCTTGGATCTCTACGATGCTTTTACGAGAATTCTGGTGACGCAGATACCGCAAGAACCTATTATTCGCTAGGCAGCTTATCAAGTCGGCGCATATGCAGATGTTCGGACTTAGAGAGCTTTTGTTCCAGTTCCTGATGTTGCCCCAATAAATTATGTTCCAGAGGCAGCATGTGTTGCACCACCAATTGTTCTGGCTGGTTAGTCAGCCAAGGTAACAGTTTGGTCCGAGTGCCCAAAGAGGTTACATTATTTTACGCAGTTGAACCTTCTGATATTATTAAGCATTGCATCAGATAAACCTCGTGATTCTTTATAAAATAAAATAATGTCAGCATATCCTTCAGGCTCTTGATTATATCGAGCGGTATGGTGTTGATTATTCTGCTTTCCAGTTTCAGGGTCCAGCTTTGAAGTAATAGACCGCTCTCTTATTAGCTAACTTGGTTCGATTTTTCTCGTAGATTCATGAAAAAATTCCTTTCGTACTGCGAGCGAGATGAAAAGTTTCGCCAGTTTGAGTGGATTAGACAGGGTAGCCTGTCGGTTTTAGAATATGAGATTAAATTCTTTAGGATGCCTAGATATGCACTAGAACTAGTCCATGAACCTTCCGAGAAGGTTCGAAGATTTATTGGTGACCTTTCTCCTTCCTTGAGATCCTAGATGGCTCGAAAAATTGAGGTTGAGACTTCATTTGATGTTGTTGTTGATATTGCTCGGAGGTATGATGCATACCATAAGTTAGAGCTGGAAGAGTTAGAGCGGGAGAGCAATGAGATCATACGGCCCTGGTGGGCACCATGGTACCTCATTTAGAGGTAAGAGTTCTGATTATTTTGGGAGGTCACCTGCCGGGTTATCTCACCTTCTAGAGCGTAATTCTTAAAGTGCTATAGTAGTTCATCAAGATAGACTCAGTTTTTTTTTCTTTGTAGCTATCAATAATCTGTCCAGTTTCCATTTTTAGCGAAAAGGGTGTTATCACTGTCATGAGTCTGGTTATGCTTTGAGGAGTTTTTCCTTACTCCGGCAAGTAGGCAGTCGTCCTTTCTCTCGTCATCAGGCACCAGTCGTCCTTTCTCTCATCATCAGGCACCTGCACAATCGTAGGGAATTTTATTTAGATCTTAATCAACCAGAGATATGCCCTTATTCGATAGAGGTCGAGAGCGTGGTGGTAGTGGTTCTTCTAGAAGTAATTATCGGGGTAGCGGCTCGGCTCAGCCGCAGAGGCAGTTCTAAGAACTACCAGCCTGGTAGGATGTTGAGGTATCTGATGTAGTAGACCCAAGTATTTCTTCCTTACTTATATGTGTGTAAGTTTTGATTCTTCCGATCGATTTGGAAATGGTTGTCTTATCATGTTTCCATAGTTTTCTTGGATGTCATTTTTATTAAGAATCGGTTACGGTAGAGGGGTGAGCTTCTTGTATGATTTATTCCTGGCATTTCTGAGATCCTCCTAGTTAATCTGGTTTAAATGTGAGAAATTTGAGAGAGAGTGTCGGTATTGTCTGCTTGGCATCCTGTTGTATCATTTTTTCTTATTTATGTTGAGTCAGTCTATCTCTCTTTGGAATTCAGTGTTGATAGGATGGTGGGATTTTTATTCGTCACCATCAGAAAGTGTTATCATTTCTTCCGGTGCAAAGTGATTAGTAAGTAATATTCGATCTACGTATCTCCTATTGGTTCAAAACGCTAGTTAAGTCATGTCATCCTATGAGCTTATCTGGGTTATAAAAGGGTTTTCTGGCAAATTGTTAGAGTTTCCTTCTTATTGGGAGGTTAAATTGGCATGGATGTTGTTCCATAAAGCTCATTTAATATTTATTTCTTCGATTGCGATTCTTTGGCTAGCTTAACTCGTAAGTAGTCTAGCTCAAGTAGCCAAGTAAATAAGAAGATGAGCTTCCTAAAGCTCTAATTATTCCTATCCTCAGTCCGTTGCAATCTCTTCTTTGTCCGGCATTAGTGAGCTTGGGTTGTTGGTATCCGCTTGTAATATTCCCTGTGTTAAGCCAGAATGCGTGTCAAGGTAGTCAAGGAAAGCACATTGTTGTGTTTCAAGGCTACCAAGGGTAATGAGAGGCGTTATTTGACTCTTGAATTGATCCATCAGCATGTGATGCTTATGGTGAAGGTATGGAGTTATGAACTCGAGAGTTGCAGTCGTTTGGCAACTCGAGAGGGTAAATCTCTAAGGCGTTGTTCAAGCGTGAGCTAATTCTTAGTTCCATCGATTTGTTCTATATCGAAAAGTATATCGACGAGGTGATTCGTCCGCGGAATTATGTTAACCAATTCAAAGTTTCATGTATCTTTGTTTAGAAAATATAGAACTCTCCTCTCGTGATCGAGGAAGGATCAGTTTAGTCGGAATAAGTTGGGCAATGACGTTATGACATTATCTAGATATGTTTTATTCTGAGAGTTCGGTGTGCGTGTTATAATTTTGATTCTGCAATCATGAGATAATGTCCATGGAGTAGTTGGTGAAGGTTGTACAAGTTCTTTTGTTATATGTGTAAATTTTTCTATAAACTTGGGCTCGTTCGAGGACGAACGAGAGTATAAGTGGAGGAGAATAAACGACCTTAGGTAGTCGTTTCAGGGATTAGGACCCCGATGGGCATGCCGATAATTTAAAAATCTTCGTAGGGTCTATTAGGACCTGTCTGCAAAATTTGAGCTAAATCAGACCTTGTTTGGTACGTATCGGAAGAAGATTTCAGTTTTTATTATCGATAAATATTAAAAAGAGGTTTTCGAGCTCAATTTTGGCGAATGAGCTCCGATTCAAATTTCGAAAGTGCCGTTAGGTTCGTATGATTATTTGTGACATGTGTGAATTTTTGAAGTGAAGGTTGTTCGGCTGATTTCGGCTAAAGTTCCGAAAATTAATAATTTGATCTTTTTCCTTTTAATTCGCATCTTCAGTTTCGGGAGTCCGATTTGAGATCCGCTATAGTGAGTGTGCTACATATATTTTGTATGACTTAGTTGAGAAATTTAAAATTATTTTAAGTTTCGTAGGGTCTATTTTAATTTCCGTTACGAAAAGAAAAAAAAAAGGAAAAAGGAAACAAAAAAATGAATGGCGGTGGGTTATATAGCTAAGGACGAGCAAAAAATTGAAACATTGGAAATCAAAAGAGAAACGAGAACAGTGAAGAGAAAAACTCAGTGAGGTAAAAAATGCCATAAAATGAGAAAAGAGCCGGAGAAAAGTAGAATTTTTACCCCGAAACATCCAAGTAATGTGTTAATTCATTATTTGAGTTTATTACGTGTATTTGAATATATTTTAATGATAAAAATTAAGATTTTAGACATTATTTTAATAAGTTAAATGGGTAGTTTAAAGGGCAATTGGATCCCGATAATGAAATTGATTATATATTCGTACTCAGGGAGTTAGAGGAAACCAATAAATATAATTTATTTAGGGTTAGGTTATGTGACTTTGAACCCTGTACATAGGCCTGGCCTGCATGTCGCATATATGAATAGGGTATCAGGTTCCTACCTGGATTGTCCTAAGATGTGAGGAATAAAGGCTTTAGCCTTATGTGATATATTTTTCTGCTTATTGAACACATGAGATCGTTTGGCAATGAATCCAAATTGATAAAGTGGTTGTTGGGTAGCAGTGTTAACTTTGTAACAAGGTAAGTCTTTATATCCATCTCTTTGGAGGCTCTTGGCCTCATGGATAATCTACCACGTGTTCCTTACGTGTGTAGCTGCCGAGAGGCGTACTCATTACGCCTTATCTTTGGATTTACATTATATATTATATGTTATGTCATGTTGTTGGTATTGCATTGAGGATCTGAGCATTGTATTATGGCTGTGAGTTGGCATATACTTTTCTGCTGTCGATGAGAGTCCCGTGCTGGGGATGGGTTATTATTGCATCATGTTGCATTCATATACATTATGTTGCATTCATATGCATTACATTGCATTCATATTGGGTGTAGGAGGATTCTGCCCCAGAAGCAGGAGGATTCCGCTCCATTGCATCATATTGAGGGTAGGAGGATTCCGTCCCAGGAGCAGGAGGATTCCGCTCCATTGCATTCATATTGGGTGCAGGAGGATTCTGCCCCAGGAGCAGGAGGATTCCGCTCCATTGCATCATATTGGGGGTAGGAGGATTCTGCCCCAGTAGCAGGAGGATTCCGCTCCATTGCATCATTGAGGGTAGGAGGATTCCGCCCTAGGAGCTGGAGGATTCCGCTCCATTACATCATATTGGGGATACGAGGATTCCGCCCCACGAGTAGGAGGATTCCGCTCCATTGCATCATATTGAGGGTAGGAGGATTCCGCCTAGGAGCAGGAGGATTCCGCTCCATCTATTTGGCACGTTTGACACCATTGCATCATATTGCATTCACCCCATTCCATTGCACCGGACGCTGACTATTGTATGACTATCATGATGTATTTTGTGTATGCGGTATGTATACCATATTGTGGACATATTTCGGTTTGCCTATATATTTCTGGCTCGTATTCCGGGTTGCACGCCGTAACAGTATAAATATATGGATCGGGTTCGTATTTCGGGTTGCACGCTGCAACAGTATAAATATATGGATCGGGTTGCACGTCGCAACAGTATAAATATATGGACCGGGTTACACGCTGCAACAGTATAAATATATGGACCGGGTTGCACGCCGCAGCAGTATAAATATATGGCTCGGTTTTCACGCCACACCAGTATAAATATATGGATCGGGTTGCACGCCGCAACAATATAATATATGGATCGGGTTGCACGCCGCAACAATATCTGCATATAATAAGATGTATTTCTGATTGTTGATATGTTCGGAATACCTATATGTTCTGTCTATCTTATGTTCCTGGTTATTTATGAGTTTTTGGTTCCATACGTATTTCTAGTTATTATCTGGCTCTGTTTTTTTGAATTTATATAAGAGGAATTTGGTTTATCTGCTTTTCTTCTCCCTGGTTAGTTATCCTATTCTTTGAGGTGGCTAGTCTGCCTCACTTATTGAGTCCTTTTGACTCACCCTTGTTTGTTGTTTGTTTCTTGTCTATTTATTTCGTTTCGGTAGGTTCGCTCCAGGATTGAGTTCGCCATATTGTTCAGGAGCAGAGACGACTTCAGCTGTCAGGGTGAGCCAGCTTTTATTTCGGATGGCCGCCAGTTTATTGTTTATTATTGCAGTTGCATTTTGCTCCCTTCAGGAGGTATCTGTCTTCTTTTGTACTCTTAGATGTCTAGTCTGGATAGCCCTAAACCTAGTATGTTGGGTAATCAGCTGTAATTTCGTTTGTACAGCTTAGAGGTATCAGTATGTCTGTGCTCTTTCTAAGTCTTGTTCTTACTTATGAATTGAATTATATTTATTTTCCTTATTTAATTGGTAAGGGTTCACCCGACGGGTCTAGGAGAGGATGTCGGGTACCCGCACGGCCTAGCCAAATTCCAGGTCGTGTCAATATACGATAATGACATACCATTTTCAGATGTTGTATTACCTCTGAATAATCCAGCCCATGATGATTTTGCTCGATCTTCATTTTTAGGTCCTGCTACTAGTTCCTTGATCACTTGCAACAGTGAATCATGCATCGTTGGTTCCTGTACTAAGCATTGCTTTATCATTTTTTCCAACCTCCCCATAATTTATGTATTATTTTCCCCAATTTTAGAAAAGCGCAACTTTTGTGCACTCGTGTTGACAGTGCACTTTCCCATATCAGTATTTAGCGGCATCATTTGTTCTGGCGTTTCGACAAGAGTGGGCTCAAATTCTGATCTCTCGTACTCATTGAGCTTCCAGTTGTTGCAACAGGGATCTTTCTTGGCCTTCCTCTTTTCTATCCGCCGGCCATTTCACATCTGGCATTCGTTAGCTTAACATGCGCACGGTACCCCTGAGTGAGAGAGGAGGAAAAGTTGTCTTTCTTCACTTTTGAAGTTTGGAAAACCTATAGATTCTCTATGTTGTGTGAACTTCATATCATGAATATTCGATGTTTGATAGAATTTAAAATTTAGTTAAAAACTAAATATATAGATTAAACTGGCTTCCTAATTAAATTTTACTAAAAGTATGGTAGATAATTTATTTCTTATAAGCTTCTTAATTCTTTTTCTTTTCTTGAACTGTTTATGTATTATCTATAATTTTTTTTATTATCATGCTATTAGTATTACTTTAACAATTAAAGAGTTTTAAGAACCAAGGCGCATAAGCTCCACGACTCGGGGCCTACACCCCTGCCATTTTCTACCCCTCCCATTTTAGTTCTCGTTTTATGTTTTCTCACACACATTAAGAAATTTAATAAATACATTGCATATTTTTATCAAATTATCCTATTAAATTCTTTTTGAGAATTGAGTTGTATTAAGAACCAGTAGTATTTCTTTAATGATTAAGGGTAGTTGGAAACAATTAATAAAGAATCTTTAATTCCCAAAGCTATAATTATTATGAGACAAAATTATTGAGTTAAAGTGACAGTTAAAATGACACGGAAGGAGTGAAACACAGTTTGTAGTAAGCATGCTAAATTAAGGGTCCGGTCTTTCTCCCAATCAGTCAAGTGGTGAAATTCCTTTTGATCTTGGGAACAAGCAAGTAGTACTAAACTTTTCACATTACCAATCTCACTGGAGCAATTACGAAAACATTCTCGAATTTGCATGCAATCAGATGCATAGATTTCTCCAACAACAATTTGACTGGCAGAATGTGAAACGTGCGCAAGTCTCGCCTACAACAGTTGTAAATTTTTGATAAACGAATTTTACTGAATGTAACTAACTAGAGTCTAATCCTTGATAACGCATTAAAATTAGGATTTTTTGATTAAAAATGTCATGGAGATGGATACTCTATTGTTAAGCAAGGGCGAAGGCAGAATTTTCAACAAGAAAATTTAAAATTTAAAAAGTGAAGCTCAGACTTGTCTCGAGGGATTCAAGGTATGTATATATTAAAAAAATCGATTTTACCTATACATACAATGCAATTTTTCGACGAAGGGGTTCAATTGAACACCCTTGCCCAAGGATGGCTATGCCACTGTTGTCAAGTTTAAGTTTTAACAAGTACTTAAGATGTTAAAATTAGTATAGCATTGATCAACGCCCTACTCCCAGCCCGTGAAATTCAGCCTTGAATGATTCTGTTTTTTTCTACAAAAGATCAGTTAAACGAGCGTTCGGTAGGGGTGATAATGGTTCGGTTCGATCGGTCTTTTTAAAAATTTTGTATCATACCAATTTTTTGGTTCTTCTAATATGTATAATTAAAATTTGAATTTTCAAAACCGTCCCAATGATATCAGTTTTTCTTCGATTTTAGTACGGTTCGGTTAATTTTCGGTATTTTTTTAAAGCATCGTCTAAAACTACCACATCAACAAATTTGTATTTTTGGTATACAAGGCAACAAAATTGAAAATTGTGTATCACTTTGCAAAACTCATACGATTTAAGCGACTAAACTAAAATATAGATGTCATCTTGCCTAAGTAAACAATATTAGAGACAACAATGATATAACAATTTGAATATCGGGCGAAGGATGCGTAAATTGATTCATTGGAGTATGCGATAGTGAAAAACTTTTAAATACCAAATCTTGAAACGACATTATGAGAGAGTGGGTAGGAATGATAAACAAAAAGCTTGATAAGCATTTACATTGTTTCGACTTTTACACTCGCGTTCGTTCACTTTCTTAAAAAGATATTTAATTATAATATATTGTTCTATATTAAATCAAAGTTCAAAATAAACATAAGGGCATGAATTTAAAATGAGATTAAACCTTCACCTAAAGTGAACAACATCTGCAAGACAGACATAAATGGTCCGCAAGATCTCTTACAATAAATTATGTCACTTCTGTAAAAACTAGATTTAAGGGAGTTTGGAATCTAAATTTGGAGAAAGCACTACACATTGAAGCATGTTAGTTTCAACTTTTAGTAGTAGTATTAGTACTATTAGAGTAGGTAGAGATGTTGTGCATATTGATTTCACCACAAGGATTAAGGGTGAAAAAATTTATGATTTGTTATTTTTAGACTTAATTAAATTATATATAATTGTTCATATAAGTTTCATATATAAAGTATATTTTATGCATATAAACTTACTCGGTTCGGTTCAGTATTTTTTCAGTTTTTTTTTTATAAAATAAAAAACCTAATGTCGGTACGGTTATAACTTTTCATAAGAACCTACGATTTTATTATAAAGAACCTAAAATTCGGTTCGGTCGGTTATGTCGATTTTCAGAAAACCATTGACACTCCTAGCATTTGGACATGATTTGGTTGAAACTTGAAAAGTTTGCGTTTTTGAAGTTGAGTTGAAAAATAATTTTTGGAACTTGAAATTGTGCTTGGACATACATTTCACTGGAAGAAAAGTTGAAGTTTTGTGAGTGAAAAAAATTTCACAAAAAAATATTTAAATAAACAAAAATTTGAAATATTATCCCAAGTTTTATGAACAAACGGTAATCTCTGCAATTTCTGAGGTTATGTAGCAGAGGCAGAGGGTTTGCAATCAGGCAGTTTTATGAAACTGTCGTCTGTCGCTATAGCAAGGTTAAATATATAAGATCTTCAAAAACAATTTAGAATGCACGCAGACTCAAGGTTAAGGTGTAAGTCAGAAAAGTGCAGTCTACACCCCCTTCTTGCACTTTCAAGCTATACTTCAATCCCAAGCAAATTGGGGTACACGGTATGAATCCGCATTACCCACATCACTCACTATTCATTTAAACCATTGATAAATTTAGGAGCACAAAAATGCACGGTTCCAATTATTTGGGTCTAATGAGTACATGGAAACAGAACAAGAGAAGAATGGGAAGGGGAAAAGGCTTTCATATAACATGAACTAAATTTTATTTGCCACAAAGGATTAGAGTATGCCTCTTTGCTTGCAACATTCAATTGCTCCATCATACATTTCCGCAAGGCCATACTTGTACTTGAATCCAGTCTCCAAAAGCTTTTTTGATGAAAGGCTAGGCGGATTAAGTCCTTCACTCGCCCCACTGTACCTGTAATAAATAACAGTAAATCAATTACTTTCTTTTATTTGTGTCATAATAAATGTTTTAATTTGATTATACCTAGATATTAAGAATCAGAAATATGCATTGTTTAGCTTATAAGAGTGAAAATTTCATGCTTTTGGCTGATTAAAAAAGGTGAGGTAAGACTCTATACTTACTCTTCAATTTGTTTTCTGAATTCAGGATATCTAGTTGAAAGAAACTCAGCTAGCTTTTCATGTGTTATTTCAAAAGCTGAGCAAATATACCTCCCTTTTGCATTAGGATAATCAAGAAGGAAGATATGAGCATTTGTCACATCATCTACATGTACAAAAGGTACAATCGGAGGATACTTTAGCGAATTATTTTGATGACCTGCATAAATTTGGAACTACTACTATTTAGTAAAACATACATTAATGTTCCAGACAAAGCATATGAAAACTTGGACTTCAAAAGATTTAATACATACCAAGAATCATTTCCATGGATGAACGAACAGAGCCAGGAATTTGAGGAGTAACAAAAGGACCATGTATCCAAGTTGGGATAATACTCACAAGATCAAGTCCATTTTCTTCTGCAAATTCTAGTGCTGTTTTTTCTGTTAAGGTCTTGCTAATCGCGTAAGAACCTCCTAATGTCTTTGAGGTTCTTAGAAGATCTATGTTTGTCCACGAGCTTTCATCGACTTTGTTTGAACTGTTACCCGAAATTACCGTAGCTGCACTAGAAGTGTATACGACTCGTTTAACTGTCTTTGCATTAAGGCAAGCTTGTAAAATGCCTATAGTCCCATCAATTGATCTCTGTGTTATGGTTTCTTCAGTTTCTTTCTTCTCAAAATCAATTGGATGTGCAGCATGAAATACACCAATGCAGTCTTCAATTGCTGCATTGAAACTCTCTGGTTTGTCTAAATCAGCATTAAAAATGTGCAGCCTTTCTTGTGCACCTGGAAGATTTGTGAGGTAGCTCACGTCCTTCTTTCGATCTAGAGCCAATGAATTCAAAATTTTCATCTTGAGAAACTTTAACGTAATTCATAGTCTCATAAATGAGAAAATTATACAAACTAATACTTCAATTAACTGAACAATGAGAATATAATTTAACAGAGTTCATTTCTTTCTTTTCAAAATATCTCTAGGTTTGGGGATATGCCTCAAGGACATGACCGATTAAACTTCATCCTGCAATTTATTTATGGGAAAGGTGTCACATTCAATAGATCTTTTCTTGTTAAACATCTGACTGGATTTTATAGAACATAAAGTTCATACACAAGGGAACATATTTCATAAACCACTAAAGATTGAGGTGGGCTAGTAAGTACCGGTTAATCCTTAACCGCTGGTCTCCTACTCGAGTAACAGGTATGGAATTACCATTGATAAGGACCGCTTTATCTCAAAGTGAGACTTCCCACGAGACCGGATTAGTTAGAGCCCAAAATGGGTACTGAACACCAGCTGGATAAAAAAGTATTTGGTAGGGCATTCATCAATTAATTCACTTGCTACAATTAAAGCTAAAAGATTGGTGCGAAGGGAAGATGAGTGAGTTGATGAGGCAAAAAGAGTTTCTTCAAACAAAAAAAAAAAAAAGCAAAACAGATATGGCAAAAGGCCTAAAAATTGTTTCAGTAAAGACTGAAAATTATCTACATATTAACATAGAAAACAAGTAGGAACCAAATCCAAGGATAGTAACCATATAACAAACCTGGATGAGACCTAATAGTGGTATTAACAGAATAACCAAGTTGAAGAAGCCTCGTAATCATCCATGATCCAAGGTAGCCAGTTCCTCCTGTCACACATATCTTTCCCTTCTCCTTTCCTTCTTCCATTTTACTCAGAGTGGTGTCTTTCTTTACTTTTCCTCTGTCTTTATACAGCAAGCATCAAGTTTGTACAGTTTTAGTTTGTATAGAAAAGTAGACATTAAATATTCGTCGTATGCTAAGAAAACGACTACATGTTGAAACCATTACATTAAAATAAGTTAATGCTTTCATTTCTTGTCATGTCATCTACCCCTTGCTTTCATCTCCTTTAAAGATGGCCCACCATCCAACCGATAGAGAAAAAGTAGTATTTTCTCCTTTGTTTGGTCCCGAATATTACAATGATCATGACACCGCAACTTAAATTAATAACTCAATCATTGCTTCTTATTTCGATTGTTCTAACTCCAGTTAAATATGTACAAGAGAATTTTAACTTCGTTTGGACGAAAGTTATTGTTTGTTTTCCAAAATGAACTAAAATAGACATCAATATCATCCTACTAAAGGTCATGATAATCCAATATCATTTCATTGTTCGCAACTACAACGAACGTAGCTCTCAATTTTGTTTTCTTCTATGTCAAAATTCAGATTACAGTCAAATTAAAAGCCACTGAGAAAGAATTAGATTTTACCTACTTTGGTCTGTTAGATAATTACTGTCATAATCACTCGAGAATGAAATTGATGGTGTTGTCCACAAGTGAATAAAAGCTCTATAATGTAAGCTACAACATCTTAAGGCGCAGTCTAATAAAAACAAATACTTAGACAGTGTTTGGATTGGCTTAAAGGATATATGGCCGTTTTAGCTAATAAGTCAAAGTTAAATTGAAAAAAGAAAAAAAAGAAGAAGCTTGTCCCATTTTATCTTAGTTTTAACCAAACACATCACATGTTTTACATTTCAGTCTACTGATAAGTTTAACATAAGTAAATAACCAAATCAATGGCATTCAAGTTTTACATTAGTAAATAATCCAATAAAACGTCTACTTCATAACCACAAAGCGATTAGAGTATGTCCCTTTTGCTTGCAACATTCAATTGCTCCATCATACATTCCGCAGGGCCATACTTTTATCTGAATCCATTGTCCAAAAGCTTTTTTGATGAAACGCTAGGGAAGTTAAGTCCTTCATTTGCCCATGTGTACCTCCATTAATTAACAGCAAGTCGAATATTTTCTTCTTCCTATGTCTCAAGTTAAATGTTCTAATTTGACTTTTACCTAGACATTAAGATAAGAGTAGCTTATAAGAGTGAACATTATACATGCTTTTCGCTGATTAAAAAAGATAAGCTAAGACTCTATATTTTTTTTTATTTATGGTAAATAAAGAAATTTTATTACCACTTGGAAGAATTAAGACAACACAGGGTACAATCAAAGCTGGGACTTAAGACTAAGGTCCAACAGCTACTCTTACTACATTATGCTACTGTTCTATCTAGCCTAGGTGGTTACACAGGGTAGAAATTCATGCTCCTCGGTTGCCTTTCGATGCGTGACCTCATGCTTCCTCGATGACAGACATCCTGGATTATGGTTCTGATAATAGTCTCTTCATTTCTAGCCTTGCCTTGAAATACTCTGTTATTCCTCACTTGCCAAATATGGTAAACACTTGCTGTTGCTGCCATTCTAAAGATATTTGCTTTTGCTGACCTACCTCTGAGGTTGGTTGCCATCCACTCTAGCTCCTCTTGCCACCCTTTTACTTGCCTACAGATTTGCTGCCATTGTAATATCTTGCTCCATATGCAACTACTTACTTTGCACTGAAAGAATAGATGCTCGATAGTTTCCATCTCACTGTGGCACAGGGGACAATCAAAGGTAAGACTCTATACTTACTAATTTTCTTTTTGAACTCAGGGTATCTAGTTGAAAGAAACTCAGCTAACTTTTCACGTGCTATTTCAACCGTTGAGCAAATATACATCCCTTTTGCATTAGGATAATCAAGAAGGAAGATATGAGCATTTGTCACATCATCTATATGTACAAAAGGTACAATCAGAGGATATGTTAGAGAATTATTTTGACGACCTGCATAAATTTGAAACTATTATTTAGTAAAACATACCATAATATTCCAGACAAAGTATATGAAAAAGTCAAAAAATTTAGACACATACCGAGAATCATTTCCATGGATGAACGAACAGAGCCAGGTATATTTGGAGTAACAAAAGGACCATGTATCCAAGTTGGGATTATAGTCACAAGGTCAATTCCATTTATTTCTGCATATTCTAGAGCTGCTTTTTCGGTCAAGGTCTTGCTAATCGCATAAGAACTTCCATATGGTTTTGAAGTTCTTAGAATATCTATTTTTGTCCACGAGCTTTCATCGATTATATTGGAATTGCTAGCCATAACGGTAGTTGCACTAGAAGTGTATATGACACGTTTAACTGTTTTTGAGTTAAGGCAGGCCTGTAAAATTTATATAGTCCCATCAATTGATCTTCGTGTTATTGTTTCTTCACTTTCTTTGTTCTCAAAATCAACTGGACGTGCAGCATGAAACAGACATTTGTAGCCTTCAGTTGTTGCATTGAAACTCTCTGGTTTATCTAGATCAGCATTAAAAATGTGCAGACTTTCTTGTGCACCTGGAAGAATAGTTAGGTAGCTCACGTCCTTGCGATCTAGAAGCAGTTAATTAATTCAAAATTTCCGTCTGCAGAAATTTAAATATAATACATAATCACACAATTGAGAAAATTATATACTTCACTCAACTGAACAATTACATAATGTTAGTGTGAATTTACAAGGAGTTCATTTCGTTCTTTCAAAATTTCTCTACATTTGGGGTAATGGCTCAAGGGGAAAAATAGGAACATTAAGATATTGCAAGTACAACGTTGAGTTAACTTTCATCCTGCATTTGATTTCTGGGTAAGGGGCCGCATCAAAAGATCTTTTTTCAGTTAAATATCTGACCGAATTTCATTAGAACATAGAATGTGCATAATCAAGGGTGTGGTAGGCCAAAAAGGGTTTGGTGGGATAGGAAGTACCTCTCCTATCCTTAACTATGTCTAGTGTTCGAACCAAGAAATGAGTGTTTTGGTAAGGAGCTTTTTAACTTCAAACTCAAGGTAAGACTTCCCGGTGAGAATCCGAGACTTAATCCGTCCCAAAGCGGGTGAAAAAACAAAAAAGTCTGTGGTAGGGCTTTCACCAATTATTCAGATACGACTATAGCTAAAAGAATTAGCGAGGAATGAGGGCGATGGGGATAGAAATGAACCTGAAAATTGATGTGGCAAAGGGCCTAAAAATTGTTTCATTAAAGAACTGAAACAGCATCTACGAGTTAAGGAAACAAATCCAACAATTGCAACTATAACAAACCTGGATGAGACCTAATAGTGGTATTAACATAATAACCAAGTTGAAGAAGCCATATAATCATCCATGACACAAGATAACCAGTTCCTCCTGTTACACATACTTTCCCTTCTCCTTTCCTTCTTCCATGTCCTCGAGTGATTTCTTTCTTTTCTTTTCCTCCGTCTTTATATAGTAAATATCAGCATATTCTATATAGGCTTCAAAACTAGCTACAAACAAAACTCTACCTGCAGGATCCAAATCCAGTTGGGTTTGGAAACTTCATATCCCAAATAAAATAAAATACTTTCGTGGTTATTCAGCCACAACAAGCTCCCCACCGCTCAAAAGCTTTTCCAACGTAATATTATAGAATCAGATACCTGTAAACACTGCCCCTTTTCTCAAGAATCAATCCACCATCTGTTTGTTGAATGCCCTAAGATTGGTATACCCATTTGGACTCACCTGGGTTTGACTCCATTCCAAAGCTTAATTGAATGGATTGCTCAGATATGTTCCAATGCTAGTTCCTCGCCCAACATTAAAGGCATGCCTATAAGCTTAATTATCCCTTTCGCCCTATGGGGAGGATGGACTACCAGGAACAGAAACATCTTTGAAAATAAGTCTCTTGCTGTCAACATGTCAGCATGTATAGCTCAAGCTGCGGAGTTCTTCTATCTCAATCATCCTCCTTCAGGAACTAGATCCTTGAGCAGTATTTACATCAAATGACACGCCCTGGATCAGGGATTCTACAAGCTGAACACTGATGGTGCCTTCAACAAAAAAACTGGTAAAGGAGGCATAGGTGGTGTAATTAGAAATCATCGCGGTGAATGGTCATTTGGATTTGCAAAGCATCTCCCATCATCATCTGTCATTCATGCAGAATTATCAGCCTTATTTCAAGGACTTTATCTGGCGAAAGCCCATAATCTTCAGCCTTTACAAATGGAGACTGATTCTAATGGCCTTATTCTTATGTTGCAAGGATCAAATGAAACTTTTTCGAACATCTTGAATGATTGCAGGTCCTTGCTATCTGAGCTTGGATGCTATGAAGCGAAGCATGTCTTTAGAGAAGCGAATTTTGTTGCTGACTTATTATCTAAATTTGGTTGTAATGCTTCTCATGACTCTTTATTATGTTTTAGTGATGCACCATCTTTTGTATTATCTGAATTGGATTATGATTCCTCCTCTCGCCTTAGGGAGAGAAAGGGTCACTCTTGTAATATTGGCCAGTCTGAACCTTAATATATTATTATGCTGTCTCTAGCAAAAAAAAAAAAAGGTTGAATATTCAGATGTGATGTTTAATTTCTCTTGTAATGTTAGAATCATGAATTTATTTTTAATTATTAGCTATGTATTGCTTTTGTTCTAGTTATGTGTATGCTAAACAAGTTTAATTTTTCACCCTCCTTTGCAGGGCATGATGGGTAGAATGAAGAAGCAGGTAAATTCAACTAAAAAGAGGCCATCAGCCGCGGTGAAAAGAAGATAGCAAAAATTTTGAATCTCCTCGTACCAAACGGCTTAGTAACTAGGGACCTACGCTGTTAAAGGTCGCATTTGGTAGCCCAAGAAATAGCCGTGATCTAAGTTAGGATCAAGTTGAATACGAAGAAAAAAGAAGAAGTAGGTTGAAGGTGAGGGAGAAATATCAGTGGAAGAATGAGAGGGTGAGAATGAAGAAGTACTTACCACAACAGCTCATGATGAGAATGAAGAGGAAGAAGATCCTACCTACAAACATGTAGTAGGAAGAGGAAGGAACGTGTTGGTAGGACTCTAGAGGAGTAGCCTTCTCCAATTGATGAAGGAGACAATATTGTCCATGGTGGGTTTGTAGAAGAGGAAAGTGGAGAGGAACCAGTTGAGGTAAGAGTACATGTGAAAACATCTATGTAGATGTTTCACATTTGAACATATATTCTACATATAATTCGATATGTTTAAACATAAACATAAAATGTTTCAAACATTTTAAGTAATATTTTAAACATTCTTTAGAATATTGGAAACACTTGGTGTTATGTATAAACATACCAATGATGTTTAAAGAAAGCATTTCTTCTTTCTTCATTACCCTGGTTTAACTTATAATATCTTATATGCATGTGGTTTTGGCTAATGAGGTTACCCCAAGCGTAAAACTAACCTACCTGATATGATATTGTGTTGCACCCCGTATACCTAAAGTGACGTATATTCCGTTAGTGACATGTTAAGCATGATTTAAGTAAGGCTAAAGTCATAATATGACTATATATGACTTTTAGATGTTTAATAAAAAGTTTAAGACAAATCGGATTAAGTTACGGAAAAATTGAGTGAAGAATTGCCATGTAATGAGCCATTTTGAGTAATTAAATTCGTAAGCTTTACAATATCATTTTAAGACATATTTATACCAAATTGAAGTTCTTAGAATTTAGTTTCCAAAGCTCTTCCCAGTTTTCTTATATGACATCCGGATAAAGAGATATCAACGTTGGAAGTTAGGCCAGAAGAAGGGATATAAGGGCAAAAAAGGGCTAGAAGTGAATTGTTTTGAATATAAAAGGGAACTTATCTCTTTTTTTCCTTATTTCCAGAACATTCAAGATAGGAACAGAGCTTTCATGAAGTTTTTAGCCATTATTAAGGTTTTTAAGGAAGAACATCAATCTTAACTCGAAACTGAAGATGGATTGCATCAAAACGCTCTACGCGATTAAGTTAACGTAGCTACCTTCTATTTCAACTATAGCTTGAAGTTTGAGGATGCTTAATGACTAAGTAACATCTGAATTTGATGTACTTTAGTTCAATTAAGGTTGGGGAAGCTTGGCAAGTAAAAGAAATAAGGTTTGGAAGCTAAACTAGTGAGATATGTAAGGTCTATTTTCTTCTTTCGACTAAGAAATGTATATATAGTAGCTTTCCGAGCTTGTTTTGCCTTCAAAATTTGAATAATTTGTGGTGAGCTTATATAGCATCATATTATCCTTGTAAAAATAAATTTTGGTGACAAAAATCCAGGTATAAGGGTCTCAAATCATTCCCAAAGAGCAGCACAAAAGATGGCTCAAAAACACTGGAAAACCCATTTTTAACTCTGGACAGCTATTAGTATTTTGAGCATAATTTTTTGTACAAAACTGATATTAGGGTGATTTAGGATTCACTGGAACCCCAAGAAGGATATCTAAAACTTTTATGCAGACGTAAAAATATAAATTTTCTATTTAGGCCCTGACAAATTATGATGCAATATAAGAAAGTGGTGTTGTCCAGAAATTCTGTGCGACCGTGGAATTGTTTCGTTGTCCGGTCGTTTTGTTTTGTTGTCTATTCAATCTTTTATGCAATACCTTAGCCTATACATATTTCTCAATTTCATCCTAATCAATAGTAGAAGCGTATGTTCTAAGCTATAAAATGATTGACCGACAGTACGTTCATAATTATATTTTGTCGCTCATTTTGTGGATAGCTGAATTTATTTTTACTTGTTGTTATCATCCTAGCCGAGTATCTATTCTTGTGTATATTGTAGTGCTGGTTTGTTTTTCGGATCATCCAGTTTTTTAGGAAACTCTGCCAATTTTTTATGAAAATCCAAAAACTTGGACAAATTCTGAGTTCTAGGTTATGTCTATGATTCCATCTAGGGTTTTCTTATCATTACTTTGAGTTCATATCTACTATTACCACATGTGTTATGCCTCATACATGTGACTTGGAGTCCCCCAAAGAGGTTGGACATAGGACACACAGTCCGGTCACATGTGATATTACCCGTCTGGGGGACATAACCCCTCTAGTTCAGCCGGGAGTTGAAACACCTAGTGTGACCGGGTGTCATTCACATACTCTGACCAGAGAGACTACATACTGCTGGTTGGGGGGGACATAGCCCATAACACCCGCCATGTTAGTTATATACGCGTATATGGCCAAAGTATGCACTGCATGACTATCAGTGAACCTACTTCAATTATCAATTGTTAGTTATCAGCCAAGATTACAGTCAGTTCTCAGTATAGTCTAGTTCAGTCTTCAGTTTCATATTCAGTTAGACCGCAGTTTATATTCAGTTCACATATTAGATTTCCAGTTATATTGCTATACTTCAGTACAGATTTATATTCCAGTCTTAAATTTTTATTCAGCATTTATGTTATATATTCTCGCCTTACATATTTTTTACATATCGTGCTCACGTCCTCTCTTGGGCGCTGTGTTTCATGCCGCATAGGTACAGACAGATCAGACCTTGAGCCACGTTAGTAGGCTATCTACCAGCCGTTGGAGTCACTCCGCCTTCTCCCGGAGTTTACTACTTTTGGTATGTTGTACAGACATCTAGCAGGTATAGCGGGGCCTTGTCCCCTCCTTTGTATATTCCGTTCAGCACTCTTAGAGGCCTGTAGATATATTCTTGTGTAGTTTAGCCAGTATGTTATGTATGTCAGCGTGTGATAGTCTTGTCGTCTTTCCAGATTTTATGCTTTCAGCAAATATGTATGTATATATGACCAGGTTGCCAGGTTATCTCTATTATTAATAGATTAGTAGTAGGTTTAGTGATGATCGGCACTTAGTGTCGGTTATCCATCGCGGCCCTAGGTTGGGTCGTGACATATTTCAGACTTTGCTAGACACATATACAACTTTCGCCACAAAGAAAATTACAGTAAGATCGTCAATTTCAAGAAAGCTTGCTGAATTACGAGAATTTTTAGAGGCTTTGGAACTTGAAGGCGGATTCACATAGAGCTGTTTTTGTCACTTTATTAGTATGCCAAAATGAGTGTTTTCTCCAAAGGTTGTTCACACCCTCATACTCCATAGGGTTATTTGTTGGAAGAAGCATGAGTAATGATTCAATTTCCACTAGCAGCCTTTATGCTTTGGTGTTCTTGAATTCGCACTTACGACTAAACTAAGGTGTTCAGAGTTTTCATCTAAAGAATATTTAGAGGAGGCCCATTTGAAGTCTAAATAGTTGTCAGATTTGGTGACCGGCAAAGAGAAAAAGATGGCTGCCTCAGGTGGCCTTATCATGACACCGATAATGTCAGAAAAGATCACAGATAAAAATGTGAAGTTAAGTTTGTGTTTGGCTTGGTTTGTGCATGGTGTTTTGTGTGCAAAAAATATGTGTTGTTTCATTAAGGAAGATGTTGTTCTCTTAGCCAGCAGACCGAAGGAATTTAACAAGTATCCTTGGGGTAGAAAAGGCTTTGAATTGTCGATGATATATCTTGGTAAGGATTTTGCAACACTTGGAGCTCGAGAAAATAGCTATAACCTTTACGGATTTCCCTAGGCCTTAATGGCCTAGTGATTACGGCCATGATTAAACCCGTACGGGTAACCGGTCGGATACAAATATAGTCGGTAATTGATACCAAGTCAATTTCCTCAAAGAACTAGCACGTTCAAGTGAGAGTTTTGCAAATAGGCATTCAAGTGGAGTAAGTTAATAGTCCTAGAAATATAGAGTGTTTTGATATGTGATCTATCGTAAACTAAGTAAACAAGTAAAGCAAAGTAAAGTGATTGTTGTGATTCTATAATAGGGATCCTAGGGGCTTAAATGGCTACAGCGGTGTTCATACAATGGGTAAGGTATTTTCACATACTTATCACATGTATGAATATGGTCGAGTCTATCTAAGGTAACCCCTAAAATTCGCCACGCCTAAAAGGGGTCTACCTAACTACGCTCGCCAGAGCCATAGCTTGGCGCATAAAGGGCTAACTTATAGACCCAAGGAAAGAAAACTTCTCCCAAGTGTAACCTCTTTTAGATGGATCAGGCTAAGTTTTAGCCAACAAGACCCAAATCCTTACTAGCTCAGTTATCCTAAGTTAGTTAATCTCTCCCGAGTCTATAACTAGTTAAATAGGCATGTAGCCCTAAAGTGATTATCACTAGAGTTATGATATTAATGTTATAAGAGCTAGATAATCAAACCCATGATATGTTTAGTGAATCTAAGCAATACCCATTGAAATTTCTACCACTATAGCATGTTTACACCCCTAGTTATGAGTTTAGCTACTCATACTAGGGGTTTGAATCAAAGACATATACATGTAATGGATTAGGATATGAAATAGAACATGTAATATGTATTGATTAGTGATCCAAAAGAACAAGTTAAGATTTTTACAAATGGATGAAAGACCTTGTTACTTGCCTCTCAAGTCTTGCCCAAAGTAGTAAAAACTATGAATAGTATGGAATAGAATAATAAAAAAACTCTTGCATGTTCTATTTATATAAAGTCTGAATTACAAAATTGCCATTTTTGGGTTGGGTGACCGCCTAATGACGCGGGAAGATCGGCATTTATGACGTTGGTTGACTTGCTTCTTATCCTTGCAGGTTAGGACAAAGTGTGCCTTCATGTGGGACGACCGCTTGTTCTTCTTTTTTTCCAAAATTCAGTTGCTCGTCGCTTGATTAGGTGGTCACCTTCTCTACATAGGTGGGTTGTCTTGAGCTTGACGTGGGCTGCCCTTTTTGAGCTCCAGTTTGCAATCTCTCTGATTCTCATTAGGCGGCCACCCTGAGCTTGAAGTGGGCAATTTTTCTTGATCTTCAAATAACATACCCACTGTTTCTCATTAGGCGGTCGATGCACTAGCAGGGCACCCTGTCCTACTGCACTGGAATTTTCATCCTTTGGCTCCAATTCTTCCTCTTTTAGGTCCAATCTTCAATCATTGACTATTGTAAACTCTTGTAAGCTGAAACTAAGCAAAATACAACATTATTCACACAAAATTCTGCTTTCAGATTTGAAAATAAAAGTCAAAAGTAGTCTCTAAGCTGGTAAAATACCAACTTATCAACTCCCCAAAATTTAAGTGTTTGCTTGTCCTCAAGCTAATCAAACTCAAAGAGCCCAAAGTATGTTCTAGTTAAGCTCAAGACTAAGTTATGTTCCAAATTTTGAAGTCACAAAACCATTTCGCATTAATGAGTCAGTTGGTACCAACTTGTCACTATCGCTCACATGGACACTTGACAAGAAAAACATACATTTCAATCAAATCATGGCTAAAGAAAACACGTGAGCCACAAGAGTTGCCTCAATGTCATCGGCTTACTTCATTTGCTTATGCACCTTATCATGTATTCGAACTTCACACTCAAGATCTACTTGCTAATCTCACAAGAAAAAAATAGAGTTCTTCACTCACAATAACCATTTTCAAATAAAACTTAGACTCTACAATTCAAGCTCTCACTCTCACAAAGAATGCTCACATGCACTTCCCAAAAATTCAAAGAACTGCCCTTCTTGTGCATCTCCACTAATGTAGGAACACTTGACTCAAAATCTATAAGGACTTGGTTAGGTTGTAATGTAGGCTTTTGGTTAAAGGTGTGATATATTGTGACTACACACCTCCTTAAGCACTACACTAACTTCAATCTTTTCATTGCAACTTTCCATTTTTCTAGGCTAACTCTATATTTTTATTTTTGTTGGGGATGGAACTAGTCTTTTTTCTCCCTTTTTATTCAATTTCTTCTTCTTTTTCCTTTTTTTCTTTGTTTTCTTCTTTTAATTTTTTTTCTTTTTCTTTCTTTTGTTTCTTTTATTCTTCTTTTCTTGTTTCTTTCCATTGACTTCCACAATTCATTTTCTGACTCTCACCATCCCCCAATCTTAGGTGTTAGCCTAAATTACACGTTTTTCAATACACACAAGGAGGTTTGGCAAAAAGATGATTGGTGCCTTAGCATACAAGAATTGGTCCGGGCTTCAATTTGTGGTTTTTAAATGTACAATTAAAGGTTTAAGGTGGTTAACTAGGATCAAAATGTAAGGGTAAACTAATTAGATTACCAGTGGTCCAAAGAAAGCCGAAAATTATTTTCTAAACCAAGCATTACCTAGGGTTTCATCGCACTAAAGACAAGTTCCAAACTCTCAGAGGCACACTATTACACAAACCTCACCATATACGCAAGTGAACTCTCAAGCACAAAGTCCAAACACACAAATAAGGATACTCACTCACAAAGCATGCAATGATTCAAGATTGGACCACGCCAATAATTCAAAAGGCCAACAAAAGACCCTCACGGTCTACAACTCAAGCCACGTCAATCAAAACACAAATCCACTTGTCTCATGCCATAAAAATAAAAGTAACCTAAGGTGGTGCCACATGAACCATTAACAAATTTCAAGGGCAATCTTGTCCAAATATTGTTTACACACTTGGTTTATAAGAAACTTCTAGAAAGAACCAAGCAAAGAAAATCAAAAGCTTATTGAAAATTGAAAATTTCGGAACATAACATAAGGACAAAATAAACTATCAACATGAATTTGTATATACATCTAAATGGTTCGAATTCATACATGGATATCAATAAAGCACAAGTTCATTTTCAAATCCCAAATGCATATACGAATTTGAACCACTCCCCCAACTAAAAGCTCTAGCATCGTCCCCGAATGCTAAGTTAAAAACAAAGTAATGACATTTGGTTTGGGGGGGAGGGGGAGGGGTAGAAGGGACTCCCTGGAAAAATCTCAGGCAATGTTCTTGCCTTTTCCTTCCACATGCTCAAGTGGAGGTTCTTCTTCTCAGCTTTTGCTCGAACAGCTTCCTCGAGCGAGGCTTGTATTGTCATATCCAGTTGGACATCTTCTAGAAGCAATGGGGAACTTGGAGTACCCACCACTTTTATAGGATCAACAATAGAGGCCAAGGCAACATCATCATCATTATCATACTCGATGGATTTCAGTGCCTCTAAATCTTTTCTCATATCTTCTTTTTCCGTCATTTCAACTTTGTTTAATGGTTTAGGAAGAGCCTTGGAGCTAGATGGGTCAGGCATTTGTGTGGAGGCATGTGGAAAACATGGAGCAACTTGACTTTGGGGCATTGGCTGGGAAATCAGACTTTGGGATACACTTTGGGTGGAGTCCTTGTCATTTTTCCTATCCTCCCTTTTTTTAACACTTTATCTAATTTCTCATTCATGAACTTTTGCTCCCTAGCTAAGAACCTCATAGCAGTTTTAAAATCAACAATGTATTTGGAATGGTTCTTAATAGCTTCGGTGAGCCCTTCCATGGCCTTGATCATCGTTTCAAAGTTTTTCTCGGTGATAGCAGGAGGTGGTGGTTGGACTGAAGACAAGTTATAAATGCTAGACTTGATGTCATCCAACTTGGTATCCATATCCTTCACTACCTGAGTCAGATCCTCAGGGATAATGCTTGAACCTACCTCAACACGAGGATGAGGTGCTCCCGAAGTGGAAGGAATATCAGAAGTCATAGGAGTACCTGAAGCAGTGGATGGATGAGAAACTGGTGCTGGGGTAGGTACTGTACGGACTGGATTGTTCACATTTTCAATTACATACAAGTTTAACTTCCACACGGGCTTTGAGTAACCATCACCAACCCATGTCATACACTTTTTATCCATCAGTAATGATATCAGTGTGTTCAGGTACATGAGATTTGTGTTCTCGGCCTTGGTTTCTTCAAACATGTTCTTGGACATTTCTTCTTCTAAATTGATTTTGATCCCCGGCATTATACAAGCAATCATCACTACCCTCTTCAAATTTACCTTGTGGGCATTCTTTATTGGTAAGATTCTGGAAATAATAATTGAGTGCCATTATGTTGCTTTGAAGTTAAGATCTGGCCTACAGATTTTCACTCCCGCACTTAGCCATTCAGGGTTTGGTTTCCTTCTAATTATCGGTGCCACCAACTTTCTTTGCTCAATTTCATCTAATGCCAACTTTGCTGTATGATCCTTTGGGGAGAAATTGCGGAGTCCGAAGTAATTGTTCAATGATATTGGGGACACATCCATTTCTTTCTCCCAAAAAAACAACTTGAAGTTATTTTCCGCATTTCAACCAAAGTTAACGTAGAATTCACGACACATGGTGTCATTATAATTTTCTAAGGGCTTTGGAAATAACACAGTTGTCCCGATATTTGGAATGTTTCATAGAAACCCGGGTTGAACTTTCGCACCCACTATAGAGTGATGCCTCTACTCGTCAACCCTCTCATGTAGTCATTATATACCAGCTTGGATTTGACTATCTTTCCCCACTCCGATGGAAGCTCATCATCATCTAGAGCAGGTGCATCACTAGGTGCTTGTGGATGTTGCTCCTCCCTTTCACTATCATTCCCTTGCACTGGTAATTGGGCAATCTCAGCCTCGCTTTGATTTTCTCCTTCATCTTCGGATGCCACATCCCTCAAATTGCAATCTAATGAGACTTTGCTTTGGATGTCATCCTGCCTCAGCTTCTTTCTTATCCCGGCCCTTGGTTGCCTGATCAATTCACTCGAGGGCTCATCATCTCTCTATTCATCCTCGTAGCGAGAAGTGTGGGCTTGTGAAGCTTTATCCTTGTCATGTTTTCTTTTTTGTTCCAATCTTGGCATTTCCCTTGGGTCCTTTGGCTATCTGCTTCTTCCTAGGGATCGTATCTACAAAACAACTCAAAAAATTCATTAGATGAAGCCCAAAAAGATGTCTCAAAAAGATGAAGCCCAAATATTTGTTGGACTTGATAGTAATGCAATGTATAAATCATGTGTTTTGAGTCGCAGGGGTGGCCCATTCTATGATAAGGGTATTCTGCCCTGTGTTAGAATAGAGGAGTTAGTTCTCAGGACTGGTTAAAGGGAGGTCGCTCAGCATAAAAGGTGGCCCTCTTTCCTGATGAAAATTAGAAGGGTGGGCCGCCTCTTTTGGGAGCGGTCTCCTTTGCATAAAAATAGAGTCACTTTTCAGAATTTTGGGTAAGGGGCGGGCTATCTAAAAAGGCGCACCTCCCAGCTGTGGCAGCCCCCCTCACTGAGTGGGCAGTCACCTTTTCAGATTCAGAGAGTGTATGTTTCCAACACTTAGCAATTTATCACCGAGGAGACGACCCATCCTTAGAGGAGACGGCCCGTTCTCAGAGGAGGACAGTAGCCTTTTCAGTTATTAAGAGATACCATTTTGACACTTAAAATAAAATCTGAGGAAAGACGGCCTGTCCTAACATGAGGGTGGTCGTCTGTTCTTGAGGTCAAGAACTCAGACAAGGCATATGAAGAGGCAGATCATCCTTTTGAGGGGGCGACCGCCATGGTGACCTCACAAGTGTTCAAAACATAATAATATCCAATTTTTCATTTCAAGCACTCATTTTTCTCTCAAGTCACGCATACCAAGGCAACAATTCATAGGATTCAAGGCAAACATTCAATTTCAAGGCTAAAGGTATGAACTTTAAATCCTAACTCTTCCCCAACTAATCAATTGATAAGGATTCAGCAATTAACCATAAAGGTTGTTACCACTGTCAACTAATTACATATCTAATCTACTCCTACTCTTAATTATATTATATATACTATGAATTAAAGAAAATTAGGGAAGAGTGCAAGTACTCGTAGATTCAAGTGAGGAATTGAAGCTTGAGGGTTGTATGCGACTGGTTAATGTTTGTTGTAGTGATTGAAGACTTAGGAATTAGTGGTTGTGTGAGTTTTTTCAGTGAGATGGTGGTGGAAATGAAGAGATAGTGAAAAGGCAAAGAAAGTGGCATCGACCTCCTCTTATACAAGCCATCTGGGTCGGGCCGACCCATTGTGGCGGTCGCCCCTAGGTTTTGGGCGGCCCACCCTGGAAGCTGTCTCTCAATTCAAAACAACAACATACCTAAGGGTGGCCCGCTTACAAAGTAGGTTGGAGCGCTCTGGTCTCCACACTTAGTCAAATTTCGTATTTCCAAAATTGGAGACATGTTGAAGTTCATTAGGCGACCGCCTCACTATGTCGGTGGTCCGCCTTACACAGGGTGGTCCGGCCTCAATTTAACACTTAGAGAAATTCTGCTCTTGTCCAAATTGTGGACTCTCAGGAAGTTTATTAGGCGACCACCCTAATCAATAGCAAGCTCCATCCTCCACAGGGTGGTCTTTTCTTATTTTCCATCCTTGCTCAAATCCCTAGACCTGCACACGTAAAAACTAATTAGACTAAAACTTGGGTTGCCTCCCAAGAACTGCATGATTTAACATTGCGGCACGACGGTGTTGTTTTATCCTTCACAACTCATTAACGTAGATGCACGATATCTCACCAACCTTGACATCGCTCCCAAAGTAATGCTTCACTTTTTGTCCATTCACCTGGAAACTTCTTCCTCTATCCTTGGACTCCAAATCCACCAATCCACAAGGCGTAACACCAATAACCTTAAATAGACCCGTCTATTTCGATTTAAGTTTCTTGGGGAACTTCAACTGCGTATCAAAGAGCAACACCAAGTCCCCCACTTTAAAGTTCCGATTCCAAATCATGGAATTATGCAACATCTTCATCTTTTCCTTGTACAATATTGCATGCTCATATGCTAAGTATTGGAACTCATCAAGTTCATTCAAGTGAGAGACCCGTGCATTAGCGGCCTTTGCCTAATCCATGTTCAACTTTTTTTAATGCCCATAGGGCTTTGTGCTCCAACTCCACTGACAAAATGACATACTTTTCCAATACCAACTTGAATAGGGATATTCCAATCGGAGTTTTGTATACGCTCTGATATGCCTACAAGGCATCATCAAGTTTCCTTGCCCAATCGGTTCGATGAGCATTGACTGTCTTAGCAAGAATTCTTTTGATCTCACAATTGGAGACTTTAACTTACCAACTTATTTGTGGATGGTAGGGAGTTGCAACTTCATGTTTCACTCCATACTTTTGGAGAAGATTTGCGAAAGCTCAGTTACAAAAATGACTCCTACCATCACTCATAATAGCACGTGGAGTCCCAAACCTCGAAAAGATATTCTTCTTCAAGAAATCCACCACACTCTTGGCTTCATTATTTGAGAGCGCAACAACTTCAACCCACTTTGAGACATAGTCCACGGCCACCAAGATATATTTGTTTCCATAGGAACTCACAAAGGGGCTCAGGAAGTCAATCCCCCACATATCAAACAACTCCACTTCAACAATGTGATTGAGTGGTAACTTATGCTTCCTTGAGATTCTACCCATCCGTTGACATTTGTCACAACTCTTCACCCATGCATGAGCATCTTCATGCAAAGAACGCCAAAAGAAACCACATTCTAAGACATTCACCGTCGTCCTTACTCTACCATGATGCCTTCCATAAGGAGAAGAGTAGCATCCTTCCAAGATCTCCTTTTGCTCGGACTCGACAATGCATCTTCGGATCATACCATCTACACACACCCTAAGGAGATAGGCTTCATCACAATAATAGAATATTTCTTCTTTTGCTAGCTTCTTCTTTTGATAATAAGTGAAGTCTTCAGGAGGTACTCCAAACACCACAAAATTTTCCAAATCAACCTATCAAGGGATGGCTTCCCAAGATACGGATAAGATTCTTTTGTCAAAAAATGAATCATCAATATCAATGGTTTCTTTTGGGCAACCCTTCTCCTCCAAATAGGATAAGTGGTCTGCCACTTGCTTCTCGGTGGCTTTTCGATCAAAAACCTCAACATCAAACTCTTGTAATAGTAGCACCCAACGAATCAATTGTGCCTCAGAATCTTTGTTTGCCATAAAGTACTTCATTGCAGAGTGGTCGGTATGAAAAACTATCTTCGACCCCACCAAGCAAGAGCGAAGCTTTTCAAAAGCAATGATGATTGCCAAAAACTTCTTCTCCATCACCGTATATTTCAATTATGCCACGTTCATCATTTTGCTAGCATAGTAAATAGGGTGAAATATCTTTTCAACCCTTTGGCCTAACACGGCTCCGAAAGAAACATCACTGGCATTGCACAGTAGCTCGAACGGGAGGTAACACCGTGGACTCACAATTACCGGTGCAGTGGTCAATCTCTTTTTCACCTCTTCAAAAGCACTCAAACATGATTCATTGAACAAAAATTTGGCATCCTTCTCTAGGAGTTTGCACAAGGGCTTTACAATCTTAGAGAAATCTTTAATAAAACGGCGGTAGAATCCCACATGCCCCAAGAAGCTTCGTACTCCTTATACGGTTGTTGGAGGTGGAAGCTTTGAGATCCCCTCAATTTTGGCTTAATCCACCTTGATGCTTTTCTTAGACACCTTGTGTCCCAACACAATCCCCTATTGTACTAATAAATGATATTTCTCCTAATTGAGCACAAGTTTTTTTCCTTACATCTTTCAAGAACCTTCTCCAAGTTAGACAAGCAATAGTCAAAAGAATCCACAACCACCGAAAAGTCATCCATGAAGACTTCAAGAAAGTTCTCCACCATGTCATGGAATAGGGCTAGCATGCATTAAATGTGGCAAGAGTATTGTAAATTCCAAATAGCATTTTGTGGAATGCAAAAGTTCCATAGGGACATGTGAAAGTAGTTTTGTCTTGATCTTCCGCCTCCGGACCACCAATCGATCAAGAATTTGGTCAATGAAAGGTAAAGGGAAATAATATTTCCTTTGTTATAGTGTTGAGCTTGTGGTAGTCCATACACACTCTCCAACCGATCACGGTTCTAGTGGATATAGCTTCTCCCTTTGAATTATGGACTACTGTCATCCCACCTTTCTTTGGTACACATTGTACTAGTGACACCCACTTGCTATCAGATAAGGGAACAATCACGCCCGCATCTAGCCACTTGATTATTTCTTCACCACCTCTTGCATAAGAGGATTCAACCTCGTTTGATGCTCTACCGATGGATTTTACCCATCCTCAAGTTGGATCTTGTGAGTACACACCGCCGTATCAATTCCCCTTATATCCGCTAGAGTCCAACAATAGCCCTTATCCTCCGTTTCACCACTTCAACAAGTTTTGCCTCTTGGTCATTGGGTAAATAGGAAGAAATGATTATAGGTTGAGTGGAGTTTGGATCTAGGAAGGTATATCTTAAATGGGAAAGAAGGACTTCCAATTCAAGCGAGTGACGACGGATCGAGGCTATGAAGCACTTCTCTATTTAAACCCCAAAAAAATATTTTCCTCTACCAATATGGGAGAAAATGCATTACTTTATAAAATGAACCTTTTCACCTTCCCACTCATTTTTCATTCACACTCTTCACATTCCAAAAAAATCCAACAAATTTGACTTGGATTATTTATAAAATTGGCATAGTATTCGCTCATATTATTAATCAATTATACCTGATTGGCCTTATGTAATATTTTTCTTTGATTTGTTTTGCATATGAGTGAAATAATGATGATTTATTCTCATTTGTTTGTATAATAGACAAAGTATTTTTGCTCATTTATGAATAAATATTGTCGAACTGTCTTAATTTTATATTTCGTAGGTATTTTTGTGGATAAATGAAGTTAGAACAATTTGGCCTCATTTATTTACAAAATGTACATAGTTTTTTACTCATTGTATGAATAAGTAGGACCAGACTATCGTTATTTCTAAATATTAGTACTGAAATTATATTTTTATAGATGTGCGAAGTAAGGCTGATGTGACGTCATTCATTGGCACAGTGAACATAATTTTTGGTTCACTGTATGAATAAATATAGATGGATTGACCTTGTTTTCAATTTTATAGGGACTGATGATATTTTTGTAATTACTGATTCATTAAATGGAGAAGGTGCGGTGACATTTTTGTAATAACGGCTTCATTAAATGTAAAAGATGTGTTGTCATTTTTGTATTCAATGCTTCGTTAAATATAAAAAATACGTTTGCAGTTTTATAATTACTCAATTTTGAAAAATATCTTTAAAGTGTTCAATAAGGCCAAGCTAATTTTCACATATTAGTTGTAAATCAGCCCACAATTTCTCAAAAAATTTCACCAGTGCCCTCAATAAGACCTGGTCTTACCTAATTTCCCCTACTTACAAATGTTTAAAGTAAATGCCCTCCATGTCATACCCCCCCCCCCCCCATGAAAGGACTATTTTTCCCCCGACCTACTTAATTCACGATGAACAGGTTTCTTTCTCTCTTTCCCCATTCTCGGCCTCCTTCTTTCTTCTTTGTGTGCTGGAGATTTGGATTTTTTATTCTCTCTTTTTCGTATATTTGTTCTATTATTTATTCGTTATATTGTAATTTTTATTTCGCATAATCATTTATCTGCATTTATTTTTTCCTATTATTTTCTTTATACTTATTGTTTATATATTTATCTGTTAGTTTTTTTTATTTCGATCTATGATTGTTGAATTGAGTTTGAGGCTCCTGTAGATTTTTTTTGCTTGTGTTTGCTTGATTCCGGTGACTTGAAAGTTTTTATTGCCTAAAGCTATTAAATATTCATGTTGTTGCATAGAGCTTAAAATCCTGACCATGGCCAAGAGTTGCATAGACTTTCTCTGCAAGTTACTTATTGCATTAGAGTTTAAAGTCTTGGCTATTGCCAATACTTGCAGAGATGTTCCGTGTAAGTTGTCGCTTCCACCAGAACTTAGAGTCTTGGCTATTGCCAAGAGTTGCAGAGATTTTGTCTCCAACTTGTTCATAGTAGTAGAGGTAGAAGTCTTGGCAATTGCCAATACTCTTAGAGATTTTTAGTGTAAGGTCCCCCTTGCAGCAGAACTTAAAGTCTTGGCTATTGCCCAGAGTTGCAGAGACTTCCTCTGCAGGTTTTGCACTGTATTTCATATTTACCGTGTTTATTGTATTTATGTAAACAAGTACACTCGAATATGATATTTTTGTTATTTTAAAGAGTGAAGTTGCTTTGAATCGGATGAACTGGAAGTGTTGGCAATTGCAGGACTTCAAGGCATTTTAGTTGTTGTGGGATGAACACATTTAGATGGAAAGTCTTGCCCCTTGAATTCTAGTTAATTAATTCTAACTCTAATATTTTATAATTAATTTAAAATTGATAAATAATTCATAGAGGGTTGTGCTGGTAATGTTTTTGTCAAGACTTGGTGTCAATTTAGTTGTCAATACTATTGCCTATGGCAAGACATCTAGGCAAGTTAACTATTTCTAATATTAAAGTCGATAAATAAGTTTTTGTAGGAAATACATTACACTTTGCCAAGACTTTACCAAGACTTTACGTCAAGTTAAATTGAATTGGTTATCTGTATGAGTGTAAAGTCTTGATTATTGCCAATACAGTTTATTGATAATATTAACTTTCAAATCACGTTTGATTTTTAAAAATATTTATAATCAGTAACTGCCCTTCCTTTTGATGCAACACCATGCTATGGTCAGCTTCATTCATAAAGAAGCGGGATTCTCTGGCATGTCAGTCCTTTTAATAACTTCTACTATGAAGCAGGATTTTTTGAAATTCCCATCATTCTTCAGCGGATACATGCAAGTGATAATTTCTTGATCATTTGTTACCATCATGCCTCTACACCTTTCTAGATTCGTGTCAAACTTTATCATTGCTTCACTTTAATCAGTGTTGATGGTTAGAGCATTACAAATTTATTTTTCAAATACGTGGTAGCTTATACCGTCTTTGACAAGTATCAACTGTATATCATGGTTGATATATTTGCTGTTTGCATCACATTTCTCATTATAAGCTATATAAATATAGCGAGTTGTCATAGTTCTAATCCTGCACATAATCAAGACGAATGATATGCTTAGAATTTCGTACTCATATTGCTTTGATAGAAGCAGGATCATGGGTAAAAGTGATGCCCTTTGTAGGCTTAAGGTCTTGCGAAGAAGTCTCTCCTAGGTGCCTATTGCACCAGAGCAACAACTCTTTGCCGTAACCAAGACTTGCATAGACTTTGTCTGCAAGCCCCCATTGCAACAGGTCTTAAAGTCTTGGCAATAGGCAAGAAGTCTCTCCTAGGTGCTTATTGCACAAGAGATGCAAGTCTTGGCTTGCATAGACTTTTCCTGCAAGCTCCCATTGCAACAGGGCTTAAAGTCTTGGCAATAGGCAAGAAGTCTCTACAAGCCTCACATGGCAGTAGAGTTTAAAGTCTTGGCTATTGCCAATACTTTAGATATTTTTAGTGTAAGTTTCCTTTTGCAGCAGAACTTAAAGTTTTTGCTATTGCCAAGACTTGCAGAGATTTTCTCCTGAAGTTGGCCATTGCAAGAGGGCTTAAAGTCTTTGCAATAGCCAAGAAATCTCTCCCAGGTGCCCATTGCACCAGAGCTTAAACTCTTGGCTATAAGCCAAGGGTTGCAGAGACTTTCTCTGCAAGTTGGCACTTGCAACAAGCCATAGAGTCTTGGCAATAGGCAAGAAGTGTATGTAGGGTGGTGATTGCACCAGAGCTTAAACTCTTGGCAATAAGCCAAGAGTTGCAGAGAACATTACCCTTGAAACAGGGCTTAAAGTCTTGGCAATAACCAGCGGTCTGTGACATGTGCTAATTACAGCAGAACTGGAAGTCTTTGCAATGTCCAAGACTTTTAGAGATTTTTCTGCAAGTCCGCAGGGTAAAGTCTTGGAAATAGGCAAGACTTTTCCAGAATTCATAGACTTTCTACAATTAATACAGATTAATTTTTTTCTTTACAATTACTGTAATCAATTTGATGTCATGTGTTTCTATACAATATGTTTTTTTGATTATTATGAATAAAAGTCATAGCTTGTTTGGTCTATATAGAATTTTAAGCAAAGTTAAGTATATTACATATGAAATTATAAAGAAATTAATTGAAGTTTTAGTAAAATTTAATAGCAATTTGAAGAAATCTTACGTTGAATCTTCGCTTGAACGGAACAATATGTAAAAGGAATGAGTTTTTAGGGTTTTCTTGATCGCGTGAATGGAGAAAAGGAAGGGAGGGACTGGGCGGGTCTTTTTATTGGTTGTGAGGGGTACTTTCATCTGGAATAAGTTTCATTAAACTAATGGAGGGCATTTTTGCTAAACCGCTGTTATTGAGGGAATTTTGGCAAATCATTGCTTCCCGTATCATATTTTTACAAATCCGCCCAATTTCAGGTTCCAATAATCCAATTTATATGGGTACAAACAATAAAAGGAAATGAAAGGGAAAAGGTTATAATATGTAGTAAAATTTATTTGCCAATGGTCAATTGCTCCATCAAACATTTCCTCGAGGCCGTACTTGAACTTGAACCCAGTTTCCAAAAGCGTTTTTGATGAAAGGCTAGGCGGATTAAGTCCTTCAGTTGCCACAGTGTACCTGTAATAAATAACAGTAAATCAATTAGTACTTTCTTCTATTTGTCTCATATTAAATGTTTTAATTTGATTAAACCTAGATAAAGAATCAGAAATATGTATTTTTTATAAGAGTGAAAATTTCATTTCTTTTGGCTGATTAAAAAAGTTAAGGTAAAACTCTATCCTTACTCAGCAATTTGTTTTATGAATTCAGGTATTTAGTTGAAACTTGAAAGAAACTCAATTAGCTTTTCACGTGCTATTTCAACAGATGAGCAAATATATATATATATATATATATATATATATATATATATATATATATATATATATATATATATATATATATATATATTCATTAGCCAACCACATATTTTAGTATCTGTTCCAAATCAGTCACAACCTTTTGTAAAAAGATAAAAAAAAATGTCCAAAATATATGACACGGTTCCCTGTACTCGAAAATCAGTCAGTGCGTTTTAATAAAGTCAAGGATGAAAACATAAAAAAATAGAAGTAGAACATCAACATAGTCAGCGAGACCAGAGCAATCAATATATATTCCCAATCAATACTGCAAAACTCAACCAGTCGATTAGAAAAAAAGATAAAATCATGACTTTAAAAAGAAACGAGTAATCTGATCGATCAAGGCTAAACGATAGCCTACATTGCTGGATTAAGTAAAGAACCAGTAGCAATCCAATCGATAACAACAGTACAACGAAGAAAAGGGTACGCCGGAGACATGATCTTTTCCGGCAAGATGACAGCAGATGAAACAACAGTAACTGCGAGGGGGGAGGAGCGATTGCCCAGCCGCTTTTGATGGCGGCGCTGCTACCACTCTGCCTACTCCTCCTCTTTTCGATCTCCCTTCGCTGCCCCATGGCATTTTTCTAGCTCCCTGCCCAATCTGTTTCCACCGGTGTTAATGGTGGTTTGTGAAAGAGAGAGAAAAGGGTGTCAGATGTGTTATACGGTATGTATAGGCTGGGGTTGGAGGTAGTTTGGCCACTGATTTGAAATGCGAGTCCCCCTTCCCCAATCTCCCCTGTTTCTGATTTTGGTGTGTGGTGGGTGTAGTGTATGTGTGTTTTTGGGGGAGAAGATAAGGTGTGTTCATCTGTGTTTTTGCGTGTGTGTTGTGTATATGTCTATGGTGTAATTGGAGAGGGTTTTGTGTATTGGGGATGAGGAGAGTGGAAGTGGGGGTACAGTCTGTGATCTTGTATCTGCTTGTGCGTGTGTGTAATGTGTGATTTCTGTTTCTGGTGAAAAATTGGAGAAAGGAGATGAGCTAGTGGGAATGGTGATGAAGACCAAGAGAGTGGGGGGAAGTCAGTGTAATGTTCGTGTCGTTTTTCAGTGCAAAGGCAATGTACATATAGCCACAATTTTGTAAAAGGGCCAATGGTGAAGATTAGAGAAACTAGGGGGATTGGGGATGTTGGAGAAGATTAGGGAGGGATATGGGGAACCAAATACTGACATTGGGGAGTGGGTAGGAAAGGAAATAGTTGACTTTAGGATTTTATTCAATAACAAGGAAATATATGGCATAATTAAAAAAATATAGAGGATGTATTTGGTTAGAGATTTGGTCTAGGTTCGCAGAGAATCTTTGTCAATTTTGAATAAGTATACCAAAATCATGAAATAAAGTGGGTGATATGAAATTTGGACTGGATATATAAATTATGCTAATATTTTAGCTAAAGGTGCAATAAATAAAAAATACAATAAATATAATATATAAGAGGAAGAAAAACGCAAACACACATAAATATAATTGGTGTCAAAATTGAATTAATTACGTATAAATATCCACAAATAATTATTAAATACTATAAATGCGTTAAAATTTCACAAACAACCACATTTTAATAAATAGCCTAAATGATGTAGAATTGCGTAATATAGCCACATTTAAGTATGTAACATATAAGTAGGGGATAACACACGTAAATTCATGCCTTCTAATGCAAATTATGCACAAATAGTCAAATTGCACCTTTAAGTTAAATTATAGCCAATTTTAAAAAAGGAGGGACAAAATTGGGTGTCAACAGCTGCCCCTCTTTGCCCGAGGAAGATGAAAAAGTCTTCGGCCAAAGATAGTTGACGAAGTAGCCAATTTTTTCACGACGGCGGGTAGAATATTTTGAAAGGAAAATGGGAGTTTTGGGGGTATTTTGGTCGAACCCCGGTCTCTGAGTTGCCTACATATCTCGGGTTTCATGAGAATCAGGCCGTGTGTAGTTCTAGAATGGTATTTTGTCTGTGTGAGATGTTTATGACACACAATTTTGGATGTAAAGACTAAACTTATCCAAGTATGTAAATTTTAGGTTCGTGTATGCTTTGCCTTTTGGCGAGATAAATGAAGAATAAGGCAAAGTCACTATCAAAGTGAGATAATATTAATAGATAGAGTGAGGGAAAAGAGGCTTATAATCATCCTAGTTATGACAATGTAGTGCACTACACACCCATTAAGATGAGTTTATATATACATAGTTTCCGCTTCATCTCGATAAATGAATAAGCTCGCCTTCAATATTGCCTTGACTGAGTTGGGAAACATTTGAGGATCTAGTTTTATAAATACGCACGATTCAAATAGATGGGCACGATTAAGCACAAAAACGGACAGGATTGATGCAGATAGGCTTGAATAGGTAGAGTAGGTATTAATTGGAATAATAATTTGTAATGAAAAATTAGGCAGATTGGTTGTGGGAGCATGAGATGAGTCAGCTCTGGGCGTGTCGGAATTCGACAAAATAGGTAGTTTGCAGGTACGACAAAGGCATTGTCGAAGATGAGGTAACATCGATAGATCGAGTGTAAGAAAAGAGGCTTGTAATTATCCTATTTATGAAAATATGGTGCACGACACACCCATAAAGAGGAGTTTACATGGGCATAGTTTCTATTTTAACTTGATAAATGAGTCATCTTGTCTTGAACATTGTCTTCAATGAGTTGGGGAACATTGAGGAGTAAAGTACGATAAATACGCACGATTCAAATAGATAGGCACGAATGGGAAGGAATACGAAGCTGATACCTAATTGGAAAGGAAATATTAGGTAGATCACTGGTGCGAGTAAGGGATTGTAGCTTTGAGCATTTTGGAACTTGGAAAAATAGGTAGCTTGCGGGCGTAGCAAAAGCATTGTCTGTAGGATCATGCTTCATGAATGGGTTTTGGGATGATGTTTTGTATGTATTTGAGGTTTTGTGGTTTCACAATTGGTAGTAATTTTTTAGAATAGGTGTGAGAGTATGGCGCAAGGGTTTGCCTAGAGATCGGAGAGTCCCTACAGTAAAATCAAGATATATGCCAATAAGGATAAAGATAAAGATAAAGTAAACTTCCCTGTTGAGTTGAACTCTCATTTGTCATGCAGTTGTCTAGTTTGCTTTTAGGTGCTCAGTGTTAGGGAGTATGTGCCTCTCCCCTGGGGATATTCATTTGCTAAGTGCTTCTCGTCAGGAAATAATTGCTTTGTCGCGCCGAGTTGTCATTAGATCATTTTGCCAGTGCAGTGCTAGAATGTATGTCCTGCAATAAAAGTGAATTTTCCAAAATAGTATGTATTTAAATGCATAAAGAGACTTCCTTGTCGTTGGATCGTCTTGCCACTGCTTTTCATCATTAAAATGTGTGCTAGTCACGTCGGGGTGTATACCCCTTTATTACGCAAAATTATCCACCACACACTATGCCATTCTTTTCCTCGGGTTGTCATGCCAATCCTTTCACCGGGTTGTCTACCCTCCATGCTGTCTACACTTTGTCATGCCAATCCTTTCACCGGGCTGTCTACCTTTTATCATGCCAAAATTCTCAACGGGTTGTCTACCATCAGGGCTGTCTACCCTTTGTCATGCCAAACTTTACATCGGGCTATTTACCTTATGACATGCCAAACTCCCTCAACGGGCTGTCTACCCTCAGGGCTGTCTACCCTATATCATGCCAAAATTCTCAATGGCCTGTCTACTCTCAGGGTTGTCTACTCTTTGCCATGCCAAACTTTCACATCGGGCTATCTACCCTCGGTCATGCCAAACTCTCTCAACGGGCTGTCTACCCTTTTGTCATGCCAAACTTTCACATTGGGTTGTCTACCCTCTGTCATGCCAAACTCTCTCAACGGGCTGTCTACCCTTTGTCATGCCAAACTTTCACATCGAGTTGTCTACCCTTAGACATGCCAAACTCTCCTAATGGGCTGTCTACCCTTTGTGATGCCAAATTTTCACATCGGGCTGTCTACCCTCTGTCAAGCCAAACTCTCTCAATGGGCTGTCTACCCTCAGGGTTGTCTACCCTTTATCATGTCAAACTTTCATCGGGCTGTCTACCCTCTGTCATGCCAAACTTTCACATCGGGCTGTCTACCCTCTGTCATGCCAAACTCTCTCAACGGGCTGTCTACCCTCAGGGTTGTCTACTCTTTATCATGCCAAAATTTCATCGGACTGTCTACCCTTCGGTCTGTATACCCTATTATGTCGAGTTGTGTAACCTGCAAACAAACGTAAAGTAAAGTGCAACAAATAGAATGTCATTGTTATGTCATGTAATGTGCTAAGAAGGCCATCGTGTTGCTTTTATAATGCCTTTCTTGAAATTTTTGAGGGGATCTCAAAAATTTCTGCCCCAGTGCCAAGCTTGCGCCTTTTGGAATTTTTGAGGGGATCCTAAAAAATTATGCCCCAGTTTATTTCCTATGACAAATCACCAAGAGAAGGTGGTTGTTTTGCACAGATCACCAATGTATTAGCTAGAATCATTACTCGTCCTTTAGTGTGGCGATTGGGTATATTGATGACTATGATCACGTGGATACTTGCATGCCCAGACTGAAGTTTGATATTTGGATTTTGCCAAATTTGGAGGTTGTCCAAAATTGTATTTGTCTTAGGTTGTGATGGGGTGTCTTCATGTTTCATGCTTTTCTTTTCGAAAGTCATGGAGCTAACTTTGATGGATTGGCCTTTGTAGAAAGTGGGTTTGTAGTTTGGGAGCTGGAGTTTCCCTTTGTTGGTTCTTGTTGTACCATTGTCTTGCTTTGGTCAATCAGACTCTGAACTTTGTATTTTAGTGCTGGATATCTTGTGGTGTCATGGTATTAAATGTGTAAGTGACGAGTGTAGATGTTGTTGGATCGAATTCATGAATGGGTATCTAGGGAGTAGTTTGTTTGTGGGGTGCAATACCTTTTGACTGAACTAAAAGAGTAAAGGTGTGAGGTTTTGTCTTTATGTATGTCCTGGATTGTGTTGAGCCTGATAAGGTGGTTGTTGAAAGTATTGACAGGGGTTATTTTTTGTGTAAGTTGGGTGCAGTGTGAGGTTGTGAACGTTGCCAGCTTCGTTTAGATTTCTTTCTTGCGGCTTTTATGTGAGTATAGTGCCAGCTGATTTTATTTGCCCATACACAAGTTGTACGGAAGTAGGATTGGGATCGTCTGGGTTCTCTCGGTGTCCCACGTTGATGGTTTAAAAGTTCTTGTTCTAAAAAAAAAATGCTTTCAGCTTGGCATGCCACTTTGGCTTTTCTTAATACAGATTCTTGACCAATTTTGGTGTTCAAGCGCTGAGCGACCATAACAAAGTGGTGAAATGTACAAAATCGTGTGGGCACCTTAGCAAAAATTTGACGCAAAAATGACACATAAACTTAAGAGGATGCCTAGACCGCAGATGACGAATTAGCGCTTGAATTTGGAGATTATCATAGAACACACAGATATCACAAGAGGTTGCCTAAGTGCTCTATGTAGCAGTCAAGGCAAGGATTTTGATCAAACGACCGATGCTCGTTTAAGCGAGAGATGAGAAGTTGAATGTCAATGAAAGGTGGTAAAGATGTTGTGTAAGAAATAGATTGTGTTGTGCGGCAGAAAGGGGGGGTTAGCTTTTATTGAACACTAAGACTTTGAGTGCATTTGTCATTCTTTCTTGCAAATTTGTCTGTCATGATGCCTATGTATCTTTCTTTCATACTTGTCAACCAACTGCTACAATATAGTCCTTGCAACAGCTTTCCTTATTGGATAATGTCTTATTCCTGAGCCGCCGAACTCGATGTAGGTTGCCTATGTATCATGTGCACTCTTGGATTGCTACGTTTTATTGTTGTTCTCGTCATGAGAATTCATATCACTCCATTAAAGCCTTCGACCGAAATTTCTCCAAGAAGTCTATCCGCCTGTGCTTTTATATCAAATCAACCCTTGCTCTTGTAAGTGTCTCAAACAACTTTATCGTCTTGCTTTATCTTTGCTAGTGGATAGGGACATGCTTCAAAAATACTCAAGGGATTTCTATATTTGACATATAATGATGGCTTTGTCATTGTATTTTTGCCTCCTTTTCAAGTTGAATTGGCTTGCCTTTTTTAGCTGTTGTGCACAAGTCTTTGCTACATTTTTTGCTTTTCAATTCATTATTGTCTTCCACTAACTTTTTGACTGCCATTTCGATCATGACAGGAGCAAGTTCGGGAAATGTCTTAGATCACAGTCATGTATTGCAGGTGGTGTGACTGTGTAGACTAGAGCAACAAAAATGATCCTTGGATATTGGTATCAAAAGGTCTTATGATAAAGCAGGTGTGCCTTTGAGTTTGACCAATATATCTCTTGCTCCGCTAATATTCTGCTCCATGTTCATAGTGCATGCTGTAACGAACCCTTCTTGTTTTGACCAATCAACGACAAATACACTTTGTCTAGCTATAACTTCTGCCTTAGTGTTCGACTCAAGCCAACCTTTTGGATAGTAGGTTTTGGATTTGATAGTGAGTTAGACATAGTTTGGACATGTGAAAGGTTTTAGATATCAGGATTTGGGCGTAGAGTAGGGAGATGAGATGCCTGCCATGGTAGAATATTGGATTTGGGAAGGATTCCTTTAGGGACCTAGGGCAACAGACAAATTCATGCAGTGCACACATATCAAATAAGAAATGCATCCTATAATGCGAAGGACCGTTTTACGCATGATGATTTGAAAAGCACTTTGTGCAACATGCATCATTTCGTTTGCTAACAAAATGCGGAGCCTAAAAGATAATATTGCATTTATTGGACTTTTATTACATTAGCTGATATTGAAACAATACAAAAGGTGGAAACATTGCTAGGAGATTAGATCATGGCCAGGTGAACATCTTTCATGCTGATCCATCCCCAAAAGATTCTTCTTTGGAGGAGGAGGAGGAATCTTCCTCGGACAAGCTTGAAAAATGATGTTTTCTGCATCAGTTAAGAGCCGGGATATGTCAGAAATGTGAAGTTTCTCAACATTTCCCTAGCCTTATTTCCTTTCTCCTCTATTCTTTTGTCAGCCACGGTTTCATTCCTTCGCTAGCCCATACACCGACAGACTCTATGCATTTTGTCAGGAGTTCTGCCTTACTACGCCATTTGCCTTTTTCTTTGTTCTTTTCTTTGACCAAACTTTGCTTCTTTTCTATTTTCCCTCATGCCCTTACCAATTTTTTCCGTAGCTTCTAGCATTCGGTTTCTAACTCATCAGCATTTCTTTTCCTTTTTGTTGTTTTTCTTGGTTGAAATGCCCTTGCTATGTCTTTCCTAAGCAAGTCTGGATAGTCTTTATCATCGCCTGCATCAAATCTGTCTCGTCCAATAGTCTCGAATCCCATTCGTTGCCTTTCTTTCCAAAGTTCTAATGTCTTGTCTTTGAATGGTATCATTCCTTCGAAAATATCTGCTTTGAAACTTCTGATGTCTGCAATTTGGGGTACAATTTGTTTTCTCCCTGCTTGTCTAAGTACCTTTGAAGAAGTGTATAGGTAAGCCCCTCTAAACCCAACCAAGATAAGAAAAGAAGCATCTTCAGATCGTGTGATTACTGTTGTGCTGGAAAAGTAATCAAATATCCATCGTATGTGTTCAGATGTCAACTGAGAAAGCCTGTGGTTCCAGCCGTTAGCAGTTTTTGGCTGGTCCTATTTCTCGAGTGCATGCGGTATAAGTCAAGATGTAATTCTCTTTTGGTGTGGAACGTAAGGCTTGATCTGTGCTGTTCATCCATTTCAAATATTCCATTAACCAAATTTGTAGAAGAAAATTGCAACCCTCGAAAAAGCTAGCACCCTTCTTGCATCTTTCTAAAGCTCGGTACATTTTTGTAGCAATCATAGGTACCAAAATATACTTCTTGTCAAAGTTCTTGAATAGGACATCAGCAATTGATACCATGCAGACGTCGACTCGTCCTTTGTGTTGTGAAAACACGACAGTCCCTAAAAAAGTGGTAACAAAAGCGAGCACTCTCCGCTCTTGCTAATCCACCTGGTTAATGATGAAATAGTCTTCGGATTCTTGAAATACTTCTCCACATCAAAATTTGATATAGAGGGAAGTCAAAGAAAATCCCGATTGTCTGATACTATCTGTGCATAATTCGTGCTTAAGCCCTACCATTTCAAAGAATTGCTCGAGTGTAATGTTTCTAGGTGTCAAAATCTCATTACTTTCAAATGGAAATTGAGCCAATCCGCCTATTTCTTCTTGTAATGGTGTCCACTCTACATTTCCAAAGTGAAAGAGTACTCGGTCTGCATCCCAATAGTGTATTGCTGCTTCTATCATCCCTTTCATTGTAGTGTGCTCCATTAGAGAAATCAAATTTCTCAACACCATTTTGACTTGATTCTGTTGATCTACGTTTAGGTTTTTCCACCAATCTTTCAACAACTGGGGGATTTCAACAATTATGTCAAACGTTCTAGTGGCCATGATCTTTTGGAAAAGGGTGAAGGATGATAGGAAAAGGGGAAAGGAAATGCCTAAAATTTGCTTTATTGTGAGCAAATGATCAACGTGTGGCACAAGCTTTTTTGAAAACAATGCAACAGAGAATATGAAGAGATGTGTCGTTGTGGCTTGAGAACCTTTTAGATACTTTAGACGGAAATTGTTAATGGACTTTTGACGTACCAAGGATGTCAAGTCTTTATTTAATGCTTAAAGGATAAATTGTGTTATGTGTCATCCCATCTATAAAGTGGTCATCTCTGCTTCAAATTGGGCTTTTAATGCCTCTTTGGTTACCATTTAAGCCTTTGAATAGCATTGGATACAGAATGATTCCAATCCTTTGGGAATAAACGGTCGTTTCTGATTCAATTTGGGCTTTAATGCCTCTTAGGTTACTTTCATGCCTTTGAATGGCATTGAATAAAGAATAATTCTGACTGTTTATGAATAAACAATCATTTCTGATCCAATTTGGGCTTTTAACGCCTCTTAGGTTACCTTCGTGCCTTTGAATGACATTGAATATAGAATAATTCCGACTGTTTATGAATAAACAATCACTTCTGATTCAATTTGGGCTTTTAACGCCTCTTAGGTTACCTTCATGCCTTTGAATGACATTGAATACAGAATAATTCCGACTGTTTATGAATAAACAATCATTTCTGATTCAATTTGGGCTTTTGACGCCTATTAGGTAACCTTTGTGCTTTTGAATGGGATTGAATACAGAATAATAGTCATTTCTGATTCAATTTGGGTTTTTGACGCCTATTAGGTAACCTTTGTGCCTTTGAATGATGCTGAATACAGAACAATGCCAATAGACGGTCCACATTTGCACGTTTGATCCCTAAATATATGCAAACATATCACGTCCAACGCTCTTTGGGGGTTAAAAACCCATTTGGATTGCTTTGACAAGTTGGCCTATTGGACTTGAGAATAAGTCGACTAATGATATGTCATGATGCATGATTTTTAGCGCTGCTTCTAAGGAATGGAGATAGCTAGACTACGTATTATTATCCTCCCAAGCGGACGACTCGGGAACGGGAACATCACGGACCAAATAGATTCCAAGTTGTTCCCCCTAAAGAAATTTTTGTGAGGAAAGAGGCGGTCGTAACCACCATGTTTTCAACGCACCATTTAGAAGTTGTCAGGAGTGGCAGGAGGTGTGAGCGATATGCACAAGTTTAAAAAAGTACAAGTTTGGAAAGAAATGCATATGTTTCTAAAAATTCATGAGTATTGTAAATGATGCACATATTAAAGTATTTCGCAAAATAATTTTTTTTTTTAAAGGATGAGTAAAAAGAAAAACAAAAAAACAAGTTAGTTTTGAAAATGGGATAATAGAAACTAGACAATATTATAAATGCAGAAAGGAACATGAAGTGAAATTGTTTTAAGAAAAAGCAAATTTGGAAGATTTGAAAATAGTTGGAGTGTGGGATACGTCGTAAGAACCTTTCAAGAATGGGTTTACTAGACAAGGACATGATTCCCCTATGCGGACAACCAAGGGGTTGAAAGCACACAAACTGCCAAAAGCTTCACTAGTTGGCTAATTTTGCATACTTTTCCTAAAGGGTGCTTTGAGGGTGGAACGACCGCAAGGTACACGTAATCATTCTTGGTGTGTGAAAGTAAAAAAATTTCAGGAATAAAAGAAGTATAACCAAAATGACAGTTACAGATAATTAAAAGGAAATGCCAATAAAAATATAATCTTCCAACATGCAAAAGGAAAAAGAAAGAAATATTAGTCTTTGAGAAATAACAAGAAAAAAAATAAATGTAAAGAATCCCAATTAAAATACTGTTATGGTTAGAACCTTGAAAATCTCCAGCGGAGTCGCCATTCTGTTGACAGCTATTTTTCTCCGAACCGCTTAAAATTCGAAATAGGGCTCGACTTATGAGAACTCACGGGTAAAGACTTTGAGTCGCCACCTTACATATTTTTTAATTAGGCGTATTAAAACACCTACTTTTATTTCTAGCCAATTTTATAATTAACTTCGAAACTTAGTCTACGAACCAGAAATTCTAGGTAAGGGTTCAAGTTAACCCGAGAGGAAGGTGTTAGGCACCGCTCAGGCTCCACCAAATGTGGTTACCGGCCGGACTAAATAATTGAGATTCTAAGCAAATAAAATAACTAACTTTAATAGAAAAATAACTAAATAGCTACGATAATATGCATATAATAACTAAGATTAAATAAAAAGCTTCAAATTCACTAATTGGCTTCTTCCTATGTAAATATCAACCAAAGGTACCTTGCAAAATGAAAATAAATTAATTAGTATGTCAATGTGCGCGCACGCGCGCGCGCGTGTGTGTGTGTATGTATGTATGTATATTCGTTGCCATGTAAAAAAGTATAGAAAATGTTTATGATGTTAAGTTATTCGTCATTTACAATAGCGTCTTTTTTAACAATTTCGTCGAGAAGTACCTCGCAACAAATACGAAAGGAGTTAGTGCGATTCATAATAATAATAATAATAATAATAATAATAATAATAATAATAATAATAATAATAATAATAATAATAATAATAATAATAATAATAATAATAATAATATTAGTGATAATAGCAATAATAATAGTAATAATAATCAATGTTTTAAAAGGCGGGGGCGTAAGTCGAGGCGTTTTACTTACCACGGAGCCAGGCATAAGTTTCGAGACGTGGGGCGTAAGCCCCATGCATCTAATTTTTTAATTAATTTTAATTAATAATTAGCATAATGAGCCAAAAAATATCGAAAATACATTAAAAAAGTTAAGAAAATTAAAATAAGAAAAAAGATTATAGTAATAAACAATCTAAGGACCAGTTTGTCCATAAAAAAAAATTAATTTTTTTCAAAAACTTCCTCAAAAACTTGTTTGTCCATAAAAAGTTGTCAGTTTTTGAAACTTTTTTTAAAAACAGTTTTTGAAAAACTAAAAAGTGGTTTTGACCACTTTTTTAGTTTTTTGAAAAAACCAACTTTCTCTACTCACAACATTTTAACTTTTATTCCAGTAAAATTCATGACCAAACACAACTTCAATTTTCAAATACATTTTTTCAACTCAACTTCAAAAACTCTTTTTCAAAAACTTTTTGATATTTATGGCCAAACGGCTACTAATATTTTTTACAAGTATAAGAAATTGAATAATGCTACAGCTTTTATGAGACAAATAAACTATATTACCTTTCAAACAAATAAAAAATAAAATTTTGTTAATATTAAAGTGAATAAACAATAAAATTTATTACTGTTATAATTTAAAACATTAATTCTTCATTGATAAATATAAATTGCTTCTAAATTGTAAAATAATTTACGTCTAATTTTGAGTGAATGAAATAAGACATGAAGACTAATAACAAGTGATGATATATACCTCGACTACGTATTTTCAGATAAAGTATACAGATGATATATGTCTCGTTAATTGAGCTACAATCAATTTTTCGATTTCTATAAATGAATACAACTTGTATCAATCATTTTAAAGAAAATTGCGGATGAACAATCTTAATTAGGGAATTGGACAGATTATTTGGATAGGTTCTATAAAGCGAGCCCTGAGCGTTGGGCGTTGGGCGTGCTCCGGGCGCACTACCGGGGCACTTGAGGCGTAAGTCTCACGGATCTAAGCCCCGCCCGAGAGCCTCAAGGCATTTCGCAAGTGCCCCGTCCCGGGGCGAGTCCCAATATGTCCTTTTAAATCAGAGATAATAATGAGAATATTAGTAATAAAATAAAGGATTCTTTTCTACGCATTTCTTTCTTCAAAATAGACCTTGAAAAATAAATAAATTTAGTTAGTATGCAAATAAATTAATAATGACAAGGCAAAATAATGTAATAATAAGTTGGGCTAGAATATTTTCGGAAGGCCGTCTTTTACCCAAATTTACCTCGCAAGAATAAAAAATGAATTAGTATTAGATTTTTTAATAGTACTAGTAATAATAATAACAAGAGTAATAATAATAATAATAAGAATAAGAATAATAATATTAATAACAAGAATAATAATACTAATAATAGTAATATTAAAATAAAAGAAAAAAATGAATTTTCTAAAAGTGTAGGCTCAGGTTTGTGTGGTGTATCGGGTAGAGGTTAGGAATGTCGGTACGGCTGCAAACACGAGGGCCCACCAGTTTCCATGCCAAGCACCGATCCCACCACTCCATCGCCTATTTATTTTTAGGAACACGGGGTAGCAAGTACATAACAGGACTATTTAGGCCTCAAAATGTCATTGGCCTAAGTGTAGTATCACGTTCAAATCAGTCTCTAGGCCTCAATATATATATATATTGGCCAACCACATATTTTAGTATCTGTTCCAAATCAGTCTCAACCTTCTGTAATCAGATAAAAAATAGTCCAGAATATATCACACGGTTCCCTGTACTCGAAAATCAGCCAGTGCATTTTAATAAAGTCAGGGATTAAAACAAAAATAAATAGAAATAGAACATCAACACAGTCAGCAAGACCAAAGCAATCAATATTCCCAATCAACAGTGCAAAACTCAACCAGGCGATTAGCAAAAAAAAAAAAATCATTACTTTAAAGAAAAACGAGTAATCTGATTGATCAAGGCTAAATGATAGCCAACATCGCTAGATTAAGTACAGAACCAGTAGACATCCAATCGATAACAACAGTACAACGAAGGAAAGGGTACGCCGGAGACATGATGTTTTCCGGCAAGATGACAGCAGATGAAACAACAGTAATGGCGAGGGGGGAGGAGCGGCTACCCAGCCGCTTTTGACGGCGGCGCCGCTACCAATTCGCTTCCTCCTCCTCTTTTTGATCTCCCCTCGCTGCCCCCATGGTGTTTTTCTACCTCCCTGCCCCGATCGGTTTCCACCGGTGTTAATGGTGGTTTATGAAAGAGAGAGAAAAGGGTGTCGGATGTTTTTGGTGGTATTGTATACAGTGTGTATAGGCTGGGGTTTGTGATAGCTTGCCCACTGATTTGAACTGCGAATCCCCCTTCCCCAATCTCCCCTGTTTCTAATTTTGGTGTGTGGTGGGTGTAGTGGATGTGTGTTTTTGGGGGAGAAGATAAGGTATGTCCGTCTGTGTTTTTGCGTGTGTGCTGTGTATATGCCTATGGTGTAATTGGAGAGGGTGTTGTGTATTGGGGAGGAGGAGAGTGGAAGTGGGGGTACTGTGTGTGATGTTGTATCTGCTTGTGCGTGTGTGTGATGTGTGGTTTCTGTTTCTAGTAAAAAAAATTGGAGGTAGGAGACGAGCTAGTGGGAATGGTGATGAAGACTAAGAGAGTGGGGGCAGTCAGTGTAATGTTCGTGTCTTTTTTCAGTGTCAAAGGTAATGTACATATAGCCACAATTTTGTTAAAGGGCAGTTGGTGAAGATTAGAGAGATTAGGGGATTAGGGATACTGGAGAAGATTGGAGAGATATATGGGGAGCCAAATACTGACATTGGGGAGTGGGTAGGAAAGGAAAAAGTTGACTTTAGGATTTATTCAAAAATAAGAAAATATATGGAATAATCAAAAAATATGGAGGATGTATTTGGTTAGAGATTTAGTCTAGGTTCACAGAGAATCTTTGTCAATTTTGAATAAGTATGCCAAAATTATGAAATAAAGTGGGTGATATGAAATTTGGACTGGATATATAAATTATGCTAATATTTTAACTAAAGGTGCAATAAATTAAAAATACAATAAATAAAATATATAAGAGGAAGAAAAATGCACACACACATAAAAATAATTGGTGTCAAAATTTAATTAATAACGTATAAATATTCACAAATAATTAAATATTATAATTGCATTAAAATTGCACAAACAATCATATTTTGACTAATAGCCTAAATGATGAAGAATTACGTAATATAGCCATATTTAAGTATGTAACATATAAGCAGAAGATAACACACGTAAATGCATGCCTTCTAATGCAAATTATGCACAAATAGTCAAATTGTACCTTCAAGTTAAATAATAGCCAATTTTGGAAAAGGATGGACAAAATTGGGTGTCAACACTTGTGAATTGAATAATTTATGGATCTTCGCTTCCAATATACTAGTGTTTACTTAGTCTTCTTGTTTATTATCATTAGATATGTTGATAATAGACCCTTGCTTGCTATGCTTGAAGTACGAAACATTCGATTTTAACAAGTTGATAATAAATCATTACTAGCTTTATTGATATCTGCAATAATTATTTTTGGTTCCTTGGACACTGTCTGAACATAGACCATTTAAGCATAGACTGAAGGCATCATTTCAATTAACTAGCGTGCAAGTAGATTGTGTGGTAGATAATAGGACAGCTGAAATGTGTGCCAGGTTCTTTAAAGGGTGCACTGACCAAAGTAAGAACTATCCCATCGGATACAATGGCTCCAATAACTCCTGTCTCTTAACCTTCTTACCCTATAGAGTATAAATAGGGTCATCATTTCCTAATTTTTTCCACACCCATTAACAAGTTAATCTATCTACTTTTTGCCTCCTTGATCTTCTCCCTTTATCTAAAACATGACAGACGCAAGTAACAACCATATCTGAACTTTTGGATGGTATATCCGAACAAGGAACTGTACATGCTTCACTCTAACTGTAAACGGATATTCATGTATAAATGATGATCTAGTAAGTTTCGTACTTCGTTCTTTAATATTTGGATTTGTTTACCATAGTTATTTGATTTTAACCCATTAAACATTGTACTCATTAATTACAGCTTCTTCTATGGAACATAGCAAATTTTTTACCCGACTATATGGAGATAGCTGTTATCTGCAGTGGTGACGTTAGGTTCTTCATAGAACTCCATGTGACATCATCTTACAAAACGCTTCGGTGAGGTTGGTTACGGTTTATTAATGATCGTCATTTTGTTGAAGGCCAAGTTCTCCACTTCAAAAAAATGCGTCGACATCCTGAATATGGTGTATGTTTCCGTGTTCATATGATGACACAAACAAGAAGACTTTTCTGAGCGAAGAAAGCTCTTTTTTTATTAATGTATTTATTAAAAATATTATCAATGAAAATAGGTGATATTTTGTCGGTGTATTAATGTTGGTGTTCCTGTGTTTACTCTGTCTTATATTTTAATATACTTAGATATGTTGATAATAGAATCTTGATGCACGAGAAATTGGTATTTTTGGCAAAGTATGTGCAGTGGACAATCGATCGTAAGTTGGTTAACAATAAATTTTAACTGGCTGTATTGATATTCTGCAGTTGCAAATTTTTTTGGACAACTAGGAATAAAATATGGTATGTTTTGGCAAAGTATGTTTAATTGACAGTCGATCGTAAATTGGTTAACAATAAACTTCAACTGGCTGTATTGAGTTGCAAATTTTTTTGGACAACTAGGAATAAAATATGGTATTTTTTGGCAAAGTATGTATAGTGGACAATCGATCGTAAGTTAGTTAACAATAAACTTTAACTGACTGTATAGATATACTGTAGTTGCAAATTTTTTTGGACAACTAAGAATAAAATAGTGTATAAACTACTACATATGCTCTACACTAAATAAATTTTAGATTTATACTAAATTGAATATTTGTTGTTTAAATTGATTATTCGATCATATACCAAAATTGCATACACTAAAGACAGAGACATTATTTCAAACAATGATAACTAGGTGTCGTATATTAATAGACAACAAACTTGATGAGTAAGCTAAGTATATTGAATGGTAGACAATGGGTCAGTGTAAAACGTGTCAGGTTGATCAAATGGTCACTGCCCAAGTTGGGCATGTCCCGTCGGATTCAATGGAAGAAAGGAAAAAGTCTCGCTGGGAACAGGTTTTAATCATGGCTGCTGAATCCCCCCTCCCCCCTCCCCAATCCTTTCACCTCTTTCAACTATAAATAGGACCACTTTTTACACTTTTTTCACAAAATTCCAACTAAAAAATCTAACTTTTTTAAAGCTATTTTCTGCACAACAATGACGTATCCACCCACCTAAGATGCACTCCTCATCCGTCAAGCACTTGGCCTTCTCATTTGAACAATGAATAAGGATAGATAGAGCCAAGAAAGGAACATTATGCGCATTGCATGTATGCTTCGTGCAATGTGCCACCGCGTCGGTATCAACCCCGACGACGTCATCACCCCCTGATTCCCTATAAGTTCAAAAATATTTTTTTTTTAAGTATTTCTAATGTATTAAGTTAATTTAAGTACTTATGGATTTTATTTTTTGTTAATTTGATCTAGGAAAAAGAGCTTTCTGATTAGAAAGCTCTTTATTATGTAATTATTTTTTTTAAAAAAAAAAAAAAGATGAACAGAATTAAGGGAATTTTGCTGCCTGCGTACTAATTTTGGTGTTGCTATTGTTTTAATTTTTTGTTTCAACTGTCTCATGTTTCTACTTTTTATTTTATCAATGAAGATGACTATATCTATTCCAAGTGAATAATAGACCTACTGAAGTTTATAAGCAACTAAACATGGAGAGACTCGAGATTTCTAACGTAGATCTGATGAACTTGATAATAAACGAATTGAAGTTTATAAACAACTAAACATAAAGGCATGGAAAAAGTGCAGTTAATTTAAGACGTATGTACTGAAGTTAAACTGATAATAAACCACGTCCAAGTATATAAACAACCAAAATAAAGACAACGACTGTTGTACAGAAGTTATAAAATCCTGTATAACTTTCAAAGTATGGTACACTTGCCAAAATCACTGTGGATTCTAAATCAATATGGATTTCTAAAATAGCTGATAATCAAACATTTAGGATTGACAATCATCACTGCTAAAATTGATTTAATGACTGAGACAATCTTTTAATGAAATAATTATAACATCACACAGTTATAACATTGGGTATGTTGTTGTTGTAATGTGATAAATTATAAAAATAAAATATAAATAACTCCGCGCCAATTCATCCGGATTGCAAATAGCAGACAATCTACCTTTTAAGGTTTATAATCTACTGGAGTGATTAAGGATAAATTAAAGCGTTAATGCATATACATTCGTTTAAGAAGCCTTAAACATATATATAATTCATTACAAAAAGTGGGTGATGTTTTTATTCCATATGAATAAATCAAAACATTAGTTTCTTGTCACGCTACGATTTTCTTCAATGTCTTCGGAAATTAGGCATTGTTATACCACGACCTTATCATTTGTATACATTAACTAACGAACGTAATCCAATATTATTTATCATCATTATAGTGTTAAGCTGTATTAATCCATATAACTCTATCAAAGTATTGCTCGCTTCTCACATAACGATCTTCTTCTAAACTTAGAGAAAGAGGTCTTGCTTTCTCAGAACTTTAACACTAGTATACCTTGTATCATGTAAGTCATCCAATATCGCTTCTTATCAATGTTATTGACCGTTATTAAGATACATTATGCAACAACTTTGTCATGTGCGTGATTTCCTAGTTCGTAGACCATTAAATTACCCCTTAATGGTGTTTAATATAAGTATTTTGAAATAATTTAGTGGAAACTATACGTGTATATTATCAACCTGAGCAATGTTGACAATCTACAATAGTGTAAATTTTCATCATTGATAATATACCCTACAAGCCAAAATCATCTACATATATACCCTAGAGCCCAAACCCCAAACTTCAAGCGCGTGGACCCTAAATCCTAAATCCCAAATCCCAAACCCCAAACGCTAAACGCGCGCGTGATAGTATCCTGAATGATAAAATTATCACACCTCCCCTGTTTAATAGGAGTACAATAGACCAAATTGGAGTTGATTGCCATCTTTCAATTACTTTAGTCTTTAATGCCTAAATGGAGATGGTTAGCCTAGTTTAATTATTTTATTTGTTTGATTACCGTTGGTTAAATTTAACTAATCGACTATACGTGGTAGACAATCAATATTACAACAAAATCGAAAAACACTGAGATGAACAACTTCAATAGACTTGCAGTGGTGGAGAATCAAAACAAGAACGAAAACTAATATTACCAATATATATATCAGAAAGGTCTAATAAAAAACACAACTGAAACAAAATTACATGATAATTCGTAAACTAATATTAACCATAGCAAGAGTAATTAAAATGTCTAGTACATTAAAACATAAAACACAACTAACAGAAAACTAGTTTGCTGCATTTGGTGAATTTGGTGGAGTTTCTTCAACCATATCCTCTTCCTCTTCGTCATTTGGAAAATCAGCCATGGCATTTGGTGAACCTGGTAGACTTGTATCTTCCTCTATAATGTTTGCCACGGGTGCTGGTGGTGCACCAATTGCATCGAGTCTTGCGTTGATCGCTTTGATTGCTTCGTTCCTCTCATGTACCTCTGCCTAGATTTTGTCCTCAAGTTTCTTCAGCATTGAAAACAATTCTTCTACATTAGTTTGTAGAGTGGCTAACTCCCAGTAGATATCACGTTTGTTGGATAGTCTGGCCATATTGAAAATTTCTTTTGATAGTTTGATGGTAGTTTGATTGTAGGAAAATTTGTGTTGAAAATGGAATAGGAAAAGCACAAACTGTTGGGGTTTTTATATAGAAATTATTTTGAAGAGTTGTAAAGGTTAGAGAAAAGTTTCAAAGATTAGTGAAAAGACACAAATTAAATGGAAGGTCAGGCGAATTTAATCAAGTCAGTTAGTTTCAAAAAAAAGTAAAACTTCCTTGACATGACAATTCTTACTTTGGATTATGCACTAATTACCTACTCTGCCACACTTCACATTGTCTACTGTTGAACCCCAAAAATTACCCTTTCTTGGAGAAAAGATAGGTTTCGGAATATATCAACAAAATGGGACTCCAAAGGACTTTCTTTGGAGTCGCCACCTAATTTAAGGATTATTAGGAACCTAAGTTAATTAAAGAGTGCGATTTATTCTTTATTTAAAAGAGATTAAATTAAAAATCAGAGATTCTTAGGTAAGTGGTTCTTTTAAATTCGAAAGAAGGTCCCTTGCGGGAGCACTTTCGAAAATCCGCTAAATGCGGTTAATCCGGCGGTTTTCACGAATTTGTTAAGGACAATAAATATATAAAACTAATTTTAATATAAGGATAATATGAATAATATAAATAAGATAAGATTTTAATTATACCGATACTTAGATAAATAAGTGATCCAATTTAAGATTAATTAAATAGATAATGAAACAATAATCAATTAATTAATAAAACGAGTAGAGGTTAAATGAAGTTAGATGATTAAATAAACACATTAGATAAAATAATTGAATGATAATAAAGGGATTAATTAATTAATTGAATAAGTAGATAAATAAATAAGCAAATAAATAATATAATTAAATAAATGAATACCTATCAATTTAAATAAATGAGAAAATGAATAATAATTGATTGATTAAATAAATAAATATTTAATGATTAAATAAATGATTAATTGAAATTAAATAAATTAGATTAAGTAAATAAATAAATAAAGGATCAAAATTTAATGGATTAACTAAATAAATAAATTAGATTAGATAAATAAATAATTGAATATGAATATAATCAATAGATAAATAATTCAAATGCAAATTATGACGAAGGTACGATTTTAATCGAATTTTATTTGCACTCATTAATTGACAAATGATTCTAAACATCCGTAAATAAAATGGCGATTCGCAAAGAAATGATACAAGTATTCATATAAACAATTTAAGTGATTTACAATAGTTATTCACAATTCAAATATCATTTCTATCCTACCGGGCTACTAATCCAGTCTATGGGGAAATCCTATACAACATGTATTTTCTAGAGGAGCGGGGAAGGATGGAGTTTAGAAGATAGAACCCGGAAGCGCAAACTCATCATTGAGCCTTGGACATTGTGATTTTCATTTTTTCGTTCTTTTACATTTTTCGGGGATATCAAGTCCCGAAAATGTGGAGCGGATCGAATGACTTCCCAATGCTGACCATCCCAATTTGTGAGTTTAGCAACTCAAACTCGCCCAAGGTGTGTTTATGCAAAGAAAAGTGGCAAGATAAAGATTAGCAATTATTTAAACATAAATTGATAAATTGACAAGGGAATGAAATTGACGAATTAACTAAAAGAAGCAAAACTCCAAAGCTTAAAGGATTTCACCAAGAATAATGAAACAGTGTGATATGGTTAAGGAAACTAGCAAAGATGATATTTCAGCCACCACACTAAGAATGCATACATGCCAGGCAAGAAAACACTATTTTCTTAAACATAGACAAAGTTTAACGACTTGCTAGAGCCTTCAACCGAATCGCCGAAATTTATTCCAAACAACTTATATCTAAAGGCCATAAGATGAGTAGAGGTCCAAACTGTTAATATGATATTAGCTCAAAAGGAGCTCAAACATGAAACTTACTCAAACAAGGTCCAATACCAAGACTTTCTAAACCATCATAGCAGATTCACATCAAACTTCATGACCAAGAACATGTTCCAGGACATAACCACTGAAAGAACATGAAACCTAAAGCCTGAAGCTTCATCAATACCAAAACAAAACCCTGGACATCCCTTCATACTATCTATATACCCATGCTTCCTCTCAATAAGCCTAGAGGCTTCCAAACAACCAGACATTTTCACCAAATCTCAAACCCCTGAAACAACTCCTAGAACCTCACCACCAACTCTAGACACCCACTCTCCAATCTGCATACACACAAGAACCAAACCAGAACAAACTCACATACCTCAGCTACATAGAACAGGAAAACAACAGAGCTGGACCTACTACATATTCCTCTACCTGGACAGAAGAATGCTCCACCAAAAAACAATCCTAAACTATAATAACCTATAACAACCTATACACCAACTACCAACTCCCTTTACACTCAAAACATCATGAATAAAACAAAGACAAACATCCAGCCTGCTCCTAACTCCCTGACTCAAACTGCAGACCACCTGAAACAACTATACATTACTGCTAACACCACCAAAACACCCAAGCACCACCCTCTACACTAACCAACCACCAAACAAAGGACCTCTCTAACATTCAGGCTACAACAACTACCCTGCAACACCCTCACAGATCTTACACATAAACCTACTGCTAAACCAAAACTCCTGCTACTCCTATGCTAAAACAAGCCTATACATCCTGAACAAGAACAGGATGCAGACATCACACCCTGCACCCTTCTACACTCACAAACACTCCTAAATCTCCTTCTAACACCTGACAAAACTGAAAACTACAATGACCCCTCTATTCATCTCTTACACTTCACCTCCATGACTGCAGCGACTAAGGGACAACAGCATTATTTCTTTCAACCTGAAACAGCCAGAATAGACCAGACCAGGGAACACTTCCACAAATAAGCATCTCAACTATCCTGTAAAGCCACCTTTACATTCCCTAACGCCAATGAACCTAATCTAACACCTGCAACATACTTAAGCTCTCAGACCTCAGGACCTGCCTGCAGCTACCAGGAGACAACTCCCTACATTCCTTCAGCTAACAAGCTAACTCCCTGAACCTATAACAAGAAAGATGCAGCAGCTCCTCTCCAAACAATCACCCCTTGAACATTTCTCAAACAAAAGAACCAGACAAAGACCAATGCAAGCAGAAAGAATCTTGGAAAAACTAAACCAGAGGGGTTGCTATTTGCTTTTAAATCAGGAACACAAATTGGACAGAGCTGAAGAAGTGACTGATTTCACACTTTAACATAAAGCTTTCAATTTAACTCTTAAAACTGATTAGCTTCTCAACTTTATACATTAGGAACAATAAAGACTCGAACTTGATGCTTATTCCTCGCATTGACAGGAAGACGTTTGAAATTCAAATGTTGCTTAAGAATCAAGCGTAAAACGAGTCAAATACTAACTATAAAATAACCTTATTTAATCGTTAACATTATTCATGCCATTCCAGTAGTAACTACTCAAGTAACACTTCATGACACACATACATATACAGTTCACATTTACACAGAAAAAAGAGTTAAAGTAAGTTTATTACCCGCTGCGGTGCAGTGAACTATGAGCGAGGGATCGAAAACAGCGACTCGACTAAGCGACTCGAATAAAATCGACGATTAGTATAATGAAGCGACGACAAACAGCGAAGCGATAGCACATGACAAAATGCAGAAACAGTTCCCAACACTTCTTGAACTTAAAAGAAAACTGAAGAAAATTTTTATAGTTTTTAATGCTGCCCTTTCTCTGTATGTAAAATTCCGAACCCCCCCTCAAAAATGAAAGAATAAAGCATATATATACCTCGCCTTAGGGTTTTCGAGTGAAGGGTTGAGGTTCAAAATTTTACCCAAAATCGACATTTCACCCTTGAGATAAGGGTTTGAATTGTCCATTTTCGCAAAAATGGTACAATTCTTGTCTTTATCCCAAGAAAAATGTCCGTTGGGATCAAATTGACGCCTCGGATGAAATCGATTCAAATTGACGCCCATAAACAGTCCAGCTAAGCCTTGTACGGAGAAGAGGACAAGGATGACAAGGATTTTCACGCGTTTTGGCTGGGATTTGGAAGAGAATCGGGCGGGTTTTAGGGCTTGAATCGGGTGAGGAGAAGAGAAAGCGGGTTGGGGCTTTTCTGAAAAGGGAAGGGATATGCGCGTGTGTAGTGTAAGGTTTTGTATATAATGATTTGCAGAAGTGAACCTAAATTGGGATGTAGGAGCAGATTTAGCCCCTTTCTTAGGATTAATTAGGAATTGAAGGGGGTTGCACGGGGTGGGCCAAATTGGGGTTATATTTTGTGATTTTAGCCCTTTCTTTTGAAATAAATTAATTTGCTTTAATTAATTTTAATTAATTAATTTTAATTTGAATTTTAAATAATTGATTTTCATTTAAATGATTGGTCATTAATTAAACCTCGGGACGAAATTGGGTGTCAACATCTACTGCCTACCGCACAATCTATTTAACGTATTGGGTAAGTTACACGTCTATAATATATGTCACCTATGTTGTAGTTGTTTGAAATATTTGGTTTGTCTTAGTCTATGCATATTTCGTCTATGCTCGAGTGGCGTCCAACTTATACTAACACAATATTTTCGATATTTCAAGTATAAATCAAACAACTATATAGTATCGACCATGTAAAGTAGTTTATTGTTTTATGCCTAGCTGTCCAAAAATATAAAATTACCACTACACAATATTTAGCTTTATGTCTATTATCGTCTTATTATAGTAAACAATCAACTGAACCTTCACAAGAATTTATAAATTATTTAGGTATCAATGATTACTCTTGTGCAATAATCTTACATTTTAAACAGTAACAAAATGCATCCAATGACACTGGTTGATAAACGAAGCATGCAATACATTACCAAAGTGGATTGTCAATAGTTTAACACTTGAACGAGATTAAAAAAAATAATATTGTCAACTGTTTAACAATCAAACAAGATTTAAAAAAAAACAATAATCTATAAAAGACAATGAAATCAATCTTTGTTTGCATCTTTGTTAATACACTCTTTGTCATGACTCTCCAAGACACACGATAATTTCTTCGGGATCTTGACCAACTTCTCCAACCCCTTCATTTAAGTTCGATTTCGATTCGACATGGGATGCATCATCTGCTTCATAAAACTGTTCTTCAGCATCCTCACCACTTTTCATCAGCACTTCATTATCATTCACAGTGACTTCCTCTGCAACCTTAGCATTAGTGGCGTCAACTGCATTGGCATTGGCATCAACTTCATTGGCACTAATTGCAACTGCATTGGCATTTGTGGCAATCAACTGCATTGGCATTAGCATGAACTGCATTGGCATTGGCATTGGCATGAACTGCATTCGCATTGATGGCACAGACACTAGCATCCACTTCAGCATCAATTGTAGCATCTACTTCATCAAATATATGCTTCTTTCCTAGAATTGAAGTGCTCATTACAGTGGTACCACAATCCATTGCCTTCTTCTTCCTGTGTGTCATCAACCACGCAGAAGCACAGTACAAACATTTGCATATTGTCCTCTACGGTTGTTCCGCTCGCATCTTAGCAATAGCAACCAATTTGTCCTCCATTGATGTCAGCCTATCGAGCACAACCCCCAAAGAATGACCACCACTAGAAAGACCTGCACCTTCAACAAAAATTCCTGTATGAGCTCCACCAATATCTTTATTGCCTCTTGCATCTTCTTCTCTATCTACATCCATATCACCTTCACCAGCAGAATTAAGAACAGTCTTCTTGATGGTTGTGGCCTCCTCAATTTCAGCCCTAAGTGCATCCACCGATGCATCCTCAGCTTCATCTTCATAGGGCACATATAAATCCTCCCACCCTGATGTATTGGATGAAAATCGCCGAAATCTTAAGCAAGACCTCGGAGCATGACACGAAGTCTATTCCACAAGGCAAACTCACGAGAAAAGATTGCATGGCTCTTCACCTTGGAGTATCATCCCAAGAGATAAGGGGAAACAGGCTTGGAGTGTCGAGCTCAGAGAAAACTCCACGACCGCATGATCCCGGACAGAAACGACTCCTCGCCAAACGAGGCCTGATCTTTGTAACTGTCGACCGTTGCAATAGCATTTAAGGGGAATATCGCCAGTCTACCATGATCAAACACGAAGTAATGGCCATAAAGGCACAATTATGATATTTATAACGTCATCTCTTTCCCCTGATTATAAACATAATTCATTTGTAAACAAACATGCCATGAGGAACACACTATTCCACTTTACTTTTGATTCATTACCTCATTTTCCATTTGACTTATTCACTGCCTCGTTTATTTTTTAAGTCTTTCGTTCGGTTCGTATTTAATCTTAGCTTGAGTATCACTTTGATACAAGCTAATTACCATTTAACTCCAATACAAATTCGATTTATTGTTCTATCCCAATTTAGGCCAACACAAATTGGCGCCTTATGTGGGAAAATTAGTAATAACGTTTTTTCCGAAGTTTGTAGTTTCAACTTTCCACCAAACACAAAATGTCAGATATTGTCAATAATAACATGACTATCCAAGTGCCGGATCAGATAGTGGGTGCTACCGAGACCAATGGTAGAATCCCATTACACCCAACTAGCTCAACACCGCCTGTTAGTCCCATCCCAACGAACAATTCAGCTCCGTTGATTGGGATAACGCCTCCAAACAGATCCAGTCCACCAATCGGTCTGACGCCTCCCGTAGGAGCACTTCCATCCGATCCAACCTCTTCCAATTCAGACGACCCCTTCCAACAGTTTATGGTGAACTCGCTACAACAAATGCGAGAGCAGGCCGCTACCCAAGCAGCCGCGCAGGCTCAGTTTAATGAGCAATTTAAACTCTTTACAAGCTCTCGCTGGGAATGGGTCTGTCCATCCCACCCTCGATGATTTTCCCTTCACGATGTTCAATGGAGGAAACCCCAAGTCTACTCCCGTCGGAAACAACGTGGGAGGTTACCCAAATGGGATCACATCTACGGTCTTAGGGACTGTAGCCCCCGCAATGTCTCAAACGAGCATCGCGTCCAACTTCGAAAAGTAGAAGAAAGAGTTCAAGGCTAGCATGGAAAAACGGCTTGAAAATATACCAGGGGTCCGCAAACCTCAACGAGCTCTGGACAATATTGCCAACTACCCTTCAATCCTTAAGCTGCTTCGGTACCTGTCCCAAAACATTTCAAATTACAAATTTTAAAGAAGTATGACGGGACGACGGACCCAGTTGACCATATTACAGAATACATGGCTATGGTTAAAAGCAACAATCTAACCCCAATTGAAAAAGAATCTATGTTCTTGAAAAAATTCGCCGACACCTTCGAAAAAGGGGCGCTACATTGGTACATACTCCTCCCTTCTGTGTCTATTTCCAGCTTCGATGAATTGGCGGACATGTTCATTAAAGCTCACACTGGGGCCCAAAATATCTTCAAAAGAAAGGAAGACATCTTTCATGTAAAACAATGATACCTCAAGCCCACCAAGGACTTCCTCGAGCGCTTTCAGGCCGAGAGGATGGACCTACCATTGATGGATGACAGCTTGGCAATCATGACCTTTGAAAAGAACCTTAACGTGGGCAATTCAGAGGGTGCAGCTGAGTTAAAGAAAGAGCTCAAGCAGTGGCCAGCTCGAACTTGGGATGAATTGCACGACCGAGCCACAGCAAAGATCAGGCTCGAGGAAGCAGAGTGGAGAAGGACAGGATGAGGCCATTCATACAGAGGTCGGGCTGAATCTTCTCGACGCGCTGATGCACCGTGGGGGAGTTCAAAAAATCGATACGAACCATACCAAGGAGCCCAAAAGCAGCACATGAGTCAGCGCCTCGGGGGGCATCAGCACGTGAGCCAGAGACTTGGAGGAAAATATGGGTCATCCTCCAACGAAAAATCCTCGGGACCCTCCCTAGTATCCAAGGAGAAGGATCTGCCTTGAATTTCCGAGTACAATTTCAACATATCAACCTCGGAGCTGGTGAACAGATTAAGGGGATGACTGACCAAGTTGTGAGATTGCCCAAAGACATGAGAACATCCCCCGAGCAAAAGAGACCAAACTCAGCATTTTGAATTTCACATGGACTATGGGCACGCAACTGAAGATTGTAAAGTGTTGCGCCTCGAGGTGGCTCATCTGCTCAAGAAGGGAGTGCTGGCTGAATATCTGACGGATAAAGAAAAACACAACTACTCGAAGAATAGAAAAGAAGAGAAACCACCCCGAGCACAGTCACTGAAGAGGGTAGTGAATGTCATCACTGGGGGCTCGGAGGTAAATGGAATAAACTTTGCAGCTGCAAAGAAAATTGTAAAATCATCAAGTACCGTAGAAAAGAGAGAAAAAGTTGGTGAGTCAAGAAAAAAGATGGTGTTTAGCAAAGAAGATTGCGATGGGATGATATTCCCTCATCATGACACGCTAGTGATCACGGTCAAGATCACTGACTGTGATGTCAAACGAGCCATAGTTGATCCTGGTAGCTCGATGAACATCATCAACTATGGAGCAATCAAAAAGATGTGGTTGAAGGACCTAGTCGTCCCAAAGGAAACCATATTGACATGATTCAACAATTCCACTGAAAAAGACTTTGTGAGAAATAACCCTTACGACTACTGCAGAGGAAGTAAACAAGCAAACCACCTTCCAGGTTATGGCCGAGGACATAGCCTACAATGTCATTCTTGGAAGACCTTGGATCCACGAAATGGAGGTTGTGCCATCAACCCTGCATCAGGCGATCAAGTTTCAAACCCCATGGGGAGTGAGAGACATCCGAAGAGGGCAGCAAATAGCACGGGAATATTATTCGATTGCAATGAAGAGTATGGTCGCCCCGGTCGGGCTGAGAAAATGACGACAAGCAAAGACTCGACAACCGGGAACTTCACCAGGCAAAGCCCTCAGGGAACGAGCGATCACCTCGCCAAGGATAACCATTGGGGACTTGCTCGAATAAATTCATGCTATTCTGATCTTAAAGTTTTCTTTTATCTAAGTCTTGTTATAACCAGGCATTTATTGTAATAAAAGCATGCAGACGTATCTGATCAATGGAATAAACTTTGATTCGACATCTTTTTATTCTCATTTGATATGCATAGCTAATCGTAAGTTAAACCTACGGCTCGAGGGCGAGACGTCGTCCTAAGCTAGCTCGAAACAACGAAAAATACTAAAAGTCTTGTAAGCAAATTCAATATTTCTACAAAGCGAATTTCCATTAATAAAAAGGCTCAGAGGCCTAAGTATTTACAAAATAAGCGGCACGAAGGCCTTAACCAAAAAAAGAAATAAAAGCACTACTTTAAGCCTCTGATTCAGAGTCATCACCTCCCTCGTCTAAGCTTTCGCTGCTCGAAGGGAGGTTTTCCATCAGCTTCTGGGCCACGACAGCATCGCTCTCGGCCTTGGCAATCTCGGCATTAAGGTCAACCCTGCCGCAACACTCCTTCAGAGTCTTCAGCCTCTTTTGAATATCGGCCCAATTTTTATCAACTTTGGCCCAACTCCTCCTCATTCTCCGACTAGAGGAGAAAGAATTAGCCTTGCCTCTCAAAAACTTAACCTCGCTTTCTAGCTGACTTTTCTCCTTGGCTAACTGATGTTTCTCCGCATCCATTTCATTTATCTTAAGCAGCTTCTGGTTTAACTCAGCATGAAATTTCTTGGCCCTCTCATTAATAACTGACTAAGCCTTGTTTCTTACCCTCTTCAGCTCGGCATCACAAAGTTTCTTCAAATGGGCCATCTTTTCTTCAACGACGGGTTTAGCCTCGAGGGCTTTGATCACCTCGAGGTCAAACTTGTTGGCAGCATTTTTAGCTTGCTCCAACTCGATCCTTGCACTCATTAACTCCTTTTCAAGGCCATTCACTTGGGCCTCGAGACTCGCTCGCTCTCGCCTCCGTCCTGCATTCAACTGCCAGAGATTTCCATCTCGTTTGCACTCAATCTTCGCAGCCCTGATAGAATTGATGTAACACTATAAAAGGAAAGTCCAAAAGGTTAAGGAAGGAAACGAGGGCAAAGCTAAAAAGGAAAAATTGAAGGGAGCGTACATGAATGGCGTGCTGAGCAGCATCAGCCATCCGATCAGAAATATGGGACTCTTTAAGGCGATCGCGTTCCTTAGGACCCAAAAGTCCACGAAGGCTGATTGGGACCTTGATATCGCCATCTAGGAGACAGAGCTCGGAAGCAATCTCAATATAATGAAACTTCCTCCAAGAAGACGCATCAGGAGCACGCTCGGAAGCAGCTCGAGTAGTCTTGACTCCCACTCAAGATAACAGAGCATCATCCACTTCCATTGTCGCCGAAGATGGAGGATGAATGTCCCTCATGTCCTTATGAGCAGCCTGAACCAGTTCAGGCTCATGAGTAGAGGGAACCACAACTTCATCCTGCCTTTTCCCTGCCTCGATAGCAGGAGTAAGCTCGAGGAAAGGAACAAGCTCTAATCTAGCCCGTTTTGCTTCCGGAGTTTTCCCGGAGGACAACTCCTTATTTTTCAAAACTGAAAGAAGAAAGAAAGGGAATGATTAATGAAAAAAATGAAATAAAAGGGAAAATCAAGGGGAAAGATACTCGACCTTTTTTACCTCCAAGGTCCGGTGACCCCTCGGGAGCTGTTCTTTTCTTCTCCTCTTCCATTCCCTTTTCGCCTTTTCCCTTCGAAAGGTTTCCGATCAAATCTTGAAGGGCATTCAAGGCATCTCCGACCTCGGGAACTTCCTCCTTGTCCCTTCTCTCCTTCTTTCATTTCCTCTCCTTCGGCGCGGTGATCGCCCTCTTGGGGAGCCCTACAACAAAGAAGAGACAATGAGACAACGAAGCACAGGGCCTCAAAAAACTAGACCAAAATTAAAATTGGGTAAAAAATAGCTCACCATGCTGTTTGCATGCCCATTGATTCTCGTCCAAAGCGGCCAAAACCATCCACGACCTCTCTGGCCTAGGTTTGGCATCGATAATAGCCAGAACCCATTGAGTTAAATTTTTTAGGCGAACAACTGGGACCGCCTCGGCTAAAAACACAAGAACGAAGAGTCAAAAACGGAAAAAGAAAAACAAAAAAGAAACACTCACGTGCTCGATTCCACCGCTCGGGGAAATCAGGCCTCGAAGACAGAAGGTCAGTAAGTAAGAGGACGAAGTGCTCGTTTCACCCGGGGTCCTCAAGGTCCTCACTCTTTGTAACCAGCGAGTACGAGCCCCGCTTGTTAAGCTAACAACTCAGTCCTTATGAAGGGTGGGAGAAAATAGGTACAAAAGATGATCAAGGGTGAAAGGGACCCCTGCTAACTTGCTCAAAAATTTGAGGCATTGAACATGCCTCCACATCCCAGGATCAATCTGGGCTGTACATAATTGGCAGGTTTGGCAAAAAGTTTCCAACACCTCGGGGATAGAAAGAGAAAACTGATTATGAAAGGGTAAGTGAAAACGAAGGGATGCCCTTCAACTTGATCACACACTCGGCTCTCGGGGGCAGGAATACCAGCCCTCACCTCGGGGCCCCAATTGCAATCAGAGCGGACCAGATGAATATTCGCCTGAGTAATCAAGCTCGGCGTATCCCCTACTGGAATGTTTCTTTTCCTCATAATCTCCGATTCAGTTTGAGATTGCATGATAAAGTCCTTCGAAAAATCGATTTTGGAGGGGATAACATGGTAAGGCTTAAGTTCTGAGTCGTCAGAGAGAGGTACATCATCACCAACATCCTTCATGGTAACCTCCTCATCCTCTACCATAACTGCTCCGGCGGCCTCAGCCGCAGCTGGGCATCGTTCTTGATCCACGCCACTGGAACAAGAAATATTTTCTATGTTGAAGTCAAAAGGAACAACGACATTCAACGGTTCGGGAATATTAACTAGTTCCCCACCAACGATCATAGTGCTAACAAAGGAAGCTAAAGAACTTGGCGAATTCTGTTGAGACATATTTAAGACTTTTTAGGCTGGAAAAGGGGAAGAAGATCCAAGAATTTTACTGTTAAAGGCAAGAAGAAGTGAGAAAAAAAAGGAGAAATTTTCGACTATATATAGGTTAAAACGCCATGATTACAGCTGCATGGGGAAGACAAAATAAGAATATACGCCCAATCAGTGATCGCCACGCATGATTAATGGGAATATGGAGTGACAACCGCCGCTTCCAAAATGCACAGCACAAAAGAAGCCACGACAATCTCCCGCCTAAAGTTCAACTCCTCGACAGATTTGGAAACCACTTGAGGAGTGGGGGGACTATCTGTATTAGATGAAAATCACCAAAATATTAAGCAAGACCTCGGAGCATGACACGAAGTCTATTCCACGAGGCAAACCCATGAGGAGAGATTGCATGGCTCTTCGCCTCAGAGTATCATCTATCATCCCAAGAGATAAGGAGAAACAGGCTCGAAGTGTTGAGCTCGAAGAAAACTCCACGACCGCATGATCCCGGATAGAAACGACTCCTCGCCAAACGATGCCTGATCTTTGTAACTGTCAACCGTTGCAACACTATTTAAGGGGAATATCGCCAGTCTACCACGATCAAACACGAAGTAATGGCCATAAAAGGCACAATCATGAAATTGATAACGTCATCTCTTTCTCCTGATTATAAAAAGATTTCATTTGTAAACAAATAGGACATGAGCAATACACAATTCCACTTTACTTTTGATTCATTACCTCATTTTTCATTTGACTTATTCACTGCCTCATTTATTTTTCTACTCTTTCGTTCGGTTCGTATTTAATCTTAGCTTGAGCATCACTTTGATACAAGCAAATTACCAGTTAAACCCAATACAAATTCGATTTGTTGTCCTATCCCGACCTAGGCCAACACACCCGATCACACTTCTTTCTCAGTTAGGAATAAGTAATGGCGCACGATCTGGATAAAAGTTGAGCCAATTAATACTAGTTTCTTACAAATTAAAAAGATATTTAAAGTTAGCTAATCTAATCACATGAAAATAACACAACGTTACCTTAATTTTATCTTCTCCTTCCAGGAATGGATCTAAGGATGTAGGCACCCTTTTTCTGTACCGTTTGAGCATCCGAGGGCACGACATATGAGACTGATCTGTCTGTGCAGCTCTCCTTCCAACGGTAGGAAATGCTTCATTGGTCCAGGCCTAAGATGAAAGATTTAATCAGAGTACGAAAAATGAAAACTTAACAATCAACTAACTATTGGTTTATTGTAGGCTTACCAAAAATGCTCAGGAACCCAAAAAAAGCATATTCATGTGCTTTTCCTTTCTCACTGAAGGTTTATAATGCTTGGCTAAGTCAAGCTTGTGCTTCAGATATTGAATCATCAGCTCGAAGAACAACCTACCCCATGGATACTTGGAGAAAAACTCCAGATCATCAACCATACAAATCCACTCCTTCGGAACTGACTTTGAGGTATTTTTTGCCATCAACATGGTGTGGACAAACCACAAAAGTCACATCTTCAACTGTTCCTCTTTGTTAAATCTTCTTCTGGTTTCCAAATACCTCAAAAGCTTCCCAGATGCCACTTTAACATTTACCTCAGTGTAGGGTTTCCAAGTTAGTTTTTCATAAAATTTCTCACATTTCTTCATAACCTTATCCTTTGCTTTATCGCTGGGTTTTACCCCACACCCAAAACCAGTCATAAGAGCAAACTCCCTAAGCCCAAAATAAGCTGGATTCCCATCAACCAAGAACCAAACCTCGCGACATTTTTTATTCTTTATTCTACACAGAAGTAGGAAGTGGACCATCTGTACATTGAATTGCCAAAATCGAGACATTTCAAGGAACTCTTCAAATACAGACTCCTTCAATTTCTTTTCTAATTTCAACTCTTTTAACAACTTGTTGAATTCATAAAACTTTTTAATGTTAGATCGAACAGACATCTTCAACGGGAATAAAGGAATTTCATCAAGACAAGTTGTAAGTCCATACCTTCGAATGTTGATTTCCTTGATGTATCGGAAAACTGATAAATAGTCCAACTTACACTCAGACTCCCTTGCTTCATCTCCTTCTTGATCAGCAGTTTCTTCATCGCTTTCTTCTTCTTCACCTTCTTCTTCTACACCTTCTTCTTCACCTTCTTCTCTTCTTCACCACTTTCATCTTCTCTTGATTTCTCTCCATTTCCTTTCACAGGAGCAGCAGAACTTTTTCCACCATCATCCCTTCTTTTCATACATTTCCCTGCATCAAAGAGTTCATCCGCTTGAAAAGCATCGATTTCAGCCAAAAGATCTTCAGTTTGGGGTTCGAGTCAGGCCTCTTCAACCACAACATCTTTTGCAGAGTGATCTTCTATAGTCTTTTCCTTCTGGGGTTCTTTTCAACCAACTTCAGCATCCGTTAGACTAGTTTCATCAACTGGAGATTGATTGTCATCTATTTTTGGATTTTTATCACTTTCAGGAACTCCACCATTTGTGGATATCTTGGGCTTTTTCACCAACTCCAGCATCCATTAAACCAGTTTCATCAACTAGAGACTGATTGTCATCTGCTGCTTGATTTTTATCACTTTCAAGAACTCCACCTCTTGTGGATTGATTGTCATCTGCTTCTGGATGTTTATCAAGTTCAGCAATTTCAGTTTCATCTGCTCCACCACTTAGACATTGATTGCTATCTTCATCAGATTGCTTTTTCGCCTTTTTCTCTTTTAATTTCATTCGTATGCTATTTCTAGTACTTGGGGGAGCCGTAGTCAACAACTTAGGCCTTGCCATTACTTTATCTACATATAGAATCAATAAAATGAGCAAATTAATAAACAAAACAAAAATAAAAAAATTGAAAGAATAACAAACAAAAATCAAATAACTTCGAAAAATACCATTGACGTTTCTTCATAAGTTATAAAACTCACAGAGAACCAGAATTTTGTTTCTAACGAAAATAGGGTTTCTCACCTGACGAAATTGGGTTTCTTCAACCGCTACTTCAAATCTTCAAAAACGCAAGAAATTTGTTATAAAAAACTGTTTATAAGGTAATTTTATGAGAGAAAAAATAGGGAAGAACTTCATGTCAAAAAAATTGGGAGATAGAGAGGGAAAGTGGTTAAATTTGTGCGAAACCCATTTTTTTTATTTTTAACCCGTTTGGATGACCCGGTTTTATTTAATTTATATACTTTTCAACAATATTTACTTATGCCCACAAATTTTTTTATTTTTAATTAGGCCTCCGACCTCCACTTAACCTCACGTAATATTTTCCCACAGCAAAAATAAACAAAAAAAAAAGTTACTTTTTTAAATGAAAACTTGAGAAGTTCTTTTACCTAAATCTTCTCAAGTTTGTATAGCTTGTATCGAAAAGTAGACATTAAACAATCGTCGTATGCTAGGAAAACATCTCGTTAAAAGCATTACCTTAAAATAAGTTAGTGCTCAATGTCAGCTACCCCTTGCTTTCATTGCTGCCTTTAAAAAATCGCCTAACATGTCAGCTACCCCTTGCTTTCATTGCTGCCTTTAAAAAATCGCCTAACATCCAACCGATTGATAAAAAAGTAGTATTTTCTCCTTTGTTTGGTCACAGAATATTACAGTGATCATGACATCGCAACTTAAGTTAATTACTCAATCATTACTTCTTATATTGATTTATTCTAAATCCATTTAAATATGTGCAAGAGAATTTTAACTTTTTCAGATTACACAATCAAATAGACATGAATGTCATCCTATTAAAGGTCATGACAATCCAATATCAGTTTCAATGATCGCAATAACTAAACGTAGCTCTCCATTTTGTTTTCTTCTATGTCAAAATCCAAAATAAAATCAAATTAAAAGCCATTGAGAAAGAATTAGATATTACCTAGTTTGATCTATAACATAACTACTGTCATGGTCACTCAAGAATGAAATTGTTGGTGTTGTCCACAAGTGAACAGAGTACATTGAAATTTGAATGCACAATAATGTAAGCTACAACATCTTAAAGGCGCTGTCTAAAAGACTAAAACTATTACTTAGATGGTGTTTAGATTGTCTTAAAAGCTGGCTGATTGTTTTAGCTAGTAATTCAAAGTTATTAAAAAAAAAAAAAGCTTGTCTCATTCTTAGTTTTAACCAAACACATCACATGTTTTATAATATATTTCATGTTCCATTCCACTCTACTGAAATGACTCATTTCAGTCTACTGTTAAACAAGTTTAACATAATTAAATAACCAAATCCGTAGAATTCAAGTTTAACATAAGTAAATCTAATAAAACGTCTCTTCATAACCACAAAGCAATTAGAGTATGCCTCTTTGCTTGCAACATTCAACTGCTCCATCATACATTTCCTCAAGGCCATACTTGTATCTGAATCCAGTGTCCGAAAGCTTTTTTGATGAAATGCCAGGGACGTTAAGTTCTTCACCTGCCCCTGTGCACCTGCAATAATTAACAGCAAGTCAAATATTTTTTTCTTCCGATGTCTCAAGTTAAATGTTCTAATTTGACTTTTACCTAAACATTATATAAGGATCAGATATATGTATAGTTTAATAGTAGGTTATAAGAGTGAACACTAGACATGCTTTTCGCTGATTAAAAAAAATGATAAGGTAAGACTCTAAACTTACTCTGTAATTGGCCTTTTGAATTCAAGGTATCTAGTTGAAAGAAACTCGGCTAGTTTTTCACGTGTTATTTCAACACCTGAGCAAATATACCTCCCTTTTGCATTAGGATAATCAAGAAGGAAGATATGAGCATTTGTCACATCATCTATATGTACAAAATGTACAATCGGAGGATGCCTTGTTAAATTATCTTGACAACCTGTATAAATTTGAAACTACTATTATTTAGTAAAACATACCATAATTTTCAAGACAAAGTATATGAAAAATTCAAAAAAATTAGACACATACCGAGAATCATTTCCATGGATGAACGAACAGAGCTAGGTATATTTGGAGTAACAAAAGGACCGTGTATCCAAGTTGGGATTATAGTAACCAGATCAATTCCATTTTTTTCTGCAAATTCTAGAGCTGCTTTTTCGGTCAAGGTCTTGCTAATCCAATAAGAACTTCCAAATGGCTTAGAAGTTCTTAGAATATCTACATTTGTCCACGAGTTTTCATCAACCATATTTGAATTGCTAGCCATAATGGTAGTTGCACTAGAAGTGTATACGACACGTTTAACTGTTTTTGCATTAAGGCAGGCCTGTAAAATTCCTATAGCCCCATCAATTGATCTATTTGTTACTGTTTCTTCACTTTCTTTGTTCTCATAATCAACTGGATGTGCAACATGAAACAGACATTTGCAGCCTTCAACTGCTGCATTGAAACTCTCTGGTTTGTCTAGATCAGCATTAAAAATGTGCAACCTTTCTTGTGCACCTGGAAGATTCGTTAGGTAGCTCACGTCCTTGCGATCTAGAGTCAGTTAATTCAAAATTTCCAGTCTTCAGAAACTTAAAAATAATACATAATCACACAATTGAGAAAATTATTCTAACTAATACGTCACTCAACTGAACAATTACATAATGCTAGTGTGAATTTACAAGGAGTTCATTTCGTTCTTTTAAAAGTTCTCTACGTTTGGGGTAATGGCTCAAGGGGAAAAGTAGGAACATAAAGGATATTGCAGGTAAAATGTTGAATAAACTTTCATCCTGCATTTGATTTCTGGGAAAGGGATCGCATCAAAAGATCTTTTTTCAGTTAAGTATCTGACTGGATTTCATTATAACATAAAAAGTGCATAATCAAGGGTATGGTAGACCAAAAAGGGTTTGGTGGGATAGAAAGTACCTCTCCATCCTTAATTATGTGTACTGTTCGAATCTGAAAATGAGTTGTTTTGGTAAGGAGCGCTTTTTCTCGGCAAGAATTCGACTTAGTCGGTCACAAAGAGGGTGAAAAAACAAACAAGGCTGTGGCAGGGCTTTCACCGATTATTCAAATACAATTATAGCTAAAAGAATTGATGAGGAATGAGGGAAACAAGGAGATGAATGAGTTGATGCGGCAAAAAAGTCATGACACTATATATGGCAAAACAGATATGGCAATGCCCTAAAAATTGTTTCATTAAGGACCAACTTAAATGATTATTACAAGGAAACAAAACCAAGAATAGTAAGTATAACAAACCTGGATGAGACCTAATAGTTGTGTTAACAGAATAACCAAGTTGAAGAAGCCTCATAATCATCCATGATCCAAGAAAACCAGTTCCTCCTGTTACACATACTTTTCCTTTCCCCTTTCCTTCTTCCATGTCCTCAAGTGATTTCTTTCTTTTCTTTTCTTGTGTCTTTATATAGTAAGTCATCCATCTATTTCAATTTATGTGGCAGCATTTTTTTATTACGATATTTCAAAAATATGACAGCATTCTAAATTTGTTAATAATATTTCATAATTAAAGTTTTGTCGTTAATGAAATAATTTACAACGACACAAACATTTATGTCTTATTTTAGGCCGTCAGTTTTAAAAATCTTGTTTTGTTTGTTAAATTCTATGTCAAGTCAAACTATGACACATAAAGTAGAAGGAAAAACTGATAACTATCAAGTTTGTATATATTTTAGGGGAATTTACAAAAATGTCCATCAAACCCTACTTATTTACATCTCCATACCCATTATATTTTTACCCAAAAACTTACACTGTATACCCATCCTTCTGTATACCTATCTAGTATACAGTATACTCCTATGGTATACTTGTTACACTATACTCTCAAGTCCTTCTGTATACCTATCTAGTATACAGTATACTCCCATGGTATAATTATTACACTATACTCTCAAGTCCTTCTGTATACCTATCTAGTATACAGTATACTCTCATGGTATACTTGTTACACTATACTCTCAAATCCATAAAAGAAGTATACTTAATTTGGTATACTAAAAAGGTATTCCCACTGTTTCAAAAAGGATGAACATATTTCCTTTTTAGTCTGTTTCAAAAAGAATGACCTCTTTCTAAATTTAGAAAGAAATTTTCACTTTTACTCATTCCTAGATGATTTGTAGCAACACAAATATCTATAACTTATTTTAGACCACAAGTTTTAAAAGTCTTCCCTTCTTTATTAAACTCCGTGTAAAGTCAAATGGGTTCATCTAAAGTGGAACGTGTATTGGGTTAAATCCGTCGTCACCAAGGTTGGTGACTAAGCATCCACATAGGACGACGTATAGACGACACGTGGCTACGAATGGGCATAAAGGCAAGCGGATAGAATCAAAGATGGACAACTATAACGGACAGATGAACAGTCACCACGGCCGGAATTGTCGGAACTCGTCATCAAGCCAATTCAAAATAAAAGTCTTATCCTTAAGCAACGTAACTGCTCGATTAAGGAGTTACAACTGCTCGTGAAACGGACGCTTAGTTATCTATATATTGTAATTTAAGTCACAAGCATTGTATCGAATTCTACTCTGAACATACATCTGTATTCCAACTATTACTCAATATCCATTTCTTTACCTTCTGTCAATATTAACTATTATTGCTCGCAATCAAGTGATCTCATTTATTGTTCCGCTGTTTAAATATCATAAAGAGTACGAGGAAGGAAGTTTGATCAAGTCTATACGGCCTGAACACGGTTCCTTTCATTTAAATCTTCATTTATTATATCGCATTAATTGTATCTTTATTTCCTTGCATTTACCGCAATCATTTACGTCTTTTCATACTAGGCATTTAATCTTGATTATTGATCGTGACTCCGCTTTATAAATTAAATTGTGACTTAACCTAATAAAACGAAATTACGGTTAAACAATTTGGCGACCACAGTGGGAGCCGATCAATAACTTCCGTAGGTTAATTGCTTATCGTATTTTATTCTTTATTCGCTTTCTTCTCGCTCGTTGGCTCTCCTCGTTTTCTTTTCGTCAAAATGGCAGATAACAACTCACACAACGACGCTCCCATTGACGGGCAACAAGACCTCAACGCTGCGGAGCAAGTAGACTTGAATTTGGCCGGGGACGAGCAGCAAGATGTTATTCCTGCAGACGACGACGTGATCCCCATTGCAGAGGACGAGAACGTGCTCCCAGCGGAACAGGAAAACGAGCACAGCCAGCAAGGTAGCAGAAATAGCCGCCATCTTGGCCGAGGGAACTTCGGTCAAGGGCCTGGAGGACCTAGAAGACCCAATGGTCCTGGGAATTCGAGGAATTCTCAAGACGCTGTCCTTGAATTCATACGGCAACAGGCTGAAGTCAACAGGCAAATACGGGAAGCTATCGACAGCCTACGAGGACAGAACCTGCCAAACGCAGGAAATCCACCCATTGGACGTCCAAGGGATGCTTCACCGTCTCATGCCTCGAGACGCGCTGAAAATCAGAATGCAGGATCAGCGGTGCCAACAGAAATGAGCGAGGTCATGGAGGCCCTCACCAGGCAGTTCAAAGAGAGCCAGGAGGCCCTGCAGCGCTCTCTTCATGAGAGGATTGACCAGATCCCTGGTGCACCACCCACTTTGAAGAAAGTTGACGTTCAACGGTATACTCAAAGGCCTTGGAAGAAAGAAGCAGCACCAAAGGCAATACCCAAAACATTCAAAATGTCAAACATACCGAGATACCGGGGAACAACTGACCCCAACGACCACCTAATGATGTTTAGCAATTTCATAAAGGCAAGCGATCTCACCAACGAAGAGATCGAATCAGTGGAATTGAAGAAGTTCGTAGAAACCTTGGCAGATGGCGCTCTACGGTGGTATTCAATGCTGCCACCAAATTCGATAGGATCTTTTGCCGAGATGGCGGAGTTATTTGTCAAAGCACACACAGGCGCTCAAAAAACAGAAACAAGAGTTGAGGACATCTTTGAAATCAAACAACTGTCCGGGGAGTCTCTCCGGAAGTATGCGGATCGCTTTCAGCGTGAACGTATGTTGCTACCCAAAGTTCCAGATCGATGGGCGGCTATTGCATTCACTAACAGCTTGGACGTCAAGAGTTCTGAAGCGACCAGGCGATTGTATGAATCCCTGCGAGAATATCATGCAGCAAACTGGTCGGATGTCTACAACCGTTATAATTCAAAGGTACGTATAGACGAAGATAAATTGATTGGCACAGGTACCCGAGGACGGAGCCAAACTCGCACCAATGGCGCTGGGGGAAAGATCGAAACAGATAGGTCAGACGCACGACACGAGCCATATCCCAGTCGGTCGCGTAACAACTCAAATGGACGCGGTCGTTACAACAAAGGCCTGGCAAGGGGCAATGATTCCGCTTCAACTTCTAGTGGAATTCCAACCCTGCCCGTTTTCAACATCGGAGCAGTTGAACTTGTAGCAGTGCTCGAGGGGATGAGCGAAAAGGTCAAATGGCCTAAGGACATGAAGGGTGACCCCAGCAAGCGCAACAAAAACCTGTGGTGCGAGTTCCATCGCGATCACGGCCACACAACGGATGACTGCAAGGCTCTAAGGTACGAAGTCGCTAACTTATTGAAATAGGGCTATCTCAAGGAGTACTTGACAGAAAAAGGAAAGCAAACTCACGCGAAGGCCCAGCAAAATAAATCAGAACCTCCCCGAGTATCATCTCCAAAAATGACAGTCAACGTCATCGCTGGTGGTATTGAGGTTGATGCAGTCACATACACAGCAAGGAAATACGCCAAAGTATCTATTACAAAGACCAAACGACCACGACTCGAGGATACAATGACTTTTGAAGAAGCAGATGCAGATGGCTTGCAATTTCCTCACATGGACGCTTTAGTGATAACATTACGAGTGGAAGAATTTGATGTCAAGAGAGTACTCGTTGATCCAGGCAGTTCAGCAAACATCATATTATCTCGGGTCGTGCAGCAGTTGAAACTATACGATGAGATTGTACCAATTTCTCGCGTTCTCTCAGGATTTAACAATTCCAGCGAGAAGACGTTGGGAGAAATTACATTGACGACCCTGGTCGAAGGCGTTATGAGACGAACAACGTTTCACGTCATTGATGGGGATATGGCTTACAACATAATCCTGGGGAGGCCGTGGATACACGATATGCAAGCAGTCCCGTCAACATATCATCAAGTAATGAAATTCCCTTCAGAGTGGGGAGTACGGGAAGTTCGGGGAGAGCAGCGTTGCGCTAGAGATTGCTACTCAGTTGCAGTCAAGCTCCCCGATGAGGCAAAATAGCAATTAAAGAACCCGGGATCAGAGTCAAACAATGTAGCATCAGACTACCAAGTCCCGGAATTCATATCAAAATTGGATGCACGGGAAGAGTACGCGCCAACTATTGAAGCTTTGGAACCAGAAGAACTTTTCGGCAACATGCCTGAAAGGAAGGTATATTTGGGAGCAGAGTTAAATAAAGACTTGCGCAAAGATATCTTGCACTTCCTCAAGGAGCGGCACACCACCTTTGCGTGGTCACATGCAGATATGACAGGAATCTCCCCGGAGATTATTTCTCATAAGTTGAACGTGGATCCATACCATCGCCCGGTAAAGCAAAAGAAGCGCCAACAAGGAGCATTCAGGAACCAGATCATAAATGACGAAGTTGACCGCTTGCTCAAGATTGGCTCCGTCCGAGAAGTCAAATATCCAGATTGGCTGGCCAACGTGGTCGTAGTGGCAAAGAAAAATGGCAAGTGGAGGGTCTGCATCGACTTCACTGATCTGAACAAAGCCTGCCCGAAAGATTCTTATCCACTACCACAGATTGACCAACTAATCGACGCGACGGCCGGGCACGAAGTACTTACATTCCTTGATGCATATTCAGGCTATAATCAAATCTTAATGAATCCCGACGACCAGGAGAAAACTTCCTTCATTACTTGCCGAGGTACGTATTGCTATAAAGTAATGCCTTTTGGACTTAAAAATGCAGGTGCAACTTACCAACGATTAGTCAACCGGATGTTTCACGACCACATTGGCAAGACCATGGAGGTCTACATCGACGACATGCTGATCAAGTCCAAACGGGCAGAAGATCACTTAGCACATTTGAAGGAGGCCTTTTAAATCCTTGATCAATACAACATGAAACTCAACCCGGAGAAATGCGCATTTGGAGTAGGTTCAGGGAAATTTCTTGGTTTCATCGTTTCCCAGCGAGGGATCGAGGTAAACCCCGCCCAGATAAAAGCAATAGAAGCCATCCCCGACGTACTTCATAACAGAAAAGATGTAATGCGACTAACCGGGAGAGTAGCAGCGCTAAGGAGATTCATTTCTCGCTCATCTGATCGATGTAAAAGTTTCTTCGACGTGCTGAAACAGAACAAGGAGTTCGATTGGACCCCTGAATGTCAGCAAGCACTTAAGGATTTGAAGCGATACCTGTCAAATCCGCCTTTACTTTCAACGCCCCAACCAGGTGAACAACTATTACTTTACCTGGCCGTGTCTGAGTCTGCGGTAAGTGCAGTTCTGGTTCGAGAAGACAAAGGTAAGCAATTCCCAATTTATTACGTTAGCAAATCCTTGTTAGATGCTGAAACTCGCTATCAACCTTTGGAGAAATTAGCACTAGCCTTGGTAATCGCTGCCCGCAAATTAAGACCTTATTTTCAAAGTCACTCAATAGCTGTAGTTACTACCTTCCCCTTACGCAATATCTTGCACAAACCTGAATTCTCGGGTAGGTTAGTAAAATGGGCGGTAGAATTAAGTGAGTTTGATATATCTTATCAACCCCGGGTAGCCGTAAAATCTCAGGCTCTAGCAGATTTTATTGCAGATTTTAGTGCTACTATGTACCCTGATGCTCAACGTGAGGCGGTTCTTTTCGCCGGATCGGAGTCGGGGATATGGACCTTACACACTGACGGGTCCTCCAGTGTAAAAGGATCAGGATTGGGTTTAGTTCTTACCACTCCCTCGGGGGAGACCATTAGACAGGCCATAAAATGTCCCTTTATTACAAATAATGAGGCCGAGTATGAGGCCGTGATTGCAGGATTAAAATTGGCTCGAGATTATGGAGCAGACAGAATTCGCCTTAAGAGTGATTCTGCCATGGTCGTCAATCAAATAACTGGAGGCTTCGTAGCAAGGGAGTCTCGTATGCAGAGGTATCTTGCTCGAGTCACTGGTTTGCTAGCGCAATTCGACAATTGGGAAGCCATACAGATCCCACGAGAAGAGAATCACGAGGCTGATGCCTTGGCAAATTTGGGTTCAGTCGCAGAGATTGGAGCGGCAGGTTCAGTGGCCGTGGCTCATCTTCTATGTACGACAATCGATAAAGACGCAATGGAGGTCAACACGACCAGTCTGAATTGGGATTGGAGGAATGAGATAATCAATTATATACTGCATGGAACCCTACCATCAGACGTTAAGACTGCTCGAAAACTGAGGATAAAAGCTGCCAGGTATACAATTATAGATGGTACCCTCTATCGTAAGACTTTTGCAGGCCCACTCGCCAAGTGTCTAGGTCCCAGCCAAACTGAGTATGTGATGAGGGAAGTTCACGAGGGATGCTGTGGAAATCACTTGGGAGGAAAGGCGCTTGCACGAAAGCTTATACGAGCAGGCTATTATTGGGACAAAATGGAAAAGATACTAACGAGTTTGTCAAAAAATGTGATAAGTGCCAAAGGTTTGCACATCTCCTCCATCAACCAGCAGAGCCCTTGCACTCAATCATCTCCCCGTGGCCGTTTATGAAATGGGGAATGGATATCGTTAGGCCACTACCCACTGCACCTAGAGGGGTACGTTTTTTGTTAATCATTACTGATTATTTTACAAAGTGGGTTGAAGCTGCAGCATATTCAAAGATACGTCAAACGGAAGTAGTTGATTTCCTTTGGCGTTATGTCATTTGTCGATTCGGAGCACCCAAAGAGATTGTCATGGATAATGGTCCTCAATTCGTTGGTCAGAGGGTCACAAAGTTCCTTGAGGATCTGCATATTAAAAGGATTACTTCTTCCCCATATCACCCAGTGGCAAACGGGCAGCCAGAATCGACCAACAAGATAATAGTGGATTCACTCAAAAAACGTCTCGAGCAGGCCAAAGGGTGCTGGGTGGAAGAACTCCCCGGGGTTCTTTGGGCATATAGAACAACCACAAAAATGAGCACCGGGGAGACGCCCTATTCCTTAGTATATGGTTCTGATGCATTGATTCCAGTCGAAATCGGCGAGCCAAGTCTACGATATACTCATGCAACTGAAGAATCTAATTCAGTCAACCTCTCCGAGGAATTGGATTTTCTAGAGGAACGCAGAGAATTAGCACTTATACGAGTAGTGGCTCAGAAAGAAAGGATAGAGCAATATTATAATCGGGGACTGAGGCTGCGTAACTTTGAAGTCGGGGACTTTGTATTGCGTAGAGTCTCCCAGAATACGCAAGAGGCAAACGTCGGCAAACTTGGTCCAAACTGGGAAGGTCCCTACAAGGTGGTTGCATCCGTTGGTAAGGGTTCATACCGTTTGGCACGACCAGATGGATCGCTTCTACCCAGCAGTTGGAACGTGACTCACCTAAAGAGGTACTACTTCTAAGTAGTACGTGGGTTAGTGTTTCTATCATTCTCTGTTACTTACTTGCTATTATTTTCTTTCAAGATTATTCTGTTTCCTTATCTCTGTCTAAATGGTACTAACGGTCTTCAAAAGGCCAGATCCGTTTAGCTCAACTGGTAGAGCTCGAAGTCCTTGTGCTTCGCGGCTGTGGGTTTAAATCCCACAACAGACACACTCCTCTTTTGGTTATATGTGTTCTCTGATTCAGCGTTTCACCCATTGTCTTTTTATGTCTGAAATTACGAAATTTCAACATAAAAACAGGGGGGAGGCGAGGGCCCCAGTAGGCCAAAGTCCCAACCTTAACATGAGTGATCTTCGAGCAGAGCAAGGTCATGATCATTCGCCAAGTCCACGACTAAGCAGAATCAAGTAAGTTCAATAGAACTATTTTACTTGTGCTACGTTATTTTTACGTTTTGCGGCCAGTATTCGCCCAAGTTCTACAACTTTACGACCAAACAATCTTGTGTTTTGGTTATTGGGTTACCTATTCTTTTCAATAGAAATAGCAGGGTAAAACCCCAACCTTAACAGAATTTTTCTGCGAAAACTTTCAATTGTCAAAAATGATAAGCAAAGTTTGTCGCAAGGCCATCTTATACGGCCAGATCTCATTCAACCTAAAACGGCCTGGTTTCGTCCAGCCCAGAAGGCCTGATTTCATTCATCTTAACTAAGGGCAACTTAACTTGGTTATGATCAAATTTTATTTCAAACATCTGCGCAGATTAACACCAAAAAGGGAACTCAGATACTAGGATTTGAAACATAATTCTGACTTCTGAAAACCTCATTAGACAACAAATATCAACATCATTCATATAAACAAGACTTGAGATCAAAAATGGTCATCAAGTCTCGCCAGTCAGACAAAAGACAATCAAAATATACACTCGTTCACGAGTTAGCAATATCCAAAGTTAACAACATCCGGTAAAATTATAAGAAGGACTAGATAAGGCGTCAGTCATCATTTTGGCCAGGTTCTCGACCTGATGCACTAGCTCCATCAGTCGGATCCCCACCCAAATCTTCGTCTTCATTATCCTCACTGCCTTCATCATCCTCTTCGTCATCATCATCATCATCGTCGGCTCCTACTTCCATGCCCAAAACCTGCTTGACGTCGATGATAGTCGCTATGGTCTGATCGAGGACTGAATCGACGTTAATTTGGCCACGCTGCATTTGAATGAGCAACTTCTTCTTGGCCTCAAGAGCTTCCAGTTTGGAGTCGATTGTGTAACGATCCCTCAGATTCGCCAATTCCATCGTCAACAGCTCTTGGATCTTTGCAGATTCCTCAACCCGATTCTTGGCTTCTTGCAGTTCTCCTCGAGCAGCCTGAGACTCAGCTTCAGCTTTGTTCATATTCCTCAGCATCAGGTCGGAAGCATTACGGATGCTTTCCAAAGTGGCTTCCTTCACATTAAGCTCATGGGCGAGCTGAGAAATCTGGCTACCTTGTTCGTTCATCTTGGCTTTCAGATCTTCAAAGGACAGTGCAAACCTTTCTTTTTCATCCAAGAGACGGTCCCTCTCCTCGAGGAGGGCGTTTATCTTGTCATTAGCCTCAGTGTTGGATTTCTCCAACCTGTCTATCTTATCCTCAAAGAAGCCACGCCTCCCCTCCAGGACCCGCTTCTCCCCGATCAGAGCCTGTTTTTCCTCTTCTAAGGCCTGCTTGTCCTGAAGAGCCTTCAAAAGATCTTTCTTTAAGCCAAGGACCTGGTCCTGATTGTTCAGCCTAGAACGGAACATGATCTCGGCCGCCATCATACTTGCCTGGCGACAAGTAAAAATACGCAGGTAATCAGAACTAAGGTCTTAATAAAAATAAAGGAGTAAAGAGGGAAACATTACCCGAGCAGTATCTTCAGCGATTGCGTAAGCCAGCTGCTCGTCGCTCATGCTGCGCATGTTCCACTCCTCACGAGGACCGATCAGGTTGGACATCACTTTAACTAAGTGGCCAGGCTTCGTCAGAAAGTCTGTGTCCGGGGGAATGGTGAAGTCACACTCCCTCATACAAGGCCTGGGCTCCCTCGCTTGTTCAGAAGGATATTGGGGACCAAATTTGTGGCGAATACCCTTAACGGAGTACGCCCCAATCCTTCCTCCTAGAGATACTCTCCTAGTAAGCTTTGTGCGAGAGACCTTAATGTCACCTGTCTCATCGGGGTCCAGAGTGTCGCACTCTTGCAGATAAACTGGTGCCGCCTCATCACCAGCCAAGTTCATCATATCCTTGTAGTGAAAGATCTGAGGTTCAGCCTCCCCCTCAGTCTTCCTCCGCTCCTCCACCTTTTCATCTTTCTCCTCATCTTCTTCTCTCATCGGCTCTTTGCCAGGTCGCCTGTGGCCGACTTGTTCAGGCTCACCCTGTTGACCACCAACCCGTTCAGGCTCGTCCGGCTTTGGGTCCTCGGGGAAGAAGGCAAAACTTTCATGCATTCTTTCTTCCCCTACTTCTTCAGCTCTATCTCCTTCATCCCCAACTCGGGGACTCTCCTCAAAAGCGTAAGAAGAAGTCTCTACTTCTTTCCTCTTGTCACCCCGAAGAGACGCCCTCTTCCTCTGAGTCAAGCTCACATCGGGAGCCTCTGAATCTGAAATATCAATTGTCATAGGCTCAGCAGATTCAGGGGCAGCCGCCGAACTTTTAACACTCTCTCGCCCAGCCTTGGGCGTATCAGCAGCAGCAACATCGGTTTCAACTGTTTTTTCAGAAGGTTGAGGAGTCTTACGGGCTGTCCTTGTTTTCTTTTTGGGTTTACTCTTTTCAGAGTCAGATTTCTTTCTCTTTAAACTCGCAAGAACCTCCTCACCACCCTCCCTGGCCTTGATAGCTGCAGCAGTTTGGAGAATGGCAGCTGCCTCCTCGTTGATCTCAGCCACGGGATCAACGGTCACCTCCACAGGAGGAGGAGCAGGAAAGTAACTACCACCAGCACCTAAACCTGAGAGTAAAGTCATATTAATATCATGGTGGGCTCTGCATAGACTAGCAAGAATTTGGGTAGTCAGCTTACCATGGGTGCTAGGGTTCGATAACTTCCTTAGAGAAGCATAGTGAGACCACTGCCTCTGCTCGTGAGTGAACTCTGCCAAAATAGGTTCAACCCAAGCGGACAATTCCTCCTCGGAAATCAGACCGTCGTAAGGAATCTTGTCAGCTAACCAATAAAAAGTGAAAATTAGAGGGTGCAAATACGCAATTTAGAAAGTATTCAGTACAAAGACTCGGGGACTTACGAGTTTTGTTCCACACCTCACGGAGATTAGTTTTGCTGCCACGTGTGAGGAGTTTAGACTGCACATAAACATACCTATGCATCCAATCCCTATCCCCTGTATCTTCAGATTTGCTCACTAGAGCTTTTCTTCCTCTCATACGGGCGTTAATATATCCGTCTCTCGCAACCTGAAGGCTGTACAAAGAGACGAAATGCTTAAATTCAAAGTCCTGCTCAGTCTCATCGGCAAACCATTGTAGCAGAGAAACAATCCTATAAATGCTCGGACACAGCTGCCCCGGGCAGATAAGATAGTATTTACAAATATCCTCTATAACGGGATGCAATGGGAGCGTACAACCTATCGTAAATGGATACGTGGATATGGCTGTCCACCCAGTTCTAGCAGAAGTAATATTCTCCATTGGATAAGGGCAAGAAACTGTAACATCATCGTCCCAGCCACAATCTGCCTTAACCCTAGGCAAAAGGTCAGGAGTAATTGAACTCTTAAACCGGCTTGAAGGCCACGACCTTATATTGCCATAGTGACTGAACGAGCTGATTGAACAATCATTTTCAAGGCTTCCCCAAAGCTTCGGAATCACATCAGCAACCAAAGTTGGGGAACTCGTGGGTAGACCACCTGCTGCTGAAGAACTACTAGCCGCAGCATCCATATTCAAGCTTCTCTTGGCTTTTGGAGACATTTGGACTAGAAGATTGGAAGAATTTTTTGCGTTTTAGAGATTTTTGGAAAGATGTTTTGAAGCTTTGAAGGTTGGTATGAAATTTGGAACGAAGTAAAAAGATTTCAAGCTGGTAGAAATCATATTTATAGGGTTCGCAAAACCCGACCCGCCCCTACACGTGGCAAGCATCCGCGCAAGAGGCAAATAAATCCAGCCGTTAAAAGAATAAAAATCGGAATGGCGGTTTTTGCTTTGGGACGTGCAAGACGTGAGTAGGTGCAGTTTAATCATTACTCCTGCAGTCTCGGAACACGCGACAGTCACTTTTTCAGTAAAAAGTGGAGCGGAATTGACAACTTGCACGTTTTGTCTTTAGCGGAGCATTTAATGCTTATACTGATAAAATGTCAATCAATCGAAAGCCTTTGAGGAATTCAACGGGCAGCATCCAAATATGAATACAAGGATTCAAATGTGTTACTTGAGAAAAATTCCAAAGGGTTCTTTCCCGCTCAAAATTCGTTTTCCACTCCTCGACCAGATTCTCTGCCCGAGTAGTACGGGGACTATCTGTATTGGGTTAAATCCGTCGTCACCAAGGTTGATGACTAAGCATCCACATAGGACGACGTATAGACGACACGTGGCTACGAATGGGCATAAAGGCAAGCGGATAGAATCAAAGATGGACAACTATAACGGACAGATGAACAGTCACCACGGCCGGAATTGTCGGAACTCGTCATCAAGCCAATTCAAAATAAAAGTCTTATCCTTAAGCAACGTAACTGCTCGATTAAGGAGTTACAACTGCTCGTGAAACGGACGCTTAGTTATCTATATATTGTAATTTAAGTCACAAGCATTGTATCGAATTCTACTCTGAACATACATCTGTATTCCAACTATTACTCAATATCCATTTCTTTACCTTCTGTCAATATTAACTATTATTGCTCGCAATCAAGTGATCTCATTTATTGTTCCGCTGTTTAAATATCATAAAGAGTACGAGGAAGGAAGTTTGATCAAGTCTATACGGCCTGAACACGGTTCCTTTCATTTAAATCTTCATTTATTATATCGCATTAATTGTATCTTTATTTCCTTGCATTTACCGCAATCATTTACGTCTTTTCATACTAGGCATTTAATCTTGATTATTGATCGTGACTCCGCTTTATAAATTAAATTGTGACTTAACCTAATAAAACGAAATTACGGTTAAACAGAACGGAGGGAGTATACAATATAATGCAAATAGTATACCGTTAAAATTGGGTAGGCGGGTACATAGTGTAAATAAAACAGGCCAGATGAGCATTTTTGCAGATAAAATGAGGTGCATGGATATTCCATGTAAACTAATACTTTTTGGACACAAACACGTAAATAATTTATTTTTGTGGGCATGGAGTGTAAATTTCCCAATATTTTAACAGAAAGTAGGAAAACGATTGCACGTTGAAGCATCACCTTACAATAAGTTGGTCATAAACGGTTTGCCATTAAATAAGATAGTCATAAACCGTTTATATGATAAACGTGGGCAAATTATTACCCCTTGCATTCATCTCCTAAAAATGATCACACATCTACCTCAAAATTGACATATTTTTATGTGAGTCCCACCTCTCTTTAAACTTTATTTGCCTTCTCTTTCTCTTTCGTTTTTTCTCCACCACAGTGATGCATTCACATCCTCCATTCCCATTTTTTTCTCCTCGCGTTTTATCTTGTTTTCCATAGTTTTCTTCTTCTTTATCTTCTTTTTCTAAATACTTAACAAGAAATAGAGATTTACATATTAAGCTGAAGCAGCGTCCACCATTTTTTAATTATACATTTTAATTTTAGTATGATCTCCTAGTCATTAAAATGTTTTCAATAAAAATTAATGTTATCATTTCTCTGATGTACAGTCTTGTGATAGACCCAGGGGATCTGATTTTAGTTGTTTCTTGCTATTCAACATGAATAAACCCGCTATTCAAATTGTGTTTACTTTGTTAAGGATAGGGAAATTTTTTAAGTGGAAGTGTAACAAAGGGTAAATGAAGACAATGTTCAACAGTGGAGGGATAAATTCGACCCTTTAACTTCATAAATTTCAAGTTAGACATTTAAATTATTTTTTTTTTTGGATGATCTAATACATGTGTACACCTTCCCAATATATCATAAATTTCAAGTTACAAATTTAAATTTGGGAGCTATCTACCATAAAAGAGTTATTTACATTCCCTACCACATTAATTGGATACCATAAATGAATTACAATATACCACTTTTACTTAATCCCTATCCATATAGATTATCTAGATATATAAGAAATATATGATATTATGTTTATAAAAAACAATCACAAAGAGTCCATGACAATTAAGAAACTGCTCACTTAAATTTAGATGTTTTATATCTCATATATAGTATTTACCTTTAGTATATTACTTTAATATATACTATTATATCAATGCAAAAAAAAAAAAAAAAAAAAAAAGGTCAAATCAAGGAGCAACACGAAAATTTGATGTAACATATTATACTACTATATGTCTTTTGATTGCATTTTTGCTGATATTGATATACCAAAAACTAGAAAAAGAATCATATAATACAAATATACTAAATATATAGTATATTTATTTATGATATATGGTATATTTATGTCTAATGTATAGTATATCAATTTATAATATATGGTATATTTATGTCTGATATATAGTATATTGGTATATTACATAATAAAATATTAAAAAGTGGTAAAAAAATTAAAAAGGTGGTATTTATGGTATTTAAAAATAATCTTTTGTAGTATTTGTTCAAATTAAATCTTTTTAAGGTGTCTTTCAAGTGAATTTTTCATTACTACATATTCTATAAGATTTAATTTCATTAAGTACAACTTATATATGGCACCATAAATTAAATTGCAAATATACCATTACTCTATTCATTCCTTCCTATCCCTAATCTATATCCACTACTATCAAGATTCACTGATGCTAATCTAACTAATGTTCTAGTATTTTATTGTAATTATCATGATTTAATTTATGTGGTAAAGTTTGAGATGACACCGAATTAAAGAAAGTAAGAAAGGTTATAGGATTTTGCGGTTATAAATCATGATGTTCTTACTTAGTTTTAATTTATGTGAACCTATTTGACTAGACACAGAATTTACTCATAAAGAAATGAATATTTTGAAAAATTATGGGTCTAAAATAAGTCATCGATGTTTGTGTGGCTATAAATTATCTCATTAAAATAAAAGTAGAAGTTGGTTTCTAAATTCAAAAAGAAGTCATTCTTTTGTAAACTGACTAAAAAGAAAATAAGTTTACATAAATTAAAACGGATGGAGTTATATTTATGTGGCCAGAAATGTTTCTCGTTAAGAATAAGGTATAAAATTTATGTTTATATGTTTATGAAGTTGTACAACTGTCAATTTTTTGGAACGGGCTAAAAAATTGAAATGAGAAAATATTAGAAGAAATGGTCACTTCTTGAATTTTTGATTGGTCATTAATTGTTAGACGTAATCTAGAAGGTCTTCTTATATGGCCTGTAGAATGTAGGGCAGTTGGCACACACGGATTGGGTTAGATTCAACCTAGTCCTAACAGATCTATTAGTCAAAGTGTCACACTACTTGGAAAAAACAAAACAGATGTCGTACTATATTAGCTTGATTTTATGTAGTATTCGATATTTTGTTTTATTATAAGCCTTTAAATATAAACGGAATACTCAATTTCTTTTTATTCGTATGACGTAGTTTGATAAAGCGCAATGGTATTGAATATGTTATTAGTTTTTTATTTTTTGTGACTATAAAAGTATGTTATTAAAAATTAAATTGTTCAAAATAGCATCGCGTAGAATAGAACTAAAGGAGTACCAAACTTGGAGGGCATTGCACAAAGCCACAAACACACGTAAGAACGCTATATTATAGTCTTAAAACTTTGTGGGTAAATGAATAAAGTGTGTCTTATGTCTCTATGCGTTTAGTAGTCTAAACCCTTTTCTTATCGTCTATTAAAAGAGAAAAAGTAGCAATACATGCATCTTCCTCTTTTGCCTAGCCTCAGCAAACGAAATAGTTATACTCCTTCATTCCTTCTGTTCTAATTTATGTGTTATAATTTGATTCGGCATAAAATTTATGAAATAAAAGAAAATTTTTGAAATTTGTAGTCTAAAATAAGGCATAAATATTTGTGTGGTTGTAAATTATTTCAGTAATGACAAAGTCGTAATTTTGAAGTTAAATTTTTACCATATTTAGAATGTTGCCATTTTTTTGTGAACAGACTAATTAGGAAATGTTCCCACATAAATTGAAACAGAGGGAGTATATGATATGCTTTAGAAGCAGTAGTACACTAATGTAAAAAATTATTGCTGAAAATGATTTTTACACTAAAAGACAAAGCAACACACAAAATTATTGAAAATGATCCCTATTTGCGAATCTTACCCGAAATGACAATATTTACGTGAAATAGCAGCCCGTTGCAAGTTTATACAAGTTTATACACTTCTTTAAACGTGTATATATTTGGATAAATCTGTATAAGTGTGTATGTACAAATGAATAAATCTGTATAAATTTCCAGATTTCTCTAGTATTATGGATGTTATAAATTTTCATTTTTTTTGTATATTTTTGTATTTCTCTACTTGCCTACGCATTTTTCTATGTATATTCATATATAATTTATTTTTTGGGATGAGATTTGTATGTATAAACTTGTCCAAAGCAATGATATTGACAAAATCAACAGCATAACTTCAGTGAAATACAAAAAAGTAACGACGATACCAGTGGGGGAGGGTGTCTGCAGGAGGGTTTAGTGGCAGGGCAGGGGGAGAATTGGTAGCTAGGATTTTTTATTTTGAAGGAGTGTTTAAATTTATAATTTAGGGACTGTGATATGCATATAAGAAAAAAAATATGGGCCTACTGGTTGTAAATTTAAATAGTGGGCTTCCTATTTTTGAAAATTTACTTCGTTAAAAAGGCAACCGAAATATCAAAAGAAAAAAAAGGTATAGAAAGCCCCGACATAATTTCCCTTACACTCCGTTTGGATGGTTGTTACCTATCGTTTCATAATGTATTGTATTGTATCATATCGTATCGTACTGTATAGTATTGTCTTGTACAATATCTGGATAGACTATACTGTTTTCCATGGTTTAATAACGTCTTCCCGTTTGATTTGACTATATCGTATCGTACAATAACAAGTAACTTCACTAAAATGCCCTTAAGTGCTGATAACATTAGATTTATCAAGAATTACTTATAAATTTATATTAGGATACTTATTTTTCATAATTTACCGCAACTAATGCCTTGTACATATATTAATGCATTCATGCAACTTTAACTGAAATTAGAGAAAAATAAAATAATAATTTAGACAATCAAAATAAGCCCACAAGGTGAGATAAGTCCACTTCTCAACATGAATCCAGCATCAACAAGGTAGTATTTTCCTAAAAATTAAGTTCTTTAAAAAAAATTAAGTATTTGTAATCACATACAAGTATTATTGTATAAATAATTTGTAACATTTACCTTCTGAGATATTTAGAGAATCTTGTCTCTTTAGTGATTCTTTCATGATTCTTGAATCAGATACCCTCCCTTCCCACCCAACTAATACATATGTGAATTTTAAATCAAACGTGCATGCAGCCAATACATTTTGTGTTGGATAATCTTTCCTCTCACGATATCTAGGTGCTTCATTTTTTAGAACTTTAGCACGTATGTGTCTTCCATCAATTGCTCCAATACAATCCTAACATTAATTATGAACTAGAGCGCAATGATGTTGACATTAGCGAAAACTTGAATAAAATTAATAGTTATGTTCACCTTAAAGTATGGGTAGAATCTTTCGCTGCTGTCAATTTTAGGATGAACTTGGGAGCCATCTGGTTGTTTAATAAATTTTTCATATAATCCCAAGATAGCTCGTAAGATTGTATGAAAATGACGACTGACTGACTCACCAGATTGTCGAAAGATGAAAGCTAACTCCCGATTTGTCACACTATATGCTAAAAGGTAAAGTATTTTTGCAACTTTTTCTTCAACTGTGACTTGAAGTGTTGATCTAAGACCACCCTCTCTAACTAGTATATCACAAAGGCAGGTAAAAGTTAAAGGGTCATTCTTATCATATTTTGATAAAGTTCATTCGAGAATAAATGACTCAATAATTCACTTCTGACTTGTTCTCCTTATAGCCGTAAATCATGTGTGATCGTACGTCGATCATTTTCAATTTCGCACAAATAAGTCCAAAACCAAATAACTACTAAGCAAGCAGCATGTGCAGCTAAAGAACTCACTTGTCGCAATATCTGTCTATTATCTTGATTATTCATATCATCCATCTAAAATAAATAAGTAAATATTATCATCCAATTAAACTACAAGATAAAAAAAAAAAAAAAACCATATAAATTGAAATATCCATGAAAAGAAAGCAAAGGATTACAATTAAATAGAGCAAATAGTACATCAACCAACTCTAGCAAAGGTTGACAAAACGTAGACATGAAATAAAATGAAAGGAGAAAAGAACACTATCTATGTACGTAAGGACACAACACAAGTACATAACTTGAAAAGAATACAATTACAAAAAAAAAATGATTTGTAAAAGACAAACAAAATAATATGAATCATATATATTGTAATCATTACACAAAGCAAATAAGATATAGACTTACCTGAGACCTGCTATGTAGATCGTATGTCTTGAATGCCAATGTTTCAACTCCAGCTACAAGCCTTGAAAAGGCACAGCAACGCTCCAGCTCCAGCAAGTTAAAAAACGAGCAGACACCTTCTATTTAAAATATAAGATAAAGGGTAAAAGTGAAATATTAAATAATAAGTGAGGACATAATGGAAAAAAAAAATAGGTAACCACGCGATCCCACCAAATCGGTGGTTACATAAAGTGACAGCTTTTATAGTTACATAACCATGGATTTAACCATACCATACAAATAATAATTAGAGAAACAATCAAAACAAACGTGGTACCCATGACAACAATATAATACCATAGCATGGGTTACAACAAACCAAACAAGCTGTTAATTTAACCTCAGCTTGTCACTTAGAGCCGCAAACAGGATTTTTTATGTCACAGTTTCTCCTTCCTCGGCAAAACCATTCAAGCCATCTTGGAACACCACCAAGGGCCTCTTTTACGCCATTTATCTCTCTTTTTTTCACCTTTCTTCCTCTCATCTCCTCATACTTTTTATCTTCATTGTCGACATTCAATGACATGAAATCAATGTCAACCACTTCCACACTGGTGGTCGCTAAAGAAATCCACAAATCCTCTTCTACTATACAAATCTTGGTAAATAATAAGACCAATCAAGTAGAAGAATGCAAGAAATTTCTGTTACTCTAAATATCATTTTTCTACATTGATTTTTTTTTTTTGCTCTTCTTGTGATGAGCTTTCTGATTGTTCTCTGTCTTTATGTTTAATTGGAAAATCAAATGGGTGAGATAATATTGTGAGGGAGAACAGGGGCGGCCCGACAAATTTTATGGCCTAAAGCCAAATTTTAACGAGAGGCCTTATTGTTATTGTTATTTTAAAATTATAATATATATAAATTTGAACTCTATTTTTTTTAACTTTACTAGATGCAAAGTTATTAATAAATTTTTTATATTAATTTTTTCTAATTGGTCTTTCTCAATTGATAATATAGACAATCTATTCAATCTCGCTCGAGATATTGTTGACGTTAGATTCTTAGTTAAGATTTATTTAATTTTATATAACTTTCCATGTATCTTAACTTTTCACTTTAGATGATGTCTTTTTTAACTTAAATACTACCTCAGTCCCATTATAAGTGCCCATTTTACTTTTTTTTACGCCCATTAAGAAAAGTATCCCAATTTCTTTTTAGTCCGTTCAAAAAAGAATCCTATTTCTAAATTTGGAAACAACTTAACTCATTGTTCCCTTAATGAAATGATTCATATCCACAAGAGTACCAATGGCTTATAGTTTAAACCACTAGTCTTAAAATTCTTCATTTCTTTATTAAACATTTGTCATATCAAATAAGTTCATATAAATTGAAACGGATGGTGTATATATTTTACCACATTGTCCAGATTTACTAATCTCGAAAATCAAACTTAAGTACAATTATTTATTTCTTACATCTTTAATTGCATGAGTGTCGCACCCCACTTTAAAGCAAGTGGTGTCCGACTTGGGGTAACTCCTTTAGAGTTAGAAGTTTTGGAGTCGCCACCTAATAAATTATTCTACGCGTATTAGGTCACCTATTAATTTCTAATTTCATTTAAAGAATAATTCTGGATTGGTCTACTAATCAGTGATTCGGGTAAGTATTCAAGTTAACCTAGAAGAAAGGGGTTAGACACCTCCTAGATTCCACAAATGTGGTTTTCGGCCGATTTCTATATTGGGTTTAAGTCAAATATAATTTAGGTGAAGGGGACAAAAGTTTAAAGTTAAATGGGTTTCACAAAGTAGGCTATGGTGCACAAACGGAATAAAGTGTGCTCAAAGGGGCTGCAAGTTATAAAGGCATGCTGATAATCAAAGGCTAAATTTACAATTTCAACATGAGATTGTCTAATTCCTCAAATATGACCGTATTCGCAATTCCCTCAATTTTATGGTTATCTCTGCCAATTCTGCAAATTAGCTATTCTGCGCAGAAAAGTGACAAGTATACTTACTTTACAATAAACAATCTTAACTCCAGTCATATTTTGCATATAGCCATAAATCTTTAAAAAATTAACTTAGAATTAATAATTAAATAAATGGATAAAATATTTAGTATATAAAAATGTGCGCCACTAAAAGATGGTATTGCAACATTGATGGTCACGTACCGTTAATTTTGGTGGCGACTTTAGTGCAAGGTCGTATTTAAAACAATTTGGCTTAAAGCAAAGAGGTATATTTAAAATACTTATATATACATATAAAGTTATATCTAATTGAAAACATAACATGTTGAACAGATATTAGCGTAATAATATATTTAAATTAAGTAAACGATAGATATCAATTTACTATATAAATTAGTAAAGAAATAACGGTAGACGCTTATATATAATTAAGGAGTGAGTATGGCATTTAAGAAATATTAACTAATGTGATTAACAAGTAATATAGAATCAAAAGACTAATTTATAAATTTAATAAAGAAAATGGTATAAAGTTTTTAGGACTTGACCTCCAAAGCCCGAAACCCCTCACAAGTTATTAATTAACTTGAAGAAGTTTAAAAGAACAAACACACAATATTGTTTAAATTTTCAGATTGCAAAAGCAACCATGTTCTAAAGTATCCCAGACTTTAAACTTGAAAAGTAGGCTAGTTTTAAAAATAAATTGCACTTTTAGCCTTTTAAAATCTAATGGTAAACATGCCACGTTTTCCCACTGTCAATGTGCTTAAGACTTAGCAAAAATGGGCCAGCTTTCAGTAATTCTCGCACCTTTAGCCTTTTCAGAAAATCATTTAGCTCCAGTAATATCAGAGGTCCCACAAATAGCCTAATATATTTTTAATTTTCAGTTTTAACCAGTAAAGATACTGCTGTAATTCCCAGTTTTAATATTTGAACAAATAAACCAGTTTTCAGCATGTACTGCGATTTTAGTCCTTTTACTGATATCTGCAGAAAATAGTCCTACTGTAATCTAATTTTATAACCTCTCATGTTCAACTAATTATAGATTACGCCCGACATTAACAATCCAATTCAACATCATGTTGCACAAGTAACTAATTCCTAGTAAACTAAAGGTGAGGGATAAAGAGGGCCCATGTTCAGCCAACGGGCTGCTTATAGTAGCGTACAACACTTGTGTTAACACCTAACTTGCACCTTATGGTGCTTACACACGCGGGGCCACCTAACAAATACATTATATCAAGGGATTTGAATTTCTAAGCACATATCATTGAAGAGAAATGAAGAAATATGGGCATGTATCCCTTTGCTTCACAGATTCTCTATTGAACTTTTATTCATTCAGTTTCAATCATCAGAACCTGTAATGATCTACTAACACGAGTATAGCTATTCGGCTATCTCAAAACTCCTGCAAAAATGATTAGTAATGGCCTAGAACTGGCCTAGACAATGTGACACGGGCAAACCAAAGAGATGCAAAACATGAAAAAACAAGCAGAGATAGGCATTTATCATGCATCATTCATTCAGTTGCAAGCTTTACCTTAGGGGAAGATCAAATGTTAAGAAAAAACAGACCAAGAAAGTAGGCAAGCGGCAACAAGGAAATAACCAAGAACTCCAGATTCCAACATTGGCTCACAGATAGCAAAATAAAAGTTTAAAAGAACGGGGGCAGATTGTTACAATGTTCTCTCAAGTGAAAGAGAGATTAGTGATTTTCAGCATGTTTCAAGAGAGGAGAGAAGCAGATCAAGAAGTATTGAAGGCATCTCCCCCGTCTTTTGCTTCAAGATTGTTGTGTATTTATAGTGTAAAGAAAGGTCTTGACAACCAATTCAAATTTCATTCAGCTAAGGAAATAAGGAATTCAGTTTTGCTTCAAAAAGGAAATGAAATAAAGAAAATATTCAAATTTTATCAAATAAAGGAAGGAAACTGTAAAATCTTATCCCAGATTGTCAATCACTAACTTGAAGGCAAATAGATCAGAATATTATGCACACAAATACAATGTATTTGGATAGTTTAGATAGACTGAGATCCAATTAGAAAAGACACTATCCTTTCTCAATTAGACCAGAAAATTAATTAACAATTTAAGGGTAGAAATCATTTAAATAAGGACTGATTTAAGGTTAGAAATCTGATAACTCAAGGGAAAAATAATGTAGTATTAACACATGGATAAAAGAAAGTATTTTCATTCTGTCAAACTAGAAGGAGAAATACATATACAGCATATGAGTTTTGGCAATACCAATTGTAAGGATATTTTCTTTATACGGCTAACGTTTTCAAAATTCAAACAAAGAGTAGTACAACATATGTATTCCAAACAGAACTCTTCAACAGTGAACTTGTCAAACGATGGGGATACTTTTTAGATTATAATTGTCATAGAATAACAGCGAGGCATGGTATTACTGCAAGATTTCAATAGAAAGAACAATGGCATATGGTCGGACACTTTTCGACTCAGATAAGCTAATGCGAATTCAGTTAAGCGAATGCCATATTCGACGCTCAACTTCACGTTAAAACAGTCCAAACGCAAACAATCGTATACTCATGAATTAAATTAATGTTAAAACAGCCGAAGTCATCAACTAACTTTAATTTCGGAGCAGACAAGCATATACTTATGAATCCGAATTAAGAACAAAATTAATGTACATGTAATCTCTGGGATTTAAACATAAAAACAAGGAGAGGAAGGATGTTACCCATTTTCAAGACCGGGTCGGTTCGGGTTACGCCTAGACCCGATCAGTTTCTGCTCATTTTCAGCATTTCAAGTTTGAATCATGGATTACTTGCCTTATGCGTGCTAAATCAGCGTGTATCACGTCTTGTTTGATCAGGATTCGACGAGATTCGCTCAGTCCTTTCGCCACGTCGGCACATGTGATAAGTGTATGTGTGAGTGTGTATGCATATTTGATGAGGTGGATAAGTGGAGGGATGCTTTGGTGAGTAGTACTTCACGCTAACATGAGTTGTACACACGCTAAATGAAGTTGTACATTGTGCTAAGAGCGTTTTTAGTGAGTTATAAACTTAGGTGGAGCTTAGGTGGCGTATACGTGGGTAAAATATGATGACGGGGATTAAGTGTGGCAGAAACATATGTATAAATTAGCAATTGACTAGTATTTAATCAAAATACTTGTAAATATAAATAATTAGCATAAAATAGAAAATTTCGTAAATAATTATAAATAAATATAAATAAATGTAGATGACCACAAATAATACTAATTAGATATAAATAGCCACAAATAATTATTAAATGATATCATAATGCGTTAAATTACACAAATAGCACACGTATTTTAGAAAATAGCCTAAATAAATGCAATTACATAATTATAACCATAATTAAATAAATATTATATAAATAGGAAATTAATAATAATATTACACACGTAAATGCATGTTGTCTAATGCAGTTTTGTTTGGAAAATTACTTTTATAAATTTTAATTAAATATAGCCAAATTTCGAAAAACAGATGGACAAAATTGGGCGTCAACAATGAGTAAGATTATAAAAGAATAATTAAATATACATTGATTTTTTAAAGTGGGACTTAATTTGACAAAAATAAAAAGAAAAAAATAAACACTTATTAAGAAATAGAAGTTATTTAACCTATTATGTGTACCAAAAAACGGGGCCTCTAAAAATGCGGGGCCTTACTTGCCTTAGGCAAGGGCCGGCCCTGAGGGAGAAAAGAGTAGTCTTTTAATGGGATGATGCAACTCAAATTGCATCGAGACCATTCACTCGAAGTCAAGCCAAGGAGATCCAAGACACTCACTTACACTTGGTTTGGAAGGGCATGGATGATACGAGCTCGTGGGATGATTTGAAGACAATGCATTGGAGCTCGATCGAAGGAGGAAACCCAAAGCTTCAGGGCCATGCGGACCGCCCAGCATGAGGGCAACCAGGTGGAGCGCCTAGCTGCCTTGGTCAGCCCATCCACCAGGCGGAGCGCCTCACTCAAGGCGGAGCGCCTAGATGTACCAGGCGGAGCACCTTATCCCAGGGTGGAGCGCCTAGTGTGCTGAATTTTGGCTTCTTTTTATATGAATTTTCTATTTTAGCCTTAAGTGCTACATTGTGTTCCAAGCTAGTTGAGGGCTTATTAGACCTTTCACATCTTGTAAAGGGGTGCTATAAATACACCCCTTCATCATTTATTACCATTAGCTTACACATTGAATATACACATTGAGAAAAACACTCTCAAACCTTGTAACTATTTTGGCTTGAAATTAATTGAAAGAATCCAAGTTGACCTTCAATCCTCCTTGATCATTCTATTTGCAAGGGTCGGGTGTCTCTTGAGGATAGTTACATAGTATAGATTCTACTTGACTCGAATCGAGGGTGTATCAAGACATCGTTCGTTGGTGCTACCTCGTAAGTGTTTAAGTCGCCTCTCACTTTTATCGTTACTTTATCGCTTCCGTATTTCCATTGCATCAGTTTGTATCAGAGCAAGGCTCGGGTGTTGTTTCTACAAACCCTCGTTCCTTGTTCGTAATGTTTTTATCTTATTTTAGTATCATTGTTATTGTGGTTCTTGAAAATTTGAAGAAAAATAAAAAAAATTCAAAAACTAGAAAATTCCAAAAAAATTTGCTAGAAATCGTTGGTTGTTGCGATTTGTTGGTGCTAGATATCGGGGATTGTTTGTTTAAGTATTCTCATTGATTGGGTACCATCAAAACACATTTCGGAGTTGTGAATCAAAATCTTGAAAACCAAATCTCAAAAGTTGAAAATTCACAAAATTTGCTAGAACTTGTTTGATGTTATGATTTCTTGGATGTTTGGTATCGAGGATTGTTCTACATAGTTAACCCGTCGTTTTGATACCCCCATAAAGTCATTTGGTGTAGCGGGATAAAAATCGGAATTTTGAATCTTGAAAATTTTGAAAAGAAAAACTTGCTCCAAATGCTTGAAACAAACTTGTTTTTGGTTGTTTGTTGGTTTAAATCATTGGAGTTCGTTTGTTATAGCATAAAACAACTTTGGGTATCATCTAAAGTGAAGAACACCTTGAAATCGTTCGGAAATTGCTTGAAAAACACCAAAATCATGTTTTGGTGAAGGCTGGGACACAGGTCCAGGCAGAGCGCCTGAACCTTGGGTAGACCGCCTGCCCAACCTCACTGCTTGTTTCGCCAAAAATCCAGGCGGACCGCCCCACTTACTAGGCGGACTGCCCAGATTGCTGAAGGGGTCGGGTAGTTTGTTTTCCTTAGGCTTACGTGTTTGTTTGTTTCCCTTGCTTCCGGTTAGTACTTTGAGAGTAACACTCCTACTTAATTAGTACTAATTCATTGAGTGATTAGGGTACTCGTTCCTAGAGGAGAGTAGACCTCAAAGAAGACTCATAGTTTAAATTTTTGCTTCAAGTGCACAATTAAATAGCCTAACGTTCATCGAGTCCCATTAACTCCACTCTTTCCGAAGAGTATTTGGTTCTTGTGAATTGGTTTGGTTATCGAGGAAGTTGATCAACTACAAGGAGGCCATTGATCTCAAGCTTGTGTGAACCTACCCCAACTTTAGTGAACCCGAGCGACAATCAAAAGTGAGGGAGCGAGTGAGGACTTTTACTCTAATCTCTTTTCTTGTTTTTGATTGCTTGTAGGTACATGGCGGAGGAGAAGGCAAAGAATACCATTGAGGTTCCAACCAACGTCTTGGCTACTCTATTAGCCGAGGTGAAGGCTCTTAACCTTAAAATGGAGATTATGGAAAGAGAAAGAACCCCTAGTGCCACAAATATGCCGGGGAGGGCACAAGTGATGATTCAATCATGAAACCGGAACAATATGCCGAGCTAGTTCGTCGACAACGGTTGAAAGATGAATCTATTGCTCGAGAAAGATTGTTGGGCAATCCCCGACCCTTGGGAAATCCTCAAGGTGAAGTTCCACTTATGCGGCCCCGAAGGAATGTTGTACCCCTTGAACAAGTTGATGAAGCTTGAGAAGGGGAGGGTCTCGGACTTGATGATGATTATGATGCTCCCTATCCAAATAGGAGGGCAATGAATGGAGGCCGAGGTGTAGATGGAGGTCGTGGACGAGGTCGAGGACCTCCAAGGGCGTATGTTGGGAGGAACTTGGGACGAGAGTATGAGGATGTTGATGACTACTATGGGGGGCCAACCGGAGCCAAATCGGGGATGTCGAGACAACAACCTCAATAGTGTGAAGATCACTATCCCACCTTTCAAAGGGACTGGTGATCTGGAAAATTTCTTAGAGTGGAAGGTACAATTGGAGCGGGTATTTGATACGAATGATATGTCTGAGGAGAAGAAAGCTACTTATGCCATTGCTTCATTTGAATCATATGCTTCCACATGGTGGGAATCCGTCAAGAGGTCAAGGAGACGAGTTGGGATGCGAATGAACATTACTTGGGAGGAATTGAAAGAGGTAATGAGTACCAAATATGTGACACCCAAGTATAGGTAAGAACAACTCAAGAGGCTCTACGAGTTGAAACAAGGCTTCAAGTCCGTTGATGAGTATTTCAACGAATTTGAAAAGAATCAAATGGCCCTTGACATGGAGACCGAAGATGAAGAGCAAGCTATCATCCGATTCAAGAACGGATTGAGCCGGGAGATTGCTTCTCAATCGAGGCTACACATCTTTCACTCTCTTCAAGATGTATGTGAAGCCGCGGTTGAAGCCGAAAAGTGGCTCAAGGAAGAGAAAGCTCCTCGCTATAGGAGTACTACTACTACTCCAACAACTCGACCCAAAGAATGGAAAAGCCCATACACAAGTGGTGCTAGTGGAAGTCGTGATGTCAAGAAGCCTTTTGAGAAGGCCACTCCAAGAAGCGACAATAAAGAAGTGGGAGGTAACTCTAAAACTTAATTAAATACTCATTCTTCTTCTTCTTTCCAATGTCACAAGTGTAAGGGCTATGGCAACTTTGCCAAAGATTGTCCCACCCGGAAAACAATGATTATCATGGATGATGGGATGGTATATGAGGAGGAGAGTGAGCCCGAGGGAGATGTTGTTGAGGATTGTGAGGTAGTTGAGGGAGAAGAGGATGCGGCGGAGGGAGATGATCCTAATATATTTCTAGTGATACGTCGTAGTTTGAGTGCCATGATGAGTGAAGAGAAGGAGGATGAGCAAAGGGAGAACTTGTTCCATGCTAGGTGTAGCGTGAAGGGACAAGTGTGCTCCATGATTGTAGATTCGGATAGTTGTGCGAATGTGGAGAGCCAATCCTTGGTCTCACAATTGAAATTGCCTACCCTTTAACATCCAAGCCCCTACCGTTTGCAATGGTTGAGTGAATGTGGGGAGTTAAAGGTAGTGAAGTAAGTCTTGATTAAGTTCAAGATTGGGAACTACCAAGATGAGCACATGTTTGATGTAGTGACAATGCAAGCTTGCCACCTCTTGTTTGGTAGGCCATGGCAATATGACAAGCATGTGGTTCATGATGGCCGAGCTAACACTTACACGGTTAAACATGAGGGCAAGAAGTATTTGCTTACTCCCTTGACGCCAAAGCAAGTAAGTGATGACTATAGGCGCATGAGGGAGTTGAGGGAAGTGGCTAAAGCTAAATCTCCTGTTGTAGCCAAGCCTTTGTCCGAGACTCCACCATCTTCTACCGGTCGCATTTGTGCCATAATGCAACCGGGTGAGTACTTGAGAGGTAATGATGGCACCAAAATGCTCATTTTCCTAGTGCACAAAGCTATGGTTTTAAATTCTGAAGTGATTATTTGCCTAACCCTAACCCTTTGCCTAGTGCTATTGAGAATGTTTTGAAGGTTTTTGAGGACAGGTTCCCGGAAGAGATGCCAAGTGGACTTCCTCTTTTGAGGGGGATAGAACACCAATTTGATTTTATTCCGGGGTCCTAAATCCCAAACAAGCCGGCCTATAGGAGCAATCCCGAGGATACGAAGGAATTGCAAAAGCAAGTAGATGAGTTGCTCACTAAAGGATTGGTTCGTGAAAGTTTGAGTCCGTGTGCCGTACCGGTCATTCTTGTGCCAAAGAAGGACGAGACATGGAGGATGTGTGTTGATTGCCGTGTGGTCAACAAGATAACGATAAAGTATCGTCATCCCATTCCCAGACTTGATGACATGCTTGATGAATTGAGTGGTTCTAATGTCTTTTCTAAGATAGATCTTTGGTCCGGCTACCACCAAATCTGGATGAAACCGGGGTGACGAGTGGAAGACCGCATTCAAGACCAAGTTTGGTCTCTATTAATGGTTGGTGATGCCTTTTGGCCTCTCCAACGCACCTAGCACTTTCATGAGGTTGATGAACCATGTCTTGAAGCCGTTTATCAACAAATTTGTGGTTGTCTATTTTGATGATATTTTGATATATAGCAAATCAATAGATGATCATATTGGCCACTTAAGTCAAGTTCTTGAAGTGCTAAGAGCCGAAAAGCTCTATGCCAATTTTAAAAAGTGTGCCTTTTGTGTGGAAAAGGTTGTCTTTCTTGGGTTTGTTGTTAGTGCCAATGGTGTAGAAGTCGATGAGTCCAAAGTTGAAGCCATTAGATATTGGCCTACTCCTACTATAGTTTCTTATGTTAGGAGTTTCCATGGCCTTGCTAGTTTCTGTAGACGCTTTGTTAGAGACTTTAGCACCATCGCCGCACCACTCACCGAGTTGGTGAAGAAGGACAAGTCCTTTGTGTGGGGGGAGCCTCAAGAGAATGCTTTCCAAGAATTGAAAAGTAGGTTGAGTACCGCCCCATTGTTGCAATTGCCCAACTTCGGGAAGGCTTTTGAGGTTGAATGTGATGCCTCGGGGGTAAGAATTGGGGGTGTTCTCATGCAAGAAGGGAAACTCGTTGCGTACTTTAGTGAGAAGTTGAAGGGTGCAACCTTGAATTACTCCACGTAATGATAATGAGTTGTATGTCCTTGTGAGAGTCTAGCTCATTCGCAACACTATCTATGGCCTATGGAATTTGTGATCAAGAGTGACCATGAGTCACTCAAGCATCTTAGAGGCCAAGAGAATTTGAACAAGAGACATGCCAAGTGGGTAGAGTTCATTGAGTCTTTTCCCTATGTAATTCATTACAAGAAGGGAAAGGATAATATTGTAGTCAATGCACTTTCTAGAAAGTTCGCCCTTGCTACTACTCTTGCTTCTAGACTTATGGGTTTTGAAAGTATAAAATTAATGTATGAACATGACCCAAAGCTCAAGAGAATTCACGATGCTCTAGTGAGTGGGGGAGAGGGTGGAGAAATACCAATGGGTAAATGGCTACATTTTCAAGAATGGGAGAGTTTGTGTCCCTGAGTCCTCTTGGAGAGAATTGCTAGTGTGAGAAGCATATTGTGGGGGCTTGATGGGTCACTTTGGGGTGGATAAGACGATGGCCATTCTTAAAGAGCAATTCCATTGGCCTAAGATGAGGCCTCTTATGGAACGCTTTTGTAATGCTTGTTTGGATTGTAAAAGGTCTAAGTATAGATCCAACACCCATGGCTTGTACACTCCTTTGCCTGTACCTACTAGTCCGTGGGTTGATATCTCTATGGATTCACCACGGACTAGGGGAGGACACGATAGCATTTATGTTGTCGTTGATAAGTTCTCCAAAATGGCTCACTTTATTCCTTGCAAAAAGAGTAGTGATGCACAACATGTAGCTTCTTTGTTCATTGATAATGTTTTAAAGTTGCATGGGGTGCCTCGCACCATTGTTAGTGATAGGGACTCTAAGTTCCTTAGCTATTTTTGGAAATGTTTGTGGGGTGATCTTGGCACCAAATTGTTGTTCTCTATGTCCCACCACCCTCAAACCAATGGGCAATCTGTTGAGAGCTAGTTTTGAAGAATGACAAACGTAAAGGACTCAGAGGTTCTCACAACGAACCTAGTCCTTGTAATGAAGAGCACGATCGATCGAAAAGAGTTACGGGTTGCAAATCCCTGCGAAACTAGGAATAGTGGCGCGTGAATTAATATGCATCCTAGTCAGACTAAAAGAGGCGGTGCCCAGGCTGTGTCTTCGAAGTATGAAAAGGTGTTGGACTTCAACAAGGAAAGGAGTTAAGAGGAATCTTGTCTTACCATAATTACAAGGATTCCTTGTAGGACTCAACTAGGGTTTCAAGACCCGTATAAATACAACTAGTTGAGACAGCCGTAAATCAGTTATTAAAAAACAGAGAGTTGAGAGCATACAAAGGCAATCTAGCATCTTTCTACGTGAGTAAGCTGGAGAAGACAACTGAAGTGCATGCAGTGTATTGAGTCTAGATATTCTGTCTAGGTTCATTGAGTTTTAAGTTGTCTTAGTTTGATCATTCATATTTTTTACCTATTGGCTTATTGCAGAAGCATATCTATTAGGTAAACTCGTGTGTAATTACTTGAAAAGCTAGAGTTTAGCTTTGAGTAGTGATTAAGGTCTAGAGTATAGCCCCTTGGTTACAGAGTTTATAATCAGAAACTTTGCTCTTTGTGTTAGTGGATTCAGTTCTAAAATCCCAGAGTGTCGTGGTTTTTCTCCCTTGAGCAAGGAGTTTTCCACATAAAATCCTTGTGTTTTCTGTATGTGTAGTGTGGTGTGTTGCAATGTTTGAAACAGTATAATTGCGAGGGTAAGAACTAGGTTCTACAATCAGAAGAACCAAGTTCTTGAAACGAAAATTGGTAGACACTATTCAACCCCCCCTTCTAGTGTCTTTAGGAGGTGCATAGATTCTAACAAGTGGTATTAGAGCAGGTCTTCTCATGAAAGGGTAACACCTTGAGAAGGATCGGAATCAATGAGTGCACCACCTACCATCACTGAAGGGCAGTCGGTTCAGAGGCCCCCACAGTTTAATGGGCAATACTATGCGTGGTGGAAGAACAGAATGGAGAATTACATATGTGCTGAAGACTATCAACTCTGGCTGATAGTTTCTGAAGGAAACCTGATCCCCACTAAAATAGTTGGTGAAGGAGCCACTGCCAAGCAAGAACCTAAACTAAAAGAGGAGTTCAACGAGACGGATTATAAGATGATTGAAAAGAATCACAAAGACAAATGTCTGGTCATATGTGGTCTTGGTCCTGAGGAGTTCAATAGAGTATCATCTTATAAGACGGCTAAGGAAATATGGGATGCTTTGCAGGTTGCGCATGAAGGAACCACAGAAGTGAAGGACTCAAAAAGGAGAATGTTGAAGAGCAATTTGAACTATTCACCATGGGTGAGAAAGAATCAATTCAGGATATGATGACCAGGTTGACCATCATTACTAATGAGATGAGATCTCTGGATATGGAATTGCCTGAAATGGAGATGGTTGATAAAATCCTGAATGTGCTTCCTGAAGCATGGGAGTCCAAGATGACCGCCATCATTGAATCCAAACCTCTCAGATCCATCAAATTTGAAGAACTGGTTGGTAGCTTGAAAACTCATGAGATGATGAAGGACTCAAAAGCTAAACCAGTTGTAAAGAAGGATAAGACCCTTGCGCTTGAAGCAACTGATGAAACCGATGAATATGTTGATCTTCAATCAGTTGAAGCAACAATGGTAAGTGCCCTAAGACAGAAGCTTAATTTGGGAAGGTTCAAAGGATTCAAAAGAAGTGGCAAGGAGAATTCTGAACAGGAAGAACATAGTTGACAGTCCTGATTACTCTGGATGCTTTAAGTGCTTCAAAAAGGATCATGCTGTCGTGGACTGTCTAATGTGGGAAATAGAGTGGATGAAAAATAGAGCATCCAAGGAAAAGGAGAAGGAGACGCCAAAGGAAATTGACAAAGATAAGAAGAAGTCAAGACGCCCTCCAAACTTCAGAGCAGAAAGGAGAAAGAAGAAGGAAGCCTTCTATGCTACATGGAGACAACCTGATAGTGAATCCGATCATGAAAAGGACTCTGAAGATGATTCACCACTGGCACTAATGGGTATGTCAGACATCTGTTTTGATGAAGAAGACCCTCGAGAGTTCAAAGGAGGAAGAGATCCATCAAGACCACCTGTGTTCAACAGGACTCACTACAAGAACTGGAAGAAACAGATGAAAACTTTCTTGCAAGCAGCAGACTATAGTCTGTGGCTAATTGTGAAGAGAGGACCTCATGTTCCTGTAAAGAGAGCTGCAAATGGAGTCTTGGTGCCAAAGAAAGTAGAAGAACTAGATCCTCAAGACCTACATTGGTTACAGGCAAACTCCAAAGCTGAATGGTACCTGAAAAGTGCTTGCTATGATACTTGAATGCAAGTCTGCCAAGGAAATCTGGGAAAGACTGAAGGAGGTGTACGCAGATGAAAATCAAAAGAAGGACTCTGCTCTCATGGCAACTGATGGAACTGAAGCTGCTCATTCAGCAGAGGTATGTTTATCTGAACTTAAAGAAACTTTACATACATACTCTTCTGAAAACTTGATTTTAATCACTGCCACCCTGATCGAGGGTTATGAAAAAGAGAAGCTTGAAAAGGATAAATTAACTGAAGAACTAAGTAGTCTTAGAACCAAACACAAGAGTCTCCTAGAACAGAACATTGAATTTGAAAAAGTCAATGCTATCTTGAAAGGGCAGACTCTTGTGTCAAACTCTAAGATCACTGAGCTAGAATTGGAACGCAATCAGCTAAGAGAAAGTGCAAATGGTAAGCAAGTAATAAGTGAAGTTCAAACCTTTCTGGAAAATGAATTGAAAAGAGCTAATGAAATTCTGTATCAGGAAACTGAGAAGAACAGGATTTTAAGTCAAAAGGTTGAAAAATCAAAATTTGAGCTTACTAGATTGACTAAATGGAATAAATCAACAGAGGCAATGAACTGGGTTCTTGAAAATCAAAACAAAGGGAAACAAGGGTTAGGATTTAAGAAACCACTGCCTCCATATAACCCTAAGCGCAAGTATGTGGCGTTACCTTGCAACATGTTATGTACCTTTTGTGGTGAAACTGGACATGTCAAACAAAAGTGCATAAATGTCAGCAAGGCAAAGGCCAAGAACAAAAGAAGTGTTCTACCTAAATGGGCTAGATAGGATTTGATTTATCCATTCTCTAGTAAGATGGGACCTAAGCTTGTCTGGGTTCCTAAGGCTAACCTCTAATTTATTTTGCAGGCTGGAGTGCGGGAGAACAACTCAAGCTGGATTCTTGATAGTGGTTGTTCAAGGCACATGACAGGAGATAGAAGAAACTTTCTCTCACTCGCAGCATTTCAAGGAGGCAGTGTGGCCTTCGGAGGAGGAAAAAGTGGTCAAATCGTAGGAATTGGAAAGATTGGGAGAACTCTGGATCATGCAATTGAAAATGTTTATTGTGTTGATGATCTCAGACACAATCTGCTGAGCATCTCCCAACTATGTGATAGAGGTAACGAAGTAAGTTTCTCGTCTGTAGGATGTATTGTGAAGAACCTATAGAGTGGAGAAATTGTTATGGAAGGAAAGAGGGTGAACAATGTATACAAAGCATCGCTGAAGTCACTACCTGAAAATAACCTAACATGCCTGAATGTACAAGAAAGTGACTCTCAGCTGTGGCACAAAAGAATGGGTCATGCAAGTCTCTCACAACTGAACAAGCTTGTATCGAAGGAGCTGGTTCGTGGATTGCCAAGCAAGAGATTTGAAAACATAAAAATGTGTGATGCGTGTGTAAAGGGAAAACATGTGAGATCATCCTTTAAATCCAATAAGGTGGTAAGTACATCAAAGCCACTGGAACTTTTGCATATTGATCTATGTGGACCTATGAGAGTCAGGAGTAGAGGAGGAAAGAGATTCGTGTTCGTGATTGTTGATGACTACTCTAGGTACACATGGACCCTGTTCTTGGCATCTAAGATGAAGCTTTTGACAGCTTTAAAGACTGGGCTGGTGTAATGCAGAAAAGGTTAAGCCTTGAACTCATCAACATCAGATCTGATCATGGAACTAAGTTTGAGAACTCAAATATTTTGAGTATTGTGCAAAGAACAGCATAGATCATAACTTCTCTGCCCCAAGAACTCCCCAACAAAATGGTGTGGTTGAGAGGAAGAACAGGTCTCTGGAGGATATTGCCAGGACTATGCTGTTGTCAAGTGGGCTTGCAAGAAACTTTTGGGCTGAAGCAATAAATACTGCATGCTACTTGCTGAACAGATGTTCCATCAGAACAATTCTTGACAAGACCCCATATGAGCTACTCAAAGGAAGAAAACCAAATATTGCTCACCTAAGACCCTTTGGTTGTAAATGTTTTGTTCACAACAATGGCAAGGAACCCTTGGGGAAGTTCGATGCTAGGAGTGATGAAACAATATTTCTTGGTTATTCTACTCAAAGCAAAGCATACAAGGTGTTTAACAAAAGAACACAAACAGTGGAAGAAAGTATGCATGTTGTATTTGATGAATCAGATAAGGCACTGGAGGAGAGTGAGACAGAAGATCAAGTGATTGGCCTAAGTAGGGAAGAAGGTGTAAATGAACTGGAAGACTCAGAAGATAAGGAGACATCAGGTGAAAATCCAAGAACCCTAGAACAAGGAGTCAATTTGACAGGGGGAACCTCTGATGAAGCTAATGATCCAGCAAGTCAGGAAGAACCCCTCCAGGATAATGCTGCAGGTTCTTCCGGTCATATTCAACTAAGGCCATGGAAACATCAAAGATCTCATCCTTTGGAGAATGTTCTATCGGAATTGGATACAGGAATCATGACCAGGTCAGCCTTGAAGAACTTTTGTGCTTTCTGTGCTTTCTTTGCTTTCCTCTCATCTCTGGAACCAAAGAACGTAAAAGAAGCTCTAGAAGACCCAGATTGGATTCTAGCCATGCAGGAGGAACTACATGACACGACCCAAAATCCGGTTAGGCCGTGCGGGCACCCGACATCTTCTCCTAGACCCGTCGGGCGAACCCTTACCAATTAAATTAGGAAAATAAATATAATAATTCATAAATAAGGATAAGACTTTTAAAAAAAATTTACAGACATACTGATACCTCTAAGCTGTACAAAAGAAATTACAGCTGACTACCCAACATGCTAGGTTTAGGGCTATCCAGACCAGACATCTAAGAGTACAAAAGAAGACAAATACCTCCTGAAGGGAGCAAACTGCAACTGAAATGACAACCAATAAACTGGTGGCCATCCGAAATGAAAGCTGGCTCACCTTGACAGCTGAAGTCGTCTACGCTCCTTCACAACGTAGCGAACTCAATCCTGGAGCGAACCTGCCGAAACGAAATAGATAGACAAGAACCAAACAACAAACAAGGGTGAGTCAAAAGGACTCAATAAGTGGGGCAGAGTAGCCACCTCAAAGAATAGGATAGCTAGCCAGGGAGAAAAGAAACAAATAAACCAGATTTCTCTTATTTAAATTATGAAAAGGCAGAGCCAAATAATAATTAGAAACACGTATGGAATCGCAAACTATTCAATAACCAGGAACGTAATACAGCCAGAACATATAGGTATCCCGAACACATCAACAATCAGAAATACATCCTGTTGCGGCGTGCAACCTGATCCATATATTCATCCTGTTGCGGCGTGCAACCTGATCCATATATTCATCCTGTTGCAGCGTGCAACCCGATCCATATATTCATACCGCTGCGATGTGCAACCCGATCCATATATTTATACCGTTTCGGCGTGCAACCCGATCCCCGCAACTTAGAATACGAGCCAGAAATATATAGGCAAACTGTAATATGTCCACAACATGGTGTACATACCGCATACATAAAACACAATATAATACACACAATAGTCAGTATGCGGTGCGATGAGATGGGATGAATGCGGCATGATGCAATGCAGTCACATACTCTTGATACCTATCTCCGGCGCGGGACTCTCATCGTCTACCAGGAGATATATGCAATAATGACCCTTCACCGGCTCGGGACTCTCATCGATTACCGGGAAGTATATGTAATGATGACCCTTCACCGGTGCGGGACTCTCATCGCCAACCGGGAAGTATATGCAATAATTACCCTTCGCCGGTGCGGGACTCTCATCGCCAACCGGGAAGTATATGCAATAATGACCCTTCGCCGGTGCGGGACTCTCATCGCCAACCGGGAAGTATATGCAATACTCAAAACCAGAGTGCAATGCTCATATGTTTAATGCAATACCAACAACATGCATAACATATAATATACAATGTAAATCCAAAGCTAAGGTGTAATGAGTACGCCTATCGGCAGCTACACACGTAAGGAAACACGTGGTAGAAAATCCACGAGGCCAAGTGCCTCCAAAGAAATGGATATAAACACTTACCTCTTCCAAAAGTTAGCTCTGCTAATCAATAACCGCTTTATCCTTTGGTTTCATTGCCAAACGATCCCACTCTATTCAATAAGCAGAAAAATATATCAAATTAGGCTAAAGGCTTCATTCCTCACATCTTAGGGTAATCCAGGTAGGAACCTGATACCCTATTTGCATACGCAATACGCAGGCCAGACCTATATACAGGGTTTAAGGTCACATAGCCAAACCCCAAATAATTTATATTTATATGTTGCCCATAGTTCACTGAGTACGAATATATAATCAATTTCATTATTAGGGTCCATTTGACCCTTCAAACTATTAATTGAACTTGTTAAAACGATGTCTAATATTCCAAGTTTTACCATTAAAATATATTTAAACACACGTAATAAACTCAAATAATATATTAGGATCATTACCTGAATGTTTTAGGGTGAAAATTCTACTTTTTCCCGGCCCCTTTTCTTATTTTCTGGCATTTTTTCTTCCTCCCCATCATTTTATTTTTCTCTGTTTCATATTGTTTATACTCCTCTGCTTTCTTCGTTAATCACTTGAGCATATAAGCTCAAGTGACCGCCTAACTATTTTGTCTCGTTTTCCCTTTTTTTTTCTTTTATTTTATTTTCTTTTCTTAACAAAAATTAAAACAGTGCCCTACGATATTCGAAATAATTTCAACTTTTGCATACAAGTTGTACAAAATATATGTAACATACTTGCGAAGGCGGATCTCAAATCAGACTCCCGAAACTCAAGATGCGAATTTAAATGAAAAGAAGTCAAATTATTTAACTTTCAGCATTTTAGCGAAAACTAGCCGAACAACATCGAAATTCACTTTCGAAAGTTCACAAAAGTCATAAATAATCATACGAACCCAACGGCGCTTTCGGATTTCGAATCGGAGCTCATTCGGCAAAAACCGAGCTCGAAAATCTCATTTTTAATATTTATTGCCAATAAAAACTGAAACCTTCTTCCGATGCCTACCAAACGAGGCCTGATTTAGCTCAAATTTTACATATAAGTCCCAATGGATATTATGAATATTTTAAAATTATCGGCACGCCAATCGGAGTCCTAACTTCCGAAACGACTAACCGGGGTCGTTTCACTACATCAATTCGAAAGAAGAAAAGTATGGCACCTAGTTCCTAAGCCAAAGGACAGATCAATAATTGGAACAAAATGGGTATTCAGGAACAAACTGGATGAGCATGGTATAATGACGAGAAACAAAGCGAGATTAGTAGTTCAAGGTTATAGTCAGGAAGAAGGAATAGACTATGATGAAACCTTTGCACCAGTTGTAAGGATGGAGGCCATCAGGATGCTGATTGCCTTTGCTACATATATGGAGTTTACACTATACCAGATGGGTGTAAAGAGTGCTTTCTTAAATGGCTACCTGAATGAAGAAGTCTATGTGATACAGCCACCAGGGTTTGTGAACAATGAATTCCCTGATCATGTTTAAAAACTGGACAAGGCTCTGTATGGATTGAAGCAAGCCCCTAGAGCCTGGTATGAAAGACTCTCAGGATTTCTACTGAAGAATGGTTTCTCGAGAGGAAAGATTGACAACACTTTATTTCTCAAAAAGAAAGGAAAAGATCTATTGGTGGTTCAAGTGTATGTCGATGATATCATCTTTGGAGCCACTGAGGAGGGGCTATGCAAAGGATTTGCAGATCTGATGGGAAGTGAATTTGAAATGAGAATGATGCGCTAACTAAATTTCTTCATTGGGTTGCAGATAAAGCAAATGCCTGAAGGAACTATGATTCACCAGCAAAAGTATGTCAAGGAACTACTGAAGAAATTTGACATGGAATGAGCAAAAGAAATGACTACTCCCATTGCACCTGGGACGAAGCTGGATTTGGATGAACTAGGTCCTTCGACAAACGAGACAAAATACAGAGGAATCATAGGTTCACTTCTTTATCTCACAGCCAGTCGACCTGACATTGTATACAGTGTAGGATTGTGTGCTAGATTTCAGTCCAAGCCCAAGGAGTCACATTTGACAGCTGTGAAGAGGATCTTGAGATACTTGAAAGGAACTCAGGACCTTTGACTGTGGTACCCAAGAGGAGGTACTTTTGAACTGATTGGTTTTGCTGATGCAGATTATGCAGGTCATTTGGTGGATAGGAAAAACACTTCAGGAATGGCACACTTTCTTGGTCCTTGTTTGGTCTCTTGGGATACAAAGAAGCAAAACTCAGTTGCCCTATCTACTGTTGAAGCTGAGTATGTGGCAGCTGCATCATGCTGCTCACAATTTCTATGGATCAAACAACAATTAGAGGACTTTGGTATCAAGTGTGGAGCAGTGCCAATTTTCTGTGATAACACTAGTGCAGTGAATATTTCCAAGAACCCAGTCCAACATAAAAGAACCAAGCACATTGATATTAGACACCATTTTCTGAGAGATAATGTGGAAAAGGGTCTGATTACTATGAACTCTTGCAGGACTGAAGATCAAATTGCTGATATATTTATAAAGCATTGAACAAGGTACAGTTTGAGAGGAACAGGTTGGAATTAGGGATGACCAAAATACACGGATGACCCAGCAGGTAATCCCTCTATGATTGGTTAGTTAAGTATTCAATTGTTCATGTTTGAATTTTGTCATTAATGTCCAGTCTAACGTGGTACTTTAATAAGTACACTTGTTCAGTCTTTGAGCACAGGTGAGAATAATATGATTCCATGAAGAACCTACTATGTACTGAGAAGGAACCGACTGAAGCATGAGGGATTATGCCCAGGTATATTCACACTACCCTGCATGATAGAAGTCATAACTGAAATTAAATTGTCAATTATACGTGTGTCAAGGGAGATCCTCCATGTTCCTATATCTGTGCTAAATTATAGGAACACATTCCTTTTTCGGATACAATTCTATTTGACTTGTTTTGACCCCACTACTTGAAAAGGGTATATTAAATGAGTCCATAACCGTCAAATCTTTAACTCTTCTCGGTTTTCAAAAATTACAAAAAGCTGCTTCTCTACTTTACCTCATTATTTCTTTGTCTTCCCTAGAAGTTGTCTAATCACCAAAACCCTTCCCCTCTTGTCGATACACACGGAACCCTCTCAATCCAACTACTTCTCTCCTTCCACACCAAAATTCTCTCCCAAAAACCTAAAACAGAAAATTTTCTTGAAATCTCAGTGACAATCCATTAAAGTCTTCACCATGTCTGCAAAACCACCCCTATCCACTCTCGCACAAAGAATCGCTAGGGCCCGCACAAAATTTCTTCAAAAGGGCGACAAGAAATTGGTCAAGTAGATGAGGTCAAGAGCAGTACCTACTACGCCCATTGCGCAAAGTTCATCAAAATCACCTTATGAGGTAATCCCTGATCCTATTAAATCTACTCCTGTTGGTTTAGTAGAAATAAAAAACCCTGGCACTACAGACACTGAAACCCTAGTTACAGGACTAGACAAAATTATAGGAGTGGTAGAGCATGATGACAGAATAGATAGGGGGAACCCAGGAGAAACAGAGCAAAAGTGTGAACAGGATGAACTTAGGGAAGTTTTACAGGTGCCTATGGTTGAAAAGGCTAGTGTAGAGTTGGATATTGCAGAAAGAGTGAAAGAACAACTAAGGGAACAAGATCTTGTTGAGTCTCTTAGAGAAAGTGAAATGGAACCTGGTTCAAATGTTGGGAGTACTGAGAAAATTGAGGAAGGATCTGTGCTAAAAGGTCCAGTAGTTGGAGGACCTGGTCTTGCTGAAGCCTCAAAGGATTTGCGTCAAGAGCCCGTCTCTTGCCTAGATCCCACTGAGGCTGATGATGCAGACTTAAACTGGACAGATTCTGAAGAAGAAGAGAATGAGGAGATTGTTTTAGAAAAAGCTGAGAATGAAGAGGTTACTAAGAAAGCAGAAGAACCAAAGAGAAAGAGAAAGTTTGGTGAAGAGGATGAGAGACTGGCATGTGAGGAAGAAGAAGAGGAGGTTGTATTTGTCAAAGAAAACAAGGTAGAGCCTGAAAAAAGGAGGAGACTAGTGAAAGGGGGAAAGCTAGTATTGAAAACAAAACTGGTTGATGAATCTAGTGGAGATAGTGATGACAAGACTGTTGATGAGCCTAATGCCAGGAGGTGTGGCACCAGGTCTGCCTTAAAGCAACATCTGGAGAAGGTAGGGAAGTTGGAAAGAACAGTGACAAATGTAAGAGACAGAAAGGCAAAGAAAAGGGAAGAAGAAGAAAAGAAAGCTGAGAAAGTATAGGAAGAGAGTGATGAGGCAGGAAGTTATGCTGAGCCAAGTGATTCTGAAACAGATAGTGAAGCTGAGAACAGAAAGAGAAGGAGAGGCAGTGAAGAAGAAGTTGACAGGGTGGCCTTCTTTTCAAAGCATCAGGTGTTGCCTGGCAGCATCTTGCATGATGAAAAGGAATTTCACATGAAGCCACTGCTGAGAATGATTGCTAACCAGGGATGGCTGGGTTTGTTTGCCAACAACGAGAGAAGGTTGTTTGTTGATGAGATCAGAGAGTTCTACACCAAATGCAGAGTTAATGCCAGGAGAGTGTTCACCACAGTGAGGGGAATTGAGATAGAGTTTGGGAGACCTGAGCTTGGAGTGATTCTTGACATACCTTCTGAAGGTTATTGCAGGTATATAAAATTAAAATGGCCCAAGAGGACTGATGGAGTGACTCCTCTGGATGTAGTCAAGAAGTTCTCAGGAAAACCCAAACTAAGGAAGGAGAGGAAGGTAGATAAGAAGGAGATGGAACCTGCACACCAGTTGCTGTTTGAGTTTGTGCACAGGTTCCTTCTGCCTAGAGGAGAGAGGAACTGTGAAGCTAGTGCTTTGGACCTGACATACATGGACTTGCTGGACAGGGGGTAAAAATCAATTTACCTGGGCTGATCATTAGACATATCAAGAGGATTGCTGACACAGATTAAAAGCCACATTCCCTTGTGCATTCCTACATCCTCCAGCAGGTACTTGAACATTTTGGGGGTTCCCCTGGAAGCTGGGAAGAAGCCGACCATTCATCAAATGTTTGGGCACAATGTGCGTAAAAATTGTGACTTCTTCAAGGAAAGCAGAGCTTCTAAGAAACCAATGCAGGCCAAGCAAGAGCTAGCTGAGGAAAGTGAGGAGTATGGACCTGAGGAGGTAATTGATGCTGTGAAGGAGCTGGAGACTCATGTCCTTGAGGTGAATACAGAAAATGCAGAGCTCCACAGACAGCTGAAGTTGAAGGATCAAGAAATTGATCGTTTGAAGATAGACTGCCACAAGTATGAGGCCGAGCTAGTGATGGAAAGGGCCAAGAATACGATGAAACTTGAGGCACTTGTCAAACACTTCAACATTCAGCTTTGAGTCCTCCAGTCCTATCCTCCTATCCCTCTTTCTGCCTGTTGTCTATTCCTTCCAAATCTCCCCTGCGCATATGATGGTTATTTAAAACAATTTATTTTTCAGTTGTGTACTTATTGATGGGGTTGTGTTGATATCACACCCTGGATAAAGGTTTTAATCTTCTTATGTTTGTGACTGTTTCCTATTTAAGTTATTGGTTCTTGATTTGGCCTTTATTTCTGCCTCTATGTGCTCTTATTACTGACTTGTTGCCTTGTGCTTTAGATTGGATAGTACTGACAGGTTCATGCAGGTATTTGAATCTTTTCGATGATGCCAACAGGGGGAAGAAGGAAATGTTGGGGTGTTTGTGACCTAATTCATCTGTTTTTTTTTTCTTGAACTTGCTACTTTTGTTTCTGTGCTTTTGGATTTTTGTCTATTCAGGTTCTTGAGCAACATTTTTTTGTCATCATCAAAAAGGGGGAAGTTGTTGAGAGCTGATTTTGAAGAACGACAAACTTAAAGGACTCAGAGGTTCTCACGACGAACCTAGTCCTTGTAATGAAGGGCACGATCGATTGAAAAGAGTTACGGGTTGCAAATCCATGCGGAACTAGGAATAGTGGCGCGTGAATGAATATGCATCCTAGTCAGACTAAAAGAGGCGGTGCCCAGGCTGTGTCTTCGAAGTATGAAAAGGAGTTGGACTTCAACAAGGAAATGAGTTACGAGGAATCTTGTCTTACCATAATTACAAGGATTCCTTGTAGGACTCAACTAGGGTTTCAAGACCCGTATAAATACAAGTAGTTGAGACAGCCGTAAATCAATTATTCACAAACAGAGAGTTGAGAGCATACAAAGGCAATCTAGCATCTTTCTACGTGAGTAAACTGGAGAAGACAACTGAAGTGCATGCAGTGTATTGAGTCTAGATATTCTGTCTAGGTTCATTGAGTTGTAAGTTGTCTTAGTTTGATCATTCATAGTTTTACCTATTGGCTTATTGCAGAAGCATACGTATTAGGTGAACTCGTGTGTAATTACTTGAAAAGCTAGAGTTTAGCTTTGAGTGGTGATTAGGTCTAGAGTGTAGCCCCTTGGTTATAGAGTTTGTAATCAGAAACTTTGCTCTTTGTGTTAGTGGATTCAGTTCTAAAATCCCAGAGTGTGGGTCGTGGTTTTTCTCCCTTGAGCAAGGAGTTTTCCACGTAAAATCCTTATGTTTTCTGTGTGTGTAGTGTGGTGTATTGCAGTGTTTGAAACAGTATAATTGCGAGGGTAAGAACTAGGTTCTACAATCAGAAGAACCAAGTTCTTGAAACGAAAATCGGTAGACACTATTCAACCCCCCCCCCCTTCTAGTGTCTTTAGGAGGTGCATAGATTCTAACACAAACCAAGGTCGTAAACCGAACCTTGGGTGCTCTACTTAGAGCAATGACCAAAGGTAAGGCCGGGACTTGGATTGATAAGCTACCACCTATGGAATTTGCATATAATCGAACTTTGCATAGAATTATTGGCATGACTCCATCTGAGTGTGTTTATGGTTTTAATCTTTTGATTCCACTTGATCTTACCCCTTTGCCAAGGGATGCGGTTGTTGATTTTGAAGGTAAAACTCGGGCGAAGGCGCTGCTTGAACTTCATGCCAAGGTGAAGAAGAACTTGGAGGAGGCCTATGAGAAGATTGCAACCAAGAAGAACAAGGGAAGAAAGAAAGTGGAACTCAAGAAAGGAGACTATGTGTGGGTGCACTTCAGCAAGGAAAGATTTCCCAATATTTGGAAAGGGAAGTTGGCACTCCGAGGGGATGGACCATTCCAAGTGATCTCTAAGATCAACAACAATGCATATGTGATCGACTTGCCCGGTGAGTATAACGTCTCTTGTACATTCAATATTTCTGACCTGACTCCTTGTGATGTAGGTGATGATACCTTTGATGATGACACCTTAATTTCGAGGACAAAATCTTCTCAAGAAGGGTAAGATGATTCAACCCAAATTGCATCAAGACCATTCACTCGAAGTCAAGCCAAGGAGATCCAAGACACTCACTTACACTTGGTTTGGAAGGGAATGGATGATACGAGCTCGGGAGATGATTTGAAGACAATGTATTGGAGCTCGATCGAAGGAGGAAACTCAAAGCTTTAGGACCAGGCGGAGCGCCCAGAAAGCCAGGCGGATCGCCCTGCATGAGGGACAGCCAGGCGGAGCGCCTGACCAAGGGCGGAGCGCCTAGCTGCCTTGGTCAGCCCATCCACCAGGCGGAGCGCCTAGATGTACCAGGCAGAGCGTCTCATCCCAATGTGGAGCGCCTAGTGTGCTGAATTTTGGCTTCTTTTTTTATGAATTTTCTATTTTAGCCTTAAGTGCTACATTGTGTTCCAAGCTAGTTGAGGGCTTATTAGACCTTTCACATCTTGTAAAGGGGTGCTATGAATACACCCCTTCATCATTTATTGTCATTAGCTTACACATTGAATAGACACATTGATGAGAAACACTCTCAAACCTTGTAACTATTTTGGCTTGAAACCAATTGGAAGAATCCAAGTTGACCTTCAATCCTCCTTGATCATTCTATTTGCAAAGGCCGGGTGTCTCTTGAGGATAGTTGAATAGTGTAGGTTCTACTTGACTCGAATCGAGGGTGTATCAAGACATCGTTCCTTGGTGCTACCATAAGTATTTAAGTCGCGTCTCACTTTTATCATTACTTTATCGCTTCCGTATTTCCATTGCATCAGTGGGACAACATGTCTTTAAGAAAATAGGGAGATTGAATTTTTCTTTTTGTTTTTCCAACATGTCTTTCCAACTAAGCATAAGAAATATTTTATAAAGAGAGTTTATGACTAACGTGGAATTTGTTCGTGCAGAGGAGCATATGTGGTCACTTAACATACAATATGGGTAATTTTGTACGCAAACGCAAACAAAGGGTAAAACTGATATTTTAGATAGTATAATGGTATTTTTGAAAATGAAAACCTTTCCTTTTAGTAGAAGAAATTAGCTAAGTGTAAAAATTCCATTTCAAGTGTGTTGTGTAGGGGCTAGTACTTCACAAGGTACACTACAAGAAAAACTGCTTTTAAGGACTAAAAAACTGGTCCCTGAAAGTAGATTTCTGGTCCTTAATAGTCTTTAGCGACTAGAAAATTTTGGTCGCCACTGGTCGTTATAGCCTCTGTCCTTAAAGGGTTATAACGACTAGTGTATGTCTGGTCCTTAAAATGTATTAGCGACTAGAGAAATTCTGGCCCCTAAAAATCTTTTATGGACCAGTTTTCTAGCCCCTAATTACAGAACTTAAAATACAAAATCTAGTCCCAAAGTTGATTCAGGGACTAGCTATCTAGTCCTTAAATCGGTTAGTTCTTTGTTGATAGTTAAATATAGAGACCAGATTTTCTAGTCCTAAATGTATTTAGGTACAAAGAGTCAGGTAGTTCTGAATTCAAATTATTTCTTAAATATCAAAATCTGCATCAATTTACTATTGCTATTAAAAGACATCAAAGTAAATATACTAGAACATTAAAGCTGCACCAAAGTATGTATATCCAAAAAAAATAATAATTAATTAACATCGCGTTTATGGCACGATATAGCCAAGCTGTAAGTAACAACAGTTGTTTACTTTCCTTAGCAAAACCAAGCTAATTAATATCCCTAGCTTGACAATAATATAAAATATATCCAATATATAATTCCTAGCAAAATGATAAGTCCATGTTCTCAAATCTGCCTCTTATATATAGTTGCCTAGAATGAATTTAGTACTTGACAAGTACCAAACAGAAGCGTCTCATGACACTACCAAAAACAAGCATCTTTCACTTTCATCATGTGTATGCTAATATATTATATGTATGAAACAAATTCTTTGTAATATATTGAAAATGCTAAAATCAGGGAAGTTTTGTTAATGAACTAACTTTTCTGTCTTAATTTTTACAGAAATAAGAAAAAATGAAAAACCTTTAGATAGATAAAAGATGGTTCAAGTGGATTTCTGATGTGTTGGAAGAGACTAATTCCAAACAATAGGGCCTCCGACAATCGCTTCTTAAATTGAGTTGAACATGTTTCAAAATACTTTAATGAACTAGAATCGAATAAAAGCATCTGACTTTTATTCAAGAATCAATAACTGAAAATTTAAAGAAATTAGATTTAATAAAAGATCACTGGATGAGAAGAGTAAACAAGTTGAGGATTTAAGATAGCAAGAGTTTAGAATATATTGATGACTTGAAACTGAGAGAGGAGAACCTCAGGGAGACCATCCAACAACTTAAACTTAGAGATGAGAAATTGAATCGAAAGAAAGAGTAGTCGATTCAAAAATCTTCAGAAGAGAAACATGATGCTACTAAGAATTAGAGTGATTGTAAAGAGAAGCAATTCAAGAACCGAGTTCATGAGCTCAATTCTGAAGAAGAGAAGTTGAAGCAACAAGAGAAGGCAAGCCAGTTTATAAACACTTTTTGGCTTATCTACGCATTTGGTAAGTATCAAAAGTGCTTACAAACCAAGTACTTGATAAGTGTTTCACTTTTCTATCTTTAAAATATTTTAAAATCTATGAAATATCCCTTTTCAAAAAAAAAAGTTCAACTTCCTCATCGTTGTATATTCGTCATTTCTAATTTTTAATAAAAAGTACTTTTAAATTTATATTTTTTGTTATTATCTTGAATGAAATTTTAGCCATTTAAACAAACAATATCCTTATCATTACTTTTTTACCAAACGCACCAACTGTTTATTACCAGTTTCAGCACTTCTATTCAAACACGTAAATACTTATTTATAAAATCAGTTTCAGCACCTAAAAGTTCTTTTCGACACTTGATGCTTATCAGCCATATTAAATCAGCTAAACCAAACAAGTTCTTATAGGGTATTTGGGTGGGTTTAAACCAGCTTTTAAGCCACTTTTAGCTGATAGAAGTATTTGGCTACTTAAAAACTACTCGTGCTTAAAAGCACTTGGCTTTTAAGTCAAAAAAAAAAAAAAAAAAGCCAAAAGCTATAAGCTGGATAATCCTAACTTTTTGTTTTTGGCTTAAAAGTTGTTACAATTTGACCAAATATTTTACCTTTTATTCCTTATAATTTTTTCTAATTTTATTAATAACAAATTCCCTAAATTATCCATATTTTTTTCCTTTAAGGATATTTAATTATTTCAACATAGAAAAGCACATTTTTATCAAACATCTCAATTGTTTTTTTCTCAATTTCACCACATCAATCCAAATACGTAACTGTTTATTTAATAAAACAAGCTCCAACATTTAAAAGCTACTTTTTTTTCAGCCAACCCAAACAGGCTCTTAATGGTTTATCTTAAAATGGTAGTGAAACCGGTAGTTTGAACTATCGACGAATTGTTTGGACAACCTGTAAATCATTTGTGGTTTTTGTTAAAACTAAAAAACTGAATTTGCAAACTTAATTTCCAAAATTAATTTAAACACCAAATACTCTAGGCTTTCATGATTCATCAAAGAAGTCCGATAGTGGGGCTTTCTCCAAAGAATGTCTTTGTTGTTAGGCTATGAGATTAACGAGATACTCTAGCCAATTAGTTGGACCTTTTCAACTTGCAAATATGTTTCATTTTTATTAGACTTTCTCAGTTAAGCTGATTTTGGGCATTGTCAGTCCAGAAAGATGTTTGGTCTGATGTAAGTGATAAGTCTAGGGGTGGATCTAAGGTAAGGAAAGGGTATCAGTTGATTAATGTGAACTTCATTTTTTTTATATGTTTACTTGTTTATATTCTGATATCCCTTAACAAAAATCCTAAGTCCACGACTATTGATAACGTAATAGGTTGATTACACGTATGGTTAAACCTAAAACCTCTATTATATAAAATAAATAATAAAATTGATATTACAAAATACAACAATATTATTTATGTACATGTAGATAAAAAGAAGGTATTGAAGGAAATCTTGACCTCTATCTCCTATCCATCCCCTCTGTTGTCTTGTACTGCCTATTGGCACTGCTGCTGGTTGGAAATCACCAGAAAAATTGCCGGGTTTTTTTATAATACAAAAGATACACAAAGAATAAACTGAAATGAATTTAGCTAGTCGTTTTGGGAGTTAGGACTCTGATTAAAAGCTTCGTAAGGTGCATTAGGACCTATTTATAAAATTTGAGCCAATTCAGACCTCGTTTGATTGGTTTTCGGAGAAAGTTCCCATTTCGGTTGTTGGTAAAGCTTAAAAGAGGTTTCCAAGCTCGATTTGATTAAATGAGCATCGATTCGAAATCTGAAAGTTGTGTTATGGTTATTTGTAACCTGTGGAGACTTTCAGAAGTGAAATCTGAGGTCGTTCAGATAGTTTTTGCTACAATCCTGAAATTTAACAATTTGACATCCTCCTGTAGGACCCATATCTTGAGTTCTGGGGATCTAATCTGAGATTCGTCTTCGCGAGCATATCATACAAGTGTTGTATGACTTGTATAAAAAATTTGAAATCATTCCAAGCTTTGTATAGTCCATTTGGACCTAAAATATTGTACCATCTATTGTTGGTATATTTTCGTCACTGTAGCAAGTAGTATAAAAGGCTTGTTGTCGGTTGATTTTGTTAATTGTTCAATTCCAACCATTTCCAATCTGTTTCAAGGTGAGATTGAGGTACCAGATTGCTAGAAATTGATCAGGTAACGTAATTTGATCCTTCAATTTCACTAATCATTGTATCCTAGCTTGAAATTCTTCGAATTTAATTTGGGGGAAATGAGTTTTAGAACCCTAACTTTCCAAATTGGGAATATAGCTCAAAGGAAATTAGTTTTGGAAACTAATGGTATATTTGGACTCGTTAGGTCGTGGAGAGTCTAGAAATGTATAATTTATGTATTTTTGGCTAAATTCGGACCAAGGGTATTTTGGTAATTTTATTTTTTCCATCTTTCGGGCACTCAGATGTGCATTTAAACTTATCCAGCCCAGAGAAGGATATTTTTTAGGGATGTCGGGCATGAAAAGAGGTTGTGTAGTAGTGTTATCAGCCCAGGTTTTGAGGTAGGTGATTCTATTCGCTTCATTGATGGCCTCTGGCCTTTTGGATATTTTATTCACGCGTTCTTTACGTGAATAGATGCAGACAAGGTGTACTTACTATGCCAAAACCTTGTTATATACTTTTAAGGTTATGTTTCTTGATTTATGTGTTGTTATGTCATCCGGGGCAGGAGGACTCTACTCTAGGAGCAAGAGAACTCCACTACCTGCATTTTATTGAGGGTAGGAGGATTCCGCCCCAGAGTAGGAAGATTTTGCTACATTCATTGGGCACATGTGACCCTATTGCATCATGATTGCATTTAGTTCATATTCTTATATGAGTTTGCCATCTAAATATGACTGCTACTTCCCTATTTGTGCATTGATTATCTGTTATATGTTGTTACTTTCTGTTTTCCTGGCTAGTTTAATTACTTCTCAAGTTAAATAGCTAGTCCTCACCTATTGGGTCCTTATAACTCACTCCCTACCTGTTTCTTGTGTTGTATTTTTGTTTCCGCAGATTCCGCACCTGAACCTAGTTAGCCGCAGCGTGGTTGAGGAGCACCACCCCGTCTAGTTGTCCACAGTGAGCCACCTTGTCCATTGAGGCCACCAGTTGTAGATATTCTAGTTTCATCTTTTTTTCTCCCTTCGGGAGATGCACTTATCTTTTGGACTTCGTAGATGTCATAATTGGAAACCTCTAGGCTATGTATTTTGGGTAGTAGTTGTACTTATTCAGACATCTTGTAAATATATCAGTTCATATATGATATGTGCTTCGTATGTACCTTTATATGGTTTTGATCCTTATTATGTCGTTTAATTTAGTTTCTTAGCACTTTCAAGTAAAGTTCATTCTATATAAGTTGTTTTCATAATGTTCCCCTTGATATCAGAGCCCGGTTTAGAATCTTTCTAGATCATGATGGTGTCTAGCAGAGTCTCGTTGATCAGGCGGAGACGTCCATGCCTATCTACGAGAGGCTATGGTGGAATCTAGATAGTTTTATTTTTTTTCTTTCCTTGTCAAGCGTGATTTTCCTAATGTGAAGTTAAATTTCTTTGTTAACTCTTCGCATTAAATAGTCAGAATGCCTGCAGCTGCTCAGTGGGAGGCGAAGGAGCCAGATGTAGCGCTTGTGCCTGCTACTCTGCAAGGAGGTGGAGTTGGTCACGGTAGAGGCTGTGGTAGAGGTCGTGGTCAAAGCAGAGGTAGAACTTCCTGGGCCGCAAGGACGATGGATCATCTTGATCCAGTTGCAGAGGTTCCAGTAATGCTAGCTCCTGGTGGGAGGGGGAGTAGGGCTTATGAAACGACCTCGGTAAGTCGTTTCAGAAGTTAGGACTCCGATTGGCGTGCCGATAATTTTAAAATATTCATAAGGTCCATTAGGACCTGTCTGTAAAATTTGAGCTAAATCAGACCTCGTTTGGTAGGCATCGGAAGAAGGTTTCAGTTTTTATTGTCAATAAATATTAAAAAGAGATTTTTGAGCTCGATTTTGGCGAATGAGCTCCGATTCGAAATCCGAAAGCGCCGTTAGGTTCGTATGATTATTTTTTACTTTTTTAATTTTTCGAAAGTGAATTTCGATGTGGTTCGCTATTTTCCGCTAAAATGCCGAAAGTTAAATAATTTGACCTTTTTCCTTTAAATTCACATCTTGAGTTTCGGGAGTCCGATTTGGGATCCGTCTTCGCTAATATGTTACATATATTTTGTATAGGTTACTTAAAAAATTTGGGATCATTTCGACTTCTCTAGGGTTCCATTTTAATTTTAATCGTCGTAGCGAATTTATTATTAAAAAATCAAAATTGGAAAAGTCGGTGGCTAGGGGATTTAATCCCCCTAGCAGAATGTATTACGATGTACATCAGAAACATTGCAACGAAACACAGAGAAGAAAAATTAGAAAAGAAAAGGGGGAAAAACGGAAAAAGGAGTGGAAAAATAGTGGAATTTCTACCCCCAAATCTCCTGGTAATGATGTTAACTCATTATCTTAGCTTATTATATGTGTTTGAATATATTTTTACGGTGAAAATAGGGATATTAGACATCGCCCTAATGACTTAAATTGATAGTTTAACGGGACAATTGGACTCCGATGATGGAAATGATTATATATTCGTACTCAGTGAGTTATGGGCAACATATAAATATAATTTATTTAGGGTTTGGTTATGGGACTTTGAACCCTGTACATAGGCCTGGCCTGCGTATTGCGTATGCGAATAGGGTATCAGGTTCCTAACTGGATTGCCCTAAAACATAAGACATGAAGCCTTTAGCTTTATTTGATATAATTTTTCTGCTTAATGAATAGAACGTGATCGTTTGGCAGTTAATCCAAAGGAAAAAGCAGTTGTTGAATAACAGGGCTAGCTTTGGAATACGGTAAGTGTTTATATCCATTTCTTTGGAGGCACTTGGCCTCGTGGATTTTCTAACACGTGTTCTTTGCGCGTGTAGCTGCCGATAGGCGTACTCATTACGCCTTAGCTTTGGATTTACATTCTATACTATATATTATGTCCTCTTATTGATATTGCATTGGGAATCTGAGTATTGTACTTTGGCTTGGAGTTGGCATCTGCTTCCCGGTTGTCGATGAGAGTCATGTGCCGGTGAAGGGTTGTTATTGCATCACATTGCATTCATATGCATTACATTGCATATCATACTGAGTGCAGGAGTATTCCGCCTCAGCTTTACATTTTATCGGGTACAGGAGTATTCCGCCCCAGGAGAGTGCAGGAGTATTCCGCCTCTGGTTTTGGCTTATATTATATCGGGTGCAGGAGTATTCCGCCCCAGGAGCAGGAGTATTCTGCTCCAGTTGGTTAGCAGATTGGATTCCCGTCGAATGCAGGAGTATTCCGCTTCGGGATGGGATTTTGGGCACTTGTGACCCTTTGCATCTCATTTCATTTCATCTCATTTCATTTCATTTCATTTTATTTCATCTCATTCCATTTCATTTCATACTATTGTGTAGATTTTCTGTACATGACTACTGTTCTGCTTATATGTGTATTGAGTATTTGTTGATTGTTGTCTGGTTCCGTTTCCCTTACTAGCGTATCTATTTTTTCGAGGTTGCTAGTTTGTTCACACTTATTGAGTCCTCATGACTCACCCCCTATTTGTCCTTGTGTTTTCTTTTCGTTCGGCAGATTCTGCACCAGGACCCAGCTAGTCGCGTCGTGATTGAGGAGTAGTACATTCTCAGCTGTCTACGGTGAGCCATCCTGTTCATTGCGGCCACCAACTTCAGATATAACAGTTTTCCTTACTTTTTCTCCCTTCGGGAGATGTGTATATCTTTTGGCCTTCTTAGATGTCTGATCTGGAAACTTTTAAAATTGTGTATTCTGGGTAGTTAGTTGTATTATTCCGACAGCTTGTATGTTTGTCTATCCTTAAGAGTTATCTTATGTTGTTAAAGTTTGGTTCATTTTCATTCAGGGTAATTCTTCACAATTTATATCGATTCAGTCAATAGGGTTCGCCTGACAGGTTTAGGAGAGGTGGTCGGGTGCCCGCACGGTCTAACCGAGAATTTGGGTCGTGTTAGTTGGTATCAGAGCGAGGTTTAGAGTCTTTCCAGATCATGACAGTGTCTAATAGAGTCTCGCTGATCGGGCGGAGACGTCCGTACCTATCTACGACAGGCTATGGTGGCATTTAGACAGTTTCCTTTCTTTCTTTCCTCGTCGTGCGTGAGTCTTCTTATCTTAAGTTAAATATTTCTATTCTCCGCAGTAAATGGTGAGAATGCGCGCGAACATTCGGCGAGAGGCGGAGGAGCCAGCGGTCGCCCCTATGCCTGCTGCTCCGTGAGGTGGTGGTGTTGGCCGCGGTAGAGGTCGTGGTCGAGGCAGAGGTAGAGTTGCCCAGGCTGTGAGGATGGTGGATCATGTTGATCCTGCTGTAGAGATTCCGGTAGTGCCAGCTTTTGCTGGGCAGGGGGATCAGGGCTTATTCGTTCCCCCTGCACTTCATGACGCTTTTATGAGATTCTTAGCGACGCAAATGCCCCAGGGACCTCATATTCCTCAGGCTGCCGTAGATGCTCATATTCCTCAGGCTGCTGTGGATGCTCCTATTCCTCAGGCTGCTGTAGATGCTCCTATTCCTCAGGCTGTCGTAGATGCTCCTATCCCTCAGGCAGCGGTAGATATTGATTCTTAGGTTCAGGAAGCCCCCATTCCAGCTCTACAGGTAGCCCCAGCAGTTCATGTTCCAGGTGGTCATGTTCCAAAGGTAGCAGGTGTTATACCTCCAGTTGTTCAGGATGGTCAGCCAGTCCAGGTAGCAGGTCAGGTTGATGATCCGGCAAGGTTGCATTATTTTACCCAACTTAGTCCTCCAAATTTCTCTGGTCAGAAATCAGATAAGCTTAAGCCTCGTGAGTTTCTTGATCAATGTCAGCGTATCTTAGAGGCCCTTGGATATCTTGAGCAGTATGGAGATGATTATACTGCTTTCCAGCTTGAGGGTCCAGCTTTAGCTTGGTGGACCGCACTCCGATCAGCTAGGCAGGGCTTACCTAAGCTGACCTGGAGTGAGTTCTCTCATCGATTCATGGAGAAGTTTTTCCCTCGCAGTCAGCAGGATGAGAAGAGGAGACAGTTTGAGAGGATTGGACAGGGTAACCTGTCAGTCACGGAGTACGAGCTATTATTTTCATAGATGTCCAGCTATGCTTCAGATCTCGTGCAGGAGCCCTCTGAGAGGGTCAGACGTTTTATTGATGGGCTTTCTCCTTATTTGCGGTCCCAGATGGCTCGTGAGATTGAAGCTGGTACTCTAGTTGATGTCACTGTCGATATTGCTAGGAGGTATGAGGCCTATCATAGATTGGAGATGGAGGAGTTAGAGCGGGAGTGTAAGAGATCTCGTGGTCCAGGGCATTCTAGTACCTCGTATGGAGGTAGGAGTTATCAGCAACAGAGTAGGCCTCCTGTCAGACCAGCTCAGTTTCCAGCGCGTGGTTCTCAGAACGCGCCTACTTCTTCTCAGGGTCAGTTTTGGTTTCGCCCGCGAGATCAGTCTCAGTTTGATCAACGTAGATTTGCTCCAGGGTGCTTTATCTGTCGGGATCCAGGGCATCATAAGAAGGATTGCACTTATCTCCTTCAGCAGGGTAGTAGCCGCCCTATGCAGCAGCAGCCTCAGGGTGCCCCTCCAGGGTCTCAGCCAGCTAGAGGTACACCACCACCCAGTAGAGGTCGTGGACGTGGTCCTAGTGGTCCCTCTAGAGGTGGTCGTCAGGGTAGCGGCTCAGCTCAGCGCAGAGACATCTATATGCACTGCCGGCCAGGCAGGATGCCGAGGCATCCCCAGCTGTTGTTACAGGTATTTTATCTGTTTGTGGTCGAGATGCATATTCTTTGGTGGACCCGGGGTCTACATATTCATATGTATCTCCTTATTTTACTTCAGGTTTTCATGTTTGATTATATGTGTCTTCGTGATCCATTTTGTGTTTCTACTCCTATTGAAGACATTATCATCGTGGATCGAGTTTATCCATCTTGTACCATATCTTTTGGGGGTCGTGAGACACTAGTAGATCTTCTAATCCTAGATATGGTTGATTTTGATGTCATTATTGGCATGGATTGGTTGGCGTCGTGTCATGCCACGTTAGATTGTCATGCCAAGTCTCTTCAGTTGTCTCTTCCTTGTTCAGCACCAGTGGTGTGGCAGGGTTCTTATTTGCCACCCAGGGGATATGTTATTTCTTTCCTGAAGGCAAAACGGATGATGGATAAAGGGTGTTTAGCATATCTTGCCATGGTTCGAGATACCACTGTGAAGATTCCATCTCTTGATTCTATTCCTGTCGTTAGGGAGTTCCTTGATGTGTTTCCAGATGATTTGCCAGGACTTCCTCCTGATCAAGAGATCGAGTTTGGCATTGATACAGTGCCAGGGACTCAGCCTATTTCTATCCCTCCTTATCGCATGGCCCCATCAGAGTTGAAGGAGCTGAAGGAGCAGTTGCAAGATTTGCTTGATAAAGGGTTCATTAGGCCGAGTATTTCTCCGTGGGGTGCTCTTGTTCTATTTGTGAAAAAGAAAGATGGGACTATGCGGATGTGTATTGATTATCGTAAGCTAGATAAGGTCACCATCAAGAATAAGTATCCATTGCCTTGCATTGATGATTTGTTTGATCAGTTGCAGGGTGCCAAATTCTTTTCTAAGATCGATCTGCGATCTGGTTATCATCAGCTAAAGATTCGCGAGTCAGATATCTCGAAGTCAGCTTTTAGGACTCGTTACGGCCATTATGAGTTCCTAGTTATGACTTTTGGGCTGACTAATGCCCCTGCAGCCTTTATGGATCTCATGAACCGGGTGTTTAAGCCATTCCTTGATTCCTTTGTCATTGTCTTCATTGATGATATTCTTATTTATTCTCGTAGTCGCGAGGAGCATGATTATCATCTGAGGGTGGTTCTTCAGACCCTCCGTGATCGTAAGCTGTATGCCAAGTTCTCGAAATGTGAGTTTTGGCTTGATTCTATAGCATTTGTGGGTCACGTGGTATCTAGTGAAGGTATCAAGGTTGATCCGAAGAAGATTGAAGCAGTGCAGAAATGGCCTCGTCCTACCACTCCGACGGAGATTCGCAGCTTCCTTGGATTGGCAGGTTATTATCGGAGGTTTGTGGAGAAGTTCTCTACTATTGCAGCTCCCCTGACTCGCCTGACGCAGAAGGCGGTTCAGTTTCGATGGTCTGATGAGTGTGAGGCCAGCTTCCAGAAGCTTAAGGCCTTATTGACTTCAGCTCCAGTGCTATCCCTTCCTTCGGGCACCGGTGGATTTGTAGTTTATTGTGATGCATCTCGTGTGGGCCTTGGTTGTGTTCTTATGCAGCACGGGAAGGTAATTGCATATGCTTCCAGACAGTTGAAGCCGAATGAGAAGAATTATCCGACTCACGATTTGGAATTGGCAGCTGTGGTCTTTGCTTTGAAGATATGGAGGCATTACCTTTATGGCGAGCCTTGTGAGGTGTATACGGATCATAAGAGTCTGCAGTATCTTCTCTCTCAGAAAGATCTTAACGGCCGACAGCGGAGGTGGCTTGAATTGATTAAAGATTATGCTCTCACTATCCACTATCATCTTGGGAAGGCGAACGTGGTAGCAGATGCTTTGAGCAGGAAGTCCATGGGCAGCATGGCTTTTCTTTATGGTGACATGAGACCATTGGCCCGAGAATTGCAGTCCCTTGGCGACTTTGGCGTGAGATTTCTTTTTCCAGACTCCAGTAGAATCTTAGCGTGTATTGCAGCTCAGTCTTCCTTAGTCAATCAGATTAAGGGAAGACAGTTCGAGGATCCTCATCTGCAGGAGTTGCGTGGTCGCGTCCTAAGTGGAGGAGTTCCCTCCTTCGAGCTTGATTCAGATGGAATTCTTCGGTTTAATGGTCGACTTTGTGTTCCTGATGTTGGGAATTTGAGGCAGTCAGTGCTCGGTGAAGCTCATAGCTCGCGTTATTCCATTCATCCTGGTATTACAAAAATGTATCAGGACCTCCGAGAGCTATACTGGTGGAAGGGGATGAAGAAAGATGTATTTGATTATGTATCTCGTTGCTTGAACTATCAGCAGGTTAAGTTCGAGCACCGGAGACCAGCAGGGCTAGCTCAGGCATTGCCCATTCCCGAGTGGAAGTGGGAGCACATCACGATGGATTTTATAGTTGGTCTGCCAAAGACCCTGCGGCGCCATGATTCAGTCTGGGTCATTGTCGACTGACTGACTAAATCAGCTCACTTTATCCCTGTAAAGACTACTGATTCAGCTCAGAGATTGGCTCGGATTTTCATTGAGCAAGTGGTTAGGCTGCATGGTACTCCTGTATCTATTATATCAGATTGTGGTTCCCAGTTTACTTCTCAGTTCTGGCAGTCTTTTCAGAGAGAGTTGGGGACCCAGGTGGCTAGGGGATTTAATCCCCCTAGCAGAATGTATTACGATGTACATCAGAAACATTGCAACGAAACACAGAGAAGAAAAATTAGAAAAGAAAAGGGGAAAAAGGGAAAAAGGAGTGGGAAAATAGTGAAATTTCTACCCCAAATCTCCAGGTAATGATGTTAACTCATTATCTTAGCTTATTATATGTGTTTGAATATATTTTTACGGTAAAAATAGGGATATTAGACATCGCCCTAATGACTTAAATTGATAGTTTAACGGGTCAATTGGACCCCGATGATGGACATAATTATATATTCGTACTCAGTGAGTTATGAGCAACATATAAATATAATTTATTTAGAGTTTGGTTATGGGACTTTGAACCCTGTACATAGGCCTGGCCTTGGTATTGCGTATGCGAATAGGGTATCAGGTTCCTAACTGGATTGGCCTAAAACATAAGAAATGAAGCCTTTAGCTTTATTTGATATAATTTTCTGCTTATTGAATAGAGCGGGATCGTTTGGCAGTTAATCCAAAGAAAAAGCAGTTGTTGAATAACAGGGCTAGCTTTGGAATACGGTAAGTGTTTATATCCATTTCTTTGGAGGCACTTGGCCTCGTGGATTTTCTACCACGTGTTCTTTACGTGTGTAGCTGCCGATAGGCGTACTCATTACGCCTTAGCTTTGGATTTACATCCTATATTATATATTATGTCCTGTTATTGATATTGCATTGGGAATCTGAGCATTGTACTTTGGCTTGGAGTTGGCATCTGTTTCCCGGCTGTCAATGAGAGTCATGTGCCGGTGAAGAGTTATTATTGCATCGTATTGCATTCATATGCATTACATTGCATATCATACTGAGTGCAGGAGTATTCCGCTTCAGTTTTACATTTTAACGGGTGCAGGAGTATTCCGCCCCAGAAGAGTGCAGGAGTATTCCGCCTCTGGTTTTGGCTTATATTATATCGGGTGCAGGAGTATTCCGCCCCAGGAGCAGGAGTATTCCGCTCCAGTTGGTTAGCAGATTGGATTCCCCTCGAATGCAGGAGTATTCCACTTCGGGATGGGATTATGGGCACATGTGATCCTTTGCATCTCATTTCATTTCATTTTATTTTATTTCATCTCATTCCATTTCATTTCATACTATTGTGTAGATTTTCTGTACATGACTACTGTTCTGCTTATATGTGTATTGAGTATTTGTTGATTGTTGTTTGGTTCCGTTTCCCTTACTAGCGTATCTATTTTTTCGAGGTTGCTAGTTTGTTCACACTTATTGAGTCCTCATGACGCACCCCCTATTTGTCCTTGTGTTTTCTTTTCGTTCGGCAGATTCTGCACCAGGACCCAGCCAGTCGCGCCGTGATTGAGGAGTAGTACGTTCTCAGCTGTCTACTGTTGACACCCAATTTTGTCCCTCCTTTTTCTAAAATTGGCCATAATTCAACTTAAGGGTGCAATGTGACTATTTGTGCAAAATGTACATTAGAAATCATGCATTTACGTGTGTTATCCTCTATTTATATATTATATACTTGAGTGTGGCTATATTATGTAATTTTTGCACCATTTAGGATATTTGTCAAAACTGTGACTATTTGTGAAATTAGTACATTCATAATATTAGTGGCTATATTATATAATTACTTCATTTAGGCTACATGTCAAGTTTAGTTTAATTTGTGATTATTTGTATAAATTAGTAATTATTTGTGATTATATATATTTACATAATTTAATTTGAATTTATTTAATATTTATTTGTGCATTTTATAATATATGTATATCTATATTTCATTTTTACACCTTTAAGTTAAATATTGCCAATTGAAGTGTCCAAATTCCTTTTTATTATTAATTCTTCCATATTTCAAAATTATTACCCAAAATTTTTTATTTATCTTTATTTATTTACATTTTACTCTGAACCTAGCCAAATTTCCTAACCAAATACATCCTTATTATTTGAATTTTTAAATCTCAAACCTTCTTCCTTGAATCTAGACCAAATAATAGTCTAGATACGTCTTCCCGTCCAAGTTCATCCCCCCAAATCTTCTCCTAAATATATCCTGATCTTATTCTTAAAAACTCCCCAATGCCCCTACCCCACTTTTACTACCAAGTTCATTTCCCAAATCTAATCCCCAATTTTTCTCTAATCTCCCTAAATCTCTCCCTTCATTCACTCCCATTCACAATCTCCCTAATTCCTCTTCTTCCTAATTTTAGGTCACCCTTTTCCCCACTTTCAAGTCTACATACATTATTGAGGAAAATCATTCAAATCCCCCTCAAATCATTCCCCTTAATATTATCCAATCAAATCCCTCCCATTAAGCCTAAATTCCCCAATCACCTCCCATTTTCCTTAACCACTCTTTTTCAAAAAATACTATAAATACACTTACTTCTCACATTCATTCATCACTTACTCTCATCTTCTCCTACACACATCTTCTAACATATTGATTCATCATCACTTGCAATTACATCTTCTATACACATTCCAACATTCTCACTTCTCACAACTTAACCACATATTTCTCTACACTTCTTTTATTCTTGAACACACCACTCCATTTTTTATTATTTTATTGGGAGCCACATTAAAGACTTGTCCAGAAGCTCATATTGACAAAAGTTATCCATTCATTGGAAGGTAACTTGTATTGAACTTTTCTTAGTATTTTGTGCTAATGTTGCAGGTACAACTACAACTATATATAAGTTACTGCTATGTAATGTGAATATTTGGTTAAGCAGGGGCCACCTTCTACCCTCTATTCATTTGTTGTGTGTGGAAATGAGTGAAATCATAAGATATGTTGAGAATATGAAGTGCTACTTGAAAACTGAAAAGTTTTACGTGAATCTGGAAATCTGAGTTTTACTTAGTTGATGCATGACATGTTTTTTTTTTTAATATTAAATTAGTGCAGGGAGCTGGCTTATTTCTGCAAAAATTGAGTATTCTGAAAATTTAGCAGTAGCATGAAGGCTTTGCATCTTTATTACAACCTAGTTGTTTTAATTTGGAGGCCTACTTTTAAAGCTTTTAAAATTATTTTGCTTACATGATATTATTTGATTTGTGTGATTTGCATGACCGTACTCTTTATGTGACGACTAGGAGAGTCTAGATTGGGGCATTAACACAATTAGGGAGTCTAGACATTTTACATTTATATTAGTAGTCTCAATGGCATCTGAGACTTTAAGTGGGACGTTAGTAAAACCTTTAGGGCGTTATAATATTAGCTAGCGCTTTAGTTAAATACTTAAAGAAGGTATGGGGGTTAAAGGGAACTAAGCCCCTCGGAAATGATGGAAATCACCCGAGCTACGTTTGATAGTGGATTCTGAAACTATCATCCCTTCTAAAAGCCGGGTTCTGATCCGAATAGGATAACTAAACCTAGGGTCATTTATTCAAACGTTTAATTGGTTATTTATTTTTCCGTGGCTATTTGTGCAACACAACTTTTATTTCAAATTATTTATGCAAATATATTAAATTACCTATTTTACTTTGCATCTTATATCTCCTTTGTTTATTTATTTAGTTTCTATCCTTTTTTATAAGCAATATAGTAAACCCAATATAAAAATCGGTTGGGAACCACGCTTAGTGGAACCTAGGAGGTGCCTAACCCCTTCCTTCTAGGTTATTTCGAACACTTACCCGAATCTCTGACTCGTAGACCAACCCGGAGTTATTTCTTTAATTTGAATTAGAAATACTTTTAGGTGACCTAATACACCTTAGGAAATATATTAGGTGGCGACTCCAAACCTCTAACTCCAAACGAGTTACCCAAGTTGTAAACCACTTTACTATTAAAAGTGGGGTGCGACAGAATGGCGACTCCGCTGGGGATTAAATGTTCTAACCATTACGATTTTTATATTGGGTTTATTATTGCTTTTATTATTCAATACTAACTTTTTCTATTTGCAGGTGGGTAGCCTTTATATTTTTTGATATTTTGAATATTGATGAATTATTTGTCGCATTTCGATGAATTATTTATTGCATTTCGTTCATACTCTTCCACTCCTGGAAAATTGACACTTGCACACACACAAACGATTACGTGGATCTCACGATCGTTTCACTCTCAAAAAACACTTTAGGAGGAACAGTTAGAATCTAGTTGGTCCGTGGTACAACCAACAATTCTAAACGTTCACACCCCTTAGTTGTCCGCCTGGGGAAACCATGTCCTTGTCTAGATTACCCAACTCTTAGTTGCACTCAGTTTAGAAATCATGCATCATGTCATATTTAGGAAAATTTTGACTTCGGCTCATGTCTAAGTCTATTAGTTCACCATATTTGAACGAACCAAACGGGTCTCCGACCCTAAGGGACGTTTAAATATGTTATGTGTGCATCTATTTAAAGTTGAATGTGTCTAATATAGACCATTTGTTCTCAAAGTGTGGATCATCTAATTATTTATTTTTGTTGGAGGATGCCACAAATCAAAAATTTGGAAGATCAAATAAAACAGATTTTAAACTGATCTTTCTACTTTTGTGTAATAAAGTCAATTATTTATTTCTATAAATGGAAATTATTATAGAATCAATTATTTATTTCTATTTACGTATGAATTTTTCTTTATTCATACAAAACCAATTATTTTATAAAATTAGTTTCGGGTTATTAACGAAATTAATTTTTCTACTTTTATGAAAACAAAATCATAGACTTTAAATTAATTTGTGTTACTTTAATGTAACAAGATCACTTATATATTCCTATTTTCCTAAAAAGGGAGAAAATATGTTGTTTCTACATTTATTTAATAAAATTATTTTCCATTCATTTTTGGGTTATGAGAACAAATGGGATAACGCACGATACACGTTCAATTTTAAATACCATACTCAAACTTAGGAAGGCTTAACATCCTTGATATGTTAAAGTCCATTAGCCAACTTCGTCCAAATGACGCCTATCATGCATCTTATATGTGTTGGTCTTGTTAGGCCTACCTCCGATACAAGAGAGGCCCCTTGCATTATAAGGATTGATATATTTTGCATTTGATAATTATTATTTCGACACGAACTTATTGTTTTCGTGTTTAAGTTTTACTCCCACTCCTGAGGTTGAACTGTGCATTTTGGCCGAGCATCAGTACCGGACGAGAACCAAGGGACCAGTTACAACTCCTCCCCCCTCACAAACTAGAAGAAGAGGAAAGCGAAACATCATGACTGAGTTGAACAATGCTGCTCTTAGTGACGATAACATTGATAACAATGGAACACCACGCAAGCTTGCTCTAGTTGGGTATAACGAACATGTTGCTACTTTAGAGCAAATGATTAAAGAACTTGAAGAGAAACTGACAATGGCCAGTTTACCCGTTGGTAACTCCGCCCATTCAAGGGAATCAGTCGATCCAAGTGGGTCTGCCCGCCCTAATGGAAAGGACCCTATGCACCAACTGATCCCCCTGTTGTTTACCAAACAACGCAACCAGCTTCTTACCAAACAGCACCACCTGCTAATTACCAAGCAACCCCAACCGCCACATATCAAGCACCGCCTCCCTATCCAACACCAACATCTACTTATCAAGCACCACCTCCTGCATACCCTACTTACCCAAACACAAGCCTACCTCACACCAACACTGCATATCCACAGCCTTACAATCCCATGTTCACTGCTGAGACCAGACAACTCACTTCACCCGTCAAAGACCATGACAACTATGAATGGGCGGAGGATGAAGCCAATGATGATGGCACAAAAGAGAAAGTTCGTAAGCTGGAAGCAGCCTTTAAGAAGTTTGAGTTAGGCAAAACTACTAAAGGTTTAGCTTATGAAGACTTGTGCATCTATCCTACTTTGAAATTGCCAGACGTATACAAGATACCAAAGTTCGACCTGTTCAATGGCACTGGAGACCCTATGGCACATCTGAGAACATATTGTGACAAGTTGATCGGAGCAGGGGAAGACGAGAAAATACGAGTAAAGCTATTCAGCCGAAGCTTGACCGGAGAGGCTTTGAGTTGGTTCTCTAAGCAGAAGCCTGGCACATGGCTCGGTTGGGAAGACATGGCCGCAGATTTCGTAGAACGATTTGGGTACAACACTGAAATGGTACCAGATCATTTCTACCTGGAAAAGTTGAAAAAGAAACCCACTGAAACGTTTAGAGAATATGCTACTAGGTGGAGAGCAGAAGCTGCCAAGGTGCAACCCGCTATGGATGAAAGGGAAATAGTGAAAATATTCATCCGCATTCAAGAGGACGTCTATTACGATAAGCTTCTGCATATGAAAAATCAGAAGTTTGCTGATGTAGTGTTGATGGGAGATGACGTAGAAGAAGGACTGAAAAGTGAAAAGATTATTAGCCTAGCTGCACTACAAGCTACTAATAAGGCTATCCAGTCAGGAAATGTGAGTCTCTCCAAAAAGAAGAAAGACGAAGTCTCTTTTGCTGCAACCATTCAAGACCCTGCTTTAACCCACTATTACCAAATACCACCACCATACCATCACATACCACCTGAATATTCCGTTTACAACACTCAACCCACTCGGTCTATATTCCACACCCCAGCACCAAGCCGTCCATCATACCAGCAAAATACTCAAACCAACTACCGAAATGCATCACCATACCCTCCTAGGCCTCGCCCTGATGCAAACCAAAGACCCAAAAGAAACTACACTGCATTAGCTGAATCTCGCACCCAATTGTTCGAGAGATTGAGAGCTGCTGGGCTTATTGTCCCAATCCCTCAAAAGGTGCCAGACAATCCTTCACCACACTTTGATTACAACAAAAGGTGCGCATACCACTCAGGTGGACCGGGGCATGAGACGGAGAGATGTTTTGCATTGAAAGATAAGATTCAAGACCTAATAGATGAAAAGGTCATTCACTTGAAGACACCAAATGTGCACAATAATCCACTACCTAATCATGGAGATGAGAAGGTGAATATGATCGACTTCGGCGAAGAGTGCAATCTAGAAGGCACGATTATAAAAGCAAAAACAGTGTTTGGTAAACACAAGTTTGGCACGGGGTACGTCTTAGTTTGCAAAGGAAAAAGTATTACAAAAGATACAAGAGGTTATCATTCACTAGAGCAGTTTGTTCCAACTCTGAAACAAGCATCCATCTTTTCAAGCTGCATAAAAACTCTCAAGGGAGAAGGACTTGCCGAAGGTTTTCACGGTAGAGAAGATGAGTTGACCGGTCTAAAGGAGCTATTCATGGAAGAATATGATGCAGCTCTTGAAAAGCATACTGAAGCCCTGAACATCTAGAAAGCTGAAGCTGAACAACTGAATCTACAGCACATTCTGAGCATGCCGAGAACCTTAGTGGAGCTGGGGCATTAGTTATTTTCTTAAATAAAACACGACTCCGAGTCGTTAGCTTTTATTTTCTTTGCTTTTCAACTTTGTTGCATCGTTGTTTCCTTTCAAAGACTATTTCTCAACTCTAATAATAAAAGCATTTTCTATTCTTCATTTTGAGTATGCATCGTTCACTTTCTACAAAATTATTTTAATTCCATTGAATCTGCGACTGCAATGTGAGGAAGCAGTCCAAAATGACGAGTACATACTAGGCTATGGTAATTGGACAAAGGACATTTAAGGAACTTCATGGTTAATCGTGGAGATCTTACAGCAGACAACTGAGACAAGAGCATATTGAGGAAGATGACTTATAATTCAATGCAAAAAATAGAAATACATATAAGGAGCAGAATTAGACAATCCCACACGGACTAAAAGCATACTCAAGCAATTGACACTCATAGATAGCGAAGTATGAATACAACAAGCAATAGAGTGACAAAGGCGTTCACCAAGAAGTTAGAGTAAGACAGTTGATCCTAGAATACAATTCTCTAAATCAAGACAAAATTGACAAGATCCTTTACTCAGATACAAGCAAGAAATACTACAAATCAAGCAACATTTATCTTTATTGGATTTGAACTACGTAGCGACCTGATTCCCAAAAGGGGATACGTAGGCAGCCTACTCAAGGCACGGTCACATCATAAGAGAATTTTATTGGATACTGGGGCAGAATTTTTTGAGTTTCCCTCAAAAAATTCGTAGAATATATTACAATACACTGGGGCAGAATTTTTGAGGGATCTCAAAAATTCAAGGAAAATTCAAGCAGCACACTGGGGCAGAAATTTTGAGGTTCCCTCAAAATTTCAAAGTGGATGATCTTTGAGCAGCAAACGGATGCAGAAGAGATTATGTCCAAGCCACACATCGCAGTCTATGATTCAATGGAACAAATTTGCATTACTCTGAAAAAATAATTTTCACAAAACACATGCATATCCCATTTTCTTACCCCTTTTGCTCACAGCTCGACTAAGGTTTGACGCTCGAAAGGGAGATATTACAAGAAGACAAGCATGCAAGATGCAACAACAAAGTACAACACAGCGAATGCGCAAGTCAACCTCCCCTAAAAAACTCACAATTTTTCTTTGATTGCAGATTTACACAGGTACCAAGTATACCTAACAACTCTTGCAAAGCAAAATCTATCAGATTATCAGAGCATAGAATCTGCGTTGGCGGATATATAGGGTCCGCGTCTGTGGACACGACATCAATTTGAGAAGCATAGGATCTGCATCAGCGGATATATAGGGTTCGCAGTGGTGAACATGACAGCAATGACAACGGTGTAAGGTTCGTGTCTGTGGACAAGACATCTTTTGGAGAAGCATAGGATCCGCATCGGTGGATATATAGGGTCCACGTCTGTGGACATGACATCTTTTTGACAAGCATAGATCCATGTCGGTGGATGTATAGGGTCCGCGTCTGTGGACACGACATAAATTTGAGAAGCATAGGATCCATGTCGGTGGATATATAGGGTCCGCATCTGTGGACATGACATTAATTTGAGGAAGCATATTTGGTCTGCATCGGTGGACACATTCAACAATGAAAATGATCTAGGGCTCGCATTTGTGAACATGACAACAATGACAACATGGTAGGGTCCGCGATTGTGGGCATAATTCAACGGTTTGAAAGCAAAACAACATTCATGTTTGTGAACATGAAGACAATGAAAGAAGCATTGAATCCATGACGATGGATAAATAAGGTCCGCGTTTGTGGACAAACCGACTATTGATCAAGCATAGAATCTGCGTCGGCAGATACATAAGGTTCGCAGTGGTGAACATGACAACAATTTGCAGCAGAGCAAAGTCCGTATCGGTGGGCATAGCATTGGAAAAATATTTGGATGAGACATATCTCAAATAAGTATCAGACAAAACAACCCTCGGCTCAACACGGAAGTTTACTTTACTTTATCTTTACATCTATCGCATTTATCATGATTTTGCTGCAGGGTACGCCCCGATTTCTCGACAAACCCCTGTGCCATACTCTCACTACCAATTATGCAACCGCAAAACCTCAAACACGCACAAAGCAAAGCCTAACCCTACATACAATGTCTTTTGCTACACCCGAAAGCTACCTATCTTGCCGAGTTTCAGGCTACAATTCCATACTCACGCCAGTGGTCTACCTAATCCTTCCTTGTTGATTGGGTGTCAGTTTCATATTCCTCCCTATCCGTATCCATCTGCGTCAATCGTGCGTATTTTCGCGCTTAATCGTGCCCGTCTGTTTTAATCATGCACATTCATAAAACTCGCTCCCTAAATGTTTCCAAGCTCATTCAAGGCAATATTGAAGGCGAGATGACCCATTTATCGAGATGAAGTGGAAACTATGTCCGTGTAAACTCCTCTTTATGGGTGTGTCGTGCACCACATCTTCATAACTAGGATGATTGTAAGCCTCTTTTCCCACGCTCGATCTATCGATGTTATCTCATCTTCGACAATGCCTCTGCTTCATTCTTCATTCATTTTGCCAAAAGGCAAAGCATACATTGAATCTAAACTTTACATATTTGGAGAAGTTTAGTCTTTAACCAAACCCGTGCGTCATAAACATCTCACACAGGCAACATGCCATTCTAGAACTACACACGGCCTGATTCTCGTGAAACCCGAGATATGTAGGCAACTCAGAGACCGGGGTTCGGCTAAAAACTCCCCAAAACTCCCATTCTTCCCCTTTCAATCTTCTGTCTACTGGTCGTGACAAAATTGGTTGTTCCGTCAACTATCTTTGCCCGAAGACTCTTTCATCATCCCCGGGCAAAGAGGGGCAGCTGTTGACACCCAATTTTGTCCCTCCTTTTTCTAAAATTGGCCATAATTCAACTTAAGGGTGCAATGTGACTATTTGTGCAAAATGTACATTAGAAATCATGCATTTACGTGCGTTCTCCTCTATTTATATATTATATACATGAGTGTGGCTATATTATGTAATTTTTGCACCATTTAGGATATTTGTCAAAACTGTGACTATTTGTGAAATTAGTACATTCATAATATTAGTGGCTATATTATATAATTACTTCATTTAGGCTACATGTCAAGTTTAGTTTAATTTGTGATTATTTGTATAAATTAGTAATTATTTGTGATTATATATATTTACATAATTTAATTTGAATTTATTTAATATTTATTTGTGCATTTTATAATATATGTATATCTATATTTCATTTTTACACCTTTAAGTTAAATATTGGCCAATTGAAGTGTCCAAATTCCTTTTTATTATTAATTCTTCCATATTTCAAAATTATTACCCAAAATTTTTTATTTATCTTTATTTATTTACATTTTACTCTGAACCTAGCCAAATTTCCTAACCAAATACATCCTTATTATTTGAATTTTTAAATCTCAAACCTTCTTCCTTGAATCTAGACCAAATAATAGTCTAGATACGTCTTCCCGTCCAAGTTAATCCCCCCAAATCTTCTCCTAAATATATCCTGATCTTATTCTTAAAAATTCCCCAATGCCCCTACCCCACTTTTACTACCAAGTTCATTTCCCAAATCTAATCCCCAATTTTTCTCTAATATCCCTAAATCTCTCCCTTCATTCACTCCCATTCACAATCTCCCTAATTCCTCTTCTTCCTAATTTTAGGTCACCCTTTTCCCCACTTTCAAGTCTACATACATTATTGAGGAAAATCATTCAAATCCCCCTCAAATCATTCCCCTTAATATTATCCAATCAAATCCCTCCCATTAAGCCTAAATTCCCCAATCACCTCCCATTTTCCTTAACCACTCTTTTTCAAAAAATACTATAAATACACTTACTTCTCACATTCATTCATCACTTACTCTCATCTTCTCCTACACACATCTTCTAACATATTGATTCATCATCACTTGCAATTACATCTTCTATACACATTCCAACATTCTCACTTCTCACAACTTAACCACATATTTCTCTACACTTCTTTTATTCTTGAACACACCACTCCATTTTTTATTATTTTATTGGGAGCCACATTAAAGACTTGTCCAGAAGCTCATATTGACAAAAGTTATCCATTCATTGGAAGGTAACTTGTATTGAACTTTTCTTAGTATTTTGTGCTAATGTTGCAGGTACAACTACAACTATATATAAGTTACTGCTATGTAATGTGAATATTTGGTTAAGCAGGGGCCACCTTCTACCCTCTATTCATTTGTTGTGTGTGGAAATGAGTGAAATCATAAGATATGTTGAGAATATGAAGTGCTACTTGAAAACTGAAAAGTTTTACGTGAATCTGGAAATCTGAGTTTTACTTAGTTGATGCATGACATGTTTTTTTTTTAATATTAAATTAGTGCAGGGAGCTGGCTTATTTCTGCAAAAATTGAGTATTCTGAAAATTTAGCAGTAGCATGAAGGCTTTGCATCTTTATTACAACCTAGTTGTTTTAATTTGGAGGCCTACTTTTAAAGCTTTTAAAATTATTTTGCTTACATGATATTATTTGATTTGTGTGATTTGCATGACCGTACTCTTTATGTGACGACTAGGAGAGTCTAGATTGGGGCATTAACACAATTAGGGAGTCTAGACATTTTACATTTATATTAGTAGTCTCAATGGCATCTGAGACTTTAAGTGGGACGTTAGTAAAACCTTTAGGGCGTTATAATATTAGCTAGCGCTTTAGTTAAATACTTAAAGAAGGTATGGGGGTTAAAGGGAACTAAGCCCCTCGGAAATGATGGAAATCACCCGAGCTACGTTTGATAGTGGATTCTGAAACTATCATCCCTTCCAAAAGCCGGGTTCTGATCCGAATAGGATAACTAAACCTAGGGTCATTTATTCAAACGTTTAATTGGTTATTTATTATTCCGTGGCTATTTGTGCAACACAACTTTTATTTCAAATTATTTATGCAAATATATTAAATTACCTATTTTACTTTGCATCTTATATCTCCTTTGTTTATTTATTTAGTTTCTATCCTTTTTTATAAGCAATATAGTAAACCCAATATAAAAATCGGTCGGGAACCACGCTTAGTGGAACCTAGGAGGTGCCTAACCCCTTCCTTCTAGGTTATTTCGAACACTTACCCGAATCTCTGACTCGTAGACCAACCCGGAGTTATTTCTTTAATTTGAATTAGAAATACTTTTAGGTGACCTAATACACCTTAGGATATATATTAGGTGGCGACTCCAAACCTCTAACTCCAAACGAGTTACCCAAGTTGTAAACCACTTTACTATTAAAAGTGGGGTGCGACATCTACGGTGAGCCATCCTGTTCATTGCGGCCACCAACTTCAGATATTACAGTTTTTCTTACTTTTGCTCCCTTCGGCAGATGTGTATATCTTTTGGCCTTCTTAGATGTCTGATATGGAAACTTTTAAAATTGTGTATTCTGGGTAGTTAGTTGTATTATTCCGACAGCTTGTATGTTTGTCTATCCTTAAGAGTTATCTTATGTTGTTAAAGTTTGGTTCATTTTCATTCAAGGTAATTCTTCACAATTTATATCGATTCAGTCAATAGGGTTCGCCCGACAGGTTTAGGGGAGGTGGTCGGGTGCCCGCACGGCCTAACCGAGAATTCGGATCGTGTCAGCTTATTCATTCTCCCGACACTTCATGATGCTTTTATGAGATTTTTGGTGGCGCAATTGCCCCAGGGACCTCTTATTCCTCGGGGATTTATTCAGGCTGGGTGCTCAAGCTCAAGGAGCCCCTATTCCAGCTGCAGGTGTACCTCCAGCAGTTCATGCTCAAGGTGGTTATGTTCCAGAGGCAATGAGTGTTGTGTCTCTAGTTGTTCAGACTGGTCAGCCAGCTCCAGGTGGTTATGCCCCCATATGTATATAATATATTATTATTATTATTATTATTATTATTATTATTATTATTATTATTATTATTATTATTATTTCAAAAAAAAGGTAAAAAGGTCATTTTATCATTCATTATATTAGAAGTTATCAGTTGTTTCATCTCTTATTCTTCTAATTTTAGGTCAAATCCTTTTTAACTTTAATCATCTTTATATTCCATCTGACTTTTAGTACATAATCTGAAGCATTCATTTGTCTTCACCTTCTGACTTTTAGTACATAATCTGAAGCATTCATTTGTCTTCACCTTTTCAAACTTTGTTAATTAAGCCTACTCACTATATTCACATTTCTTATAGAATAGAAATTTTTGAGATGTGCATAATTTAGACCCATAATATATATGTAATTAAAATAAAACAGTATGACAATTTGATATTTGGTTTTAGCTTTGTTCTTCCTCACATGTATATAAATTTCTAAATAATTCTATAATACTTTAATACCTTTATTAGATATTTTCATAAAAAAAATAAACATATTTTTAGCCAACAATTAAGGAATAAAAGTAAAATGAACTAAATACATTATAATGGCATATAAATTTGAAATAAACGTGAATATTTTAATTTAGTTATGTCATCAAATCAATAAAATAATATTTCAAGTATTATTTTTTCACATTGATTGGTTCAATATAAGTAGCACTAAAGTAATACCATTAATTGTCAAATAAAAATATCAATAACGAAAAACAAGATCAGAACTTTTATTTTTTGCCAACTTAGAAAATAAAATTTACTGCATTATGTTTAAATATAAGAACGAGTATGTAAATCAAGGGAAATTTTGATCACTGACTATTTTTGGACGCGCTCATTGGGGACTATCCACTGTTTCAAAATTCATTGAAGAATAGCCAAAAATTCGCGCGCACACTTAAGCTCCATTAGCGTTGGAAAAATACTCCAGACTAGTCCATGACAAAATACTGGGGCTCTGAACAAAACTTGTTCAAAGCTCAAGTATTTTGTTATGGGACTGAAGCTTTATACAAAGTCCCATAACAAAGGTCTAGTCCCATAACAAAATGCTAGGGGCCTTGAACAAAACTTGTTTAAAGCCCCAGTATTTTATACTGGGGTTAGTTTACTGAAGCTTCCACTTGTTCAAAGCCCCAGTATTTATACTGGGATTTGTCCGGAGGTGGCTATTTCTCAGCGAATTTATTTTTCACGGCTACAAATCAATTAGTGCACGCCAAACAGGCCCCTACACGAAATTTTTAAGGGTTCTTTGCATTTTGCACCCTTGATGTATGTAGTGTTTTTCATTCGCATCCTATCCTATTTATTTTAGGATTTTGCACCCCAATCTCTTTATTCCTTTGCAAAAACATGAGAAAGGTTATTTGCTTTGTTACTTATAAGGGTAAAATTAAAAAATATGAGAAAGGTTATTTGCTTTGTAACTTATAAGGGTAAAATATGAAACATATAGTTCAAATATCCCTAAAATTAATTTAGATATGCAGGAGATCAAAGAGGACCTCTTTCCGCCATCTCCCACATGTTGCATGAGATTTAAATAAGCCTCGACAGAAAATACGATCTTCATTAATATGTATAGTAGTTGTGGAAAGATGAAAAAAAATAAAAAGAAAATGATGTTCAAGCAAGCAACGACTCCATTTATGTGACCAATTTGCAACTTGTTAATCTTAAGCCATATTTAGGAGCACATGATTGCAGGCAGCGTAGAAAGTGGCTAAGACTGAATATCAAACAGTGTATTTATGATGAAAGAGCACTAAGCCAAAAGCATATCTATAGACTAAGAAAAAAAAAGATAATTTAGAATACAAAGAACGAAGTGATAGTTGATTGAAAAAATTCTCTCTCTACACCATGACCGCAGTGCACATTAGATAACGTACACTGCCCGTGAACCACCATGGCCAGAGGGAAGAAACCGCATGGATGGCCAGGCAAAACACCGGCAGTAACCATAGGTAGCTCTGTGAGTAGTAGAGTTACATCAGAAAGCCAAAGGAACACACTATAACACCAGTGATGACTCCTTCTGGATCGATAATTGGGATCCAAATTCTTAGTAATCAAGCATCTATGAGCATAGCGAAAAGATATATAATGGATAATAATAGTCAATTAAAATCTGGATTGACTATTCCCAAGCAGATTGACCAAAATGAACCTAAGTTCTTAGTTCAAGAAACAACGTCTTAGCTCAAAACCTAGTAGAAGAAAAGGAGATTCATGTGAATAATGCGAAAACATACTGGAATTCTTTGTTTACTGCTAATCGAGCATCGATTAATGGTATTCACCTCTCGTATATCACTCCAAAAGTTGCGGATGGAAACATAGTAGTGGAGCTTGATAAACAAGAGGTAACCGGAGAAACATTAGGGTGGAAATGTGCAATAATAGCTTATGTAGTTGGTGATTTACCAAGGTATAACCTCATGACAAGCTATATGACTCAAAACTGGACTGGAGTTTTGGCTCCAAATCTTTACATACATGAAAATGGTTACTATATGATCAAATTCAGCTCCGTGGTGATTTAAGTAAGGTGTTCACTTCTAGTCCTTATAGCATAAATAACAGGCCTATTATACTGAAACAATGGATCCCCAATTTTGATATATATGTTGAATTCCTAACTGAAATTCCATTATGGGCAAGATTTCCTAGGATTCCTTTGAACTGTTAGAGTTGTGACTCACGGAGCATAATTGCAAGTGCAGTAGATGTACATATTTTTGCAGATGAGCGCACCTCAAAATAATCTAGGATATCTTATACTAGAATGTTAATGGAGGTTAATGTTACAAAATAACTACCAACTGAAGACATTGTGATGGATCCTTTTGGTGAGACCTTCAAGCAAGCAGTAGAGTATGATTGGGCTTCCACCTATTGCACAAAATGTTGTCAGATAGGTCATGATTGTAAAGAGTACAAAATTTTGGACAACCAAAAAGGAGAAAAAAAACAAATGGAAAAAAACAACCAGCTCAAATATGGACCAGAACAGGCAAGATGTATATAAGAAATGAGTTGGAGCAGATCAGTAATGTTGCAAATCAGGGAGAGAATCTTGAGAATCAGTAGCTGGTGATACAAGGCGAGAAAGTAGAACACAATGAAGGTGTAATAGGCAGTTAGCAAGAAGTAGAGCTGAATGGTCAAGTTGAACAGAACAATCCAGTGTACCTGGATAAAGGGAAAGTTATTGAGTTTCAGTTCCCTAACAATAGCCCAAAGAGTTACCTGGCAGATATGACCAACAGAACAGAGATACCCACTCATAATGGATTTGAAATACTGCAAAATAGAGTCAAATGGATGCAGGAGGCAAAACCTGTTTATATGAATATTTTAGCATGGAATGTGAGGGGTGTGAATAAAAGATACAAGCAGAGTTTCAGCTCCCTAAAAATGGCCCAAAGAGTTACCTGGCAGATATGACCAACAAAACAGAGATACCCACTTATAATGGATTTGAAATATTGCAAGAACAGAGTCAAATGGATGTAGGAGGCAAAACTCGTTTATATGAATATTTTAGCATGGAATGTAAGGGGTATGAATAAAAGATACAAGCAGAAGGAGCTATGTACATATTTTCATACGAATAAGAGAAAAATTGTAGGTCTTTGTGAAACCATAGTCAATCAAGGTACGTAGGTCAGAAAAGGCTGGAAGCATACTACCAATCATAAGGGTGCTGAGAATGGGAGAGTGTGGCTTGTCTAGGATACGAGGTACTTCTAAGTAGATATCCATTAGAATGATGCTCAATATATGCATGCCTATGTGAAAAGCAGAAATACTCAACTAGTAGGATACATAAAAGTGATATATGCTTACAACACTATAGAGCAGAGAAAGCCTTTGTGGAAAAAATTGAAGAAATTATCAAGTAATATGTCTGCACCTTGGATGATATGGTGTGATTTTAATGCCCCTCCGCATATTCAGGATATAAAATATGGGAGCCCAGTTACCTTAGCTGAAATCAAGGATTTTGCTGACTATGTAGAATCAGCAGAATTACATGAACTAGACCGGAAGGGGGAACTCTATACCTGGACTAATAATCAAAGATGTGGGGATGAAGTGTATACCAGAATTGATATAGCACTTGCTAATGACCTATGGATGCAGTCATATAGCCATTTGCAGGTGGAATATAGCCTACTCATATATCTGATCATGCTCATATGGTGATTAGAGTGGCACCTATGCAGCAGGCTAAAATCATCTCATTTAAATTCTTTAATGTCTGGACTGAGAATGATCTATTTATCAGCATAGTGAAGCAAGGATGGGATGGCAACCTAGACCGGTGGAGTACGAGGAACATCTGGTTGAAGCTCAAAAAGCTGAGGCCTATGTTCAAATAGCTAAACAGAGAGGAATACATAGAAAGTGCAAGAAAGGACCTGCAAATGATACAGTAGAAAATGCAGAACCTGTATACAGATGAAATAGCAGAAAAAGAGAAGTTGAGCCTGATGAATTTAGAGAAATTGATCATGACAGAGGAGAGAATTTTGCATCAGAAGTTCAGGGCCAACTGGATAAAACTTGGAGATGCCAACAACAAGTACCTTTCAGCAGTCATGAAAGAGGGATGCCAAAGAAAGTACATCAATGTACTAACAGACTCTACTGGAAGAATTCTAACAGATCCAATTGACATAAAGAGTGAAGTGATCAATTTTTACAAGTGCTTGATGGGAAGCAAAGCTGCTTCATTATGTGCAGTGAACAAGTTGACTATGAGGAGGGGTCCCACATTATCTCAGATACAACAAGTTCACATGTGTAGTGCTATAATGGTGCAAGAAATAGATGCAGGATTACAAACTATTGGGGATGATAAAGCCTCATGGGTGGATGGGTACAATGCTCATTTCTTCAAGAGAGCGTGGCCAGTGATCGAGCAAGCTATACAAAGCAGTGCTGGATTTGTTTGAGAATGCCAACCTATTTAAAGCTGTTAATTGTGCACGCTTGACATTACTCCCTAAAGTGGCCCAACCAACAAGTGTCAAAGAATATAGACCCGTAGTTGCTACACTTTGGTGTATAAGATAATACCTAAAATTCTGGCAGCAAGTTTGCAAAAAGTCATGCCTTATATCATTTATGAAGCCTAGTCTAGTTTCATTTCTGGGAGGAAAATAGCTGATAACATTATCTTGGCTCATGAACTTGTCAAAGCATATACAAGAAAGGAATATCATCAAGAATGATGCTGAAAGTTGATTTGCAAAAGGCTTATAACTATGTGGAATGGAGCTATTTGGATCAGATGATGGAGTGCCTAGGCTTCCCTAAAATATTCATGAAGTGGATCAGGAGCTGCGTTACTACAGTAAACTACACTATCAACATCAATGGAGAGTTCACAGAATCATTTGAAGCAACTAAAGGGCCCAAACAGGGAGATCAAATATCTCTATACTTATTTGCCATTGCTATGGAGTGCCTAAGCAGGGAATTAGAAGGCTTAGCAAAAGACAGTGGTCATAAGTTCCATGCAAAATGTGCTAAGCTGAAGCTTACTCACCTTAGCTTTATAGATGATCTAATTCTATTTGCAAAAGGTGAGCTAAGCTTAGCAAATGCACTACATAAATGCTTTATGGGGTTCATCAAAGCATTAGGACTGAAAGCCAACCCTGGGAAGAGTTCTTTTTACTTTTGAGGAGTGGATCAAATAGCTCAACAAGAAATACTGAATCATATTGGGTATATTCAAGGAGAACTACCATTTAAATATCTAGGAATCCCATTAGATATTAGGAAACTGAAAACATTTCAATGGCTCCCTTTGGTGGAGAAATTATTGCAAAGATCACAGCCTGGACAGCAAAGAAACTCTCTTATATTGGGAATATCCAACTGGTCAAATATGTGTTATTTGGAGTGCAGGCATACTGGGCACAACTATTTGTGCTACCAACAAAGATCATAAAGCTAATTGAAACCCATTGCAGAAGCTACATATGGTCAGGTACTGGCACAATTTTTTTTTTTAAAAAAAAAACTAATTGCTTGGGATAAGCTATGTTTACCTAAGTCTGCATGAGGTATAGGGATGATTAATTTGAAACTATGAAACAAAGTAGCAGTTACAAAGGTGTGTTGGGATCTTGCAAGTAAAGCAGATAAAAAATATGGATAAAATAGATCCATACATACTGCATCAAGAGTCACCTGATAGAGAGGGTCAAGATACCTGCATATCTTACTTGGATGGTGAGAAAAATCATGTTAGCTAGAGATCATCTGCAGTATACAGTAAATTTTAAGGCAACATCAGCGAATCTAATCAAGCACTGTTATCTGCAACTAATAGGAAACCAACCAAGAGTTCACTGGAAAGCACTCACGTTCCAGAATTAGGCAAGGCCTAAGGCTGTGTTCAGTATGTGGTTGCTCCAACACAATAGACGTCTTACCAAAGATAGGCTTCTAAAGTGGGGAATGAATGTTGATGATGAGTGTGTAATGTGTGGTAATGCAAGGGAGAATAGAGATCACATTTTCAAGAGTGCAATTATACAAGGCAGGTATGGCAAAGACTACTAGTATAGCTGGAAAGTCAAGCTCCAGCTAATATGAATTGGCAAAACTTTCTGTTGGGGTTGTGAATGGAAAAATACACCACAAGCACCTTTTTATGGAAAAGATTTTACACCTTTTCATCACAAACATATATATGGGCTATAAATATGAGGTCTTCTCTCACATTTTATACACACTTTGATAGGAAAAATTTGAAACACATTCCTCTCGCATGCATTGTTTTATAAAATAATAGTCAGTCAGTGTCGTGTCGTGTGATTTGCAGTCGTTGAGTAATTCGCTAGCACACCGACATTTGAGGTACCGCTACACCGGTGACGGTAAATCCGTTCTATTCTGGGAGGAAATAATCTGCAACCTCGGGTACTGGAGGGGATTAAGTTCCTTAAGGAAACATTGTGAAGTCAGTAGACTCAAATTTTGTTCATCGTTCGTCTCCTTAATTTTATTTTTGCATTTTCTATTTCAGATTATATTCTTGAATGCAAAATTTCTAACAATCTTAAGGAACTTTATTATATGCAGTGTTCATGAGAGTTGATGAATCTGCAAACATTGAAGTAGGAACCTTGGTCCATGCTAATGTTTGGCGGATTGCAGAAGATTAAGTATAAATCAAGAAGGTGATTTCTTTTAATTCTTCTAATTTGTTTAATACTTAAAAAAATGTTGCTTTAGTGGTTCAAGGTTCGGTCTCTGCTGTTGTTAAAGTCGGAAGAAAAAGTAAGTATATACATGTGCTAATATCTGAATCGTTGCAACAATTGTCTCTATCAAAAGACATATTGTGTAAAAGGTGATATTCTGGTGGTATATTGTGTAATCATGATATAAAACACAAGGCTAAGGAATCGATCAGATAAAAGGTATGTAAGGTTGACAACAGCATTCAAGTTTTCAATTGAAAAATATATTTTTTATTATGGTAGTTCCCATATAACCCATGCATATTAATTAATTTGGAATATATGAAATAAATTTCCTTGTGAGAAAATATTTCGTTCAGACACAAGTATACGTGGGGCTGCTGATCTCGTTCTGGATCTCTTCTCTATCAGAAAAGTATATTTCCTTCTTAGAAAATTGAAGAGCGAAGCAGCTTAATATATTGGCGTCGCCTAATATTTTTGTTCATGTAGATTAAAACTTTTGTGGTTTTCTACTCATATTTTGGACACTAAAATCTTCGTAGTTTTCTACTCCTATGTTGGATATTAAAACCTTCGTGGTTTTCTACTCCTCAGTTAGAAGATTAAAAGTTTCACCGTTATAATAAATTAGTTTGAAGATTAAAAATTTCACCGATTAATTTACTCTGTTTGTATCACGTTCCAACAAAACTGTAATGAGATCAATTCTATTTCTGAAGTGGGTTCTCTGTACCGAGATATGCACTTATAATACTCCCTCCGTCCCAATTTATGTGGCGGTGTTTGACTAGGCACGGAGTTTAAGAAATAGAAGTTGACTTTAGAAATGGTCAAATTTACCCTCGAAAAAGTAAAAGAGAAAAGATTGGAGTAATAAAAAAGTTGTTGGTGACTTTAAAGTAAGTAGGGCCCAATAGGGGTAAAATAGAAATAGTGCATTAAATAGTTGACAAATAAGGAAATGTGACATTCATTTTGGAACAGACCAAAAAGGAAAGTGTGACACATAAATTGGGACAGAGGGAATAATAGAAGTGATGACTGTGCTTTAGGAGATAGAGATTTTTCTATTGATGGAATTGTGATTGATTTGGCTAATGTGTACTTTGAGTGAAGGCACTGGTCAATTTTACAACAGAAGTACATTTCCAATTCATGAGCCGTTTCATAAATCCATCATCCCCCCACTATTTGTGAAAAGTCTTCGCCATTTGTAGTGGATTTGAAAAGGTGTGATGCCGGTGAAAAGTCCTTATGGAATGGATTTAATGTAAACCCAAAACAAAAGAAAGGTAGTATACTTTGTTTTGTTTTTAAATAAAACGTTGACGGTCAAAGTACAGGCAAAAGGAACAACTCTGAGGAAGGGCATGATTACTTAGTCAACGGAGATAAAGTACATTCAAGCCAATGAAAATCGAAACCATCGCATACGTTGAGAGCGGCTTCGTGTTTGGATTGTTCAATTAGTTTGTTCAAATCTGTGATACAAATGAGTGATGATTCAAGGCTTGGACCAATAAAACGAGGTTGTGTTTTCCTTCACTCAATTTATAAGTCATTTGTTATTTCCTACCCTTTATGTTTTTATGAAATCATTTTCATATATGTTAGGGTAAATGATTCATTGTGATAATCATGATATAAATGCTCAAATTTGAAATGACATAAGTACTTAATATACTAATAATTTGTCATGTTTGTGAAATAATGTTTACTTTCAAGGTTTTTGGAGATAATTGTCTATATGAACTGTTCAATAAACATAATTACTTCCTGAAAGTCATGATTACATGTTGAGATATTGAGAAAATGATATTTATATTGATATCATTTTGTTTGAAGAGGCTAAATAAAATTGATGTCTTATTTTATGAGAAATGTACTTTGACATTTCTATAGTGTATCTTGGCAATATAATGTTAATTTGCTGGAGTGGCCTCTGCTATTATTAATTATGGAGAGAAAGAGGGGAAAAAATAAAACGATTCCTTAAAAGAAGATGCCACATCACGTTAAGGTATGACCAAAAATGGAATGAAATTTCTGTCATTCCAATTCTATTGGTATTCAGAATTCCTTAAAAGAGTGGAACAAGAGGCTTCTAAAGAGTGGAATTGAAAGAAGGATGAATCTCCTCATAAAAGTGTCTGGCAATTACACTGCAACACTTGTGCGAAGTGTTACATAAACTTGTTCGTGAAAAGGGACACTGTAGAATTTCTTTTAAATCACGTGAAGTGACCTTGGACGAGGATATAATTCACAAGAAAAGTTTTATGGAACTTCTTGCTACGTTTAATACTTGGATTTGCTTCCCAGATTAATAATTGTGTGATTATAATGCTGAATTGGAACCAGATTCTACACCAAGCCAAAAACATGTGATTGCTGCAATAGCATTCAAAACATTACAGTTGCAAAAAGACCAAAACAGTGCAAATATTACAGCTGCAATAAGACCAAAACAGTGCAATAACAAGTCATACTAACAATAACGCAATTAAGAACAAGCCAATTGAGATCAAGTCTTCTCAAGTCATGTGGCTTTCAAAGCCAAAACAAGTAACAACATCCAAAATAAACAAGGATATAGAATGGTTAATAATAGCTAAGAATATGAGATATAAAAGTGATCATGCTGTTTCTGAGCTCTTTATTTAATCAAACAATATGACTTTGAGTTTTATAAATATGTCATACGAAATATTTGAAATGTGGGGACGTTTAACTTATACATGATAAAAATCAATGTTAGATTTAATGTCTATATTATTTTTGAAGAATTAGATATGGTTCTTTTTTCGAAACCCTACGAATCCCTAGTGGATATTGATATGGTAGTTTGTGAATTCATAACTAATGATATTTTAGAGCGACTAGTTGATGGCACTGCCAATTCAAAAATTGGACATGTACCTTTACAGAAACTGGTTGTATCTTTCATGAAAAAGTATCACTTCAAGGTTGTGACGTTTCATGAAATGACGAGTTGGTTGAAAGATAACGTTTTGTTGGTCTATAAAGCGGTACATCAACTATTGATATAAATGATAAAAATCCATATCAAGTTGAATTTAAGCGGCAAACCAACCAATGACAAATATGAGATCCATGTTGAGGTAGATTTATATAATGATTGAAGGTTCTATAATTTGAGTATCAAATAAATAGCAAGGGGAAAATGGTTGAGAAATAAATTAAATGTTAAAAGGTTGTGGCCACAACTGTTGCAATCATTTCAAGCTATTGATATAGTGATGCTATATTAAGAGTAGTCAATAATCGCTCTATGATGGAAGTTGAGCTCATAGCCTTAATCAAGACTAGTGAAATAGTAAATGGATACGTAATTCATGAAAGATGTTCCATTTTGACCCAAGCTGTTGACATCAATTTGCATACATTGTATTAGTCAAGTTGTAATTAGAAGGGCTGGGAACGTTATGTATAACGGGAATAATCATCACATACAACAAAGACATAAAACCGTTAGACAACTACTCTCTAGGAGGAATTATCAATATTGACTCCGTAAGATCAAGTGATAATATGTTGGATCCACTTCCAAAAAGGCCTAACTAGAGAGAGAGTTGAGGTCATCGAAGGGAATGGGACTATGGCCGAGGACAAGTCATCACGACGGTAATTCTACCTAAATGACTGGAGATCTCAAGAACTAGGTTCAAGGAGAATACAAAGTTGTGCATGACGGTTCAACATTGTCAATTTAAAATTTTGGTCCATTCTCGTGATGAGACAATGTTCACGTACCAAGGATAAAGCGTCAAAGGCGTTTTTTAATGATTATCTAAGTTTTATATGGAAATTAGCAAATAGTGTACATCTACAAGATTACACGTTTAGAAATCACTTATGTAAGTGTGAAGTGGAAGCCGCTTCAAGGAGAATTATGTAAGGCCAATTCTCTACGCACTTATGAAACCAGGCAGTGTTCATGGCTGAAACGAACACAATAATTAGAATAGAAAGACGGTAAAGGATTAATTGTGTGACATACGTTCTCTAAGTATACACTAAAGTTCAACGGTTCAAAGATATCAAATCTACCGATTGACCGAGTATATCCGATGTATGTTCAGTAAAGTTCAAAGGGAAACCCACTTATCCTGATACAATTAATTCTTGTTCCGAATCACACAGTTTTGTTCATGCATGTTTTCCTTCTTGTAGCCATTCCCCATTCATGTGGGGGGTTATTGGGGCCGTGAATGGAAAAAACATCAGAAGTACCTTTTCATGGAAAAGGTTTTACACCTTTTCATCACAAACATATATTGGCTATAAATATGAGGTCTCCCCTCACATTTTATACACACTTTAATAGGAAAAATCTGAAACACATTCATCTCTCATGCATTGTTTTATAAAACAAAAGCCAGTCAGTGTCGTATCGTGTGATTTACTGCCGTTGAGTAATTCGCTAGCACATCGGCATTTGAGGTACCGCTGCACCGGTAACAGTAAATCCGTTCTATTCTGGGAGGAAATAATCCGTAACCTCGGGTACTGGAGAGAATTAAGTTCCTTAAGGAGACGCTGTGAAGTCAGTGGACTCGAATTTTATTCATCGTTCGTCTCCTTAATTTTGTTTTTGCATTTTTTATTTCAGATTATATTTTCGAATACAAAATTTTTGTTTTTGCACTTTCAAGCATGGATAGTGACAGTGACCAAAGGGAGAACGAGACAAGCAACACCGCTCAAGATACTATATGCAGAATATACTCATGCTATATGGATGGAAAGAAACACCATGGTCTTTTAGAAGAAAGAGAAAGATTGGCAGATAGTGGCAAAAAGTATAGCTTATACCACCTGTGTTCAAGCTCCAAGAGATATTCAAACAGTGTTCGACTAACTTAGTTTTCTAGTGTCATTAACAAGTTAGAATTGTAATCAAGTGAGGATGAGAGTTAATTTTGAAGGATGAAGCTGCTGGAGTCTAGCAGCTAGTTTTGTAATTATATTACTTTAGTGATTAATAAAAGTTGTTAGTTAAAACAAAACGTAAAAATTGATGGTTACACTCTCTATCACTCAAAAAGTATAGATAGACCACACCAAGATGATTGATTGGTTTGCCTTTGCCAAGACATCATACAAGAAGGCTGCATAAACGTGAAAATAAGAGAAATTTCTTTCTTAATTTACACGATCCAAAGGATATCTTTCCTTCTCAACTGATCAATGTAACATTTAATTTCTTTTTCACCAAATATGGAGATTGACTTTGGATATGAGTTTTGGGAATTTTTGCGCAGCTCCTTTTCAGTAATACACCCATCAATCAAACTGTATGATTTCCTATTTAGCCCTCATGAATAACAAAAGAAATGGCGTTTCTCATGTTTTTGCAAAGGAATGAAGAGATCGGGATGAAAATCGCTAAAATAAATAGGATAAAGTGCGGAAAAAAAGATTGCATACATTAGGGTGCAAAACGAAAACAACTCAAAAATTGATTAAGCGTATAATTTATCCTTGTCTCATGATTATTAATTGTATCACAAAATATTATTTAATTCATTAAATTTTAACTAGAATGACCAGATAGCTTTAATTTATTATCATAAGCCATATAATTAGGATAATGTAAGAAAAAAAAGGATAATAATCGTTAATGTTGCATGTCTCTTTATAAAATGGTAACAAAATATTTTTAAAAATAAAGGTAGACACAATATAAAAAAGCAACGTTTTATGACTATATGATTCCATGCTTTCTATCTTTCTTGTAAATAGTAGTTAAATTTTAAATTGAAAAATAACAAATATAACCGACACTAAGGTACGAAAGATTCTTGAATATAATAAACCATTTTAATCTATCTGAACATGTTTGACATGATACAAAGTTTAATAAAAAAAGAAAAATTTTTGAAACTTATTGCCTAAAATAAGTCATTAGTATTTTTTTGGACATAAATCATTTCATTAAGGGTACTGTGGTAAACTTAGTTTAGGTATTTCCAAATTTAGAAAGAGATCATTCTTTTTTTTAACGGGCTAAAGAAGAAATATGTTCACATAAACTGAAATACAAAGAGTAAAAAAAATTAACTAATCAGGCAAGTGTTGTGCACGAGAAATACAAATCTAGTATGTATATATTTTTTTAGTGGACCTTTCCTAATATTTCTCAAAGTTTTTGTGTGAATTGATCACTTTTGAACCTGGTATTGTAGTTTGCGCACTTTTTTTTTTCATGGTATTGAATTTTTGAGCATATTCATTAAAGGTGTTTTTGTCTTTTCCCATACTAGAGTCAGTTGCTTTAACTGCTTCGGCTCATTTTCCTACAACCAACGACAACCTCCGGCTAGTGGCAATCGTCGATGTTTCTAAAGAGTTTTCTCCGGTGACCAATGCCTTTTAGCTCTAGTCCAGATTTTAGTGCTCCTATGTGTCCTGATTCAAGGTGAATGGTTCATGGGTTTAACATCTCGACCATGGCGATGTCGGCGTCAACTCGATTATAAGCTTCAAAAATTATGGTGGTGTTTAACGTCATGTTTCCCTCCACGAACGACCCCTTCTGCCATGAAAACCCCATCGATGGTGCACAAATGTGCTCGTGTCTCCACAGCCAATGCTCTGCCAACACGAGCAGCCTCAACTGCATGGTGATTTTTTCTTTCCTAAGCTCCAATCCATAGATGGCTTGGCGTGTGAAGTCGACAGAGACAAGAACGGCGGTCGGCGTGGCAGGTGAGTTGGACGGAGGTCCGATGAGGTTTTGATGGAAACTAAAAATGACATTTAATTCTAAAATATATTATCTAAAAAAAGATCGATATTCTTTATTCCTTGGCAAGATTCAAAAGTGATGACGATTTGGTCTCAATTATTTGTAAAATGCATGTAGTATTTTGCTCACACTATGAATAAATGATACCACATTGACCTTATGTTATGTTTTCCTTTGGGTTTTGTATATGAGCAAAGTGATAACGATTTGACCTCATTTATTTATAAAATAGATAGAGAATTTTGTCTCATAAATACGGACAAATTATCCTGGATTTATATTTTCATATGTATTTTTATTGATGAATATACAACTTGGCCTTATTTCTTTGCAAAATGAAGATAATATTTTGCTTATGAATAAGTGAGAATGGATTGTTGTTATTTCTAAATAATAGACATATTAGCCTGGATTTCTCCTTTTTGCGGAGCAATGTCATTTTTGTAATAATGGCTTCACTAAATATAAAAACTGCCGTGGAATTTTTGAATTATGGCTTCATCAGATATAAAGGACAGGTGAATTTTTGTAATTAGGGCTTTATTATTTGAAAAGTGTGGTGACATTTTTATAATTATGGAAAGTGCTCTTTTTTTAAAGGTCATATGTAAAATGATCATAACTTTAAGACCATGTGTAAATTGTAATACCCCAGCTAAGAATTAAGTGTCCCACATCGGCATAACACGCGGCAGATGCTGGGTACATAAGTTAACTAGCCTTAGACCCTAGTGACGCGTTTTAAAGCAGTGCGGACCTACGCCCAAAGCGGACAGTATCACTAGCGGGCTTGTGCTGTTACAAATGGTATCAGAGCCACTCCGTGTCAGCCTTGTCGATGTGGGACAGAGTTCAGCGCTGAGTCCCAGGTACGCGGGGCAAACCTCAGCGAGGACGCTGAGTCTATAAGAGGGGGTGTATGTAACACCCCAGCTAATAAATGTCCCACATCGGCATAACACAGGAGTGATCCTGGGTATTTAAGTAAACATGCCTTAGACCCTAGTGACACGTTTTAAAACCGTGGGGGCTAGGCCCAGACCGGACAATTTCTATAAATCAACCATAATTCCTAGGTAAAATTTTAAATCTTTTTATACTCCTATTTGTTTTGGCTTCTCATGCAGTAAGAATTTAACATCGTAGCCAGTTTATTTAACATCGTAGCCAGTTTATATCGCGTTAAACGAGAATTAACCATCATTTGAAATTTTTTAGAAGAATATAATAACCATATTTAAGAAATACGGAAACGTTTCGATTTTTTTTCTTTTGGGATTTTGAACTAAAATTTTCAAAATCCCATTAAAATTTTCTGAGGAGTGCTAATATGAAGTCTTAGAAAATTTTACTAGGACTGAAAATTTTTAGTTCAAATGTCCCAGGAAAATTATTAGGACTTCAACTATGAAGCTCTAGTAAAATTCCCTAAAACTTTGAACTAAACCCCAACAAAATTTTGCTGGGGTTTAGTTTAAATTCTTAGAGTTTTTTCATGTGACTAGTTTTAAATAAAATGCTTATTTTAATCTATACCTTGTGATATCTTGGGAAGGTGTACATATGCATAAGATCACCCAGAGCAAAACTTATGTCACTATTGGGCTTTCTGTACCTTTTTTTTTAGGGGAATTTACACCCCATACCCATAGAATCAAAATAATTATTTATTTTTACCTATTTTAAACCCAATATCACTCTATACCCATCTGAAGTAAAAGTATTACCCGTCTACTCATCCAGAGCAAAAATATTACGCTACTACCCATTTATTTAAAATCAAAAAACCCAAATCAATTTCATAATCTTTTTCTATCCCTTCATATATACTTTCTCTTATTTCCTCTCTCTTCTTCTCTTCTCCCATTTCAAAATTCTCTCTTTCGTTCTCTCCCATATTCATGAATTTCACTTTATGTATTTGTTATCGATGCGATCAAGGATTCACCAGATCAGGCTACTCCCTGCTTGATAAAATCATCGTCGGATCAAGTGCATCATTGTCGATGAAGGATTACTGATGCCGGGCAAATTGGCCTAAACGACAACCATCAAGAACCAAGCTTGAAGAGCACAAAGGTTGCAAGTCAAGGCCTTCGGATGAGGGTTCGAGAGCGAATTGAAGCCATGGACTTGAGCACGCTTGAGGGAGGACCGACTACGGGCAAAGGAGGAACACTTAGAGTCCATTTTGAGCCGTATCCATACCTCCCAGGAAGAGGCGGAGCGCCTCCCCAAAGAGGCGGACCGCCTGCCAAAGTCCAGAAGGCTGCACAGCAAGAGGCGGAGCGCCTCCCCCACTGAGGCGGACCGCCCCTCACTGAAGGGCCCTGAGGCGGAGCGCCTCCCCCAATGAGGCGGAGCGCCTCCCCCTGTAAGCTTAGACGGGATTTTGTGTAAAGTTCCATTTTTGCCCTTAAGTGGCTTGTATTGTTATAACCCACTTTGGGGGTGTTTTAGACATTTACTTTAGTCTTAGAAAGGGCCTATAAATAGAGCCCTTAGGTCTTCATTTCATTTTTAGAAAACCTTGAATGTAGAATGATGAATTTCTTGAGTGAATCTCAATGAAGAACCCGTGAGCGGGCATGATTTCACTTGGTGGATTCCAAGTTGAACATCGAAACCTCTTTGATCATTCTATTTGCAAGAGCCGGGTGCCTCTTGAGGGTAGTTGCATAGTATAGGTGATCCTTGACTTCACCCGGGGTGTATCGAGACGAGTTCCTCGGTGCTACTTAGGTAAACGTTCAAGCCTCGTCTTGCTCTTTATCTCGATATCTTCATCGATATCGCCTATCTTGTTTTAGCTTCCGCATTTTCATATCGTTTCTAGCTTCCGCTCATTTTTCCCTGCATCAGTTGGTATCAGAGCACGGCTAGGCTTCGTTCTTACGAATCCTCGGTCTTGTTCTTATTGTGGTTGTGTTTATGTTTTTGTTCTTGAAGATTTGAAGAAAAAACAAAAAAAATTGAAAAAAGTTGAAAAGTTGAAAAAATTTAGTAGATCGGGTTAGATTTGATTCCCCAAGCGTTTAAATGTATTGGGGATTGTTCTATATTGTTAACCCGTTGATTTGATACCCTCATAACATGTTTTGGTGTTACGGATTGAAAATCGAAATTCTTGAAATCCCAAATTCTTGAAAACTTTGAAAATTTTGCTTCAAAACTTGAATCAATCTTGTTGTTGGTTGTTTGAAGTTAAAAGCTATTGGGGATTGTTTATCATAGTTGAATACACCATTGGGTATCATTAGAATTGAGTAACGGGTTGAAATCGTTGGAAAATTTGGGTGCAAAAAGCCAAAAACTCGTAGTTGAAAAAGTTGCAGCTTCAGCTTTAGGCGGACCGCCTCACGATTTAGGCGGACCGCCTCACGATTTAGGCGGACCGCCTCAGCAAAAGTCCTTCTCTGGACTTTGGTAGGCGGAGCGCCTCCCCCTCTGGGCGGAGCGCCTCCCCCTGTTACTTGTTTCCGGGTAGTTTTTTCGTAGGTTTTCACTTGTTGTTTGCCTCCGGGCTTCTTGGTTAGTGTTTCTAGGGTAATTGGCTTACTCGAAAGACACTAACTCTTGAGCGTATTAGGACATTCGTGCCTAGAGGAGAGTAGAACTCAAAGAAGCCTCATAGAACATTTTTGCTTCAAGTGCTCACTCATATAGCCGTTCGTCCATCGAGTCCCATCGATTCCACTCACCCCGAAGAGTATTTGGTTCGTGTGACTTGAGTGGTTATTGAGGTGGTTGTTCAACTACGAGGAAGCCTTTGAAATCAAGCTTGAGTGATCCTACCACCCACTAAATTGAGTGTACCCGAGAAACATTCCAAAGGTGAGGGAGCGAGTGAGGTTTTTACTCTAACCTCTTTCTCTTGTCTTTAATTTTTGTAGGTACATGGCCGGAGACGTATACGATACCGTTGAGGTACCGGTAAGCACTTTGGTCAACCTCTTGGCCGAGGTGAGATCCATAAGCTCGAGGTTTGATCGCCTCATAGAGGAATGGACCCCGAGTGTCCAAAATGATACCGAAGGGGGTACTAGTGATGAAGTGTTGGGCAATCCCCAATCGTTGGGCACTCCCCAACAAGTGGGCATTCCCCACAACTTGGGCATTCCCCAAGTAAATGTAACTACTCACTCTAGGAGTAAGTCTACTACTCCTATGAGCCAACCAATGGCAAATGAGGGAGTTGGGGAAGGTGAGCGAGGTGATGACATTCTTGGACCTCATCCCCACACACTTGCACATGAGAGAGAATTGAAAGAAAGAAGAGGAGAGGAAAAACAAATTGAGAGTGAGGGCACCCTTCTTCCTAACCCTATGTTATCTTCTTCTTCTTGCCATAGCTTTTGTGTAGGTACTCTCGGAGGCGAGCTAGTGGAGCCTAAACCCTTTGCCTTGGAAGGAAGACAAGAGGACGGAGAGCATCATTGTGAACTTCGTGATGAAGGCATTGAATGGGACACTTCAAGCTATGTGAGTGCTCACGGGAGCAACTCAAATGTAAGTGTTACCTTCCCTTCTCATGAACATGTTGATCCCTTGTCTTGTAGCGACTCAAAGCTAGTTGTTGCTTGTAATGCCAATATTGACCTTGCAACTAGTGAAGAGTCTAATGGTCAACTTGTGTTTACGTGTGACCTAGTAGAGAGGAATGAAACGCCACATCATGATGTGAGCCCGGTATTCAAAGAACCTCTCTCTAGTGGAAATATGTTAGTTGACCTTGCTTGTGAACCTTGTTATGACACCCCACCCATATTTGATAAAGGGGAAGATGAGTTATGTGACTCTACCCTTGTTGGTATAATTGATTTTGGTGGATTTGTGTGTCGTAGTAAGGATGAAAGTGACCTTGAGGAGTCCAAATTGCATGAATTGGACAAGATTGTCTATGATGACTCCTCAAGTGAGAGCGAAGAACCTAGCTTTGATACGTCACCTTTGCTTGACCTTGAGAATGGGATGCGTACTTTTACTAATCCTTTGTTTGAGGGCACCCCTATTGGTTGTGGTGAGTTGTATCGAGCTAGAGTTGGGAATGAGTATGAACCTCCGTGGTGTGAGGGATTTGATCCCATAGACAACTCTTTGTTTGAAGCTTCGAGTGAGGTAGATGATTCTTCTAGTGACCCTACTCTTGTTGGTTTGGGTTATGATGATGAAGAGGCCATTATTAATGCCTCCCTTGAGAGTTTATCATGTGAGGAGGGTTGTCTCGTGGATGAAATTGGAGGTGAGGAGGTATCTCTTAGTGTGAGTATGAGAGCTCTTAAGAAGGGGAGTGGGGTAATTGATGCTAATTGTGCATTGCACTATTTTGCCTATCCCATCCCGCATGTTAACCACACTTTGAGAATTGAGCATGCCGAACCCATTGTGCCACACTGTGAAAGCATTGCGTTAAAGGTTTGGCGTGTCGATCATGAGCTTAGGGGTCATAGGAAACTTGATTGTGTAATCTTGAATATTCTATGTCCTAATGATCTCTTTGCTTGTTATGGTTGTGAGTGCTTGTCATTGGTGAGCCAAGAACTTGTTGTCTCCTTGGGGGACATAAGCTTTTTGATTAGTATTGATACTTGGCTCTATCACAAGAGTGAATTTTCCACACCACTTGCCTTCACTCTTGTTAGACTTGCCTACTCGCATAGTGGGGAATCTTGGTGCACTAATCAACTTAGGGGTCGTAGGGAATTTGATAACTTGATCTTGCATATGCCATGCCCAATTAATCCCTTTGTTTGTTCTTGTGTTGAGTGCACTTCTTTGTTGAACCAAGTACTTGCTAGTTCCTTTGGGAACATGAGCTTCTTTGTTGCCATTGATACTTGGTTGTACCACAAGAGTGTGTTTTCCCACACTTGGCGCACTAACCTACTATTGTAGTAGGAGTTTTGTTTTTTTGTTTGTGCTTGTGTTTGATTGTAGGACTTGATGGTTTGATTTCGAGGACGAAATCCTTTCAAGAAGGGGAGGATGATGACGGGCAAATTGGCCTAAACGAAAACCATCAAGAACCAAGCTTGAAGAGCACAAAGGTTGCAAGTCAAGGCCTTCGGATGAGGGTTCGAGAGCGAATTGAAGCCATGGACTTGAGCACGCTTGAGGGAGGACCGACTACGGGCAAAGGAGGAACACTTAGAGTCCATTTTGAGCCGTATCCATACCTCCCAGGAAGAGGCGGAGCGCCTCCCCAAAGAGGCGGACCGCCTGCCAAAGTCCAGAAGGCTGCACAGCAAGAGGCGGAGCGCCTCCCCCACTGAGGCGGACCGCCCCTCACTGAAGGGCCCTGAGGCGGAGCGCCTCCCCCAATGAGGCGGAGCGCCTCCCCCTGTAAGCTTAGACGGGATTTTGTGTAAAGTTCCATTTTTGCCCTTAAGTGGCTTGTATTGTTATAACCCACTTTGGGGGTGTTTTAGACATTTACTTTAGTCTTAGAAAGGGCCTATAAATAGAGCCCTTAGGTCTTCATTTCATTTTTAGAAAACCTTGAATGTAGAATGATGAATTTCTTGAGTGAATCTCAATGAAGAACCCGTGAGCGGGCATGATTTCACTTGGTGGATTCCAAGTTGAACATCGAAACCTCTTTGATCATTCTATTTGCAAGAGCCGGGTGCCTCTTGAGGGTAGTTGCATAGTATAGGTGATCCTTGACTTCACCCGGGGTGTATCGAGACGAGTTCCTCGGTGCTACTTAGGTAAACGTTCAAGCCTCGTCTTGCTCTTTATCTCGATATCTTCATCGATATCGCCTATCTTGTTTTAGCTTCCGCATTTTCATATCGTTTCTAGCTTCCGCTCGTTTTTCCCTGCATCAATTACTTAGGTACTCGATTTCAAGTGATTCTAGTAATCTACTGCTATTAGCATTGTTTAACTATAGTTCAAAATCGACGTCGTCGTTCGACGGGGGATTTTATAGGTATGCTATTAAACTTAGAATTTTATTCAGTTATTTTGTTTCTGGTAATTGAACTTGTTGTGTTTGATTCTATAGGATTAATATAAGATGCCTATTTATTGTTTGATAAAATGTCACTACATAGATATTGTTACTTTACTAATAATGTTGTTTTACTATTAATTCTCTACATCTTTGAAAGATTTGATGTCATTTGGCAGTTTCTTTCTGAGCATGAATGATATTTTGGCTATATAATTTCTTAATTGGGAAAGAGGAAGGATTTGGAGAAATCACCCAGTACAAAGATCAAATTTTTTTTGTAGTGTGCTGCCTTCCTGGTTGTTCTCTGTGTAGTCGAAAATAATTTTACTGTAGGTGTTCGACAAGATGTTAAATACCATATTGCATAACTTTTGTCACTATGCAATTAAGCTTATGCTTATTACATACTACACTGCAAGTGTTAGTTACATGATATTTAGCTTGATGTCCACGTCTAGCTTATTATATATTCTGAATGAACTTTGTGAAGTAACTATTCAGATTTTGCACTCTTTTGACATGGATGTGTCTGGGCAATGAATGAACTAGATTTAGAGCCAGACACATCTTAAATGTGACGTGGGAGCTGGTTTAAATCGAATGTGATTGTTTTAGACATTATTAGTATTGGAAAGAAGACCACTTTTATGGTGTTTACTTTTTCAAGAACTCTGAATTTTACAAAAAACTTTTCACTTATACCATGATGGAGGGCGCTTTCAAATACCTTCTTCTGAACTTAGGACTGACATATTACATATTGTAGAAAATTTATGGTACTTCTTATCTGCCAGCAAGTGTCTGACTGTTTTGATTCACTTGGTATAAACAATTTCACAGGCGTTAACAAGTTCATTTGTGAATTGTAAGCATGAGGAGAAAAGAAATATTTATTATCATTTATGAGAGACTGTAGTCTTGTGGTGTGCCTTACTAACTAACTAGCACTATGGCATAACTGTAATATTGTGTCTTAACCACCGGTAACTATTATCGAGATAAATGAATGAAATCTACCTCCACTTTAGGCTTTTTACATGTCAGATATAGCTTATTAGGCATGGTTTAACTTTTATTTGAAGTACTTGATTTTCTTCCTAATTCATTTTCTAGTATAATAGCAGTTTCCTTTACTGTATCAAGAAGGCATTCAGAATGTCCTTTTCAATTGGCTTCGTATAATTGGCTGGACGATAAATGGTGCTTGCCGTGGAGTTATTATTTTCTTTTTATGTGTAACAACACTAGATCCTCAGGCCTTCAATGAGGATGGTAAAACTGGTTTCTATGCAATTGTAGGAGCAATTGTACAAGTATGGTTTCGGTTGTGAACTGTCGGATGGGGTTTCGGTTGTGAACTGTCGGATGGCTCTTGATGTAGGTTGTTTCACCTTAATTCAACACATCCTCATCTGGGATGGAATTGCTCGCTGGTATATTTTCCTTCTTATATATGGAGCAATGTCTACAATATTTTCCACCACCGCGTACCAAGTCTTTGCGGAAGCTCTTGTTACCTCCCCATTCTACTGGTTAATCACAGTTTTAGCAGTTATTTCAGCTCTAGTTCCATATTTTTCATACGATGCATTCAGTTCCGATTCTTTGTAGAATATTGTAAGAAGCACAACAGATAAAATTAGTTTGTACATGAAAGAGATCATATTTTTTTTGTAGTTATATGACCTTAGATTGTCTTTCAAGCAATTATCTTGTGTACATTTTTATCTGCTTGTTGTAAGATAATGGTATACCTCTATATTAGCCCCAACAACCTTAATTGTTATAATGTTCGAAGAGCATTTTCTTTTGTATACATTTCTATTATTCAATATACCTTAATAGTATTCTCTTTTATTAAAGAATATTTATTCTAGTATACCATTCTAGTGAACAGTATACTCCAATAGTGTAATACTATCTTTTGTCCCATAAGTTAACAACAATTATCTATTTATGTATACCTTTCTAATATATAGTATACCCCAATTTTTTATACTGTTACTCATATCATTTCTTTTGTATATGCATAGTATAATTGAATTTCGATTGGGATTTTAAGGATGCAATACATATATTAACTTATAGAACAAGCTAAATGAGTATAACATTCGGGTATACTGTATATTAGAAAGGTATACTGTAAAATTTAAAGAAAAGATTTTATTATGTATACTTTTCTAGTATCCAGTATACCCCGATGGTATACTCCTTTAGTTTGTCCTACTAGCCTTGGCTACTCTCACTTAACAGAATATTAAAAGACTAACATATGTCAACAATGTGATGAATAAGCAAGTCAACACTACTCAAATATCAAGAAATTTGTGATTGAAAACAATTATAGAAAAAGCTCAAAGTGTTTGTATATCTTTCTAACATGCAAGCCTAGTGGTACAAGTTAAATAAGTATATTATTGGGGTATATTGTATACTAGAAAGGTATACATAATAAAATATGAATAAAAATCTAAAGAAATTTTTTATGTTGTATACTCTTCTAGTATCCAGTATACCCCGATGGTATACTACATTAATTTGACCTACTAGCATTGGCTACTCTCACTCAACAGAATATTGAAAGCCTTACATATGTCAACAATGTAATGAATAAGCAAGTCAACACTACTCAAATATCTAGAAATGTGTGATTGAAAACAATTCTAGAAAAAGCTCAAAGTGTTTGTATACCTTTCTAGCATGCAAGCCTAGTGACACAAGTTAAATAAGTATACCATTGGGGTATACTGTATACTAGAACGGTATACATAAAAAAATATAAATTGAAATTTTAAAAAAAAAGATTTTATTAGGTATACCCTTCTAGTATCTAGTATACCCCGATAATATACTCCTTTAATTTGTCACATTAGCCTTGGTTGCTCCCACTTAACAGAATATTGAAAGACTAAAATCGACAATGTAATGAATAAGCAAGTCAACACAACTCAGATATCAAGAAACGTCTGATTGAAAACATTTATAGAAAAAGCTCAAAGTGGTTGTATACTTTTCTAGCAGGCAAGCCAAGTAGCACAAGTTAAATATGTATACCATTCGGGTATATTGTATACTAGAAGAGTATACAGAAGAAAATCTGAATAAAACTTTTTAAGAAAAAAATTTATTTTGTTTATCCTTCTAGTATCTGGCATACCTCGGTAGTATACTCTTTTAATTTGTCTCATTAGCCTTGGCTGCTCTCACTTAACAAAACTAACATATGTCAATAATGCAATGAATAAGCAAGTCAACACTACTCAAATAGTAAAAAAATGTTTGACTGAAAACAATTCTAGAAAAAACTAAAAGTGTTTGTATACCTTTCTAGCGGGCAAGGCTAGTGCACAAGTTAAATAAGTATACCATTCGGGTATACTGTACACTAGAAAGGTATACAGAAGAAAATATGAAACAAAAATTAGAAAAAGAAGATTTTATTCTGTATACCCTTATATTATCCAGATACCTGATGGTATACTCTTTTAATTTGTCCCACTAGCCTTGGCTGCTCTCACTTAACAAAATATTTAAAGACTAATATATGTCAATAATGTAATGAATATGCAAATCAGCACCACTCAAATATCAAGAATTGTGTGATTGAAAATAATTTTAGAAAAAGCTCAAAGTATTTGTATATCTTTCTAGCATGCAAGCCTAGCGGCACAAGATAAATAAGTATACTATTGGGGTATACTGTATACTAGAACGATATACAGAAGAAAAATCTGAATCGATTTTTTTTTTGTAAATTTTGTATACCCTTATAGTATCCAGTATACACCCGATGGTATACTCTTTTAATTTTTTTCACTAGCCTTGGTTGCTCTAACTTAACGAAATATTGAAAGACTAACATATGTCAATAATGTAATGAATAAGCAAGTCAACACTACTCAAAATAAAGAAATGTGTGATTGAAAACATCTCTAGAAAAAGCTCAAAGTGTTTGTATACTTTCTAGCAATAAAGCCAAGTGTCACAAGTTAAATAAGTATACTAGAGAGGTATATTGAAGAAAATTTGAATAAAAAATTTAATGAAAAGATTTTATTCTGTATACCCTTCTAGTATTCAGTTTACTCTTATGGTATACTCTTTTAATTTGTCCCACTAGCCTTGGCTTCTCTCACTTAACAAAATATTGAATGACTAACATATATCAACAATGTAATGAATAAGCAAATCAACACCACTCAAATATTAAGAAATATGTGATTGAAAATATTTCTAGAAAAAAGCTCAAAGCTTTTGCATATAACTTATAAAAATGGAATACAACAAAAAATTGAAAACATAAATATATGCCAAATAAGGTGGTATACCAATACTGTATACATGATACTAAAAGGGTATACAGTTAAAAAAAACCCATGGATAAACTTGCTTTATCTAGACCCTAAATTTTCCCTAATCCTCTCCCAACATCGCTCTCATTTTGAATTCTTGAATACACTGTTATATATACACCACCAGTAAAGATTAAAGGGACACAAAACAACCACCAGTGACAAAAAGGGCAATGACTCTTCTTAGAATATGCATAACACCATCAAACAAGGAACATATACAAACACACACACACACCCCACTGCAAAAGGCAAAAAACAGAGCACCACACAAAGATCCTTGTGACCTAAAATTCGAAAAAAAGGATTTGATTGAGTGAATTAGCACTTTCAATTTCGAAAAATTGATGATGTGATTTGAAAATAATGAAGAATCCTCGGCAATTTCAGTAATTGATTTAAAAAGTAATAAACAAAATAGCGTGAAATTGGAAGAAAAAGCTGAAGAATAACGTTGTGGGAAAGAAACAGTGCAAAAAGGATGGTAAAGAGGGAGAGAGGAGGTGTTTTAAGTGGAATGGGTATGCAGTGTAAATAAATTATGGGTAAAAATGTAATGGGTATGGTGATGTAAATAAATAGGGTTTGATGGGCATTTGTGTAAATCCCCTTTTTTTTTTGGGGAATTTTCAAAACTAGGCAGTCCAAAACACAAAATTACAAATGAGGGGCCACATTTCATCCATAGCACCCTTTTATTTTTACATTATACAACATAGCACCCCCTTATTTTCAAAATTATATAAAATAGCACCCATTTAAAATAAAAAATCCTAGGAGCCACTCCCTCACCCTCCCCCACCACTGCCCCACCACCAGAAACCGACCTACCACCGCTGTCGCCGCCGGCCGGAAAACCAAAAATTCACCGGATTTGTTTATTTTATTTGTGGATTTGTTTAAATAATTATTTTTTGATAATTTTATACACCTAAATCTATCAAAATAATAAATTATACATGTAAATACATATAAAATTGTGTATGCAAGAAGGAAAATACAAAAATATACACAAAAAATATAAATTTTATACAAAACTTCCATAAAAGTGCATAAATCTGAAATTTATACTGTTTTATTCATTGTTCATACATGCATATACAGCTTTATACAAAATTTACAATGCATAGAATGTGTTTTATACACTGTTAATGCGTACATACAGATTTATACATTTTTACACACGTTTACAGAATTGTATAAACTTGTATAAAAATATATAAAAGTGTATAAACTCACAAAAATAATGTTAAACAGTGTCTCGGGCAGATTTTACACAAAAGCTTAACAAATATCCAAGATCTATACAGTTTTATACAAGAAAAACACTAGATCTAAACATTAAACAAAAGTTTTAATAAAAAACTAGTAGATCTCAATGAATTTTTATGATAAAGGTGAAGAAAAAGAAGAAACTTGATAAATAAATTCCTCACCGAAGTTTTGATCGGAATATACAACGAAAATCAACATTGCTATTCAAAAAGCAAAAAAAAAATGAAAAGAAGAAGAAGAAGTAGCGGCGTTGGTGGTGGTGAACTCGGCGGCGACGGAATCAGTGGCTTGGAGGAGAGGGGATGACGGTGGGGCAGTGGTGGAAGGGTTGGGGGGTGGCGGCGGGGTTAGGTGTAATGGGGAAGAGAAGAGAGAAAAATGGGAAGGAGGAGAGGAAAAATGGGGGCTAGGGTTTTTTTTCTTTAAAAAGGGAGTTCTATGGAGTGAAAGAAAAAATAAAAAAAAAGAGGGGGGGGGGGGGGGAGGCTGTGTCATGTAAGATAGCAAAATAGGGATCTTTTTTGGTAATTTTCATGAGTGGGGTGTCTCTCAATGTAATTATCCCTATTATAGGGATTTTTACACATATATACAAATATACACCTCTAATTACACAAAAATAGCAATATTTTTAAAAATACCATACATAGCAATATTTTCTTAGCACATTTCTTCAGTAAATCAACCCATTTCATTTTTGATAACTACACTTACACCCCACTTTTCAAAAAACCCTAAAACACTTTCCTCTATCCCCTTTTTTTAAATCCAAACATACAACCCCACCCCCAACGCCGCCCTCACTCCACCTCCACCACCATCACCCCACGGCATCATCCATCTCCCGTCGTTATTTCAAGTCGTCTTTGTCCTGCGCCGCCATCGCGTGGTGTTGCTGCCCCCATTCTTGATCTCTTTTGATATCCCGTCGCTGACGGATCTGGTTGCCTGAGCGGGCGACAACGGTTATGTATCCACGTCGCACCCTTTCTTCGTTATAGAGCAGTGTTGGAGACGGTGTTTCTCTTCTCCGGTCGCCAGTGCAGCTTCTGTTTTCTTCATCTTTTTTTTCGTTTCTCCGGCAACTTTGTGTGGTGACAGATCTGATATTTATCAATAGGCTGGAGAGAAATTGGTTTTGAAAAATTTCTTTGCTAGATTAGTAAAAAACGTGTTCCTATAGTGCATATTAGAATTAAAGTTTGTATATTTTTGGTTCAATGTTGGTTTTGAATAATTTATTTGCTAGATTGTAACAAACATGTTAGAAACGAAGTTGAAACAGTCAGAAATGACATTCAAACAGTCTGGTACATTATGAAACGGCATTGAAACATTGTGATACAGTCTTAAACGTTGTTGAAACAGTATGAAACTGACACGACCCCGCATTTTCGGCTAGGCCATGCGGGCACCCGACCACCTTCCCTAGACCTGCCGGGCGAACCCTATTGGCAAAATCGATATAAACAGCGCAAAATTACCTTGAAAAAAAAATTAAACATGACCTTAACAACATAAAATAACTCTCAAGGGTAGACATATATACAAACCGTCTGGACAAAACATCTAACTACCCAGAATACACAGGTTTAAAGGTTTCCAGATCAGACATCTAAGAAGGCCAAAAGATATACACACCTCCCAAAGGGAGCAAAAGTAAGGAGAACTATGATATCTAAAGTTGGTGGCCGCAATGAACAAGATGGCTCACCGTAGACAGCTGAAAACGTACTACTCCTCAATCACGATGCGGCTAGCTGGGTCTTGGAGAAGAATCTGCCGAACGAAAAGAAAATACAAGAACAAATAGGGGGTGAGTCATAAGGACTCAATAAGTGAGGACAAACTAGCAACCTCAAAAAATAGATACGCTATTCAGGGAAAAGGAACCAGACAACAATCAACAAATAAGCAATGCACATATAAGCAGAACAGTAGTCTTGTACAGAAAGTCTACACAATGATATGATATTAAATGAAATGGAATGAGATGAAATGAAATGAAATAAGATGCAAAGGGTCACATGTGCCCGTAATCCCATCCCGAAGCGGAATACTCCTGCATTCGAGGGGAATCCAATCTGATAACCAACTGGAGCGGAATACTCCTGCACCCGATATGATATAAACCAGAGGCGGAATACTCCTGCACTCTCCTGGGGCGGAATACTCCTGCACCCGATATGATATGCAATGTAATGCATATGAATGCAATATGATGCAATAATAACCCTTCACCGGTGCGGGACTCTCATCGACAGCCGTGAAGTAGATGCCAACTCACAGACAGAATTCAATGCTCAGATTCTCAACGCAATACCAACAACAGGACATAACATATAATATACAATGTAAATCCAAAGCTAAGGCGTAATGAGTACGCCTATCGGCAGCTACACACGTAAGGAACACGTGGTAGAAAATCCACGAGGCCAGATGCTTCCAAAGAAATGGATATAAACCCTTACCTTATTCCAAAGCTAGCCCTGCTAATCAACAACTACTTTTTCCTTTGGATTAACTGCCAAACGATCCCGCTCTATTCAATAAGCAGAAAAATTATATCAAACAAAGCTAAATGCTTCATTCCTTATGTCTTTGGGCAATCCAGTTAGGAACGTGATACCCTATTCACATACGCAATACGCAGGCTAGACCTATGTACAGGGTTCAAAGTCACATAACCAAACCCTAAATAAATTACATTTATATGTTGCACATAACTCACTGAGTACGAATATATAATCATTTCCATTATCGGGGGCCAATTGACCCTTTAAAATATCAATTTAAGTCATTAGGGTGATGTCTAATATCCCTATTTTTACCGTAAAAATATATTCAAACACGCGTAATAAGCTAAGATAATGAGTTAACATCATTACCTAGAGATTTGGGGTAGAAATTCCACTATTTTCCACTTCTTTTTCCTTTTTTCCCTCTTTCTTTTCTAACCTTCTTTTCTCTGTTTTGTTCGTATGTTTCTGCTCTATATTGTAAGTAGCTGCTGCTAAGTGATTTAATCCCTTAGCTAACCGACCTTGATGTTATATATATATATATATATATATATATATATATATATATTTAATAAATTCGCTATGACGATTAAAATTAAAATGGAACCCTAGAGAAGTCGAAATGATCCCAAATTTTTCAAGTAAGTTATAAAAAATATATGTAACATACTCACCAAGGCAAATCTCAAATCGGACTCCCGAAACTAGGCCTGGGCATAGAGCTGAGCCAGCTCGGAACTCGGCTCGGCTCGATTGCCTTTAGCTCGGCTCGGCTCGGCTCATTTTGAAAAGAGGATCGGCTCGGGCTCGGCTCGGTTTTATTCAAAGTTTGGCTCGGTTCGGCTCGGCTCGGTCAAAGCTCGGTCAAGCTCGGCTCGGTCAAAGCTCGGCTCGACATAGCTGGCTCGGCTCGGCTCGGTTAACTTGATTTATTATGTAATTTTCTCTTTAAATATAACTTTCATTCATTAGTCTCAATTACTAATTTGAAGTCTATTAATATTTAATATAATTAACAATTGATAAACTTGTACTCTTATCCTTATTTATTTGACATAAGTAAATTTATTTTCTCATAATGTAAAGGTTAAGCCTACTAAATAGCTGATACTAAAAATCAAATGCAATTCATATTTTTAATTTAACCATTTAATTATTAACATGGTAAAATTATAACCATAATATTGAATTTCTCACCAAAAATAAAATATATATTAATAGGATCTAAAATAATCATAGAAAAAATGTGTATTAAATTAATCACACAAGCTTAAAAAAGTCATGAAAATATTTACTAACGCAATATTGTTGGTGAAAGAAAATATCCAATTATAATAGTACAATAAATAATAAATTAGAAAGATCCTCTACTTCAAGTGTATCTTCTATTGTTTCCAGTGCAAATAATGATCCTCTAGCACAAATTATTAGTAATAAAAAGAGAGCTGCTGCTTCAAGTGATATGGCTATAAATACAGAATTAAATTTATTTTTAAACAGTGAACAAGTGTATGATGCAGAAAAAAATGTGTATTAAATTAATCACACAAGCTTAAAAAAGTCATGAAAATATTTACTAACGCAATATTGTTGGTGAAAGAAAATCTCCAATTATAATAGTACAATAAATAATAAATTAGAAAGATCCTCTACTTCAAGTGTATCTTCTATTGTTTCCAGTGCAAATAATGATCCTCTAGCACAAATTATTAGTAATAAAAAGAGAGCTGCTGCTTCAAGTGATATGGCTATAAATACAGAATTAAATTTATTTTTAAACAGTGAACAAGTGTATGATGCAGACAATTTTGATATTTTGGACTGGTGGAAAAATTGGCAAAAATCATATCCAATTTTGTCTACCATGGCCCGAGATTTGTTAACTCCTCCGGTGTCTACTGTAGCATCGGAATATGCTTTTTCTGTAGGTCGAAGAGTATTAGGAGACACAAGACACTCAATGACAGCAACTTCAATAGAAATGTGTGTAGTTTTAAAAGATTGGCTAGATGCTGAAACAAGAAGTCAAAACCTGGTGTTCGATGTTGATTTTGTTTCCAGTGATGAAGAATCTTTGTCTAGCTTAGAAGCTTAGAGTATAAAATTGTTATTATTTTATTTCTTATGATGTATCAAAGTTTTAAGCAAAGACTTTAGAATAAAACTGTTTTTAACTACTTATCATATTTTTAACATCATCTCTAAAACTGTTTTTTTTAATGATTATGATGAAAAAAAAATAAATATTATTTTTTATATTATTAAGTATGAGGACACAAAAGAAAAAGAGTCAGCTCGGCTCGGGCTCGGTCAAACTCTAGCAAAGTTCGGTTGAGCTCGGCTCGAGCTCGGCTCGGCTCGGTATAGTTTAAAGCTCGGTTCGGCTCGGCTCAGGCTCGGCTCGACTCGGTAACATAGTAAGCTCGGTTCGGCTCGGCTCGGGCTCGGCTCGCTCGCTCGATGCCCAGGCCTACCCGAAACTCCATATACGAAAGGAAAAATGACCAAATTATTTAACTTTCGGCATTTTAGCGAAAACTAGCCAAACGACCTCGAAATTCACTTTCGAAAGTTCCCAAATGTCACAAATAATTATACGAACCTAACGACACTTTTGGATTTTGAATCAGAGTTCATTCGCCAAAATCGAGCTCGAAAATCTCTTTTTAATATTTATCGACAATAAACACTGAAAACCTCTTTCGATACGTACCAAACGAAGTCTGATTTAGTTCAAGTTTTACAGACAGATCCTAATGCACCTTACAAATATTTTAAAATTATCGACACGCCAATCGGAGTCCTAACTTTCGAAACGACTGACCGAGGTCGTTTCATTCTCCTCCACTTAGACTCTCGTTCGTCCTCGAACGAGCAAGAGTCTAAAATAGATTTCACACTCTAATGAGAATGCTTATTGTCATACCCGATTTTGGACTCGACTCGAGGCGAGTCGGGTTATTTGACTGGTTAACTCGTTTGGAGTTAGAGTTTTGGAGTCGCCACCTAATAAATTTCCTAGGCGTATTAGGTCACCTATTAATTTCTAATTCCATTTAAAGAATTAACTCTGGGTTGTTCTATGGGTCAGAGATTCGGATAGGTGTTCGAAATAACCTAGAAGGAAGGGGTTAGGCACCTTCTAAGTTCCACAAATATGGTTTACCGCCGATTTTTATAATGGGTTTAAATTACGCGATTTTAACTAAAGGAACAAAAGCTAAACAAACGAATAAAAGAGCATGGCGCGCAAACAAGTTGAAATATATATAAAAAGGGATACTTCTAAGAGCACACTTAGTTCAAGCTTATTTCTGCTATAGAAGCCCAGAATTGATCTACTCTCTCAAAATGGGATCAAAATCTCAGATGTCTCTCATTTTGTGGTACTCACGCAAATCTAGATCACACACGACATGGCACATTTGAATTCGCAATTCAGTACAATTTGCAAGATTAGCATTTAACAGATATCATATTGCATATATGGTCATGAGTTACAAAGTTTAAGAAAAAAACAACTAATTGACAAAATTAATAAAGAATATTGTCACCTTTTACTTTCATTAGCACAAGTTAACTTTTAATTAACAAAAACATTGAGGAAATATATAGTATAAAAATGTGCGCCATTAAAGGATGGCATTGTGACATTAATTGTCACATGCCATTAACTTCGATGGCGACTTTAATGTGAGATCGCTTTTAAAAATAAGTTGTTTAGAATAAGTAAATTATCCAAAATAAATATTATGTATTTAGTATGTTTAAGAATGCGAATAGACATTATATCAAGCAAAATAAATAAACATATATGTAATTAACTATAGAGTAGATACGAGATGGAAAATATAAATGAGTAGAGTAATAAACAAATAATGATTTAAAAGATTAACTTGAAATTTAATAAAGCTGATAACATAATTTTCAAGACTTGACCTCCAAAGTCCCTAATTAAAATCTCTCACAAGCTATTAATTAACTTGGAGAAATTTTAAAAAAAAATGTACATAAATTTCTTAAAATCAGGTTTTGAAAGTAAATACCTTTAAATCAGCCTTTAAGTTCTAGTCATAAAAAGAAATGATTTAATTTTCAACAATCAGGTTGCACTCTTGCCCTTTAGAAAATCAAATGTAATCTTAGATAATTTCCAGAAAGTCAAAATTTTGTACACACATTTCGACTGCAAAATTAAGCTTCAGGTTCCTACTTTTGCCGAAACAATTTAGTTTCAAATCAGTTTCAATTTTTAGCCCCTTTTAAAAAACATAGAGAAGATAAGAGAGATGGCCATGTTAGCCGATATTTACGGCTCATAGCAATAATTCATGTGTTGTTGCACCTGTAATGTTAGCTTATAGCACCAAAGGAAACAAAGACATCATAATATACCAAATAATTGCAAGAATAGCGTAAGAATTAAGTGACAAGAAACAACCTGAATACCAATTACCTCTCAATGAATAAATAATTTTATTCAATAAGAACTCCAGGACTAGCCCTTAATATAATTATCGATAAAGAAATAAAAAAAGAAGAATGGAGTAGTGTTTTAATGATAAAAGAAGTGTAAAGCGTATAAGTGGTTAAGCCATGAGATAACAGAAAGAGGTGTTTGTTAATGAAAAATTGCATGATATTTATAGTTGCACTCGGGGCTGAAGTTCTGACTCGAAAAAAAGAATAGAATCAAAGTGATTGAGACTTACAATCAAAAGAATATTCTTTGTACAATTAACGTTGAAATAGCAATGGAAAGAGAGTCGTTGTAAAAGATATGTGTATATATTGGAAATCTTCTTGCCAGCATAGCATGAATAAGTTGGAAAAAGATAGAAAAAAAAGAAGCTATAAATATTAGTGTGAAACTGTCAAGATTCAATGTGAAATGGAAGATCCAATCATAATTCAACTAGTGCAGGATTATGAGGAAAATTTTATATAGGAGATTACTCCAAATACGGTCCAGGTTCTTTAAAAAAAAGTTCTCTTTGAAAATATGGAAAATTTCCTTAGAAAACGTGATTTGAAACTAAGAAGGCAATAGAAAAAAGAATGGCAAAGCTGCTCCTTAATTATTGGGGATTGATTTTAATTGAAATCAAAAGAGGATAAGCTGATAAAGGGTACTGCTTGTTCGAATTTGATAGAAGAATCTTGGACAAATAATTAAAATCACTATATGTATTGTAAAGCCAAAAAGATTTGAAGTTGGTTAAATTTAAGTGGTAAGAGATTTAATAGTAAAGAATAATATGCTATGAATAATTAAAAGTAGGTAAGACTGAAAATAAAAGAATTAATGCATTTAAAAAAAATAATAATGAGCTCAAATATAAAAAAATAAACTTAAATAGGCACAATTAAATAAATAACTATACTAGTAACGCAATAAATTGTGAAAATAATCATGAATGAGCTGTGAATTTGACGAATAGCTTAAATAATGCAATTATTAAGTGAATATTGTATAAGTATAGGATTAATAATAGGATTATGCACGTAAATGCATGCTATTTAATATAATTTTATTTAAAATATTCATATTGCATTTTTTAATTAAATATAGCCAAATTGTATAAAACGGAGGGACCAAATTGGGTGTCAACACTTATACCAATTTTCAATTACATTTACTACGAAACCAAAATCATATACAATGATAAGTATTTTTAGGCTTTAAAGACCAAGATCGAACCTGAATCGTCGAAGAGGTGAGGATACCTCTCACGCATACTGGACTTAAGCTCCCAAGTGTCCTCCTCACGAGGACGATTATTCCATCGCACTCGAACCATCGGAATCTGCTTCGAATGAAGTTTCCTGATATCACGCGCAACAATAGCAACTGGGAACTGCTTGTAAGCCAGATTCACATCTAGCTGAGCAGGGTCTAATTCGATCACTTCGGAAGGATCTCGGATACACTTCCGGAGCATCGATACGTGGAAAACCGGGTGAACTGGCATAGAAGCTGGCAAGTCGAGCCGATAAGCTACCTTACCAATACGCTTCTCGATACGGAAAGGGCTAATGAACCTGGGAATAGCTTTCCTTTCCTACCAAATCTCTTTACACCTCGCATCGGTGACACTTTCAGAAATACCATGTCCCCGACCTCGAACTCTAACTCTCGACTCCTCCGGTTCGAGTATGAAATCTGCATACTCTAGGCGGTCCGTAAATGATCCTGAATAACACGAACAACATCAAGAGTTTGACGAATCATATCTGAACTCATCACCTCGACATCTCGAGACTCAAACCAGCCAATAGAAGAACGACATCGACGACCATATAAGGCCTCAAATGGAGCCATCCGAATGGAAGACTGGTAGCTATTATTATAAGAAAACTCTGCTAACGCCAAATGATCATCCCAGTAACCCCCGAAGTCCAGTGCACAAGCTCTTAACATGTCCTCCATAATTTGAATAACCCGTTCGGACTGACCGTCAGTCTGAGGATGAAATGTTGTGCTAAGCTGCACCTGGGTCCCTAACTCTCTCTGAAAAGACTGCCAGAACTGAGAAGTAAACTGGGAACCACGATCTGAGATAATAGATACAGGAGTACCATGCAGCCTAACCACCTGCTCAATAAAAATCCGAGCCAATATCTGAGCTGAATCAGTAGTCTTTACAGGGATAAAGTGAGCTGATTTAGTCAGTCTGTCGACAATGACCCAGACTGAATCGTGGCGTCGCAGGGTCTTTGGCAAACCAACTATAAAATCCATCGTGATGTGCTCCCACTTCCACTCGGGAATGGGAAATGCCTAAGCTAACCCTGTTGGTATCCGGTGCTCGAACTTAACCTGCTGGCAGTTCAAGCAACAAGATACATAATCAAAAACATCTCTCTTCATCCTCTTCCACCAGTATAGCTCTCGGAGGTCCTGATACATTTTTGTAATACCAGGATGAATGGAGTAACGTGAGCTATGAGCTTCACCGAGCACTGACTGCCTCAAATCCCCAACATCAGAAACACAGAGTCGACCATTAAACCGAAGAATTCCATTTGAATCAAGCTCGAATGAGGGAACTCCTCCACTTAGGACACGACCACGCAACTTCTGCAGATGAGGATCCTCGAACTGTCTTCCCTTAATCTGATTGACTAAGGAAGACTGAGCTGCAATACACGCTAAGATTCCACTGGAGTCTTGGAGAAGAACTCTCACGCCAAAGTCGCCAAGGGACTGCAATTCTCGGGCCAATGGTCTCATGTCAGCATAAAGAAAAGCCATGCTGCCCATGGACTTCCTACTCAAAGCATCTGCTACCACGTTCGCCTTCCCAGGATGATAGCGGATAGTGAGATCATAATCTTTAATCAATTCAAGCCACCTCCGCTACCGGCCATTAAGATCCTTCTGAGAGAGAAGATACTGCAGACTCTTATGATCCGTATACACCTCACAAGGCTCGCCATAAAGATAATTCCTCCATATCTTTAAATCAAAGACTGCAGCTGCCAATTATAAATCATGAGTCGGATAATTCTTCTCATTCGGCTTTAACTGTTTGGAAGCATAAGCAATTACCCTCTCGTGCTGCATAAGAACACAACGAGGCCCACACGAGATGCATCACAATAGACTACAAATCCACCGGTGCCCAAAGGAAGGGATAGCACTGGAGCTGAAGTCAATAAGGCCTTAAGCTTCTGGAAGCTTGCCTCACACTCATCGGACCATCGAAACTGAACCGCCTTCTGCGTCAGGCGAGTCAGGGGAGCTGCAATAATAGAGAACTTCTCCACAAACCTCCGACAATAACCTGCCAATCCAAGGAAACTGCGGAACTCCGTCGGAGTGGTAGGATGAGGCTATTTCTGCACTGCTTCAATCTTCTTCAGATCAACCTTGATACCCTCACTAGATACCACGTGACCTAAAAATGCCACAGAATCAAGCCAAAACTCACATTTCGAGAACTTGGCATACAACTTACGATCACGGAGGGTCTGAAGAACCACCCTCAGATGATAATCATGCTCCTCGTGGCTACGAGAATAAATAAGAATATCATCAATGAAGATAATGACAAAGGAATCAAGGAATGGCTTAAACACCCGGTTCATGAGATCCATAAAGGCTGCAGGGACATTAGTCAGCCCAAAAGACATAACTAGGAATTCATAATGGCCGTAACGAGTCCTGAAAGCAGTCTTCGAGATATCTAGCTCCCGAATCTTTAGCTGATGATAACCAGATTGCAGATCGATCTTAGAAAAGAATTTGGCACCCTGCAGCTGATCAAACAAATCATCAATGCGAGGAAAATGATACTTGTTCTTGATGGTGACCTTATTTAGCTGATGATAATCAATACACATCTGCATAGTCCCATCTTTCTTTTTCATGAATAGAACAGGAGCACCCCACGGAGAAATACTCGGCCTAATGAACCCCTTATCAAGCAAATCTTGCAACTGCTCCTTCAGCTCCTTCAACTCTGATGGGGCCATGCGATAAGGAGGGATAGAAATAGGCTGAGTCCCTGGCACTATATCAATGCCAAACTTGATCTCTCGATCAAGAGAAAGTCTCGACAAATCATCTGGAAACACATTAGGGAACTCCCTAACGACAGGAGTAGAATCAAGAGATGGAATCTCCACAGTAGTATCTCGAACCATGGCAAGATACGGTGAACACCCTTTATCCATCATCCGCTTTGCCTTCAAGAAAGAAATAACATGACCCATGGGTGGCAAATAAGAGCCCTGCCACACCACCGGTGCTAAACCAGGAAGAGACAATTGAAGATACTTGGCATGATAATCTAATGTGGAATGACACGACGCCAGCTAATCCATGCCAATAATAACATCAAAATCAACCATATCTAGGATTAGAAGATCTACTAGTGTCTCACGACCCCCAAAAGATATGGTACAAGTTGGATAAACTCGATCCACAATGATAATGTCTCCAATAGGAGTAGAAACACATAATGGATCACAAAGACACATATAATCAACATGAAAACCCGAAGAAAAATAAGGAGATACATATGAATATGGAGATCCTGGATCCACCAAAGAACATGCATCTCGACCACAAACAGATAAATACCTGTAACAATAGTTGGGGATGCCTCGACATCCTGCCTGGCCTGCAGTGCATATAGCTGTCTCTGCGACTGAGCTGAGCCGCTATCCTAACGACTACCTCTAAAGGGACCACTAGGACCATGCCCACGACTTCTACCGGGTGGTGGTACATCTCTAATTGGCTGAGACCCTGGAGGGGCACCCTGAGGCTGCTGGTGCATAGGCGCTGGAATGCGAAGAAAAGAGCGGCTACTACCCTGCCGATGGAGATAAGGGCAATCCTTCTTATGATGCCCTGGATCCTGACAGATAAAGCACCCTGGAGCAAATCTACGCTGATCAAATTGAGGCTGATCTTGCGGGCGAAACGAAAACTGACCCTGAGAAGAAGTAGGCGCGTTCTGAGAACCACGCGCTGGAAACTGAGCTGGTCTGACAGGAGGCCTACTCTGCTGCTGATAACTCCTACCTCCATACGAGATACTAGAATGCCTTGGACCACGAGATCTCTTACTCTCCCGCTCTAATTCCTCTATCTCCAATCTATGATAGGCCTCATACCTCCTGGCAATATCAACAGCGACATCAAATAAGGTACCAGCCTCAATCTCACGAGCCATCTGGGACCGCAAATAAGGAGAAAGCCCATCAATAAAACGTCTGACCCTCTCGGAGGGCTCCTGCACGAGATCTGGAGCATAGCTGGACATCTCTGAAAACAACAGCTCATACTCTGAGACTGACAGGTTACTCTGTCCAATCCTCTCAAAGTGTCTCCACTTCTCATCCTGCTGACTGCGAGGGAGAAACTTCTCCATGAATCGGTGAGAGAACTCACTCCAGGTCATCTTAGGCAAGTCCTGCCTAGCTGATCGAAGTGCAGTCCACTACGCTAATGCCGGACCCTCAAACTTGAAGGCAGTATACTCAACTCCATACTGCTGAAAATACCCAAGGGCATCTAAGATACGTCGACAACGATCAAGAAAATCACGGGGCTTAAGCTTATCTGATGTACGACCACAAAATTTCGGAGGATCAAGTCGGGTAAAATAATGCGACCTTGCCGGATCATCAACCTGACCTGCTACCTGGACTGGCTGACTAGCCTGAACAACTGGAGGTACAACACCCGCTACCTCTGGAACATGACCACCTAGAACATGAAATGCTTGGGCTACATGTGGAGCTGGAATGGGGGATTCTCGAACCTGAGATCCAATATCTACCGCAGCCTGAGGAGCTGCCTAAGGGATTGGAGCATCTACGACAGCCTGAGGAATACGAGTATCTACAGCAGCCTGAGGAATAGGAGCATCTACAGCAACCTGAAGAATATGAGCATCTACGGCAGCCTGAGGAATAGGAGGTCCCTGGGGCATCTGCGTCGCTAAGAATCTCATAAAAGCGTCATGAAGTGTGCGGGGGGAACGAATAAGCCCTGCTACCCCTGCTCAGCAAGAGGTGGAACTACCGGAACCTCTGCAGCAGGATCAACATGATCCACCATCCTCGCGGCCTGGGCAACTCTACCTCTGCCTCGACCACGACCTCTACTGCGGCCAACACTACCACCTCGCGGAGCAGCAGGAATAGGGGCGACCGCTGGCTCCTCTGCCTCTCACTGAACATTCGCGTGCGTTCTCACCATTTACTGCGGAAAATTAGAGATATTTAACTTTAGATAAGAAGACTCACGCACGACAGGGAAAAAAAGAAAGGAAACTGCCTAAATGCCACCATAGCCTCTCGTAGATAGGTACGGACGTCTCCGACCGATCAGCGAGACTCTATTAGACACTATCATGATCTGGAAAGACTCTAAACTGCGCTCTGATACCAACTGACACGACCCACATTTTCGGCTAGGCCGTGCGGGCACCCGACCACCTTCTCTAGACCTGCCGGGTGAACCCTATTGACAAAATCGATATAAACGACGCGAAATTACCTTGAAAATAAAATTAAACATGACCTTAACAACATAAAATAACTCTCAAGGATAGATATATATAAAAACTGTCTGGACAAAACATCTAACTACCCAGAATATACAGGTTTAAAGGTTTCCAGATCAGACATCTAAGAAGGCCAAAAGATATACACACCTCCCAAAGGGAGCAAAAGTAAGGAGAACTATGATATCTAAAGTTAGTGGCCGCAATGAACAAGATGGCTCACCGTAGACAGCTGAAAGCGTACTACTCCTCAATCATGACGCAGCTGGCTGGGTCCTGGAGCAGAATCTGCCGAACGAAAAGAAAACACAAGAACAAATAGGGGGTGAGTCATAAGGACTCAATAAGTGAGGACAAACTAGCAACCTCGAAAAATAGATACGCTAGTCAGGGAAACGAAATCAGACAACAATCAACAAATAAACAATGCACATATAAGCAGAACATTAGTCATGTACAGAAAGTCTACTCAATGATATGAAATGAAATGGAATGAGATGAAATGAAACGAAATATGATGCAAAGGGTCACATGTGCCCGTAATCCCATCCCGAAGCGGAATACTCCTGCATTCGAGGGGAATCCAATCTGATAACCAACTGGAGCGGAATACTCCTGCTCCTGGGGCGAAATACTCCTGCACCCGATATGATATAAATCAGAGGCGGAATACTCCTGCACTCTCCTGGGGCGGAATACTCCTGCACCCGATATGATATGCAATGTAATGCATATGAATGCAATATGATGCAATAATAACCCTTCACCGGTGCGGGACTCTCATCGACAGCCGGGAAGTAGATGCCAACTCACAGCCAGAATTCAATGCTCAGATCCTCAATGCAATACCAACAACAGGACATACACATATAATATACAATGTAAATCCAAAGCTAAGGCGTAATGAGTTAGCCTATCGGCAGCTACACACGTAAGGAATACGTGGTAGAAAATTCACGAGGCCAGGTGCCTCCAAAGAAATGGATATAAACACTTACCTTATTTCAAAGCTAGCCCTGGTAATCAACAACTGCTTTTTCCTTTGGATTAACTGCTAAATGATCCCGCTCTATTCAATAAGCAGAAAAATTATATCAAATAAAGCTAAAGGCTTCATTTCTTATGTCTTAGGGCAATCCAGTTAGGAACCTGATACCCTATTCGCATACGCAATACGCAGGCCAGACCTATGTACAGGGTTCAAAGTCACATAACCAAACCCTAAATAAATTATATTTATATGTTGCTTATAACTCACTGAGTACGAATATATAATCATTTCCATCATCGGGGGCCAATTGACCCTTTAAACTATCAATTTAAGTCATTAGAGCGATGTCTAATATCCCTATTTTTACCGTAAAAATATATTCAAACACACGAAATAAGCTAAGATAATGAGTTAACATCATTACCTGGAGATTTGGGGTAGAAATTCTACTATTTTTCCACATTTTTTTCCTTTTTTTTTCCTCTTTCTTTTCTAACCTTTTTTTTCTCTGTTTTGTTCGTATGTTTCTGCTCTATATTGTAAGTAGCTGCTGCTAAGTGATTTAATCCCTTAGCTAACCGACGTTGATGTTATATATATATATATATATATATATATATATATTAATAAATTCGCTATGATGATTAAAATTAAAATGGAACCTTAGAGAAGTCGAAATGATCCCAAATTTTTCAAGTACGTTATAAAAAATATATGTAACATACTCGCCAAAGCAAATCTCAAATCGGACTCCCGAAACTCCAGATACGAATTAAAAGAAAAAAGGACCAAATTATTTAACTTTCGGCATTTTAGCGGAAACTAGCCGAACGACCTCGAAATTCACTTTCGAAAGTTTCGAAATGTCACAAATAATTATACGAATCTAACGGCACTTTCGGATTTCGAATCGGTGTTCATTCGCCAAAATCGAGCTCGAAATCTCTTTTTAATATTTATCGACAATAAAAACTGAAAACCTCTTCCGATATGTACCAAACAAGGTCTGATTCAGTTCAAATTTTTACAGACAGATCCTAATGGACCTTACGAATATTTTAAAATTATCGACACGCCAATCGGAGTCCTAACTTTCGAAAAGACTGACCGAGGTCGTTTCAGAAACGTTTGAAACGGTGTTGGAATAGTATGATACAGTCTAAAAGGACATTAAAACACTATGATACAGTCTGAAATAAAGTCTAAATAATTTAAACGGTGTTGAAACGGTATTGAAACGGAGTTGATATAGTCCAAAATGCAGGTAAAACAGCTGAAACGATATTAAAACACTGTGATACAGTCTGAAACGAAGTTGATACAGTCTGAAACAGAGTTGAAACAGTTAGATACTGTCTGAAACAATATTGAAACAATCTGAAATAACCGTTGAAACAGTCTGATGCGGTCTAAAATGGGAGTTGATACAGTTTAAAACAGTATGATACAGTTTGAAACAGTCTGAAACGGAGTTGATACAGTCCGAACAAAGACTTGATACATTTTAAAACAGTCTGATACAGTCTAAAACAGCATTGAAACACTATGATACGGTCTGAAACAGTCTGATACGGTCTGAAACGGGAGTTGATACAGTTTAAAATAGTCTGATACAATCTGAAACGGGAGTTGATACAGTTTAAAACAATTAGATACAATGCTGAAATGAACCGAAACGTTACAGAAACAGTTAGATACAGTGCTGCACAAAAAGTTGATTCGGTGCAGAAATAGTTGATACGGTGCAGTTGATACAGTGCAGAAATAGTTGATACGGTGCAGAAATAGTGAGATTCAACGAGATACATTGAGGATGAATGCGGAAAAGTAAAATTGGAGAAAATGAGAGGAGTAAAAGTGAAATTGGGGGGAAATAGTGGGAGAAAAAGTGAAGGGGGGGGGGGGGGGAGGGGGGGGGGAGATGGGAGGAGCTAAAGTGCTAGTGGGGAAAATGGAAGGAAGAATGTAAGGGTTTGGTATGTTATGTGAAAATATTGCTATATTTTTGCTATGTTTGTAATTATCTTGTATTTTTCTCTATATATGATAATTTTACTAAAATGTTGCTATGTTTGGTAATTAAGCTCTAAAACTTGTACTTTTATGTAAAAAATCTTTTTTTTTTCTTTTAATATTTCGGTAACCTTTTAACAATAACTCTATACATTAGTGTACCCCTACTTCTAAGGCAGATCATATATAATCATTTCGTTTGTTTTGAGGCTAATCAAAAGAGAAAGATGCATGTATTGCTACTTTTTCTCTTTTAATAGATGACAAAAAAATGGTTTAGACTACTAAGCACATAGAGATACAGGACGCACTTATTCATTCACCCACAAAATTTATAGCGTCCTTATGTGTGTTTGTGGCTTTTGTGCACTGCCCTCCAAATTTGGTACTCCTCTAGTTCTATTCTATGGTATGCTATTTTGAATAATTTAATTTTAAATATTTCATTTTACTTCTACTAACATAATTTTATAGCCACAAAAATTAATAACATATTCAATATCACAAATTTTAAAAGTTACTTTATTTTTTATTAAGCTCTGCGCTCTATCAAACTACGTCATACAAATGAAAAGAAATTGAGTATTCTGCTTATACTGAAAGGCTTATAATAAAACAAATTATTGAATACTTACATTAATCAAGCTAATATAGTACCACATCTTTTCTTTCCCCTAGTAGTTTGACACTTTGACTAATAATTGATCTGTTAGGAGTAGGTTAAATGAAATCTAATCCAATCCGTGTGTGCCGACTGCCCTTCTTTCTACAGCACATATAATAAGACCTTCTAGATTACTAACCATTAAGACCAGTCAAAAATTCAAAAAGTGACCGTTTCTTCTAATATTTTCTGGTTTCAACTTTTTAGGTCTAAAATGACAACTTTGTAATTTTAGAAGTATGTAAGTATAAATTTATCACTTTATTCTTATTGAAAAACATTTCTAGCTGCATCATTGTTTCTAATCACAAGTTTCAATAATTTTTCTTACATAAAAATTTTGCTTATGGGCCTGTTTGGCACGCGCTAATTGATTTGTAGCCGTCAAAAATAAATTTACTGAGAAATAGCTACTTTCGGAAAAATCCCAGTATAAAATACTGGGGCTTTGAACAAATTTTATTCAAAGCCCCAGTATTTTATTATGGTACTTTATATAAAGCTTCAGTAAACTAACCCCCAGTATTTATACTTGGGCTTTGAACAAGTTTTGTTCAAAGCCCCAGTAATTTGTTATGAGACTGAAGCTTTATATATAAAGTCCCATAACAAAATAATGGGGCCGTGAACAAAACTTGTTCAAAGCCCCAGTATTTTGTTATAAGACTGAAACTTTATATATAAAGTCCCATAACAAAATACAGGAAACTTGTTCAAAGCCCCTGTATTTTGTTATGGGACTAGTCTGGAGTGTTTTTCAATGCTAATGGAGTGTAAGTGTGCGTGCGAATTTTTGACTATTTCTCGATTAATTTTAAAATAGTGGATAAAACTTCTTGAGCGCGTACAAAAATGGCTATGCATCAAAATTTCCCTTTTCTTGCTCTCTTAATCTCCCTACCATTTCAAACTTTAGCACTAGGTAATTACAATAAAATAGAACATTTCTTCTAATATAATAATAGAACTCCCTTAATGTAACTCCATCTCAAAATAGTACCACTAGGTGTCCTAAACTTTCATAATTTGACCACAACAACTTTCATTAATCCGAATTTTATCAATTTTCCTTCTTCCTCACTAATACTTCATTTACACTCCATCACATAAAACCAAGAATTCCACCCTTTTTTTTCCTTTGGTTTTACCTTTTAGATTACTAACCATTAATGACCAATCAAAGATTCAAAAAGTGACAATTTCTTCTAATATTTTCTCTTTCTACTTTTTAGTGTGTTTCGAAAAAATGACAACTTTGTAACTTTAGAAATATAATATAAACATAAATTTTCTACCTTTTCCTTAATGAGAAACATTTCTAACCTCATAAATGTTACATCATTGTTTATAACAAGAAGTCCTGTAGCCTTTATTACTTTCTTTATTTCTGTGCCGTCTCAAGCTTTATGACATACGCCCTCCGTTCCAATTTAGATATCTTAGTTTGATTGAACACAAAAGTTTAAAAATACGGGAAATTTTTTCAATTTTGTGGCTCTAAATTAAAGATGTGTGTAATATACTAAAATGTCTTTTGAATTTTATAGTTTTAAATTTCCCATATATGGTGTTTGTATTATCAATTTACTAAATATAAATATAGGAAGAGACACTTTTTTTGAGACAGACAAAGAAAATAAGACACTTAAATTAGGATAAAATGTATGATTATAGTAAAACTATATATATATATATATATATATATATATCTTCTAATTCAAAAACATAGAAAAGTGACGTGACATAGTTCTTTGGCGAAGAATTGCTATCTTTTGGCCATTTTCCACCCTTTCTTCTTTTCCATAGCTTTCTAGATATTTTAATTGTTTCCTCTCCAGCTGCTTCCCTATAATTAATGTGTATGTATGTGTAATAAACCACTGAAGTGCAATATCCATACGTTTTGCTACTATTCAAATTTCATATACACGTTCTACTTCAGCTATTCCCACTCTATATATGGGTTTTCTTCCTATTCCCAATAATTAATGTTTATTATTGGTGTTTAAATGGGTAATAATGACTCTAAATATTAGTATTTCTTTTGCGTTACATACACTACTCTCTTTCTCCATTCAATTTCTTATGAATATCGATTTAATGTATATTGAATGCGGTATTTATTTGGAATGTCAAATGTATTCTGTAGGCTTGTATATATAAGTCATACGAACGAACATGAATTAGTCATATTCAACAGCTACTTAGTCAACAACGAGTAGTTTTTAGTGGTGGATTTATAAACACAATAAAGGATGAAGGCTATTTTTTAGAGGTTATGTTCCTATAGATTGTGCTCTTCAATGAAGAAATGGTCAGTCTTCACATGGTAAAATATTGTGCCATAGATACGAGTATGTATGCAAGGAGGGCGCCAGATAAGTGGACTGTATTCTTGATCTCATGATATCGAACACTTGCTGGTCTATATGATTATTAAAGAAATTAAATCTTGGTTTATATGATTAGTAAAGAAATTAAATCTTGGTTTTATATTTGTGGTTAACTGCTCATTCTTTAGGCCGTGACCGTCTTTTTTCTTTTTCAATTGACTTTATTATTGACTGAATAAACTTTTTGCTATAATATCTCATCCTTTGGGTTCATTGCAGTATTTTCCTCTGATTTTTCAACTGTTTTCCTCACTAATTAAATTAAGTTTCTGATCTTAAGTTGTTAATTGATTTCCAATCTAACTTTGTATTTTAGCAAAAAAGTCATATGTACGACTTCAAGTATGCAGTTATATGATATATAATCAAATCAAGTGGTTTTGTGTCGATATATTGGGTGATTTCCTAAGATGACACACACTTGGAAAGGAAAGAAATAATTTGTTAAATTGAATGATTATATAAAACACCAAGCAGATTTCAGCAGGCCTTCATAATAGCAACAGAAACAAGTATGTTTATGCAAATGGCGAAAATTATGACAATTTTCTAGCAGATTGAACAGTACCTGGTGCTGGATCTTCCATTTGGTGGTGGCAACAACGGGCATTACTTCACATCAACATTTGAGTTCAATTCTAACAAGAAATTGAGTCCATATACTGCAAATTTGGAATTTATCACAATTGTAACGGTGACTAATATGACATGGATTCAAACTGCTATGCGAGTGCTGAATGCATTACTATTATTTAAAATTTAGAAAAGGACTTTCGATTTTGGTACTCTACGACTACTTACTCATATACTGAAATGCTTGGATTTCATTAGAGATGGGCATGCTTAGATGAAGTCAATTTTGTACTTTAGTTAATTGTGTTCTGCTCCTCTTTCCTGTTGTGGCTAAGAAAAAAGTCTATACTTCGTTAGTAGAAATTTTCATCTTTTAAAACTGATAGTAATTTGATTATCTTAATTTTATGGAATTACTTAGTAGTTACAACTAGAAGAGGAAGAAAAACTTAAATGATGGAATATATGCAATTTTACAGTTAACTTTTGCTTCTTTCATTGGTACCATTTTTTTTTTTTTTAAGTATTATATTCTTTTCAAAATGTATCCATTAAAAGAAAATCTTCAACAATGTAATGATAATTTCCATGAATAGGGAAATGTTGATCAATCGATCTGGAAACACAATTCTGGTGAGAGCTTTTCATCATACCCTGCCGATAAAAATGGAAGTTAAACTCTTTCACTGTCTTACTTTGGCCCCTCTTTCTCATCGAACAAATATAGGAAAGGAATCATATTGAAAACGCTCCTGTGGAAAGGGATGCTAGTCGGCTCGGCGAAGTTGTAGCCCAAAAAAAGAAGATCCAGAGTGATTCCTCACCTATCTTGTCAGAGGCCTAGTGGAATCATTGTATTTAAGTGTTAATTTTTCCAACAGAATCTCATTCAAGTTATACATCAAATTTCAGAACTTTTAATTAAATATTTTTGCTTATTCTTTTTATAGGAGATGCAATGAAATACATTCTTTGGCATGTGTCTTTGATATAACTATTGAAAATCAGAGTATGTATCTAGGGAGAGAAGCTGGAGAGGAAAGATATTTTCTGGTGAGAGAACTTTTCACTCACTAACTGAATCATCCACCTGTTTACATCACTTATATAGAAGAAGGAAAACTAACTCTAACTGACTTAACTAATTGTACTAACTTAACTAACTAACCAAAGTAATTAATTACTAACCAACTAACTAACACTAATCTAGTTGTACAAGATATTTACAGCTCAGCTGCTAATGAGGTGCTGACGTGTTCTCTGGATCTGAATCTTCAATACTCCCCTTCAAGCTAGGTGTATTGAATACATTCAAAACTCCTAGCTTGGATAGTAGCAGATCATGTTGTTTTTTCCCCCAATGCCTTAGTCAGTATATCAGCTTGTTGATCTTTTGTGTTGATCTATACAGTTCTGATCAATCCTTTCTGTATCTTTTCTCTTATAAAGTGGCAGTCAATCTCTATATGATTAGTTCTCTCGTGGAAAACTGGATTGGCTGTTATTTGAATCGCAACCTTACTATCACAATACACCACAACTGCTCCTTTTGTCTTGATCCCTAACTCTCTGAACAAGCTAGTTATCCATACAACTTCTGCAGTCAAAGAAGCCATGCTTCTATATTCTGCTTCAGCAGAGCTTCTGGAGACTGTATTTTGTTTTTTTGATTTCCATGAGATCAGTGAACCTCCTAGCTTCAAAAGATAACCAGTAACAGACCTCCTTGTGTTCACACAAGCTGCCCAATTAGCATCGCAAAATCCAGTCAGCTTCATGTCCTTCTTTGATGACATCAGTAACCCCAATCCTGTTTGTGCCTTGATGTATTTGACCACTCTCAAGGCTGCATTCCAGTGTGACACCTTTGACTTCTGCATGAACTGGCTTAATGATTGTACTGTGAATGCAATATCTGGCCTTGTAATAGTGAGGTATAACAGTTTCCCAATTATTCTCTGATATCTATTGACATCTTTCATTAGCTCCTCATCACTGCAGTTGTCATATTCTGCAGTTGTTAGCTTCACATTGCATTCCAATGGTGTTAATGCAGGCCTTGTTGCACTTAATCCAGCTTCAGAAATCAACTCTAAAGCATACTTCCTTTGATTCATTAAGATTCCTGACTTTGATCTACTGAATTCAATTCCAAGAAAACATTTCAACTCTCCAAGATCTTTGATTTTGAAGTTCCTGTGCAATACATCTTTGGTCTCTTGTATTAGCCTTTCATCATTTCCTGTGATCAATAAGTCATCCACATACACAAGAATTATTACCACCCTGTCTCCCATTCTCTTGGTAAATAATGAGTGTCCAAGTGGCTTTGATAGTATCCTGATTTCTGTAGGGCTTCAGTGAGTTTTGAGTTCCACTGCCTTGATGCTTGTTTTAGTCCATAAAGGGACTTGATCAATCTGCATACAAGTTTATCTTTTCCTTTGTTACAGAACCCTTTTGGAAACTCCATGTAGACTTATTCTAAGAGATCCCCTTGCAGAAAAGCATTAAACACATCCATCTGAAATATCTTCCAGTTTTCAGCTGCTGCAATGGCTATCATGGCTCTCACAGTTACCATTTTCACAACTGGTGAAAAGGTCTCATGATAGTCTATTCCTTCTGTTTGACTGTAGCCTTTAGCCACTAATCTAGCTTTAAACCTCTCAATTTCTCCATTTGCTTTGTACTTTATTTTGTACACCCATTTGCATCCTATAGCCCTTTTTCCTTTTGGCAACTGAACAAGTTTCCAAGTTCCATTATTTTCCAGTGCTTGAATCTCCTGTTTCATGGAATCTACCTATCTAGAGTCCTTGATTGCTTCTTCATATGTCCTGGGTTCAGAATCAACTGAGAACTTCCCAAGATATGCTTTATACTTTGGTGACAAATTGTTATAGGTCACATAATGAGCCAGAGAGTAAGGTTGCTTAGTTTTGCTAGTTTCAACTACATAATCTCTTAGCAATATTAATGGCTTGCTAGTTCTGTCAGACTTTCTAGTGGCTGCATTCTCTGGTTGAACCATTTCAGGAGCATTTTCAGGTTGTTGTGTTGTTCCCTGATCATCAGCCTCTTCAAGCATGTCCATGTCCTCACTTGGCAACTGCACATTCTCTTCCATGTCCTCTTGTATATGCAGGTCAGCTGCAGCAAGATCTGAAGTAGATGAAATGTCAGCTGTCATTTGCTCCTCATCTAGTACATGTGATTATGAAATTTCCAGTTCTAGTACATCATCATCCCCCATTTGAAATGGAAATTCTTCAAGGAAAGGGTGCATTTGCTTGCCTCTGGACATTTTAAAAGGAAAAACATCTTCTTTGAAAGCAACATCTCTGCTCACTATGATCTTCTTGTCAGTCAGCTCATACAAAATGTAGCCATTCTGAGTTGGAGAGTATCCTAGCAATGCACATGCACTTGCTCTAGTGGCAAATTTGTCTAGTTTAACCAGTTTGGTTGCATAACAGAGACAACCAATGGTTCTCAAGTGGTCACGTTTTGGCTTCACATTATGAAATACTTCATAAGGAGACTGACCCTGTAGGACTTGAGTAGGCAACATGTTGATCAAGTATACAGCTGTTAACACACATTCTCCCCAAAATCTAATAGGAATACCCCCTTGGAATCTAAGCGCTCTTGCAACTTCCAATATATGTCTGTGCTTCCTCTCCACCACTCCATTTTGTTGTAGAGTGTGTGGACAACTGCTTTGGTGGATGATACCCAGAGACTCAAATAGATGTTTACAATCTCTGTTATAAAATTCACCACCATTGTCTGATCTGACCCTTTTGACAACACAATTAAATTGAGTTTTCACCATGCATAAGTAGTTCTTTAGAGTAGCAAACACATCAGACTTCATTCTTATTAATAAAATCCAGGTCATCCTTGAACAATCATCAACTAAAGTCAAGAAAAATTTATGTCCATTATGAGTAGCTACCTTATATGGAGCACAAACATCCATGTGTATCAATTCAAACACTGCATTATTTCTAGAAGTACTAAAAGGAAACTGCAGCCTTGAATGCTTAGCTAGTGGACAAATTAAACACTTACTACTAATATAACTGTCGTTATTTGAACTAGCTAGTGACAATCTCTGTAAGACTCTAATTGAAGGATGTCCCAGCCTTCTGTGCCACAACATTTCAGCATCATTCTGATTGTTCTTGACTGCCATTAACCCTGCACAGTTATTCATACCTCATTTGGGAATTTGATGTGGTAGCAAGTATAATCCATCATTTGCTCTACCAATCCCTTCACCTTCCCACTGGAGAGGTCCTGAAACATGCAAAACTCAGGGAAAAATGTCACTGAGCAATGTAACTCTTTTGTCAGCTTGGAGACAGAAAGTAGGTTGTACTTAAAATCTGGTACTACCAAAACATAGCTCAATTTCTCCCCATTCTTAAACTTACAAGTACCCACATGTGTTATGGGTGCAGTACTGCCATCTGGTAAATGTACCCTTTTACTATTTTCCTCTTCTACTGTATACGCAACATTTAACATATTCAATGATGAAGTCATATGATTAGAAGCCCTAGAATCTACTATCCACATGTTTGACTCATCCTTAGTTAAAAGAGCAGTAGCAATACCTGCCATATTGGCTGTGTTATCAGTGTTACTTTCCCTGTTTATCAGTTGCAAAATCTGGTTGAATTGCTCTGTTGTGAAGGTGTGTGGTGTCATCTGTGAGGGTACTGAATGTTGTTGACCAACTACATTGAAAGCATCTGCATTATCCTCCATATAGAAATGGTTTGTTGTACTAGTACCAGCTCCACCATTGTAGTTAACAGCATTACCACCAGCAGCATAATTAGCAACATTATTTCCTCCTCTATATCCACCATTGTTAGGTCCTGGTCTATATCCATTGTCCTTGCATTGCCTGTTAGTGTCCTGATATTCAGGCTTATTTGGTTTTCTATCTTCTGGATATCCATGAAGCTTTCAACATCCTTCTCTAGTGTGACCTTTGATGTTGCAATTGTCGCAGTAGTAGCTCCTTTTAGACTTAGAGTTAACAGGTCTCTTTCCAGCATACAGTGCAATATTATCATTTAATTCCCCAGTTGTAAAAGTACCTGCTGTCATTCGCTGACTCTCATCCGACATTATCAATGAATATGCCTTATTCACAGTGGATAAAGGATTCATCATGAGTATCTGGGTCCTTGCTTGACCAAAAGACTCACTTAATCCCATCAGAAAGGTGAACAAGCATAGATATTGTAAGTGATCAGTATAAGTCTTTGATTTGTTACATTTACAGGATGGCGGAGGAACCATAGTATCAAATTCGTCCCATAGTAAACGCAATTTTGAAAAGTATGATGATTCAGATAGTGTACCTTGTGTGATAGTGCAAATCTCTCTATGAAACTGATATGTTCTTGCTCCATCAATTTTGTCAAATCGCTCTTTCAGATCTGCAACATCAGCTGCATTTGAAGCATACACTATCCCGCTAAACAATTCCTTAGAAACTGTATTCATAATCCATGTTAGAACAAATGCATGCATTTCTCCCATTGTTCCCCCAGTGACTCGTCAAAATCATCCTTTTTGTGAGTTCCTAGCACAAACCCTAACTTGCTCTTCGCTTTGAGAGTAATCAACATCGATCTACTCCAAATTGAATAGTTTTCTGAACCTGTGAGCTGAACTGAAGTCAGAACTAATCCAGGCGTGTCAGAAGGATGAAGATACAATAGGTGATTATGCCCTATCACTGTAGTCTCTCCCAAATTTTCTGTAACCGCCATTGGAGTTGAGCTTCAATCGCTTTACAACAGGAATCTAGGGTTAAGAATTGAGAACAATCTAGAAGAATTGAGCGTGAATCGAGCTTCGATTCAAAGCTCTGATACCATATTGAAAATCAGAGTATGTATCTAGAGAGAGAAGCTGGAGAGGAAAGATATTTTCTGGTGAGAGAACTTTTCACTCACTAACTGAATCATCCACCTGTTTACATCACTTATATAGAAGAAGGAAAAATAACTCTAACTGACTTAACTAATTTTACTAACTTAACTAACTAACCAAAGTAATTAATTACTAACCAACTAACTAACACTAATCTAGCTATACAAGATATTTACAGCTCAGCTGCTAATGAGGTGCTGACGTGTTCTCTGGATCTGAATCTTCAATAATAACCAACGTAGAAATAACTTCCTTTTTTTGTTCTAATATTCTACTAATTACTGTTTTCATTATAGGATTACATTCTTCGCATTTTTTCCTCTATCTTTTCCTTCTTTTTGGGTTACATTTTTAATCAATGTTATGATCGGGGTACATATCGAAGGTAAAATAATATAAGAGTAAATATTTGTTATGTTATTATAAAAGTTATATCAATGAGTTTTTAGTTATATACTTTTTCAATGTTTAAGGACTGCGCGAGCGCGGTCACATTCACTAGTATACACTAATTGAGAAATATAAAAGAGTGATGTGGCATAGTTCTATGACCAAGAGTTCCTCCCTTTTGGCCATTTTTCCAATCCCTCTCTTCTTTTGTCTATTCCTTTCCCTGATCAGTTCTTGCAGTAATAACGTACGAGTTCCAATATTACTGTATTTATGGCACCTCTCCTAATTAATGTATTTATCATGTCTATTATTGTTTTCCTAACCATTTGCTTTTGCTAATAATCCAGTAATAATAACCGCATTAATATTGTAATAATAACTCCACTAATTAATATTATAAAACTCCATATATTGAGTAGGAGTATTAGTATATAAGGGTGGAAACTCGTCCAACAAGCAGCATGGATCGGATGCCAATGGTATCAAGAAATACTTGAACTATGGTCTTGCTTCCTGATTTGCATATAGTAGAAGAGACATCAGAAATGGAGGAAAATATATGTGGTGTAATTTTTAACCTCGGCTTTTGATACCAATTTTTTTTGTCCATCATCTTCATAACTGTTGGTATATGTCTAGACATATCAATTATTTATTTCTGCTCAATAATCTTTGACCTCTAATATTGTTTTTCTAATTGTGTTGTTGATTAACTTTGCTAACACAAATATTATGTTTCTTTTTCTTTTTATTTCATATTCAGGCTTTACATGTCTTCAGCAGAAATTTTGCACACCTCCAAGTACAATTACATTTAAAATCCTTTTCACATTCACCATTCGTAATACTATCGATTATTCATTGATATATTCATTAATATAGTTGTATTTATTTATGTGGGATTTAACAGTCTTTTGTTTCACAACCTCCGGTATACTCTTCCTCAAAATATCATCAATTGAAATAAAGATTTGGATCGGAGTGCAAAATCTTCCTATCAATGAATATAAAATTAGATAATTTAAATAAGATAATAAATGACCTAATAAAATTAAAACATTGTAAAAAGAGAATCATAGTCAAATGCATAGGCTCATGCCCCAGGTAGTCATATTTATATTTCCTACATTGCTGCTTCTTATGTTAAGTTTGCTGAAATGGCTGGTGCTAGAGTCATTCCTCTTATATACACTGAACCTCCTGAAGTTCTCAATAAAGCAAGAAAATCTCCTTATAAAGTACATTGAAGGGTGTAACCATTTTATTTAAAATTTTAAGATATTAGAGAGAGAACACACTTTTAATGCATGTTACGTTTGACAGTTCTCTTCATGATTGGATGGCGACATATAATTATGATAACGAGAGTGGTTATGTCTGATGTTTTTTGCAGATATTTAAAATATATAGATGAGCATTGTTTAAGAATAAAGAAGAATTGAAGGAACAGATCATGAGTTAGTAATGTTTGTTTGTTCCATTTCTTGAAATATTGAGTTCATAATAGAATTTGAAAGTCCAAAGAAGTTGAAAGTTTTTACTGCACTTGGCATGACTATAGATGGATGCAGAACTTATTATCTTCCTAATAGTAAAGAACAAAGTGTATCACCTATAGATGAATAAAGATTTTTATGGATGGTATTACTAGCAATCTTTTATTATATTCATCATGTTATAGAATAAAAAGAAAATGTGTGTGCATGAGTAATGGGAGAAATATGTGTATTTTTATGTTTTTTGAGTAATAATATTTTCATATTTCAACCACGAAAATCCTAGATATGAATATATAAATGAAAGGGAGAGCAAGGAATAGAATGAACGAAATAGAACAGGAAAAGATCATTGGAAAAAAAAATAGTAAACAGGTAAAGAAAAAAAAATAAAAAAATGCAATGATATTTCGCTTATTAATTTGTCTGTATTTTTAGTTTTTTACTTGTTATTTCATGTTTTTTTTAAATAATGCAAGGAAATTCTAACTATCTAATAAATTAGATAAAATAATGTATACATGTTTTAAATAGATATACACACATATGTGCATGTGTATGTATATGTATAGGACTAAAAATTCCTTGAAGCATTATTTTGTAAGGGAAATAAAATGATGAAAAGACATTTATTTTTATTGACCGCGCGCGCGCGATCCATTTTACTAGTCTCTCTCTCTTTCTCTCTCTCTATTTATATATATATATATATATATATATATATGAGGTTTATGAGCAAGTGATGTGGCATAGCTCTTTGGCAAGCCAATTTTGATCCATTTCTTCTTTAGGCTTTTGCCTATCCTTTTTTCCTCCTTTGTTTAATAGTTGAAATTTTATCATTTTAATTTCAATTCAATTGATGCTATATCTCATTATATATCATCACTAGTGAACTCACCGCGCTTCGCGCGGTTGTGAATATATTTATGAAATGATATTTCTAATAAATTAATACTAACCATAACAAAGGAATATGTTTTATTCACCTAATTTTACTGGCCTTCTCGTACTATTTAGTCACGTCTAATAGTAGAGAATGATAGATGAGAGAAATTCAGTTATTTATATCCTTCGCTTATGGTATTTGTAATTTACTCCATAGTACTAATTGTTAGTATTGCAATGGAACTAAAAAAGACAATAGTTTCTTATATTTGTCTAATTTAAATAATAAAAAGTGAAAAAAATAGCTACTTCTTGTCTACTCTTCTTTACCCTTAAAACTTTCATTCTTTCTTTCTTTTATTCGGATTAACCAAAGACGGTATCAATTCATGTACCTATATAGTATCTGATGAAACTAATTAAAATTATAAATAAGTTTAATTTGATCCATGTATGTCTTGACTTTTAAGATCTCAACCTTTACTTTTATTTTAATGCTTCATTACGTCATTAATTAGTAATAGTTATCAAGATTTATTTGTGAAAGAACAACTTCTAAGTCAATAAACATTAAGTCTTTTGGAAATCATTCAAACGGTAAGCACAACATAAAATTAATAACTGTTGAAATTATTTCAAGATGGGATTCTTTTTATTGTTGATTACCACGTTAGCTTTGATCGATAAACATGATTTAGTCATACTAAAGGAGGTGTTGGGCTTCATCAAGAAGCATGGTAAAGGGCGAGCAAAGCTTCGATAATAATTTGGTAGAATAACAAACACATGATAATATATTATATAATCTCAAAAGATGCTTAAAATCTCCAAGTAAAAGGGGATGCAGAAGAAGAAACCATGCAATTAGTAACTATGAGACATTTAGAAAAATTAAGGGATTCTAAAAATAAAAAGAAGATGATAAAACACATAGCAATATGATGCAAACACTAATAGGTGAAAAAAAAGGAAATATATTTGATGTCAAATAGCATAGGGGAAAAAGTGGTAACAGGAAAAAAAAAACAAAAAATAATTACTGCGGGATTTACATACATTTCCGCTTTCTTTGCTTTTCTCGGTTTCAAATCACTTTCTTTCCATTATTATCATGTAATCCGCCACTTTTTCCTCCCCGTTCTTGTCCTAGCATCACACTAAATCTTATTCTTTTCAGAAAAGTTTCCCACAAATTTGCTCATTTTTCTTCATTTCTTGCTCATTTTTCATACACTATTTCAACATTTGTCACATTTTCTATAAATTCAAATACTCAAAGAAAAAACTAAGACTTCGTAATGTGCACCATGCTCACACAATTCACAAATAGAGCTTCGGATGTGATCTCGGGGTCTATATTGAATAGTTTCGTAGAGCAATAAGATCTTAGGATAGTTCTACGTCAAATCCACAAGTATTACTCTTTTTTCTTCAGTATCTAAGGTTAATATCATCTGATTATTTAATTAAGTTCGATTTTATCACATAAAATATCAAATTCGTTGCTTGTTGTGAAAGTCATTGAGGAAGTGATATACATCTTTAAAAGCTTTATACAGAGAAATAAATTCATTTATAGAGACAAAAGCAAGTCTTTAAAAAAAATACCTGAGGTAGTTAAGCTCTTTTTTCGTCATCAGCCATGGGATGTTCAACGTCCTTAGATCTTTTGCTCTATGTCCATAATCTTTATACCCTTTTTCTAATTGATGATTGTATTAAATTATGGACAACCGTTATGACTTCTCATTATCTTTCTCTATTACAGTAATCAAGAAGTCAGTTATCCATTCTCCATTTCAGCCTTTCATTACCATCTCTAATTGCATAATAAATAGTAATAAATAAATCTTCCACCACTAATTAGTTATTAGGCAACGGAAAAGGCAAGCGAGTAGTAATTATTGATAAGACTTAACTAATTCCTGCAATTATACAATATGTTGAATAGAAAAACAAATGAGAAAGCCAAAAAATGGAGAAAAAAGATAAATAGGATTCCTACATTATGAGATATGCCACATCACACCTCTTGAGGCTTTGCTTTATATAATATATAGATATAGATTTAAATACTATGACTGATAATTTAACAAGGTCAAACTCAGAACCGGCACTTTCTTTCCAACAATCTCAACGTCCACCTTTTTTTTCCCTCTCCTAATTTTAGTCCTTTACTTAAAGTTTCAATTATTATAAAATTAATTCTCACCTTTAATAACAGTAACTCCTCTCCCTAATTCTTCCAGTTACAAACTTAATTACACATGCAACTCTTAATTATAGAATTTTAAATGCTTTTAACCACTAAATTTTGAACACCTATATAAACAGACAAAATATTTGCATATGCCAAATACATATCTTCTGCAGTGTAAATTATCAAAAATAGAATAGATGAAAAGATGAAAGAGGTCAAGGAGTCAAGGGCATCAACAAACAATACTACTACTATTTTTCACTCCTGTTAGTTAGATCAACGTTACCATATCATATGGAAAACTTACTTCACTCTTCAAGTCAGCAAACTGATTTTGTGTTGACATAGCAAAAGGATTAATCAGGCTTTTGCTAAGGCTTATAAAAGATTTATATTATGGGGTGAAGCAAGAAGAAGAAAGAAGGCAAATATGTATTTTTGTTTGCCACGCCTATTCACCTCCTCAATATAATACAAGTATAAAGAGGTCAAATGTTCTGCACATAATAAAATATTACTATTCTAGCCATAGTTCTCATTTCTTTTCAACAACGGCTTCACTTATGATTTCGTAAAAGATCTAGGATGGTCTTTTATGGGATTTGCGGTACGGTATTAGCTCATTTAACAACTTTTTAAAATTATTATTGTTGATTAGAAGAAACTAATATGTCATTACTTTTGTAAATTTCGAATGAAGTTTTACATAAATATAGGAGGTATCGATAGTTGTGATATCGTGCAACAAATTATTGCAAGTCAAATATTATGCAAGAGAGGCTTGAAGCAGGAGTCACTATTCAATATTTTCATCAAGATCCTAACGAGAAATAATTGCTTTAGAAGCATAGTGTTGAAACTAGAGGACCATGATAGGTGAAGAGATGTAGCAACTCATACTCTCCAGCATCACCATGTTTGCATTGTTATTCAGCTTTTTTCTTCTCTTTCGCAACACATAATGGGTTTGGAATTCTTTTTTTCTTTTAATTTAATCATCATCAACGAGTTTGACATTCACAACACAAGCCTCACAAGATAACATTAGTTGATTTACTTTGATCTGGACACTAGCCGTTTGGCCATAGATTTGAAAAAGTATTGGAAAAAATAGTTTTTGAAGTTGAGTTGAAAAATATTATTTGGAAGTTGAAGTTGTGTTTGGACATATATTTCACTTGTAAAAAAGGTAGAGTTTTATGAGAGGAGAAAAACTTTTTCCGAAAAAACTTGAAAAACTGTTTTCTAAAAAAAGTTGAAAAAGTCCCAAGATTTCATGGACAAACATATTTTTAAAAATTTTTTGGAAAAAAGCAAAAAATTTTATTATGGACAAACGGGTTCATATGTCAATCTTTTTTCTCTCTCCAATATTTGATTCTAACATATGTCCGGTGAAATCAAACACATTATAAGTACTTTAATAAGTTTCTTCTAATATTCAGTCAAGTAAAACAACTGTAAAAAATGCTTAGACAATTATCGCACGAAAGACTACACTTGATATTGGTGAGCCTGCACAAAAGCTATTAGAACAAGTTGTGTATACACAAAGCAAAACAAGTTTTCGTATGCACAGTGGTGGAGTAGAAACACATTGACAAAAAAACCATGAAGTTGACATATATAACTTACAGTTGAAAACAACAGGCTTTGCAAACCCTTTTTTTTTTTTTTTTTTTTTTTTTTTTTTTTTTTTTTTTAAGATTCTACCCGTTTTCCTCTTTCGGAACAAATAGTAGTCCTTCCAATTTTTGCTCCTAAAGTGACTCATTAACATAGGTGAAGGGTGCGTAACAACTGAGCAACCTTCACATGTCAGGCTTTGCAAACTTGAACATAGAGTTTTCAAAAAAAAAAAAAAAAAAGTTGTTTACAATTACTTAAGTAGTTTTTGGACCAGTTCACTAGTTTCTTGTAATAAAAAAAAAAAACTCCCTTAAAATAAACTCCATCTTAAAATAGTACAATTAGGTGTCCAGCATCCTAAATTTTTAAAACTTGACCACTCCAACTTTCGTTAATCTCAATATTACCCCTCTAACAATCACAAAACCATGGATTCCACTCTACTTGTTTAACAAAATTCCTCAAGAAAATTAAAACCATATTATTATGTATAGATCAGGAGCTGTAATGGCATGGAATGTATTCAGATTTTGTACGGCGTTAAGAGGGCTAGGCTCGATCATGATTTTATTAGTTCTTGGAGTTGTTGGTGTTACTTATTATGCTCTTGTTTTAACTAATTATGGTCCTTCTCTTGCTACTTCTGCTGGTCTTCTTGATGCCCTCATTGCTCTTTCACTACTTGTCTTGTTCCATTGCCTGGTAAATTTTTCTTCCCATTTTTCAGCTTTTTAAATAGTATTTTTAGTTGTTTAATGTATTTTAGACTTTACAGACCTTTAGCCGGGATACATAGATTATACACTTAAGGGGTGCTTTGGTTACCGGAACTGAAAAAAAAAGAAATATCCCATAAATTTAGGATTATATTTATCCCAAGATTATACAACAACAACATACCGATGATATCCCATAAGTTGGGTATGGGGAGGGTGAGGTTTACACAGACCTTTCCCCTACCTTGAGTAAGGTAGTAAGGTTGCTACCGATAGACACTCGGTTTAAGAAAACCTTTTTGAAATCAGGTTGGCAAAAAGAAAATGAAAATAACAAGGTATAGAAAATATTGACATATAAACTCGGGTAACTAAAATATCTTGGGATTATAATCCTACTTCATATATGGGATATGATAATACCATGATTTTGGTATAAAAGTTATCCCAGATTAGCTAATATCACTAACCAAACGTGGGATAAATGTAATCCCAAATTTATTACTGGTATTAGTATCCCAATCCCACCAGCCAAACAATTCCTATTAACAAATTATACATGGAATATATAGAAAATGACTATTTTTTGTTTCAACTTTCAACGGCCTAGATACTGTTCAGGTAGTGTAAAAATTCCAATTATGATCATATGGCTTAATTTGCTTGTAGACCATGTACTTAAAATTTTGGTGGTTAATTTATCTTATTACTCACTCTATTCTAATTAATGTGGAACGATTTAGTTTATAGTCTACCCCAAAAAGGATGACACTTTCCTATTTTAGAAATGGTTTAACTTTGAACTTTTCATTTTAGCTTTAATGATGATTTATAGCCCCAGAAATTTCTGTAGCTTGTCTTAGACAAAAAATTCCAATAATCTTCTTTGTTAAGCTCGGTGCCGAGTCAAACATGTCACATATATAAGAGCATAGGGAGTATAAGTAAGATACTGAGAAGTGTTAAAGAAATGGACTATAAGTAAGATACTGAGAAGTGTTAAAGAAATGGACTAACTTTTGCGCCAATACACTGGATCCTGACTATTTCTGTTTTGGGCGGCTATTTCTGTTGAAATCTCGTTAAATTTGGTGGTTAATTTGTCTTATTACTCGCTCTAATCTAATTTATCTGGCACTCTTTCCCTTCCGGTCTGTCCCAAAAAGGAATGACACTTTCATATATTTAGAAATAATTTAAGTTTAAACTTTTCATTTTACCTATAGCCTCGGAAATTTCTATGCTTTATTTTAGACTAAAATTTTTAAACATCTTTCTTCTTAGTGAAGCTCGGTGCCCAGTCAAACACCATCACTTATATAGGAACATAGGGAGGATAAGTAAGATACTGAGAAGTGTTAAAGACATGGACTAAACTTTGTGCCAATTCACTTTATCTTCAAATATTGGGTAGAGAGATTACAAGAAAATAAAAGTTCCACATAAGCAATGGAGATTGTAGAAAGAAAAGTTTAAAGACTCTTATTCTTGAGCTTTGTTTCATAGCGAAGTAATAGTAAGTAGCTAAAAGAGTATTGTTTTTATGGTTGCAGTTGGTGATGCTTCTATGGTGTTACTTTTCTGTTGTATTTACTGATCCTGGTAGTGTGCCTTCAAATTGGAGGCCGGAATCGGATGAAGAAAGAGGGGAAGCTGATCCATTAACTGCATCAGAATTCGGGAGTTCGCCAGCTGATCACCCAGGGAATCCAAGAATACGTTTTTGTAGAAAGTGCAACCAGTTAAAACCTCCGCGATGCCATCACTGTTCTGTTTGTGAGTTCTTATCGTTCACCTTAATGATGCTTTTTCCTTTTTCTTTTTTTGTTTCTGCTTTTAGTTTGAGATTTGAGTTGGTCTGTTTCCCTGTTTTAGGTGGAAGGTGTGTACTAAAGATGGACCATCATTGTGTTTGGGTTGTCAACTGTGTTGGAGCTTTGAACTACAAGTATTTCCTTCTCTTCCTGGTAAGTTATCATAATTCTTAAATTATAGAAAGTATGGCTACTGGATTTTTTCTATATTTGTAGCATATAGAAATGATGATATGTGTCGAGAAGATGAAATATCTGCTTGACTTTTCTGTTTTAACAGCCAGTTGCCTTGGTTGTTGGATTTCTGTTCTAAATTCTAATAGCAACATAAACAGGCTATGCCCTATTTAAATAATCCAAAACTATATTCATGTTTTTTCGTCCTGAAAGTTTCCTGTATTAGCTCACGTCGATTGGAGTAATTTATGTATGACATATATGGGTTTTAAACACCAATTGGATTACTAGTACTTACCCTGCATAAGATATCTAAACATTGTGTGACCATAGTGACTAATTCTTTGTGAGAAACTTATTCAAACACTGTTTCCTGAACCTCATCTTTTGCCAAAATTTTCTATTTCTGTGAGGTGTAATGTGGTTTTTTTAGGTGTATTGAAGGTGATTGTTCATATTGAGTATTTATCTTTCTCCATATACTTCCTTCCTGCTGGCCTGTCTATTGATGTTAGTATGCATCAACATGAATTTAAGGATACATATCCAGCAGTTGTCCTGCACTTTCTTTGCTTTGCAAGTTATTATTGTCCATCTTTGTCCCAACTAATTTGAACCTTTCTTACTGCAGTTGTATACGTTTCTTGAGACCACTCTTGTCACTCTAGCATTACTGCCACAATTTATTGCATTCTTTAGTGATGATGGTGAGATACCTGGGACTCCGGGCACTCTCGCGACCACATTCCTTGCTTTTGGTAAGGTTCAGCACTCTCTTTCCAAACTTCCAATCTGTGATTTTCTTTTTGGATGGACATTTTCTTAAATTTTCCACATTTCTTGTGCATCAGTCTTGAACCTTGCTTTCGCTTTGAGTGTTATGGGATTTCTGATTATGCACATATCGTTGGTGGCTGGTAATACCACGACCATTGAGGTAATCTATGTTCTTTTCAACTTTTAAATCGAAAGTAAGGTGTTATTTTTCTATGAAATTCCTAATAATCTGAAACATCCTTGATGTTGTTCAAACAGCTTTGTAGTCTTAAGGGGGAAAATAGTTTTAGAAATCATTTCTCTCTTGGTCTTTGGGTTGGGAAAGTATGTTTTGCTAGATAAATTATCCAATCATGTCTATTTGGAATTTTGGCTTTTGTTTGTTTAATTACCTGGTAAAAACTAAAAGTTGGTCCCTTGCGATCATGAAGATTTCCCTCGAATGTTTACTTCATGCCCCCACCCCCACTCCCTCTAAAAAGAGAACAATTCATGTAGCTTCCCCCCCCCCCCCTTCCTTCTACCCACAGGGAAAAGACTTGTTTGTCCCTTGTATAGGCTCGTGAGCAGGATTTCTTAAAGTCAACCTAACATCCAACCGGCCTAGACACTGATTGGTTTCATTGGTTCAACAGTCGTCAAACTGGTTGTGATATTCCCACTTGGTGGGAACACCAATATAAAGGCACCATCCTAATATAAATCAGACTTTCTCAATCTTGTGCTCACTCTTATCCCTGGTCTTCTAAAGTTTTGAGTATTCTTTGCCAATTAACTCTTTTATCTTAAAGCAGACCGATTTGTTGTCGTAAGATGCTGTCTAGTATTCTTTATCTAAAAGAATGCTGTTCAATATCCTAAACCAATACCTTTTTATTCTAACTAGATCTTGTTCGGTCGATTTTTGCATCCGCCCTGGATAAAAATATTACAAAACCTACATATGACAATAGCACCCTTTTTTTTTTTCTAGCACTATGTGTGGGTTAGACTCACATCATGGGTTCAAACCTTGCTCCCAACAAAAACTTGGTATTTAAGAGGAGAAGGGTAGAGAGCCAAACCCATTATCCACCGCGTTCCGACCCGTGCGCCACTCACCCGCACAAGTTTCTTGGTTATCAAAAACAAAATAATAGCAACCATGGTGTGGTCTAGTAGTCAGTGAAATGGGAGCAAAACCTTAGAGACCAAAAGTTCAAGTCCCAGCTTAGACAAAAACACTAGGTGATTTCTGCCTATTTGCCTAGGACGTGGTAGATGGGGTCACCTGGTACCTGTGTTGGTGAGAGGTAGCATTACTCTATTGGAAATTTGGAATAGCCTAGATGCACACAAGTTAGCCAGCACACCACTCTTATAAAAATAAGAAAAGAACCTTCAGTGTAGTATTTCTTGCCATATTCTTCTTTTGGCTAGGATATTTCCATGAAGATTCAATATTTTATTTCGAAATTAGTGTTTTTTCTGGTATAGAACGTGTTCTAATGGTCTCCATTTATCTAAGCAAGAATCAAACATTTTATAATTTCTAGACCGTACTTCCAGTTTAACTGAATAAAACTTTTGTTTCTTTGATAAGGTAATTTGATAGGACATAGAGTTGCGCAAATTTATCCAACAGTTTACACTTCCACGTCTATTATACAGTACGAAAGGGAGATATGAAAGACATCATATTGGTTCAATAGAGAATTGAAAGGAAGGACTTAAAATACAATACAACTTTGTAGACACAGGGTTGAACTGGACTTGGATTTGCTGCTCGGCTATCCTCTTTGGAAGTTGGCATTGCTTCGTAGCTTTCTGCCATAACCTTCTTTTGTCTAGGATATTTCATTGGAGAAAGTCAGTGTATATCTGGTATAGTACATGAACCTATGGTCTCCTTTGTATTTAAGCAAGAAATCAAATGTTTTGCGGTCTCTAGATTAAACTTTAGTATATCTATAACCAGAGTAGATCTTTGCTATCAGTCCAGATTCTTAACAAATTATCCAACAGTTTGCACTTTCAGGTCAATTGCAAAGTAGGTAAATAGAAATATGATAGACATCATATTCGGTCAATAAAGAAATTAAAGGAAGAAGTTAGAATGCAATACTTCTCTGTAGAGAAAGGAAAAACAAAGCTTGGATTTGCTGCTCGACTCTCCTCCTTTGCAGTCGGCACTGTAATGTTGCTCCTTGCTGCTGTGTGCATCTGCATTGTTTAGGTGGATTGCTTTGCAGCTTGCCAAGCGTCTTGAGTCTACAATTCCAAAAGTTAAAATTGACCCATTGTGAAAATAGTTCAGCAGTCACAGATTTTAGAATGAGTTAGAAATCACAAATTGCTCCCTGATCTGGCTGTCTCTGTTTTGCCAGTTTTTACTGCTTTGCCAATTTTAACCAGATTTTGGTTTAATCAACATTACATGTAACTGTCCTGGAGGCTTGACTGGTTGAGAGGTGGATTAGTTATACTGGCTGGTTCGGTTTGGTTTCAAAAACTTCTTGTGAAGATCCTACATTTAACCATTAAGTTATTGAAATTATGTTTCTGTTTTTTCCTGCCTCACCTGCAACTCTTACAAACTTGGCTGCTCTGTTATTTTTTTAATGCTGCACTTGACCTCTCAAAGTCCAATTTTAGCATTCCAATGTGGTTTATAGTTGCTTGAAGTCGTATTTATGACTGTTGGGCTGAAGTACATGTTTATACCATGAGCATAGCTTAATTAAATTTTATGATGGGGATGCTTGACTCAGACTGTTTCATTTCATACCGTTGCTCCATTCTGCTTTCTGAATCAACTACTGCTCCCTGATGCACACCTCAATTGCTCCCTTGTGATCTATTCTGAATTAGAAACCTGTTAATTATAATCTGTGGAATGTCTTTCCTTGTTTAAAAAAAAATCATGGAATATCTTTCAAATGGGAAAGAAAAGTCAAACTTTAGAATGTATTATTTTTACTTAAATCATTGGGGTTATTTTCCCATTTACTCAAGGGCCTGTCAGCAGTTCTCTTTCTGGGCACACTTAAAGGCTTGTCTTGCTTTCAGGCATATGAGAAGAAGACCACTCCAAAATGGCGTTATGATCTTGGTCGGAAGAGGAACTTTGAACAGGTTAGATGGCTTTGCACAAGATTTTAGCAGTTATTTATTTCTTTTAGAAGGTTGCTCTCTATGTGATAGAGCAAATAGATGTTCTGATCTAAATGTTGGGTATGATTTGAATAATGAAGTACCATATCCGTGGAGATACTTGGGAACTTATATTTGTAACATGGAACAACCACACAGAAAAAGTTAGAGAAGAAAGAACACTTCCAATTGCACCTGGCACACAATGTTTATTCTGAGCTATAATTATTCGAGTTAAATTCCTTATTTTGCTTAGATACTCTTTTGATCAGGATCAGGCAGTGTCGTATGCAGGAATTTTAGTCAGTGGTGTTGACATCTAAAGAAGTGAACAAATCACATATATCATATTAAAAAATTACAATAAGAAAATGAGTAGTTTTTTCAAAGCTAAGGTCTTGAACTTGGTAGTTCTAGATAAATTCATTACTTTAAATACAAAATGAAGCTGGTTGAAATGGTTCAGCTGCTCCCTAACTCTTAAGAGCAAGCAGGATCTAACCTTGGGACTTCATTTTATAGCATACTAGTGGGAGGAAGCCCGGGCCCAAGCTTAAAGGGTGTTTCGATTGGCTTGTTTTAAGTGTTTTTTGGGCTAAAATAGCTTTTAAACTCTTTTCTTACTTTTGTTGTGTTTGTGAAGGATAAAAAGTGATTTTAAGCACTACTTTAAGGCAAAAAAATGTAGAAAAATAAGCTAAAAGTTGAGTACTCCCAACTTATGACTTTAAGCTTTTATTTATAAATATTTTTGAAAAGCTAATCCAAACACCCTGTTAATATAGAAGTAGGTTTACATACATAGGATACTTCAGCACCAGTGTTTAACTTTTGTTCCCCTTAAAAAATATTTACGTTTTAGCCCTTATCTGCACTTCCTAGCTGATAACAAGGAACTTCCCGATGGATCGCAATAAATTCAATTTAGAAAATGCTGAAAGATCCCCATAAAGGATTAAGAACTAAACATTGGCGATATAGACAACTAATAGTTTTTTTTTTTTTTTGGTTAAGTGAGAATTTTATTCCAACTAAAATAGTCATTTACATAGCAGCAGATGCTGAACATCCACTATTCCTAGCTAGACTAATACAGACAATACCAGTGTTGTGAAAGGCGAGCGCCTCTCGCCTAAGGCGAGGCGAGGTGATGGGTTCTCGCCTTTGGACAGTGAGGCGACGCGGGTGTAAAAAGGCGACTGAGGCGAGGCTGAGGCGCTGAGGCGAGGTGAGAAAAAGGCGAGAAAGGCGTTGCTTTTTTAGTTTTTTTAAGAAAAAGGGGCTGCTAACACTTTAAAACATAAAAAGCCCACAATTAGGGTTTCATAACACCAAAAAAAACAAGTTCTGTGTTCTTTCCTTCTCTACTGTTCTTCTTTCTTCTTTCTTTCTTACTTCATTATTTTCCTCTTCTTTTTTCTTCTTTCTCCTCTCTTTCTTCAAAAAAGTTGCGCTGATATTTCCTGTTCTTTTTTCTTCTCTACTGTTCTTCCTCTTCTTTCCTGTTCTTTTTTTTTTTCTTTCTTAAAAACAGTAAAACAACTTTTAGTATCTACTATGACTATCTATTTTTAGTTTTTAAATTGACATGTTTGCTATTATGCTGTTGCTATTGAGATTTTGCTTATTTCTATATGCATTATACTATTTTGATTTTTTGGCATTAATTGGCGCCTCACATTAAAAAGGCGAGCGCCTCGCCTCTCGCCTCGGTGAAATTGACCCTTGTCGCCTTACGCCGTCCAAAACACTTGACAATACATTAAACTGTTCATACAATGCATAGAATCAGAAGGGAAATTATCACTAAGGACCCACTGCTAATCCTGCAAGTATCTGCTTCCACTTCTTGAAGAGTCCAACTGTTTAATTAAAACAATGCATTGCGATGGTCCCTACGGACAGCTAATAGTTTTAATTAAAGAATAAAGTTTTGTGTTACATTCTTCATATTCAATGTCAATCATGTACTTAGTGTAGCACGACTTTAATTTGATTAAGCTCGATTGAGTTGAAGTCAAGTTTGATTTGATGCTCAGGCTACTTGTTTTATTCATTCCTAGTACGCCTTTGGCAATAGATACCATTTTTTTTTCTTTTGAAAAAGTGCTTTTAAAGTTAAGTTGAAAATTATACTTGGAAGTTAAAATTGTGTTTAAACATGCATTTACTTGAAAAAGGGTTTGAAGTTTTTGTGAGTGAAAAAAAGTTGTTTCTAAAAAGAAGGGGAAATATTTGTATGGCTAAACGTCTTCTTAGTATTTAAGTGGCATTATCTAGGAAAATTTATGGTGCAACATTTTTTTTAATGGGCACAGGTGTGAGTAGAACTATTTTTCCTAATTCTTTTTATCAAGGATACTATCATTTAAAAGCTATTTACGTGTATCCTGCCATAGGTTATCCAATCAATTCTTTTAAGGTGGCAGAAAATATAGGTTACAACTAATGCTATTTCTAAGTTATTGGTTCATGTCCAAACGACTTTGAGTCAATGTCATTATGAATAATCATTCACTTTCTAGACTTAGAACTTTGTAACAATGCTAAAGACTTTTAAGTTCTTTTCCTTATATATTCTCTTCTTTCCCATTATCCTTCTGAGGCGATTAATGTTTTTTCTACTTGCATAGCTTTATTTTTAATATCTACATAATTGGATTGGTGTTGTTTACCTTAAAATATTCCATGCAGTCGTGAAATCTTACCAAATTCTTGTAGAATAGATGAAATATGAATTGTTAATGCATTGTTTGATTAGTATACAAGTATAGACATAATCAGAAGGGTGTCAAGTCAACTTAAAAGGATAACAAATTAAAGAGAGTTGCTAATAGCCTAATGATAGAAGATTTTCTTACTAAAAAGTCTAATGGTAATAAAGAGGCGGTATCAATTTTTTTGCACTTGATGTGTGTAAGTATCGCGTAGGGAAATGTTAATCTTTTAGAATATTGGTTGACCTGTGAAATAATGCAGTTGCAAAGGAGATGTTACTCCCCAAGTCTAGTTACATGTTTAGTTGTTTAAGTATTTTCTAGTCTAACTGAGTTCAACTGTATTTAGATTATTTGATTTGCAAAGGAGTATTTGATTTGCTCAATTGGTATTAAATCAGTAAATAGCCACGTGGCTACCTACGTTGAGTCATAATGCAAATCTCACAAATGGAGATGAGATAGAGTAAAATGTGGGGTCCTCATCTTCAAACAGCTTGTGTGCTGTAGTACATAAGACACGGCATAAGACAAAGGGGGAACCTAAATTGTACAAAAATCAATTCTTCAAGTAGAGCAAGATAAAGGAAGGCAACTTGGAGTTCTCTATTTTGCCCTTGAGGGACAAGCACACATGATGACGGAGAGGTACTTGAACTCTCACTTATTAGATAGTAGTAATGCAAAAAAAAAAAAAAAAAAAAAAAAAAAAAAAAAAAAAAACAGAGATAAAACACGTACTGAGGTTCGAACCAAGGACCTCAAAGTGGGAATTGAGGTGCTTTACCACCTCACAGAGCAGCACTCCTTTGTTGAGTGGTGTCATTTTCCCTTTTCATAGCCTTTTGTCTATGTTATATATGTATATACATAAAAGATTCTGGTCTAGTGGTGTCGGGATGACACCACTCCATAAAATGTGTCCGCCCCTGGGATCAGGGCTCTATAGGTACTATAGTGTAGAAGATAAGTAACATAAAAACTGGAAGTGAAACAAATCTGAGGGGAAGGAATGGAAACTTTTGATATTCAGCAGTAGAGAAGACCTAGAGCCCATTTGGGTGAGCTTATTTTAAGCAGCTTATAAGTCTTTTGACTTATAAGCCACTTTTTGAGAAGTTAGGATTTCTTTAACTTCTCACTTTTGGCTTTTTTTAAGCATATAAAGGCTTATAAACCCATGAATTTTTGAGTTACCAAACATTTACTAATGAGCTTATAAGCCACTTTTAAGCTCGCCCAAATGGGCTACTAGAGAAAGTTAGGTCTAACTTGCGTTTTGCAATTGGGCCTGTCTAAATAAAGATCCTTGGATCTGTTAATTGGGAACTTGAGAAAAGAAACAAAGAATCAGCGAAGAGAGAACAAAGCTTATTATTGTAAACATTTTCCAGAAATATATGATATTCCCGAGTACTCCCCCATCCCCCCCCCCCCCCCCCCCTCCCCCCGGTTGCATGGGCACACATGACACTGAAATCGTCAGCTGCCTAAAAAATGCTTGTCTTTAAGAGTAAAGGTTGAATTTTTAAGAACTCACTTTGTAGGAAGGGCCTTGATGCCTTGTTTTTACGACATTATTGGCTCTATGCTTTTCTAACGGCCTAATCCTCCTGGTAGGCTCTAGCTTTGTCGTGTTACATGTTATGTTAGATTTGTTCTATTTTCATATTAGAACTGTTTGATCGTTTCATTCAACCATTCTAAGATTGTATTATATGAATCAGGTGTTTGGTATAGACAAGCGGTATTGGTTCATTCCAGCTTACTCTGAAGAAGATTTAAGACGGATACCTGCTCTTCATGGTCTTGAATACCCGTCAAAGCCCGACCTTGATGCCCAAGAGTAATAGGGATGTGCATACCAAACTGAAGTTTAGTTCTTTGTAACAAAATATAGAGTGCCTCAGGCTTTCGGCTGACTAACCGGCACAACTAATTGCGGACTGAACCTTTGCATCTACTAGCATTATGCAGAGCAACAGCACAAGAATGTGTTGAAGAGTCTGAACAGGCGAAGAACCTCTGATTTGGAGCAAAGGCTGGGAATGCATTGATATGTCCATTTTATGGTTTAAATATACTGTAACCTAAGAGCAATGCTGATGTTTCACGTATCACAACAATGTTGCTGTAAATTACATGATCAGATAAGCAGATTTATTCTGTGGTAACTCTTTCACCAGGATGATGAATTTTTAACCATTATTCTTTTGTTTTTAGTCGTCTGAAGTGTTGTGTGCTTTCTTGAAATGGTGTCTTTGCAACCTACATTGTTCACCTGATAAGATTCAGTTTTACGGTTACCATTCGGTATCTGATCTGATACTAGCTAATCCGACAAGTTTGGCTTTTGTTTATCATGAATTTCTCCATTCCTAGAATTCGAATCCTAAATCTCTGAGTTTATTTAAGTTGCATACTGAGGTTATATAATACGAAAGTCTGGCTTGCATCTGACGCTTTTTTAAGTTTTCCCAATAGTCGAAGGGGGTTGAAGGTTCAATTCTTAGTTTTGCGCACTGGTGACAGTTTTGTCTTAGAAAACTGAGAGTTCAGATCCCGGAAGCAACAAACAGGTGCTTAGATCATTAACAGAAGCGTGCAAGATGCGGGTGAAATGTGATTTATGGTTTCTTAATTGTCTTATTACCTTTCTTCTCTTCTTCTTTATGTCCTATATGCCAACAATTAAAAGGAAAAGTCCTCCCTCCTATCGTTTCTTTTGGTTTTGTAACCTCTGAAATCAATAAAGAAAATAAATTTAATAGAGAATGAGGGATAGGTTAGATTTATAATAAAAAAAATGTTTAATATAACTCTTCCTGAAAAAAAATATTTTTCTATATTTTCTTTTTTCATTTAGACATTTTTCTCATACAGAACCGACTACTCTTGTTATTTTCTCGTAAATAGGGATTAGACTATAATTAGGGATGTCAATTGTTATTTGCAGATCGATCATAATCGATCGAACCGAACCGTTCCGAACCGATTGCGTGGTTTTTTTTCCCCTTAAAATCGTAGTTTTCAATTTAAACTTATAACCGTACTGAGTAATTAGGTTAGGTTTTTTATTTTATAAAACTAAATTGAAAAAATATCGAACCGGACGGAATACAATTATATGCATAAAATATATGTTATATATTAGTTTTTTATGTATAAATATATCTATATGTTTCTAGTTAAGCTTTTAAATAAAGAGGCATAAAATATTTCACCTTGGGGATTGAGCTTAGGGTGGAATCAGTGATCCGAATGCCCAACTTACTGTGTTACTACAAATATTATTATTCTAAGTTGAAACTACTGTGCTTCATTAGTGAAGTATATTCAACAATTCTCGATTCCAATCTCATTCAAAAATATAGTTCTATGAAGTGATAGATTTATTTTGTAAGGTTTTGGCTAGGATTTTATTGGTCTTACAAAGTTTTGTTCAGTTCGAATGAAGGTTTAATCTTTTTATATATTTAGACAAAAAAATCTGAATTTTTCTAAAAATAAATAAATAAATAAATGTAATTTAGTATATAATTAGATGATAGTCAAATATCTATTGATTAGTTAGTATTTTACCAACTTAAAGACTACTTTAAGCTTTCGTTTTTGAATCCAAAGACGACATTTGGTATTGTTAATGTCATAAATTGCTTAGTTTCATGTTGTAATGAGTTCGCATGAGCATTGGTTGAAGATTGAATCTAAATAGCAAGAACTGGAGCCAAAGTGTGAAGATCATGATGCCACAGATGAGGCGCCCCGCCTAAGAAAGAACAGAGAGTGGAAAGTTGAGGCACAACTTGAGGCGCCCCGCCTAGAAGGCCAGACGGACCGCGTGGAAACAAAGCCTGCAGGGCGGCCCGCCCTGACTCAGGGGCGGAGCTCCTGGCAAACTTCAGAGAGTGAGGATTTTGATGCCCAGAAAGAGGCGGACCACCTCCCTCTGTGGGCGGACCGCCTCAGCACTGTGTCTGCAATTTTAGCTTAGTATAAATAGCTAAAGCTAGAGTTTTAACAGGAGGACATTCCATATTATAAACACTCTCTCTAGAGGTGATTTCAAGAGCCAAGTAGAAGTCTTTTCATCTCTTTATAAGCTTCTTAACTTTTATCTTTGAATCTTGATTCAAATATCAATTCAAGATATATGTGTGGAATCATTTCATTACATATTTATTGCTTTGATTCAAACCCTAAGTATGAGTGGCTAACTCATAACTAGGGGTGTAAACATGCTATAAGTGATAGAAAATCAATGAGTGTTGTTTAATTTCACTAACCATAACACAAGTATCAATTATCCAACTCCCAATTACAATATCCATGATATCCATGGAAATTTCAATATCCATGATATTTGATATTTCTTGTCTACTTTGCTAATTAAAGACTCGGGAGAGATTAGTTAGCATAGAATAGTGGAGTTGGCGAGGATTTGGGTTGATAGGCTATTCCATAGACTAACCCATAAAAAAGGAGCTACGCTCGGAAGAGGTCTCCTTTCCTCGGGTCATTGAGCAGTGCTTTATACGCTCAACTAAGGCTTTGGCGAGTAGGGCGAGATAAATTTCTCTTAGACCGGGAGGATTCTAGAGATTACATTAGAACGACTCGATCATAATTATACTTGGGTTGGGAAGGTGAAATGAATACACCCGTTGGTTGGAAATCACTATTAGCCGTTTACACTCCTAGCTTCGTAGTATAGAATCAATTACTTGCTTTAATTTGTATGCATTGTAATTAAACATATAAGTATATCAAACAACCCCATTTCCAGGACTCAATACTAAACTTCATTTGAATTTCTATTTGCAACTCTCTTACTTGTCAAGCTAGTTCCTTTGGAAAATCGACCCCGACTCACATCAGGTATTATACTTTGACGACCATCCCTCACCATTAATGGTATAGGATTGAGCGTGGATTATCTATTTAAGGAACGAATGAGCTTGAGTTTGACAATTGAAATTATCTCAATATTTAGTGTTGTCATATTTTTTGTTTACGCATTCGTATACCCCTCTTTAAAAATGTAGTCTTTAGCTTTTTTCACTTTAAAATATTTCACATCCTCCATATTGCTCGTGAATGTCTTTTTAGTACTCCTCATCAAATATTTAAATGAAATATAATATAATTAGTGGTTTGTAATATAATTCACTAAGTTAAGATGGAATATGTTTTGATTTACTTATTCAAATATATAAGTTTGTAAAGGAAGCGATACATTTTTTTTCAATGTTATTTACTTTTATGCAAAAATTACATCTTCGTTTGCTAGATAGTTTTAGATTACAACTAAAAAAATCGAAAATTACAAAATTGTACCAAAATCAAAGAAAAACCGAGATGATTGAGACGGTTTAGAAAATTTAAATTTTTAAACACAATAATCGAAAAAATAATATGATACTCTCTTCGGTCCTTTTTAGTTGTAAGGTTTGACTTTGCACACCTTTTAAGAAATCATAAATAAGCATGGTATTTTTACTATTTTACCCTTTTATTTATTTTATAAATATTTTCTCACTAATGATATATATTTTTCAAAAACAATTCATATTAGAGATATTATGGAGAAGAAATGATAAATTTTATGTTGATATTTTAAATTGACAAATATTGTATTGTGGACAATCTATAAATGAAAACTTTATTATTAGAACTAAAAAGGACGGAGGAGTACATACTTTTCAGAATAGCCTATTAAACCGAAGCGTTGCCATAATAGTGTGAGTGTCAAAGGAAAGGGAAGGATCTAGGCGCCTGACTTCCAAATATGGTACAACACTCAACACGTGTAACTTTTGAACCTTATTATCTCCACTTCCCTATACATATAAAATCAAGGTGGCCATCATTTCTCTCTCTTGAGACAGTTCGTTAATCTTTTACTCGACTCTTTGCCTGAGGTAACTCACGCTTCCCTTCATCGTTTTTTAATTTTCTGTGGCATTTCATGATGATCCAATGGTCCAAACACGCTACTTATATTGGAATTGAGTGTCTACAAGGATGAAAAGTTCTTATTGTTTACGTAATTCTTTCCGTAAAAAAATATATTTAGCAAAACATGCTAATTTGCGTGGATAGAAACATGTTATTATATGTAAAAGTAGGAAGTTTAAATTTAAATTATTTCTAAATACAGAAGCTATCACTCATTTTAGAATATATTAAACAAGAAAATAGTGTCACGTAAAATGAAATGAAGCGACTATCTATACTTGAGAGAATGATGATCTCCCGTTGTCTGTAGAAGTGTCTATAGTCAAAGTTCGTGTGGATATGTTCATTTTCTGGAATATTATAATCCATTCGTTTTAATTTATGTGGCAAAGTTTGGATTAAACATGGAGTTTAAGAAATAGAGGAAGGTTTTTGAAATTTGTGGTAAAAAAGAATTACGTAATATTTGTGTGGCTATAAAGCTTCTCATTAATTTTAAAATGGAGAGTTAGTTAAATTATTTCCAGTTTAAAGTGCTACCATTCTTTTTGTAATGGACTAAAAAGGAAATGTTGCTACATAAAATGGATAGATAGTCGGAACACTTGGATTGTATACTTGGATTGCCACATCAGCCGGAGCACACATTCTTATAAGTCCATGGTTAGCAGGTATAGATAGTCTGGAGCACTTGGATTGTATAAATGCATGCTTGTTAAGGCTTTAAAGATTCATATTTGACTTTTGAGTTTTGCTGTTCTTGTTTTTTATTTCCTTTTCAACATGATAATTCAAGATATATCTTTTAATGAGTTAGTACTAAGTATTTATCACTGTATTAGCTACATTGGCGTTTATACTTAGCAATTGGTTGATATCAATTTTAAAGATGGAAATTCTGAAGTTTCTAATTATGGATACAGAGCTAAACTAGAGATTATGCAGAGAGAAAGAGGTGGTAGAGACAATTCGAACTCCAGCAGCAGTCCATTTGATAAGCTTCGCGGCTTAATGTCCAGTATTTTTGGTGGAAAAGATCCATCTGATGAGCCATCCCTGACTCACCCATCTGAGAATTCATCAGAGTTATCCAGCGCTCCATCAGGTGATTCTCAGCCGGTTGGTAGATCAATGGGGCCAGTCATTATAGAGCTAGATAGTGATGATGAGGGAGAAGTAGGGAGAGAATTAGAAGAGGAAGAAGGGGGTGTTAATGGTTCAAGAATGAATAGAGACAAGGCTCAATCTAATGCTTGGACTAACGCAAATCCACTTGTTGAGCACCCTGATGACCAACCTGATGGTTAGTTTTAATTCTCTTTCACTTCCTCTGTACTGGAATGTTATGTGTTTTTCATCATTTCTATGGCATCTTATGTAGCAGATCATAACAAGAACAAGAGCATAAGCAAAGAGTTGGCTCATACGATGAGACAAAAGAATAATGATGGAATACAGGCACAGACTAAAGGTGTTAGCTATAGGAGAGTTACATACGGCGGGATAAATGGGGCATATTACACTGCCACTACCACTCGTAGGATCGGAAGTGATGGAGTATGTTCTTCATATCAATGTCCTATATATTTTTCTAGCTTAGCAGCATAGTTCTTCTTTGTTCCTCGTTCTAACATGGCATATGGTGAAGCAGATGGTTTTAGAGGATAGCAAACAAGCAGATACAACTACTGGTCAAGCAACACATAGAATCTCTAGGGGCATACATGACAAGGTATTTCTAATAGTATGTTTATTTTGTTTTGCAGTGTTCTTAGAAGATTTCAGAAACCTAATATGGTGTATACGTTAAGTTTATCTATCAAGGTACAAGGCATCACTACTGCCAGAAGTAATATGTTTTTCTATCTCTACTATATAGCAATATGGCACTTGAAATTTTTTGGATAATTTACTTGAAATTATGTGACCTGCAGTAGGACCGAATCTCTAGACGTTGAAATGTATGATGCATGAGTAACTACGCGTAAAAGTTTAGTAGATTTTCAGTATCTATCAACTTATGGAGTACCTATTTTAGTATATTTGCTATTTATGCATACAACACTAACTGGTCTGAATGTGCAATACTTCTACCACCTTATCTCTGCGCTGGAAAATGAAATTGTCCTGATGATAGCAAAAGTTAACAAGAGAAAGTGATTGGAGTAGCTATCAGTTACGTCTGGTGTTTATGTGCACATGTTGACAGGTGTGTTATGTTTATCTGAACTTCTGGATTTGCATAACATCGCACACTTTGTCCCGGCGGTTAAAAAGAGATTCAGAGCTTGATACTGCATGCTAACACTAAATCATTTGCCGCTCAATTAGCATAGCTGAAGGATGTTCACTATCTTTTCTGGTTGTGTTTTGAGCTAATTTTCTTTTCCGTTAAAATATGACGTCCAACTTTTGTTAATAGCGACTTAATTGGTGAAATACAAGCTATTAAGTGTCTAATTCATGTCTCATGGCACTTGCAGGGGCACTCACTCATGAGGAAGCTTGGTTCTGATGGCAAAGTGAACACAATGCAGACTTTGCATAATATAGAAGAAGGTAGTATGTTTGTATGTTCTGTTCTCATGTCTTAGAATGGTGGATAGATGTCATGTCATTAACTTTTTATTGTGCAGATGAATTAGCTGGATTTGAACAGACGTGGAAAGGGAATGCTGATAAGCATCTACCTGGCTGGAACAGTGGGTCTAATTTTCATGCAAATGCAGGTTAGTCTGAGAGGATATGCCGTCTTCTATTCATATTAAAGAGTTTCTGGTACATGTTTTAGCAGATTCCACTGGTTTGTACTACACTTTAGACGTAAAATGACCCCATTCGATGAGCATGTTCTGCATGAAGAAAGGTTTATTAAGCTTTGGTCATTATCTAGTGATAGGAATAGTACCCTAATTTACCCAAATTGACCATTCCAGTTTAAGGAAAGGTGCAGATTAAGAGAGATTTCCAATTCTTATTCTTCTGTGTACGCGCTTTTGTCTTTTCAATTTCTCTGCAAATAAAGATATTCCAAAATCGTTTAGACATTGTGAAAAATTACTTTTATGGAAACGGTAGACAATAAGGCTTCTTTAGAAGTTTTAAGTTACTTGAAATTAGGTAAGTTTAAACTATGTGAATAATTGAAGTTATAATAAATGAAATACCTATATAGAGGGATCCCTAGTTATGACAGGATAGAAAATATTCTATCTTATTAGTAATGGATGTATCCTAATACATTATTGTGGTGATTTACTCGACTTTCAATACACCCGTTAAAACTCAAGGCTGTGAAGCAACTCGATTTTGTAAACTAAAACTGAAAAATATAGTGGAATATGCATAACTTGGCAATGCAATGGGATAAAACTGAAATGATACTTGGCAATGCAATGAGATTAAACTGGCTCGGTGACGTCATATTTAGGCTATGAAACATGAGTGAATTTGAGGACATGCAAGGTTCCAGCTTAACTAGATTGCTGAACAAAAACCACTCAGCTAGCTTACCAACTCCTGGCTATCCATGGCGTTGACTTAGCAGTGATTTAATGATGGCATGGTGCTGGCTAGAGATATGACCTGTTGCTGGATTGTGACAATGATATATCAGCTAAGTGGGTGCTCACTGCTCACTATGTCAGTTAACTGGACTGGCACAACGTGACACCTGGTACCAATACAATCCGGACTGGTTACAGAAATGAGACGATTAGTAAAACCTTCAAATGAATGAAAACCTTTGTGGTACAGGTGTAAGACCTCTGACCGGTAGGATGAAGTTACTTATGTCTTTATGGAGATCGTAATGGTTCTAATACCATGTGAAAATAGAAGGAAATAAAAGAGATTTTGTATTAAATTGATATAGACAATATATAAGTGGCTAGGAGTTGAGGTTACTAGAAATGAGGTATGTTTGGGTTACATGAAATACGGGAAGTATTAAATAACTATTTAAAAAAAAAACCCAAACATCGGGATATCTAGGTACTACCGAATTTGGAATAATATTCTATGCTTTTAAATTTAGAAATCTTCTGGCACAGTACTGCATTAGTTCTCTCGACATTCAGCAGATATGAAGATAGCTCTTGTAGGAACAAAAATGTTCCCCGACAGTTATTTTAGGACAAGAGGAATGTCTTAAAATTGATCCTTATTAAGATACGGTTAGATATATTTAGCATGACTTTTATTCTCAGAGAATCTAGTGGGTAATTTCTCTTTAATAAAATTGTTTTGAAGTTTCCTTTCTTGCAGTAGACTTGAAGATTATTCAATAGGATCCTTATTGAAAATTAATATGTTTTAAGTTCTTGAATATCACTATGAAGCTAGCCATGGTTGTAGTGCGGCGTCTTCATTGCATAACTGGCAGAAGTAAAATTGTAATATCTGCTTGTAATCTCTTACTGATTTCAAATACTTAATTTAAACTTCTTGCGTTTTGCTCATGATTAACCTTCATTCGGGACTGCACAATTTAAACAACATTGATTGTGTATTTTTCCATCTTAGTTATCATCATTCAAATAAACTCTATGATGTTTCTTAAGAAATATGAAACAGAAGAAGGAAGAAAAAGCAAAAGAGAGGAAGTGAAGAATTAGATTAGTATAATGTCTATGCGCATAAGAGATAAGATTAATAGATAGAGAGAGAGGAGGGAGAGAGGGGGGGAGGAGGGATGGAGATGAGGGTGCGGAAGAACAGAGAAAGGAAGAGGAAGGAGGGTCATAGAAGGCTGGTGTATAGTGCCAGTCAGCTATCAAAACTTTTGACTAATAGAATAAAACATGTCTCTAGCTAAACGTTAGTTTATTTGTAGGTAATCTAGAAAGTTTATTTCTTTCTAATGATAAAAATAAAGCCTCCGTATAAAATGAAGGTAGGAATAATATAAAAATGGAAGAAGTTATCTTGGTATCTTGTATGATCTATCCTCTGGGGGTGATAATGTTTAAATGAACTCTGAGCTGTGTAGATAGAACATGTAAAAGAATAAAAGTATTCAATCCAATATCCTAAGATAACGGGTGTACAAAACACATATTCTTTGAATGATCTTTTACAACGAACATTGGACACGTATACATTTCAACACCCTCTTGCACGGTGGGCCACATATACATCTCAACACAAGGCGGCAAGTGTAGCTCAATTTTTAGGATTCACACATGAACTTCAGCGCAGACTTACGAGCCTGAGATGAGCTTATGAAAGGTTGGCTTTGGCACTATGCATAAGAACTTAAAAAACAAACCAAAAGCCTTAATTAAGAATGGATGGAGTAGCTTTGCAAAACTTTTATAAGCCGTATGGATGTTCCTTGTAGGTTCCAGAGAGTACCTAACAAATGGGAGGTCTGAGGTATACTCTTGACATGCTTTCTGCGGCTCCTAATTTCTCATTTCACTAGATCAGCACATATACTTATATTAGTTGTAAATCATGGAAGGTTTACTACGCCTGTGTAGTAAAACTACTTTTTGGAATACTGGTCTTGTTGAGGGAAAACAGCTTTCTCAGAAAATAAAACTTACAAAAAAGTTCCAGTCTCTTAAAGTCTTGCTTTCGTTCTCAACGTCTATCTCCGTTGCCACAGTTATGCTAAGCCCAATCTGATGTTTCTCTAGTTTAGTAGTTTCTTTGTTATTAAGGTATTTGTTAGAGTGAGTTCTGCCTTTGTTTGGACAAAGCTTATCCATAACTTTCGGTTGTTCACTATTATTTTGCAGGAACTAGTAACAATTCCGTGACTAACTGGAATCCTGAATTTAGAGATCCCTTTGGAGGTCTGAGATCAAACCGCAATGCCCAGCCGGAGCCCTTGGGTGGAAAATCAAAAAAGGTCGTCACAATCAACATAGAGTAAGCGCCAATACTAATCACTTTGCTCGGATGCTGAATGTCTTCGTGGGCATTCAATAGCATCTTGCTTCCTGTATTATGAGCTATGACTGGAGAAGAAATAGCTCTTGCATTTACTTTTCTTTTTTTCCTTCTGAAAGGAAATGTGTGTTGTAGTCATGATGTCAGTAGGTATAGTTCACTATAGATTGCTGGAATAATAGGGTAAATTTAGAAAGCACTGAAAAAGGGAAAAATTTAGGAGAACTGATGAGGATGAGCCAAAGAGAGAAGCTGAAATGGCGATTCTACTGTTGTACAATACTATTACATTTTTCTCGTTTGTGGTTTTTGTTTTATTTACTCTTTCTACTATGATTAAGCGTTTACTTATTTCGTGTGGTGTGGGGGCATGAAATATTAGTCCTCATCAGTGGATTTGGTTTCCATATAATTGTCAGATTAATGTTGACAGAGCCAAAAATCAACTCAGTTCTATCAATTTTATTCGTTTTTTCAATGGCGGGGTAAAAAAGTGATGCATGTCTCTGTTTGTGCCAGTATAGAGAAGAAAAAGCAAGGGTTAGCATCCAATTTTTACTCGCTTACCTTTTAAATCTTATCTGAAAGTTCAATTAGGTATGATCAGGTCAAAAGTTCTCTCTTCATGATATGCAAGCAAAGTTTGTTTCATGTTAATGGTTTACTCTTGTTTCATGTTAATGGTTTACTTATAAAGAACAAGGATTCAGCATTTGTCACACATGGTCTTGGCATCAAATAATATACAGGCCAATGATCTCTTCAAAGCCTCTAATTTGGAATAAACCAGTCTCCTATAATTCTGCCAATGTTACTTTGGAAATGAATTCCATGATTATAGTGGCAATGATTAGTGGGCAGTTCTATATCCCATGAAGAGAAGGTTCTGAAAGTTGGACATCTTAGTTGAACTATAACCTTTTACATTGCTTGAGAGAAGTTTACGGGGTGGTTGATGGACTAGCCAAGTTTGGCAGAACCAAGAAGAATTACTCATGCATTTCGTAACGTACTGAGCTGCCAAAAGATGCTAGGGGTGCTTACCATGCATTGTTCAAGTGTGAACATTCATGACTTAGGCAGGTCAAAAATTAAAGAAAGTTAAAAACTTTTACGAATGACCCATGATTGTATCCATTCTCGGACTTTGTGGAAGTTAGTGGTTGTGAATTCCTTTCTTTTAGATCACTGGAAGGGAACAAAGGTACATAGTGTAGCATCATGCAATTATAATATACCAGCCTTAAAACCCTTGTGTCAATGATTCGGTTCGGTCCGGTTTTTAAAAAAAATTTGTGCTATACTAATTTTTCAGTTACTCTAGTATTATAACAAAAAAATAATAATTTTTGAAATCATCCTAATTATATCTGTTTCTGTACAGTTTGGTTAATTTTTGGTATTTTTTTAACATCTTCTAAAATTACCACATCAACAAAATTATATTTTTGGCATACAAGACAACAATATTGAAAATATGTCTCTTTTATGGAAAAGAATAAACCAAAATATAAATATCATCTGGCTTAAATAAAAAATATTAGAGACAATAATTATATCAAATTCAATTGAATATTTGGTGAAGCGTTCCTAAATGGATTAATTGCAATATGAGATAGTGAAACACTTTTGAATGCCAAGTGTCGAAACAAACATTATAAGAGAGTGGGTAAAAATGAATAAGCAAAAAACTAAACAATCATTTGAATTATTTCGACTGTTAAACTCACGTTCGTTCACTTTTCAAAAAAGATATTTGAGTATAATATAATGTTCTATATCAAATCAAAGTTCCAAATAAATGTAAATAAGCATGAATTTTAAATGAGAATAAGCCTTCACCTAAAGTGAACAAAATCTGCAAGACGCAGTAGTACTAGTACTATCAAAGTAAGGTGGAATATTGTGCATATTGATTTAAGGGTGAATAAATTTATGATTTTTTGTTTTTAGACTTAATTAAATTGTATATAGTAATTCATATAAGCTTTGTATAAAAGTATATTTTATGCAATAAATTTATTCGATTTGATCCGGTTCGATATGGTATACTTTTATTTTTTTAATAAAATTAATGACCTAACCTAATGATCTGTACGCTTGTGACTTTACATAAGAACCTACGATTTTATTATAAAGAATCTAAAATTTGATTCAGTACAGTTTGGTTCGGTGGCGTTATGTCGGCTTTCAGAAAACCATTGACAACCCTGCTCCAAACCCAACCACTCCATGTAGAATTTATAAATAATAATAAAGAAACAGATTAGGTTTTACATTAGAAAGCATTTGAATTTTCATACAATTGGGTGATTTACAGAAATAGGATACTTTCTAACACCCTGTCAGATATTTGATCCCTCAAAGAATGTCATACAAAAATGGCCCCATAAGAAATTTCCTGGCGAGCGCCAAATCTTTTCTATAGCAAAGAACTGGTGATCGCCAACAAATTTTACTGGTGGGGATCATTTCCATAATACTTTCTTATAGAGATCAAAATTGTAGCAGCATCACCAAAAGTGTCTATTTCAAGCAAAATTTTCCATATTTTTGCATGGAAAATTTACATGTAAGTACAAAATGTAGAACTTAATTACAAAAAATAGAGAAATTTTAGTAAAATTACAAAATATAAAAGAAATGAAGACTTAATTACAAAAATAACAAAACTATATAAACCCTAACATAAAAAAACACCTGGCCTCCTCTTATCTCTCCCATTTTCTCTCCCTTCTTCCTCCTCCTGCCGCCACCGACCACCACCCACCCGCCGCCAGAAAATTTAAAAAATACATTTCTAAATTCCTCTCTACACCCTCTTTCTATTTTTGCTACTATTTTTCCCAAATTCTCGTGGAATCGGCGTAGATCTATCTTCAAACTTTCGGCCAACACCCAATTTCGGACACCAAGTCACTTTTTCGGTAAGTTTTTACATATTTCCTACCCTCTCACCCTTCTCCATCACCTCCCATACCCCGATTCTCTATATTTAATCTTTCTGTTCAAATATGATGATTTTCAGTAAAATTTACTCCCTCCGTTCCAAAATGGTTGTCATAGTTCGGATTTCGAGAGTCAAACGAGTTCATTTTGACCGTGAATTTAAACATATAATCTTTAAGTTTTTTGTAATGATGTTTATATATTTAGAAACTACATAAAAAGTACTATAAGTCACAATAATTAATAATTCAAAATATTTAAAAGACATTTGAAAATATTACAGTCAAAGTTAAACTCGTTTGACTCTCGAAATCCGAACTATGAACCATTTTGGAACGGAGGGAGTAGTATTTTTCGACTACATTTTGTGTTTTTCGATCATTTTATATGTTTCCTAGTCAGATATTATTATTTTTTTTCTTCATATTTTTACTTTTTTGTATCTCACCGTATCTAGCTGTATCTAATCGTATCTAACTATTTCTGCACGGTACTGTTTCTAAGTTATTGCACTGTTTTTGCATAATTTTGCATTGCTTTTGCACTAATTTCTGCACCGTTTCTGCCTGTTTCTGCAATGTTTCAGACTGTTTCTGCACTGTTTCAGGCTGCTTCTGCACCGCTTCATATTGTTCTGCACCATTTCAGACCGTTTCTAACTGTTTCAGCAGACTTGGAAAGCGGCAGTGGGAGAAATAGGTAGCATGAGGGGCGGCAGTGGGGAGGGATGTGGGGTGGAGGCTAGAATTTTTTTTTTCTAGTTGTTTGTAGCAACTTATATATAAAAATAATGTTATGTTTTGTAATATGAATAATATTGCTATTTTTTTTGTAAATAAGGTTTTAAAATTATATATAAATGTAATTAATCCTTAGCTTTTTGCAGTGTATCTAATTATTTCTTCACTATTTTCGCAATGCTTCTACATATATCTACATTGTTTATAGTGTTTCTTCACGTATCTACAATATTTTGTACTGTTCTGCGTTTTTGCACTGTTTCTGCACAATTTCGGCACAATACCTGCACTACTTTTGCACTATGTTCTGCGATATTTCTACTAATTGTATCTACACTTATCTACACTGTTTCTGCAAATTTTCGAACTGTTTCTGCAGACCGACAATGGCAGAGGGCACAGTAGAGGGAGGGATAGAGAGATGGAGGCTTGAGTTTTCATTTTTAGCTGTCTCTAGCCTTTTTTATATAAAAATATTGATATGCCTTATTATATTTTGTCATAGAAAATGTAGGATTATATATAAGTGTAAATAGAGGATGAAGTAGTATGGCTTAATAACTTATGCTGCTACTAGTTTGGTCTGAACTTTTGTTATCTAGAGTCCTTTTTTCAGTTAAAGCCTTATGTAACTAACTAATAACGTATACCATTTCATGGAATTATAATTATAATTTTTCAAATTTAAAGTAACATACCTTTCAATGAAGAGATGCATCACTTAACAATAGTTGGATACATCTTTTCAGGTATCTACTTAAAAGATTAGATGCACCTGTTCACAATGTGTTGAAATATTTAAATTTTAAGTCACTTTAAATTAAAATTAACAGTTTAATTAATCAATTGACACGAGAACTATAATATCTACCAGTATTAGTATATAAAACGATATCAATTTCAAAAATTACAGGGATGGTTACAAAAAACTTAAATTATTAAAAAGCTACACGAAATTGGAATTATCATAAGCATTCATATTTTAAATTCTTCTACTAGTGCTTTTAATTGTAGCTTCTTTATAAGATGTACAAATCCAAACTATCAGAATCTTTGCAATTTAGGACAGATTTTAATTGCAACGGTAAAGAAAGAAAAAAGTCAGATTTGTTTAAAAAATTAATTCTTAAACCCATTTGACATGTTTAGCAAATCTCAATAATTACATAGATGTGCAACTTATGAACTACAATCACATCTAGAAAAATTTTCAAGAATCTAAAAATTAATCCACGTCATTCACAACCAATTCAAAATTTGACCAAATTTAATTTGGTAAGAATAGTCCAAAATAATATGGTGAATAGCACTTAATTTTCATTCTAAAAAAGCCAAGATATCAACTAATTCTCATAATCTACATCTATTAAGAGACACCTTTTCTTTTTAGCTATATATATGTCCCTATATTTCATCCTTTAAACCACACATTGTTTCTCAATACTTGGTTTTCTTTTTAGTAGAATTTCCCTCATCATTTCCATTGTTATAGATGGCTTCTTCATCCCAGGCGAACAATTGCCTTGACGTGATTCCATTTGTCCCTGCTCAAAATGAGGTATGTTGTCTTCTAACTAAGATTTTCTTTCACTGGTGAAACTTTAGCTTTTTTAATAGTAGTATTTGTAGAGAATTAAGATGCATTTGATAAAGGTACTTACATCATAATTTAGAGGGAAAGATTTATTTTTCTTGCCTATACACGTTTTATTTATTATCTTTTGCTTATGTATACTTTTTCCCTTGTCCTTCTTTCGAAAGTTTTGGCATTTGTATACACTTGTGGCATTTGGATTTGGTTCTTTGGGTAGTTTAGAGAAAATAATTTGGAGGAAAAACTTATCTGTTTAGATTACAATTTCATGACAAGTTTTTTCATGTTTATGCCTGGATTTAAGTTCTTTTGCTTTTTCAGAAAACAAAATTGGATATAATCTAAACGTCGTTGCTTTTCGTCTTTCGGGATTGTGTTTGAGAGGCTTTTTAATTGCAAACGGGAGCTTGGCTGAATGTTTTTCTCTCCTTTTTAATTTCTTTTAATGATACTAAGCAGTCACTTTATATAGAGACAGCCTATAAACTAATCTTGTTACTTCTCCTATAATTTTGATTATATAAACAATCAAATTATATCAGATCTAAAAGAAATAATAATTTCAATTTTGTATTTTACTAAAATAAGATGAGGATAGATTGATCTGTAGTTAGGGTCTGTTTTCTTCTTTTAATAAAATTGACTTTGTTAGACGGTGGTCATATCATAAAGTTGGCTAGATTTACTCATAGTGATGCACTATTAAAAGAATCTAACAGATAATCTAATAACCTACTCATGCCATAAATAAATCTACAAATTAGCTTTTTTGGTTTAAAAAACTGTTTTATTTGATTCTATAGAAAATAACAAACTAAAGATCATAAGTGTGTATATTACATCTTATTTAACAACTTCTGAAGTTAATTTTATGTTTTCATTTATTCTTGACTCACACCTTACATATCCACATACGTATCTCGAATTGGAGATATTTATGGAGATTTTTATTTTATTTTTCCATTTATTTGTGCAACATTTTTTTTTATAGAAAGAAAATACTTTGATACAATTGTGTTCATGACATTTCCAACTGAAATACCGACCAACCGTATCCTATAGCTTCGGAATTGATGTTTTATGAATCCCTCGTTGGTCTTTAATTAGTTCCATTGCCTGGCTGATATTTCCATTTCCACTTCATTAATTTAAATGATGTTGACACCGATTATCAAATTTCTTTTCAAGCTTTGTTCTCATTAGGTAAGTTTATTTCTTACTTTAATTTTAAGTGTAGGGATACTATTGATTAAGAAGTTTTTAAAAGAAGGGTTAGGGAATGATAATAATCGAACATTGGATACAAAAGTAGCAACTAACTTACAATTTTATCCCCTTAATTTGTCTATTACACTGAAAGACTGTCAATTAGCACTTCATTTTGCAAATTAGAGTATGATTCAAGCATATTGAATAGCAAGATGTCTTAATTAACAATATTTTAATTGCAGAATGAGCTAGGAATAACTCCACTGGAACTCACAGGGAGGAAGAGAAGGTTGGTTAATGCCATTGTCGAAGGCTACAAAGAGAAGATTAGCTTCATAATCGCACCTGCAGAACCCGAAGCCGCTAACCCGTACACAGTAAAATTAAACAAGGTTAGCCCATTTGTTTATTAAGATTGTATATGTGTAACTTTCAATAACTAAAGTTATTTTTCCTTAAACAATTTCATAACTATGAGACACCCATTTTAATACTTTTATGGACTTGTATAATAGAAAGAAGAAGAACCAAAAGATCCACTGATCGGAATTAATCGCAAATACCATGATTTGCTGCACGGATGGAGGACTGAACTAAGAAAACGTTCAACTGGACAACATGACAAGGTAACTAATCTCTTGTTTATATTGTGTGCATTATGCCTAAGGATAAGACAACTAAAACTTCTGATTTCGACTCCCAAAATTTTGTAAATAGTAAATTTAATTATATTTGTAAATGTTTTTCCACGCTAACAAAACATTATGTCATTATCTTGTTATTTTATTGAGTGTCGTGACTTTATGTTTCTAATTTATAACGTACAATATTAATTATTGTAACCTCACGGAAAACCTTTTTGTATTGCAGTTTCACTGCCATGGGCATATAAAGGCCCAGTTCCGATCTGTTGCGGATGCAATAAGATTTATGGTAGCCGTGATAGCTAAGGTAGAATCCAGTGAGGTGAAAGAGTTTGATGTAAGTCATTAAATTAATTACAAACATAATATTTTTTATGTTGCAACACCATTCTTACTAGAGTATTTAAAATTAAACCAAGGTTGGCATGCTAAGAAAACGTTCAAACAAAAGAAAAATAGATTCTTCAAACTCAGAGAGAGAGCCTGCAACAAAGAAACAAAAACGCAGTAGTGAAGTTCCTTTTGGAGAATTTCTGGTAAGCTGTTAGATTAAATATACAAGTTTTTATCATAAATATTGTTCGCTTTTCACTTTGTCCTTATAACATTGTATATTATTTGAACTAAATTAAGGTTGGGGCATCAGAATCAAAATATCAATGGAGCAGCGAACAACCTTTTGTTAGAAGCCAATTGACGCCAGAACGGTTAAAGGATATTCAAGAGTTTTTTGCTGATTCACGGAACAATCTCATGAACTCTGGTAAACATAAGCCATCTTACTCCAACGTCCCCATGAATATTAGTATAAGCATGCCATCGTTGTTTCAAGAAGGGAAAAATGGAAGCTTTGCTAGCCAACAAGTTCGTGGGGTGGAGGTAGGAAAAGAAAAAGAATGTGGGAATGAAGCAGTTGTATGCTTGGCAAAGAATAAGGAGGTGGCACATAATGAAGGTAGTATATCTTTGTGAACACTATACTCTTTAATAATGCATTTGATATGTCACAATCACAAAAATTATAGAGTTTAGGCGTTTGGGACAATATTTGGTGAATTTGAAAAAAAAGTATTTAATTTGAAGTTAAAATTAAAAAATAGTATCTGAAAACTGAAATTTTGCTCGAATCAAAAGCAAAAGTTTTTGTGACTGATGAAAACCATCATTTCAAGTGAAAAAATTGTCAGAATTTGTAAATATCGAAGGTCATCATTTCAAATAATGATGGCCAAACCAATTTTTGCAAATAAGGATGATCTATGTATATAGTGTTTGTGCAGCTTTAATTTGTGCTATGTTTTCATAATATAAATCGAATGATCGTTATATGTTGATTATTTGTATAAATAAACGAGTAATCATTTTTGCAGAGAGTACATTTCCAAGTGCTCCACAGCTTCTGGAATTTGACAAGTCCTCTTCCTCAGATGTCTCTATGGATGCCCTCCACATGCCACCATCATTTCAAGAAGGAAAGAGTGAAAGCTTTGCAAAGTTGGATATCCTCAAAACTGTTGCTGAAAATGAAGTTGGCAAAGAAAACAAGGATGCCAACACCGTGCTTGAGAATACCAACGGCAAAGAGGATGTCGTGCTTGAGAATACCAACGGTAAAGAGGATGTTCTTATTGAAGACATTCCATCAAATGAAGAGAAATTTGCGGAAGAGGTGGTTGTAAGCTTGGCCAAAAATGAAGAGTTGGCCAATGAATTTGCACATAGTGAAGGTAATTTCTCCATACATAATCAAAACTTTAGTTACTTATTCTAATAAGAAGAAAAAGGTGAAGAACCAATGATCATAAAGCTTGGCAAAAAATGATGAGTCGGCAACTGATTCACTAAACAAAGGTAGTTTCTCCCAGAAAACTCTTACAATGCATTGGGTAAATCACAAGAATTATACACTTAGGAGTCGCTTGGTTGAAATAAATTTTATGCAAGTATTTAAATGTGGTTATTAGCAATGTGGGAAATAATAATACGTGTATTAATAATGCGGAAATATTAGTAATGCGAGTATTAGTTATGAATATATTATAATATACGGATTATTTGTTGAATCATTAATATATTACAAATTAATCATTGTTATAATTTAAAATATTTAGTTACTCCTTAAATAAATTAAAAAATATTTTTATTATCATGAGGAATAGCTTTGTCATTCAAAATTTTAATACTTGGATTGCCGTTATTGTTTCAAGAAGGAAAAAATGGAAGCTTTGCTAGCCAAGAAGTTGCTCCCCAGGTGGAAGTAGGAAAAGAAAAAGAAAGTGGAAAGGAAGCAGTTGTATGCTTGGCAAAGAATAACGAGGTGGCACATAATGAAGGTAGTATCTTTGTGAACACTATACTCTTTAATAATACATTTGACGATATGTCACAAAATTAGAGAGTTTAGGCGTTTGGGACAATATTTGGGTGAAGCTGAAAATAAAACTGTTGTTGCAAATGAAGCTGGCAAAGAAAACAAGGAGGCCAAAACCGTGCTTGAGAATACCAATGGCAAAGAGGATGTTCTTATTCCATCAAATGAAGAGAAAATTGAGGATGAAGTGGTTGTAAGCTTGACCAAAAATGAAGAGCTGGCCAATGAATTTTCACATAGTGAAGGTAATTTCTCTATACATGGTCCTAGCGAACGCATTTAATAAGCCACAAGAATTACTTAGTTTGTGTATGCATCTTTAGGTGAAGAAGAATACATTTAAGTGTATGCCGTTTTAGTATTCGGGTTATTTTTCATATTGGGTCATCACATTTGCAGAAAATGACGAAGTAAAAGAGGGGGCCAACACCATGCATGAGAATATATTTGGAGTAGAGGATCTTCCTTGTGAAACCGAAGCAGAAGTTGCTACAGTCATGGCCAACATGGATGACTTTGAAAAATTCTATCGTGGTAATTTCTGAATGGACAACTCTCTTAACAAATGAATTCAATAAGTCATGAGAATTATATTATGTAGGTTATTTTCTCATTAACATTATATTGTCGTTAACTATATACGTACTAAATAATAGGTCATTTAGTCAATCTCATTTTATCAAAAATAATAGGACATTTAGGAAAACATGACGAAATTAGTGTCTTTTTTTCCATTATACCCTTGCTTCGTTTATTGTTTTTTAAATAGTGTAAGAAAAATTAAAGAACAATATAGTAAAATCACCCTAAATTATTACATTTTTTCAACTTTTTAATAAGGGTGCAAAAGCCACAATGGATTATTTTGGACTGGAAGGATATATAGGTTATCACAGCCAGTTCCATCTTTATTTGTTCAATCGGCGGTTTTAGCAGATACAGTAGGAACAAGTTTGCAAAATCTATTTCTGCTAGTAATTGCAATTACAATATGAGTCAACTATTGTCGCCAAAAAGTCGTTAACTGCATTAGATGGTGATTGTTTTTGCTTTTCTGACATTTCATCATCCACATTTTGCAGAATGCAACGCGAGATTGTACGATCCATACAATTTTACTCTTGTAGGACTAGAAATGCAGGAATTGCCTCGTCCCAATTTCTTTTAATTTTGACCATTTGAAACACCGTTGTATCTTTGTCCTAAATGTTTGTTGCTAAGAACACATAAATGTTTTCTTTTCTCTAAGTCCAGTTTACATTTTTAATATATTTTTTGGAACAGTTGTTTTTTTATATGGAATTTGGTTAATGATTGTTCTGTTTTGATATGGAAATTGGTCCAATCTACATTGTATATTTGTTTTGACCATTTGAAGGATATGAATCTTTTTCCTTCATGGAAGAATCTCTTGTTTATAGAATTCATAGGACAGGATAACCTACTTGGGAACTCTCCATTAAAGTAGGTTCACCATCAAGAATATATTGAATCAATATATTAAGGCATATTAACTAAAGATTGTGTGGAAATGTTGTGAGGTAACAAGGGAAGCATATGTAGTTTTAGAAGAAAGCTCTCCCACAGCCTTAGGCTGGGCAAGGCAAAGCGGCCATGGCAGCCTTCAAATCGCCACGTCTGTGCCTTACTAACTTGGGAGCAGGACGAACTCAAATTTATGGATTTTAGACTAGCCTTTTTTACTTATTGGGTTCTTGGTGATTATTTGACCATATTAAGCGATTTTTTGAAGTAAATACACGATCTAGCCCGAAGTAGGGTCCTTCTATTAAAAGACCCTTTTGAAGTCTTTTTTAGTCAAATAACCCTCAAGTTTTTTTTTTCTTAGTAAAATAACTCTTTTCTTATATTAAGGGAAATTAACACTTAAACTGATGGTTAGTTAATTAAAAGCTAATTGGTGGTGGGGTCTTCCAACTTTTTTTATTTGCAGGATAGTCCCTCAGTATATATATGTAATTATATGCCAAAAATGGTTAAAAAAACTGAAAAAACCACTTCTCCCTTCCCTCTTCTACTTCCCGCCATATATCCATCATAGCCGCCGGCGACCCAATCCCTATTGGCCGGATTTTCACCAGAAATCACCACATTTTGCATAAAGTTGATCTCTCCTTCTTCTCCGTCCCTAAATCTGGTTCATATTGTGTGCCGCGCATTTTGCATAATGTTAAAAATTAGGTCAAAAGTAAAGCGAGCTCTATTTTCTATAGTGCATTTGCTAGAGCAACCTTCTTTTCAGCTTGTAAGTGCGAATAATAGTTAATTATTATGCAGATCTGGTTGTTTTCTTAATATTTTGCTCTTAGTTGATTCCATCAACTTGAAGTTGCAATTTTTTGTTGCACCATTTGTCATACTGCAATAGACCACTTGTTAATAGACTATCCATTATTAATGGGTGACCGTATACTATTAGCTGGTGATTATTTTGGGGAATGGGTGGAGACCCCTAAATGTTGGACTTGACATTCTAAATGTAAGGTTACCGTACCTATTTTTGTGAGTCGGGTAGTTGATTACAATAAGTTGGTTAAGCATGTCATTGCAAGTGGCCAATTAAGATGTGAGCCAAGGCAAGTGTCAATTACTTATATGCTTAGTGTGGCTGCCGCAAAGGAAAAGACAGCTCCCTCGATCATACAGACGGATAATGATTTGCAACTCTATCTTCTTGATGTTGCAAGTGATGGTTCCAGACCCACCTTGAGGATATCTGTAGTTGAAAGGTCTGAAGAAGCATCAAATGAGCCTGCTGCTGCTGCTGCTTCTGATGCTGCTCCTTATGTGGGATCAGCTGACGTACCACCACCTGTAACAGAAGAGGACAAAACAGGTGTTGATTTCAATGGAGATAATGGATGGGATGACTATAATCAGGGCAGCCATTTCAATGAACATAATCCATCAAATTTAAACCATGATGTTGAAGAAGGAGTAGGGGGTAATTTAAACTACGATGTTAATACTAATGGTTCAAGCAATCCAACTGATAATACATTGGGTGCGGGAAGCAGCCATAATTATGTTGATGAGACAGGTTTATACAAAGGTAGAACTTTTAAAAACAAGTGGGAGTTAGTTGTTTGTCTTAAGTTTGCTTCAGTGAAGAAGTCATATTGTTTCAATACTGTGAAGAGTACAAAAAATTTGTATGTAGTGAAATGTGTTGATCCAGCTTGCAAGTGGTGGGTACGATCCATGAAGTATAAGTGTTCTGACATGTTTCATATTACCAAATACAATGGTACGCACACATGTGGGGTGCAACACCTTCCCAGTCATCATCCTCATGCATCAGCCGATGTCATCGCTGAATTTATGAAGAATAGATTTATTAACTGCAAAGGTCCTTCCACAAAAGACATTGCCAATTCTGTTCGTGCAGGCCTGGGCTGTCAAATCAGCTATTGGAAGTGTTGGATGGGAGCTGAAATAGCAAAATCTTTGCTAAGGGGAACACCAGAGCAGGGTTATAATGTTATCGAGGCGTACCGTCATGTTCTTGAAACTAAAAATCAAGAAAGTAAGACTGATCTGAGGCTTGATGGAAAAGGGAGGTTCAAGTACTTTTTTGTTGCTTATGGAGCTTGCATACGAGGGTTTGTGAGAATGAGAAAGGTTATAGCTGTTGATGGCACATTTTTAACAGGCAAGTATGGTGGAGTGTTGTTGTGTGCTGTTGCACAAGATACAGAGAACTACATTTATCCGCTTGCATTTTGTATAGTGGACAAGGAGTGTGATGACTCATGGGGTTATTTTTTTGAACAGTTGCTTGATATAGTCCCTAACACTGGAGAGTTGTGCATTATCTCTGATCGGCACGCAAGCATTGCAAATGGTATTGCCAAGTACTATATATAGTGAAGCTCATCATGGTTTTTGTATGTGGCACCTAACTGAGAACATCAGGGTAAAGTTCAAGTGTGGAGATAAACTAGACAAGTACTATAAAGCAGCAAAGGCTTACCGGTTTGAAGAGTTTAACCACATTTTCAAGAGATCAACGATTTTAATGGGAGGCTAGCTAATTATCTTCAGGAGATTGGATTTCATAAATGGACTAGAGCATTTTTTCTTGGGAATCGGTTTGAGGTGATGACCTCGAACATTGCGGAGTCATTTAACTCAATGTTCAGGGAGGAAAGAGAATTTCCCATCACTGCTCTATTTGATGCAGTTAACTGTAAGTTTGCCCTAAAGTTTCATGAGAGGCGTACAGAGGTAAGCAAAGCAAGCACAATCTTAGTCGAATCTGCTGAAGAAATCGTAAGGAAAAATATGGAAGCTGGCAATTCATTTGTGGTGAACAGAGTATTCACTGGGGACTATAATGTCATCAGTGATGAAGGGAAAGAAGACGTCAATCTCTACAACAGAACTTGTACTTGCAGACGGTTTGACCTTATGAAAATTCCTTGCAAACACGCAATGGCAGCTCAGAGGGCTCACTTTGGAGAAGGATATGGTTCGAGCATTTATGAGTTCACCTCTCCATATTATAGGGCACAGATGTACATGCTTGCATATGCTGAACCAATTTTCCCAATTCCTTCGGAAGACCAATGGCAGGTGCCTGAAGATGTTTTAGAGAGAAAAATTCCTCCACCTTTCGTCAAGCACGCACGGGGGAGAAAGAGGAAAAGGAGGATGCCGTCTACAGGGGAAGTGGTTAGAGCTAGGAAGAGGAAAAATAAATGCTCTAATTGCAAACGATATGGCCACAAGAGGACCACATGCCCTACTCCCTCTGAAGCAAGAAATTTGAGAAATTTGGTTTAGTTTTTTAAAATTTGTTTGATCAAGTGTAGTTTGTACTTGTTTTTAAGATTGTAATTTATTTGATGTTATTGTTGGGATGTTGTGGACTCATTTGATGTTATTTGTAAGGAATTTATGTGATGTAATCATTAAATTGAGTTCTGATCTTGTCAATATTAGCCAAGTATCGTAATAAACTATTAGTCTAGTCAAGCAACTAAATGTTGGTCCAAACAACTACTAGTTTATTCATAGACTTTTATTTTGTTAATCAACCAATCATTGTTTAATAGACTTCTTGATTATCCCACAACCAAAGGTTGTTGTTCATTAATTTGTTTCTGCGATAAGCGTGAACAGACGTTAATGAACAGATGTGTTCTTTAAATGAACAGACACGCCTGGAAAATGAAATGAACACAACAAATTGGAGAAGTGCAACAGCCAAGTCCACACTGCAGTTTTTTTACCTATAAATACAGGAGAAGACAACATCAAATCCACAACACTACAACATCAAATCCACAGTCTCTACAATATCAAATCCAGTTTATATACAACAAGAAGAATGGCACGAAGGCCTGCTCCACGAAGAAGAGATTCAAGTCCACCATCTGAAACATCCCAAGATCAAATTGCACAAATGAGGGAACTGATAGACAGACTGCTGGAAAGCTATGCTGCTGACAGAGAACGCCAAGAGAGGAACATTCGGAGGATTGCTAGGATGCTCCGTCTTCTGCTTATAAGGGCTGGGGAAGACATTGACGACTACATGGGTCCTCCACATTCTCCTCCACCACCTCCTCCTCCTCCTCCAGCGGCCACTGCAAATTAAAGTTATTAGTATTATTAAGTTTTTAATTTTAATTAAGTATTATTATGTTTTAATTTTAAATTAAGCCTTTATTTTGTACTCCTCCAGTGACCCCTTTTAATGAATAAATGAATGATCAAACTTTGTTATCATTATTTTGTGCCTGAAACTGAAAATTTTAATTATTTACCTGTCAAAACAGATAACAAGCACCACCATTTCCGACAAGAATGAACTTCAACATAAGCAGTACGAACATCCATAGAATCTTCCTCAAAAACACCTTTTTATTTGCTTCGTTAAGCTTAGCTTCCATCTGCTTCTTTTTTCTAAGAAGCCCCAAAATTACTTCCTTAGCATGCTCCGGAATTGTGGGGTCACACCACAAGAAGAAGCTACAAGCAACAGCCCCATTGTTCTGCAAATTTAAAAAGTTAAACTTAATTTCAAATTCAAATGAAAATCGAACCCAAGACGTTAAAATTTACCCCATAATATCTGCAACCGAAGAATCGACGACCAGGGTTAGCATTCGTCCATGATGTTCTTAGTGATGCTTGATCTCCACATTCACACAATGGTACATATTCCATCTTGAGCAGCGACAATTCGAAGCGAAAGGGGGAAAGTGAAATTAAGGTTTTGAAAATAAGAGAATTCTGAGAGAAAGGAGGAAAGGGAAATTAGGGATTTTAGAAATTCTGATTTGGGAATGGGGCCAACATTTAATTTATATGCTAGTTTGAAATTCAAATTTGCCCCTCCCGCCAGACTAATTTAAATTTTGGTCACCTTTTAAAAAATTTAAAATGACTTAAAATATATGATTACGGTTTATATGTTGAAATAAAATTATTTTATTAAATTAAATTATGCATGTATCCGTGATATACATATATACTAATACTTAAATTACAATTCATTTAAATAATCATGTTGATTTAATGATGATAATACCTTAAAATACAATTATGATGATAATTATATAGATTAATTGTGTATTATTCCTTAAATGCCAATCATTGAACATAGTTGATCACCTAATATCTTGAAATGCATTATGAGACCATATATTTTAATTAACAACACATTATATTAGTAAATAAATAACATTGATGATCATCCAATATTTTTCCAAAAGTAATACCACTACTAATACTAATACATAATTCACTAATGTTAAGCATTCATGTATTATTCCAACTAATTGTGAGATCATAAAAAGTTGATTGACATGTCAACATTATAGGCACATTAGCAACTAAACAACTTACATGATACTACATAACTTAATACGAACAAGTATTCCTATTACACATTGCTATCGCCTATTACACACGTTCAAATTATGTTTAGTCATTAATGCAAATATAGCTAACATATGTAATATCATTAATACGTTGATTAACAACATTATCAATCATTAGGTGTGCTTAACCATTAGATTATTATGATAGATCATGCTGAAGTGGCAAGAGTCGATTAATAGACTTAGAGTCTATGGCTTCTCGACCCAAAGTTGTTTAATAAACCTCAAGTCTATGTCCAATCGACCCAGAGTTGATTAATCAACCTCAGGTAAGTTGTTTAATAAACCTCAAGTCTATGGCCAATCGACCCAGAGTTGGTTAATCAATCTCAGGTCTATGACTCATCGACCCAAAGTTGTTTAATAAACCTCAAGTCTATTGCCAATCGACCCAGAGTTGGTTAATCAACCTCAGGTCTATGATTCATCAACCCAAAGTTGTTTAATAAACCTCAAGTCTATGGCCAATCGACCCAGAGTTGGTTAATCAACCTCAGGTTTATGACTCATCGACCCAAAGTTGTTTAATAAACCTCAAGTCTATGGCCAATCGACCCAGAGTTGGTTAATCAAACTCAGGTCTATGACTCATCGACCCAAAGTTGTTTAATAAACCTCAAGTCTATGGCCAAACGACCCAGAGTTGGTTAATCAACCTCAGGTCTATGACTCATCGACCCAAAGTTGTTTAATCGACCCGAAGTTGTAAGAGTTTTACTTATTGATGATTTTTATATCTGTTTTGACAGTCATGTTTGCCCTATTCCAAATCAAATGCAACTAGGACAATTGCAAACACCAAATATTAAGGGATAACAGTACAAACTTCCATCGACCATAACTACCAAATATTTACATCCATCATTACACAAAAAAATGTCGTACATCAAATTGTTTGTCATGACAGCCATAAATAGCCCCTTTATGCTTAATAGAAGGGATAACAAGCAAACCAAAATGATGATAATATTGTCCAAAAGTTAGAAACTAAATCAGTTGTCCAGAAAACAACTAAAACCAAACTATCATCCAACAAGTCATGGCTCCATTCTGCCTTTGAAGATTTCCATTGCAAATTTTTCACGAAAGTCTTCAACAGTGTTGTCGTGCAAGTTATCCATCGAGGTATCAGTGATGAGGAAGTCAATGAACTTCAATGCATATGCTCCACAAGATTCACTATATAAAAAATCACAAATTTAGCAAAAATTGAAGTGAATTTTGAGAGTAAAAGCTAGAGTTAAAAATTCCTTACGCCTGCTCATTGTTTGGGACATCCAGAATGCGCTGCCATGTCCATGGATTTAACACCACATCATCACCCAGGTGGTCAAATTTCCCACTTTATTTGAGGTACTTAGGCATCAATTCGGCAATGGGCTGCACAAGCACACCAACCTCCTCGTTTGTATAGCACCCCCAATTGCAATCATAAATCTTGATTAATGCCTTCTCTAAGATGAACACAATGGTGACAAAGTGCCTGTTTTTCATGTTCCAGATACAATAAAGCTTTTTGGCTCCTTCCCAGGTCCGTCCATATGGGGCTGGTTGAGCACCCCTGTGATAGTCAATCACACATCTATCAAACTGGTAAAAGCTCAGGATCACATCAAAGTCCAAGAACTCTTTCTCACATTTAATCCTCATTTCATTCTAAATCTCTTGCAAGCTCTGGCAGAATATCAAATCAACAATCACAGATGATTGATCATAGTAACGTGGATATTCCTTCTGTCGCAGCCGCATCAGGGCCATCACTTCATCAATGTGCTGCAAAAAGAATATAAAAGTTGCCTTGATAATCAGATCATATATGTATAAGAAGGCTAAAATAATATTTCATACTTACATCATCCTCTACCCAAGGAACCATCATCCTCAATTTTTCAAAATATTCCCAATTGAAGAATCCAGTCAAACACTTCCTTGTCCCTGTCTCCCTCCTTTCCAACCACTCATAAAAAGCCTTTTTATCAGCCAACTTCACTGGCTTAAAAACATCAACCTTCCTCACCTTCAATTTTTTCTTCTTTGCAGCTGAATCTAGGGACTTCTTTTTTCTCAACTTACTCAACACTGCAAAGGGAGATCTTTGGAATTTGCTAGGATAAAGCATCTTTTTCTGTGGCACAGAAACAGCCTTATAAACCTCATCCAATTTCAGCTCCAAGCTCTCCAACTTTTTCATCAATTCATCATTGTTTGGCCTTCTACAGTTATTGCATATCACATTGTCATAAGAGGTACCTTCACCATCACCTCTATGACCAGCATCTCTCCAGGAAAACTTACCTCCACTACCAACAACATTCATTCCTACCACCTGCTTTCCACGACTCATCGAAGCTTGTTTCGGTGTCCGGTAATCATCACTTCCACTGCTTATTGTCTCTATCTCATCAGCTGCATTCTTGATAGATGTTACCCCTTCCAAGACAATTCTTAGCCTATCAATTGGCCTATCTTCAAGCTCCTCATCATCAAATGATTTAACACACGACACGTATTTCTGCCTCGCTTCCCGGACAGTAGGATATAGGAAAGGGTGAACCATCTAAATTAACAAGAAACAAAAACATTAAGGAAAAAATAAAATAGTTTAAACTTTAATGCTTAAACAGAATCATTGCTAATATATTTTACCTCCCCATGCACTCTTTGCTGAAATGCATCCCCATATGAAGAAGCTTTGGGATTGAGCCATCTTAACATCCACGGCAAGGGCAATTGCTTCTCATTTGATCTGATAGCTAACAGTCCAACTGAAGGAATTGCTTCCAAGGCCCATGCCTACATTAAATAAAAAATTATAAATCAGTCCTTAACAAATGATAAAAAAATGTACATTGTTGTAATACTTACCATGAAAGCCCAAGGAAAGCCAAATAAAGTATAATTTGGATTGGACTTGCCATTTCTTTTTCTCTTCTTGCCTTCCCTTGCCTCAGCTGATGGGGGCATGACATTTTTCCTAAGATTTTGAACAGTTAACTCAAAGCTCTCCCTTCCCCATGGAAAATTCATGAAGACATCCGAACTGTAAGCCATCTTTATCCAATTCTTGTCGACATGTGCTGAATCATCTCTAGCAACTAATATGCAATGAACAAACCAAAGCAAGCTTAGCTTGTGTTTTTCTACAGCATAGAATCTTTTTGACTTCATCAATTCAAGGATATCATCCCCTGTCAAACCACCATAATAGCCTTTGGTCACTTTCTCATAGAATTTCTCACCTTTCAAATGGACCTTGTCCAATTCATCTTGAGAAGGGTATTCCCCGCAATACAATCCAGTAACTAGTGCAAATTCTCTCAACCCAAAGCAAATAGGTTTGTCTTCCAATATGCACAAGATTTCATACAACTTTGCACTCCCAATTTTGCGTAGAAGAAGGGAGTGTACAAGCTGTCCATTGAAGTATTTCCAATGCTCAGACAAGCTTAAAAAGTGACCAAAACAAGTGTTTCTAAAGGGTTCTAGCAGTTTTGAGGTTGCTAACTCTTCTTTGAATCTGAAAAATTTCTTCATAGAAGATCTTACAGAAACCTTAGCAGCAAAAGGTGGATGAAAATCCAAATATGTCTTGAAGTTGTATTTTGATAGCTCAAGACTCTTCTGACACTCAGCAACTGATAGAGCTCCTAGATCCCCTAATTCCTCATCATTTTCCACAATTTTATCAGCCTGTTCATTAAATCAATAAATGCATAAACACATGTGCTAAAGATCAGATATCAAAAGTACTTTATGAAAACTCTAAACCCTAAAACCCTATACTTATATATCAGATTTAAGAAGTGCCAGAGTTGATTAATAGACTTTGAGTCAATGGACTAGAGCTAGTGTTACAACACTTAATAGATATATCTCTTCATAATACTTGACGAGGCCAAAGTGTATAGGATTTTCCTGCTCGTGCTTTGTCAAATTATAGTATAATTTAAGATATCGTCCCACAGAGATTGGGAAATCTATGCTACAGACTTTGAATATTACAACTACTATTTGAGAGAATCAAATTGATGAAAAGTGAGTTTTTTGAACTTTTAAATAACTTTAACTAAAACAAAATAACTTGTGGAAGATTTTCAATTTAAAAAGAGTTGGGAATCATTGAATTCACTTGATAATATTTATAATAAAAATCTCAATTTTGACATATATTTCTCTAAAGAATAATTGCTTATTTCTAATTCAATTATATTTTGCTCACAAGAAAATAATCAATTAATAACACTCCATGAGGTTATGCAATTTAATTGAGTTATAACAAGTGACAGTTAAACCGAAACATTTTTCTTGCCTGAATTGTGCTAAAAAGTAGTGAAAACTTCGTGAGAATATTTTTACTAAAAATCAATAATCTTGCCTACAACAATTCCTCCGTGAGAATTAAAACTGAGGCAAGCAAGACTACGTACTTGAAATGGTAGATTACTAAAATTTATTTTCAATCTACTTATTTTACTCATCAGTTACCACATATTAATTTTGCTCCGTGAGAATTACAAAATTAATATGATAATAACCTCGAGATAAAATATGTAGGAGTGATAATAAAGAATAATAAAACTAACATTCCCGCACAGTGTAAAATGTGAAATAGATAATTTCAGGCCAAGTATGTATTAAAACTGAGATAAGTATTAAAAATATATCAAGCTTCATCAACTATCCCAACAAAAAGAAATTACTCCATTATAGAGTATGAAAATATAAAAAGGGAATTTAAAAGACTTATAATTAAAACTAGGAGTATTTTACTACTAGCAAAAGAAAGACAAGAGAAAGAGAAACTTTAAAGAGCTATAGCTATTCTATAACTTGGTATCTAACTAAGGGAGAGTTGTCCTCAATTTATAGAATAATACTTCTTCATTAAGTCTTGAAATGCCAATGGATGAAGATGTGTAGCAAGTTCCTTGCATAATGACATAATACGTAGAGTCTTAAAAAAGGCCAATTGATGAATATGTTTAGAAGTCCTTGCATAATGATAGTCTTCCATTGCTCCTTTATTTGCTTTAATTCCACATTCTTTTATTAAATGTGTAATTCCATAGTACCAAAATGTATAATAAGGAGCAAATATTGTAGCCAAGATATGTAACATCTTTCTTGCATAGTGAGGAAGACATGTCATGGAATTTTTCTTGCATACGTAAAACTCTTCTTCCTTTGTTATTTATTTTATTCATGATATATTTCTCTTTCCAAGTATTCTTTTTCTCTGCAAGATTTGTTAGAAAATATAGGAGAATTGAATATATTTATTCATGCTTTTATTTAAAATATATATTTTTATATAAGAAAATACACAAATAAATTATATTCATCAAATTCCCCCATACTTGAACTTTTGCTCGTCCTCGAGTAAAAATATTTTTTTTTTTTTAAAAAAATATTTTTTCTTCAAAAATTGCGACTTTTGTAGGATATGCAATTTATTCAAAATAAATATCTCTCATTATGTTCAATGCAATTATCCTTTCTAAATTCACCAAATCTTTTACCTTATGTCTGAATTCTGACTTGATCAACAAAAGCTTGCATTCTTCGCCTCTTGAATCTTTCAGAATTGATAAATTTATGATCACTTATTCAGTAAGTATCATAGCCGAGTCCATATGCTTGCTCTTCATGTTTATCTCCACTAATATAGATACAACACTAATTTTTAAAATCTTTTAGGACTTTTCTTGGCTTTTAATGTCAGGCTATAAGCTGGTAGAGTAAGGATATATTTATAGTGACTTTTCTCCTTCCAACTTTGAGCAAACATTTCTTGGTTCTTAGTATTTTCATCATTTTTTTTTCTTTTTTTTAAGCACTCCTCCTTATTACATTCCTTGCCTTTTCAATACCATTAACAATCATATATTCTCTTTTTTTTTTTTGGTACTTCTTCCTCTTATTGATATCAATCTGTGCTCATTAACTGCTGGAAGAAAGTGTATTTTTATGCGTATATATAGAGATATATACATATATACGACTAATATATATATTTTTTTCTCTTCTTTTTTTTTAAAGAGAAATACGGTGTTAAAAAAAATTAGGATCAAGGCTAAAAAGGTTCTAAGAGGTAAAATATGTATATTTGGATGAAAAATAAAGAGGCTAGAATTGGGAATCAAAGAAGGCCTAAGTTCATTTTTCAAAAATCAGTGTCATCCATTATTTTGCCTCGATAAACATTTAGAGCAAGTTCTAGCCAAGTTTATTGATTCTTCCTGCTTTTGCGATCATAACTTTTCTCAATCCCAATGATTTCCTGAGTCGAAGATGCTTGCTATTGTTTTCACAAAATCAAAATCGTTCATGAAAAACATATGGTGAAAAATAAAAAAAAATAATATTGAGCATAATGTAAAGAATTTATGTTGTTAATTAAATACCTACAAAAATCACAGTTTAGAAGAAGATATTATATGTAAAATATATAAATTAGAATAATCCCCACCCACACTTGAACATTTCATTCTCCAGAATGAAAACATGTTTCAACACGAGTGGAAAGGGAGTAAAAGGAATTTTTTTTTTTAAACTAGGAAAATTAAAATAGAAAATACTACTTAATAATTTTTAATAAAAAAAATATTTGTGGCTTTCAAAATTACGATCACAGAAGAAAGCTTGAAAGAAACTGTGACCACACATATTCTATGTGTAATAGACTGATTATTTTAACACCTTAACAGTCATAGGGCCCTAGTTTGAATATAAACTAGAAAATTACCTGTGCCAAGATTAGATTTGCACAATTGAATGGTTAACCAACCAGTAACTTAGGCATACCGATCACCATAGAGTTACTCCTGTCTAGGTAACACTGTTTTTGTAGATGCCTTCATGAGATGTTCCGGTTGTACAATAATCTGGATATTGGCCAGATCAATTGGTTAAGCATTTAATTAGTCAGATCTATGTTGGACTTATAAGGCTCCATTGCTTCACCCTCAATGACTACGGTTAAGAAACCTTAGTTCTGAGTTTAATGTCGTCAGCTCGACGTAGTAACTGTGAAACTCATCAATCTATCATGGTTACTGATGGTTGCTGCTCAAAATGTCCTTCAAAATACAATTTTAGCCTGTGGCCATTGACTTTAAACTTGTCTCCTCCATTAATCTGTTGAATTTCAATTGCTCCATATGGAGTGACATCTGTAACCATATAAGGACCTGTCCACCTGGATTTCAATTTTCCAGGAAATAGCCTGAGTCGGCTATTGTACAGAAGTACCTGATCTCCAATTTTGAAGCTTTTTTGTCGGATCAAGTTGTCATGCCATTTTTTTGTTTTTTCTTTATAAATCTTGGCATTTTCATAAGCTTCCAGCCTCAACTCTTCCAATTCATTAATCTGAAAAAATCTATTTTTACCAGCAGATGTTAAATCAAAATTCAGTGCTTTTAATGCCCAAAAAGCTTTGTGTTCTAATTCGACTGGCAAATGGCAAGCTTTTCCAAAGACTAATCTATATGGGGATGTTCCAATTGGCGTTTTAAATGCTGTTCGGTATGCCCATAAGGCATCATCTAATTTTAAAGCCCAGTCTTTTCTTGAGATTCCAACCGTTTTTTCAAGTATCCTTTTTAATTCGCGGTTAGACACCTCAACTTGCCCTTGAGTTTGAGCATGATATGGTGTTCCTGTTTTGTGAGTTACACCATATTTTGATAGCAATGCAGCAAATTGTCTATTCATAAAATGAGTGCCTTGGTCACTAATGATAACTCGTGGTGTGCCAAATTTGGTAAAAATATTTTTCTGAGAAAATTGCACACAGTTCGAGCATCATTCTTTCTTGTGGGAATAGCTTCAACCCATCGTGAAACATAATCAACAGCCACAAGGATATATTCAAATGAATGAGATGAAGGAAACGGTCCCATAAAATCTATACCCCAGACATCAAATATCTCACATACCTGAATTGATTGCAGTGGCATTTCATCTCTTTTAGTGATGTTACCTGTTCTCTGACACCTGTCACATTGTGCAACATATGCACGAGCGTCTTTGAAATGTGTTGGCCAGAAGAATCCAGCCTCCAAAACTTTAAAGGCAGTCAGATTTGCAGCATAATGTCCTCCAATTGCTCCATCATGGCAATGATGCAAAATCTTGCTCATTTCTTCTTCAGGCACACACCTTCTAATAATATTATCTGCACAATATTTAAATAAGTAAGGATCATTCCACAGATAATGCTTAGCATCAGATATGAGTTTTTTTCTTTGTTGGTAAGAGAGATCTTGGGGTGTCCACTTTCCAACCAAGTAATTTGCAATGTCTGCAAACTAGGGTGGTTGAGTCACAACAAAGCTGACAGAAAAGATATGTTCATCAGGGAATTCTTCTTTTATTTCACAAGACTCAGAAGGAGGGTTCTCTAATCTAGACAAATGGTCAGCTACTTGATTTTCGGTTCCCTTTTTGTCTTTTATTTCAAGGTCAAACTGTTGCAGAAGTAAAATCCATCTTAACAATCTAGGTCGGGCATCTTTCTTTGTTAAGAGGTATTTTAAAGCCGCATGATCAGTGAAAACAGTGACCTTGGTTCCTATTAAATAAGAACGAAACTTATCAAAAGCAAATACTACTGCCAATAGTTCTTTTTCTGTTGTGGCATAATTCAGCTGAGCTTCATTTAAAGTCCTACTGGCATAGTATATGGGACGAAAAATCCTATCTTTTCTCTGGCCTAAAACAGCTCCAACAGCTGTATCACTAGCATCACACATGACCTCAAAAGGCTGGCTCCAATCAGGGGATACAACTACAGGGGCAGATGATAATTTCTCCTTAAGAGTTTCAAAAGCTTCTATACAATCACCTGAAAAATCAAACTTGACATCTTTCATCAAAAGGTTAGTTAGAGGTTTTGAAATTTTTGAAATTTTTTTTATAAACCGTCTGTAAAAATCTGCATGGCCTAAAAAACTTCTAATGCCTTTAACAGTTGTAGGAGGGGGTAATCCTGCTATAAGATCAATTTTAGCCTTATCAACTTCTATCCCTTTAGCAGTGATTTTATGTCCTAAAACAATTCCCTCAGTAACCATAAAATGACATTTCTCCCAATTAAGAATCAAATTTGTCTCTTCACATCTCTTAAGAACTAAGGTCAAATGGTAGAGACAATCTTCAAATGTTTTACCAAAAAGGGTGAAATCATCCATAAAAATTTCCAAAAATTTTTCGGTCATGTCAGAGAAAATTGCAGACGTGCATCACTGAAATGTAGCAGGTGCATTGCATAAACCAAATGGCATTCTCCTATATGCATAGGTTCCATGGGGTCATGTGAAAGTTGTTTTATCCTGATCTTCTGGTGCAATTGGTATCTGGTTATACCCTGAATACCCATCAAGAAAACAATAAAAACCATATCCTGCTACTCTTTCTAACATTTGATCAATAAATGGTAAAGGAAAATGGCCTTTTCTGGTGGCATCATTGAGACATCTGTAATCAATACAGACTCTCTATCCTGTAACTGTTCTGGTAGGTATGAGTTCATTATTTTTATTTTTTATTACCGTCATACCTCCTTTCTTTGGTACCACCTGAACAGGACTTACCCAAGGGTTGTCAGAAATGGGGTAAATAATACCTGCTGCGAGAAGCTTAATAACTTCATTTTTTACCACTTCTTGCATTGCTGGATTCAATCTCCTTTGGGGTTGGACTATTGGCTTGTAGCTATCCTCCATGAGGATTCTGTGCGTGCAAATTGCTGGACTAATGCCTTTGATGTCTGCTATAGTCCACCCTATGGCTCCTTTATGTGTTCTGAGTACTTCAACCAATTTATGTTCTTGTTCTGCAGACAGAGAAGATGAAATTATTACTGGAAATAATTCAGGCTCAAGATAAACATATTTCAAATGGGAAGGGAGAATTTTGAGTTCAATTTTTGTGTGAACTTCTTCTGGTTGCATTTCATCCTCTTCCTTAGAATCATGTTCCAATAATTTTGCGTCACTTCTAACTACAAGATCATCATTCTGTGTGGTTCCAGATTTAGCCAAACATCTCTCCATTGAGTCTAAAATCAATTGATCATCTTTAAATTCATCTGTAAGATCACCAATCATGTCAATTGGAAAACAAGAAGATGATGTCTCATCTCCTGAAAATTTTAGAATCTTTTGCATATCAAAAATGACTCTTTCTTCATCAACTCTTAGAATCAGTTGTCCTTGATGAACATCTATGATTGCTCTACCTGTAGCAAGAAAAGGTCTACCTAAAATTATTGGTTCATCAGGACATTCTTCCATTTCAAGTACTATGAAATCTACAGGGAAAACAAACTTATCTACTCTCACAAGAACATTTTCAATTATTCCCTTAGGTTTTTTAGTACTTTGATCTGCAAATTGAAGAGAAACAAATGTATTTTTCATCTCACCAAGATCCAATTTCCTAAAAATAGAAAATGGCATCAAATTAATTGAAGCTCCAGAATCACAAAGTGCTTTTCCAAAATGTAATCCTCCCAAGGTACATGGAATTGTAAAACTTCCTGGATCACCGAGCTTTTGTGGTAGCTTATTTTGAAGTATAGCACTGCATTTTTCAGTAAGCATTACCATAGAAACTTCTTCCAATTTTCTTTTGCTTGACAAGATTTCTTTTAGAAATTTGGCATATGAAGGCATTTGCAACAAAGCATCAGTAAAAGGTATATTAATGTGAATTTGCTTTAAAATTTCCAAAAACTTTGCAAATTGATTATCAAGCTTTTCTCTTTTCATTTTTTGTGGAAAAGGAATTGTCACAGGGAGAGGAGTTACTTTTTCAATATTTTTTTCTTTTTTCTGGACTTCTTTCTCTTGTGACAGTTCACTGGGTATTTCAACATTCTTACCCTTGTCTACCTGTTGCTCTGGCTGGTTCATTTCCTGTCTGTCAGCATATGGATCATCAAGATGCTTACCTGACCGTAAGGTAATGGCCTTAAGGTGTTCTTTTGGATTTTTCTCCGTATTGCTTGATAAGAGACCTTGAATCTTTTCTGAAACAAGAGTTGCCAATTGGCTTACCTGAATTTCCAAATTCTTAAGGGCAGAATTTTGGCTTTCTATTTTCTCGTCAGTGGCCTTAATGTACTTGTACAAAAGGTCATCTAGACTTTGATGGGCTTGCTGAGGCCTTTGTTGATATGGAGCTGCTTGCTGATATGGCTTAAAATTTGGTTGCACACGATTTGATTCTGGTAGCCGGGTGCTCCTTGTACCTGTTGCTTCTGGAAGCTTTGAGAATTCTCAGCACCATTTGGATTGCTCCATTCAAATTCTGGATGTTTTTGTGCCATTGGACTTCCAAAAGGGTATGGCTTGTACCCGATGGCATTGATCTGTTCATCATTCTGATTGGTTGCTTGGCATTCATGGTTCAGATGGTTTCCTCCACACATGTCGCAAGTCTCAGACTGGCTTGGTTGTTGTGAATTAACCTGAAAAGATTCAATCTTTTGTGCCAAAGAAACAATATGTTGTGTTAGTGTATTTAAAGCATCTGCCTGATTTACCGTAGCAGCTCTTTTTATTACTACACGATCAGATGGCCATTGAATAGCATTTTCAGAAATTTCATTCAACAATTGCAATGCTTCAACAGTGGTTTTTCCCATTATGGAACCTCCTACAGCTGCATCTATCACATTTCTAGAAGATGGTTTTAACCCGTGATAGAAAATGTACAGCTGCATATGTTCAGGAATGTCATGATGTGGACATTTTCTTAGCATTGTTTTTAATCTTTCCCATGCTTGATAAACTGACTCAGTGACAGTCTGCAAGAAATTAGAAATATCTTGTCTTAACTTTGTTGTTTTAGCAGGGAAAAAATATTTATTTAAAAATTTCTGAGTCATCTGGTCCCATGTAGTAATAGAACCTTGAGGTAAACTTCGCAACCAAGTCTTGGCATCTCCTTTTAGAGAAAAAGAAAATAGCCTTAATTTGATTGCTTCAGGAGATACTCCATTATATTTAGCAGTTTCAACTAGTTCCAAGAAATCAATTAAATGACTGTGTGGATCTTCACTTGGATCACCGGTGAAAGTACAAGATTGTTGAATTGTTTGAATCAGGCCGGTCCTGATTTCAAAGTTGTTGGCTGCAACTGGGGGTTTTCTCATACTAGACTCACAGTTGAAGCGGTCTGGTCTAGCATAATCCCTTAGGATTCTGTTTGCTGGTCTTGGCGCCACTTCGTCAAACTGATCTTCTACAATGACTGGTGGATCTACTCCCAGTTGGTTGTTTTCATCTCTTAGTTGCTGCTCCATTTTGTCACAAGTTGCACTTTGAAAAGATGATGATTGTCCTTTCCTGCGCAACCATAAAGATTTTTCAATTTCAGGATCGTAAATGGCTAACTCTTTGTTAGAAGAGCGGGTCATAAACTACTTGAAAATTTTTTAAATAATAAAAATTTAAAAATAATATTTTAAAGTAGTATTAATATCAGTACCAGAAAGAAAATAGTATAAAAAAAATTAAAGATAATAAAAATAGTAGGTATAAAGTAAACTAGTTAATAATAATAACATAATAATAAATAAAAAAAAAAGAATAGGGAAGAATTAGTACTAACAATAAAAATACAAAAGTACTATATATAAAATAGCAACTAATAAGTAGTACTAGTAGTGCAAAATATAGATAACACTTGAGTAGTTTGAAAAGAAGGAAAGTAGTACGTAAGTGGAGTAGTAGTAGTTGGTAGAAGGCCTTTCAAGGAAAAAGAAAAAGAAAAATAAAAATAGTACAATACTATTGTTCTATGAGCAATAGAAAAGAAATAACAATGAGGTAGTACAATACTATTATTATTTGAGCAATGGAAAAGAAATAACGATGATTAGATAGTACTAGTTTGTGATAGAACAAAAATAGTAAGATGACATAAGTTATTATTTATATCTAACTAATAATAATATTAAGAAAATAATAGTAATAACTATAATTTAAATAGGAAAAAAATATTTGTGCTATAAATAGAAGCAGTATTAGTAATAGAACTATAGAAACTTAAGAAGAAAAAGAAAGTAAAATAGTGTAGAAGTAATAGTAGCAATAAAAGTAATACTAATATAATAATACTTGTAATACTACTAATAATAATAAATAATTAAAAAGAAGACTTGTTATGTCAAAACAGTACTTACGTAGTAGTACAAACAACAATTTTTTTTAAACTTTTTCTTAAAAAGGTTAGTAGCAATAATAATAACAATAAGAAATACTTAATATAGAGAACTACTAATATATTATATTATAGACTATAGTAATTAGTAATGGTAAATACTTTAAAGAAAATTTATAATAATAATAATTATAATAAAACTTAGATATACTAAAGTAGACGTTATAATAAAAGTAGTAGGGAAAATAAAATGATAGATGAAAGAAGTGACATGGACTATTAGATAAACACTTTAATATTATTTGCTAACTAAAAATAATAATATAATAAAATATACAAAACAAAATATAAGTGTTAGAAGAAAAAGAGAAAATGTTAGAAGTAGTAAAGGAAATATTAGAAAGAAGTACTTGAGTAACAAGGAAATATTAGAGAAATTACTTAAGTAACAACGAAATGTTATAGTTAATATATTAGTAAATAATAGTAATATTAGTGGTTGTAATGTAAAAAATGTAATATAATAATAAAATTAATATACTAGAGAAAGTTTATAATAATAATAATAATAATAATAATAAAAATAATAATAAATAAAACTAAAAATAAAAAAAATGCTAGAAATAAAGAAAAAATGTTAGAAGCAGATATAATATTGTTTGAGATTAAAGGTCAGTATCAGTAGTTATAGTAGTATTTTATAGATTATATAAATATTAATTATATTAATAAGTTCTCAAATTAGTAACCAAATATTTAGTTCGAAGTAGATGTCTGCCAATCCCCGGCAACGGCGCCAAAAATTTGACGAGGCCAAAGTGTATATGATTTTTCTGCTCGTGCTTTGTCAAATTATAGTATAGTTTAAGATATCGTCCCACAGAGATTGGGAAATCTATGCTACAGACTTTGAATATTACAACTACTATTTGAGAGAATCAAATTGATGAAAAGTAAGTTTTTTGAACTTTTAAATAACTTTAACTAAAACAAAATAACTTGTGGAAGATTTTCAATTTAAAAAGAGTTGGGAATCATTGAATTCACTTGATAATATTTATAATAAAAATCTCAATTTTGACATATATTTCTCTAAAGAATAATTGTTTATTTCTAATTCAATTATATTTTGCTCACAAGAAAATAATCAATTAATAACACTCCGTGAGGTTATGCAAATTAATTGAGTTATAACAAGTGACAGTTAAACCGAAACATTTTTCTTGCCTGAATTGTGCTAAAAAGTAGTGAAAACTTCGTGAGAATATTTTTACTAAAAATCAATAATCTTGCCTACAACAATTCCTCCGTGAGAATTAAAACTGAGGCAAGCAAGACTACGTACTTGAAATGGTAGATTACTAAAATTTATTTTCAATCTACTTATTTTACTCATCAGTTACCACATATTAATTTTGCTCCGTGAGAATTACAAAATTAATATGATAATAACCTCGAGATAAAATATGTAGGAGTGATAATAAAGAATAATAAAACTAACATTCCCGCACAGTGTAAAATGTGAAATAGATAATTTCAGGCCAAGTATGTATTAAAACTGAGATAAGTATTAAAAATATATCAAGCTTCATCAACTATCCCAACAAAAAGAAATTACTCCATTATAGAGTATGAAAATATAAAAAGGGAATTTAAAAGACTTATAATTAAAACTAGGAGTATTTTACTACTAGCAAAAGAAAGACAAGAGAAAGAGAAACTTTAAAGAGCTATAGCTATTCTATAACTTGGTATCTAACTAAGGGAGAGCTGTCCTCTATTTATAGAAGAATACTTCTTCATTAAGTTTTGAAATGCCAATGGATGAAGATGTGTAGCAAGTTCCTTGCATAATGACAGACGTAGAGTCTTGAAAAAGGCCAATTGATGAATATGTTTAGAAAGTCCTTGCATAATGATAGTCTTCCATTGCTCCTTTATTTGCTTTAATTCCACATTCTTTTATTAAATGTGTAATTTCATATTACCAAAATGTATAATAAGGAGCAAATATTGTAGCCAAGATATGTAACATCTTTCTTGCATAGTGAGGAAGACATGTCATGGACTTCTTCTTGCATACGTAAAACTCTTCTTCCTTTGTTATTTACTTTATTCGTGATATATTTCTCTTTCCAAGTATTCTTTTTCTCTGCAAGATTTGTTAGAAAATATAGGAGAATTGAATATATTTATTCATGCTTTTATTTAAAAATTTTTATATAAGAAAATACACGAATAAATTATATTCATCAATACTACTATTATATGCTCTATTGCCCATCAATTTCGCAACAACATACATGATTATAAAAAAAGTAAAAAACATGTACTACTAAATAGACTCAAAAATGAACATATACCTCTTCAGTAATTGATAAATCATCAAGGGCTTCTTCACTACCATCTTTTTCCTGTCCCTCACCATCATCTTTATCCTTTCCCTCATTCACACCACCAGACTGATCATTTTCCTTTCCATCACCAGCTGGTTTATCATTCACCTCCTTCTCATTAGAGTCTTTTCCCTCATCATCACCATCTTTTTTCTCATTCTCACTAACAAAATCTTTCTCCTCTTCCTGATCTTTTTCCACAACCTCAAAAGAACCTTCATCAGTATCTTCTTCATTTGTTGTTTCTTCAACAAATTTATGTTGCATTAGAGATAACACTTCTTTTTCTCTAGTGTTCAGGGATTCATTTAAGGATTCCACATCAGACATTACCTGTTGGAATTGTCTTCTTCTTCTTCTTTTGGCAGTACTAGTGCTTACATGTGTTCTATTTTTTGAAGCAGCTTTGAGCATTCTCAATGTCTTAACTTTGTCTGGGACTGAATTCTTCCTTGTCCTGTGATGTTTGGCATTTTATGCCTATATTTCCTTAATATTTCCTCACGTTTTAGTACCTTATTCGCTTGTTTTATAGCTTGTGACTGTGGTTTTACACTGATTTTATGTCGTGTGTATGTAGGTTGTTATGCAGTGTAATTGGAGCTTTTAAGAGCTTGATTGAGCAAGAAAAGATTTGATTTTGATTGAGGATTGGGTCGAGCACACGAAGGCACGACACGAGCGAGCAAAGGAGCGAGAAAACACGAAAAATGGCCTTGCGCTGCAGGGGGCGCGCCGCGCAGCCCATAGCGCGCCACCTCCTGCGCGTTTTCTTGCGCGACGCAGCCCAAAGGCGGAGGGATTTTGGCGTCTTCTGTCCATCTTCATGCGATCGTGGGCGCGGGGCGCCCGTTATAGCGCCCCTTGTGCGCGATTTTATGTCCTATTTCGTCTAGGCTTGGGTCTAACTTATTACTAGGCTTTTGTAAACTCTATAAATACTCTTTTACTTAGTTTTTCATAGGAGTTCAGACTTTGGAGCAAATTTGAGAGCTCATAACATCAAGACAAGGGTTTTTCTTCCTTCCATTAATCTATTACATCATTATTTCATTATTACATCAATTCCTTGTGTTGTTATTATGAGTATGCGTAGCTAAATCTATCGTTCTAGGGTTAGAGTATTACATGAAGGTTGATTGTTTGAAGATTGATTTCCATTAATTGAATCCCATAACGGGTTGCTTATTCTTTCTTGATTTCACTTGTGTAATTGTCAGGGCCCGATTATTACGCATTATCTATGGTTTTTAGATTGAACTCGAAAGAGGGAATTTAATTACGTAATAAGAAAGAGTAGGACTAGTTTGTGAACCCGGGCATCGGGGAACCAATTCGTGAGTAGGATAGACATATACTTGCTCGCCTAGTTTAACTAATTACAGAATTCGTTAATGCGTGCACGTGATTCAACCCATAGACATATAGGGATTGGAGTAGCCTGCATAGACCGTGAAGAACTGAAAGGTTTTCACGGGTACATTTAATCTGTTAGTTAGTAACCCGGGATTTAAGAAGTGGAATCAATTGGAAAACTCAACTGGATTGTTCGTAACTCTGACCCTGGATCGTCTCCTTATTACTGATAACAACCAAGTCTTGCTCCATTGTTTGAATTCACTTCTACCATTTAATTACTGTTCTTTAGTTAATAAACTCATCATTATTGGAAAAAGATCCCTGAGTAGTTTAAATAAATTGTTTGCTAGAACTCAGTCTGCATAGTCCTCGTGGGAACGATACTCATCTTATCACTTTATTACTTGGCGACCACGTATACTTGCGTGTGCGTTTGGGAGCAACAAGTTTTTGGCGCCGTTGCCGGGGACTAATTATTGACTGATTTCTTTTTGAACAGTTTATTACTTACTATTCAGGTTTAATTTTTGTTTTGAGTTTTGTGCTGTTTCAGGTATTAGGTCCTGCTCGATCTTTACCTACAGGAATGGCAGAAGACCAAGCTTTAGCTGTGCGAGATGTTGCTCTCCCCAGCCTGGAGGGAGTAGCATCGAGCATAGTTAAGCCCGCTATCACCGGGGGATTTGAGATTAAGTCCGGCATGATTCAGTTGCTGCATGTGACTGGACAATATGGTGGATTACTTCATGAGGATCCACAGCAACACATTCAGAACTTTCTGGAGATCAGTGATACTTATACACCAGCGGGTGTTCCTACTGATTATGTTCGCTTGACGTTGTTCCCGTTTTCACTGATTGGGGCAGCAAAGAAGTGGTTAAAGGTTGAAAAGTCTGGGTCTATCACTACTTGGGAGGATTTGGCTAAGAAGTTCTTGGCTAAATTTTATCCGTCTGCCAAGACAGCCCGGCTGAGGAGCGAAATTATGTCCTTCAGACAGTTAGAAGGAGAATCCTTGTATTCAGCCTGGGAGCGATTCAAAGCTCTATTGAGAGATTGTCCACAGCACAACCAATCCAATGAGGTTGTTGCACACACTTTTGTTGAGGGGTTGAACCAACACACTAAGATCGTGTTTGATGCTGCTGCTGGAGGTCAAGTACTAGCCTTAAATTTTGATCAGATTTATGATTTACTTGACAAGTTTTCGCAGAGCAATCCTGATTGGCAGGGAGATGGTAGAGCTATTACGCAGAAACCTGCAGGGGTACTTCAGTTAGATGCAGTTTCAGAGCTAAGGGCGAGGATGGATGCTATTTCCAATCAAATTAGCAAGTTAGCTCTGCAAAAGGCTCAGCAACCAGTGGCTCCAGTGCAACAACTCCAGAGCTTTTGTGAGGTTTGTGGTCAAGACCATGCTATAGAGGTTTGCTCTTCTAATCCAGAGTCAGTTTATTACGTGGGTAATCAAAACAGGCTGCAGAGTCAAAACCAGTTTGGTAATGGTTATTATCAAAGCAATACGAGAGCCCCGAATAATTACCACCCACTTCCACCCCCACCACAGCAGGTTGGCAGTTCAGTTGAAGATATGCTAAAGCAGATAATGGCAGGCCAGCAGAGAATGATAGCTGACACTGCAGCCCATGCACAAGCCATACAAGATCTTGCCAATGCTCACAAGAACCTAGAGCACCAGTTGGGGCAGTTGGTGGGAGAAAGAAGCACTGTTAAAAAAGAGCCTGAACAATGTCTTGCAGTGACCTTAATTGAAGGTGGAGAGCTGATGGCCAAGTCTGAAGAGAGAGCTGAAATAGAAAAAGTTGAAAAAGTGGAGAAGGTAAAGAAGAAAGAAGAGAGAAAGGAGGCACCTCTGCCGCCTCCACCATTCCCACAGAGACTTATATCATCGAAGGATCTGGCCCAGTACCAAAAATTTGTGAGTATGTTGAAAGAACTTCAAGTTAATATTCCTTTGACTGATGTGTTTGAATTGATGCCATCCTTTGTGAAGTTCTTAAAAGAGATTTTAGTCAAGAAGAAAAAGCCTCAAGAGATAGATACAGTTGAGTTAGTTGAGGAGTGTAGCACAATCTTGAGCGAGCTACCTCCAAAACTTCAAGATCCTGGGAGGTTTACTATTCCTTGTACCATTGGAGGGCATAATATCACTGGTGCCTTGTGTGATTTGGGTGCGAGCATAAATCTCATGCCTCTGTCTGTTTGCAAAAGGTTAGGGCTAGGAGCAATCAAGCCCTCTTCAGTTACTCTTAAGATGGCAGATGGATCTCTCACTCACCCTGATGGTAAGTTGGAGGATGTGTTGCTAAAAGTTGGTAAGTTTACATTCTCTGCTGATTTTGTAGTCCTAGATTATGAAGAGGACCGAGAAGCTCCAATCATTTTGGGGAGACCATTCTTAGTCACCTCGAAGGCACTTATTGACATGGAGCTGGGTGAGATGACTGTTAGAGCGCATGGAGAAAAGGTTACTTTCAAGGTGTATAATGAGAAGGAGCACATAGCTAAAATTGAAGAGTGCTCTATGATTGAATGTGTCAGTCAAGAACATGGAAGTGAACCACATGTGAAGTTGAAATTGGGGTCTCTCAAAAGAAGGAAAAAGGCAAAGGTTCGGCGTAAGAAGAGAAGACGTAAATACTGGAAGTGAGCTAAAAGTGTCGTCGTGCCACGACGTTAACTAAGGCGCTTCTCGGGAGGCAACCCGAGTTTGTACTTGTATTATTTCATTTATAGTGTCATGTAGTTGTTGTTTTTCCTTGGATTGCAGGTTCATGTAATGTCGAGGCTAAGTGTGGGGTGTCCTCACCCTTGCCTAATATTGATGACGTGATGGGGGAAGTCTGAGTACCTCATGAAGCTTGGAGGATGCTAGCGCCAAGGACTACAGTCTTCAGGGAAGTTTTCTTTACCTTGCACTTGCTTATTTTTCGCACTGAGGACATTGCTTAGTTTAAGTGTGGGGTGGGGAACTCTCCCTTATTTTTGAGGTTATGGATGCATGTACCGTTAGGATTTTTCTTTTGTCACTTGACTTTGTTTTGATTTGTTTCTTGCTTTAAATTATGAAAAAATTGGAAAAAATTAGAAAACCAATGAAAAATTCCAAAAAGATTTTCCTTTTAGTTTTATTAGTGGTACATGTCATCCACCCCGTGGTTTTTCTTATGACCGCGGTTCTTTTCCACGGGGAGGCCTTTGAACCGGGTAGTTTTTATTTTTTTAGGATTAGAATAGTTAGTATAGGTGACCCTAGACGAAAGGAAGAGGTAGAATGCTAGGTGCCTTTGATGTGTTTGATACCGGTGGACTTGAATTGATTGCATGTGCTATTTGTGGTGTCCTTGGGTTTTAATTTGATGCATGCCTAAGAAAAATTGGAACGACCCCCTTGAGATGCTTGAGTCCGCTAGCTTGACTTTTGTGAACCTTTGTGCATTAGTGCTTAAATTTCCACAAGTTGCATTCTAGAAGCTTAGTTGAGAGTTGTTGATGGAACTTTTTTTTTGTGTGGACCATGTGCAATGTGTGTTGTGAGGCATGTTCTTAATTACTCCATGTGCATGTTAATGTCTAGAACTTGCCCCGTGTGTGTGCAAAGCGAAATCCTAGGTTTGCTCTAGTCGGGAGATGATACAAGGACTTCTTTTGTTAGCCTACCCTTACATATATACCTTGAAAAATTGTTGTTTTGATTTCCTTGACCCTTTTTGTTGGTACCCACACCCCGAGCCTACCCATTTGTTCTTAATTGACTCTTTTGGCCCTTTACTCCTTAAGCACTTTATTGATATTGTGTAGATGATTGGAGTTGTGGTTGGATGTTGGGAGGTTCTTGAGTGGAACTAATGAAGGGGAATAATTGTAAAAATTGTGAAGTAGTGAAAAGCATTGGCAAGGTTGGATGAATTTGAAAAAGAAAAAAATATAGCAAAGTTGAAAAGAAAAAATTGTGGAAAAAGAAATAAGAGAAAAAGATATCCCTTCCTTGCTAGTGTGTGCTTAAAAAGAAAATATGCTACTTGTTGAGAAGGTGTATGTGTGATACTTGTTGATTGGGTGGCTTGTTGAGGATTGTGATTAATTTGAATGTGATGTATTAAAGTGCTTAGGGAGGTAGTCACTATTACCATATGTATCCTACCCGCACCTTAGCCTACATTACGACCTTTCTAAAGTCCTCGTTAATCCCGATTGGAGTGAGCTTACATTAGTGGAGTCCTACACTACGGGCAAGCCTATGGTACATTGTGTGTGACATGTGAGACTTTCATGAGAGTGAGTGAATTCTTTCAATTGCTATTGTCCCCGTTCTATTCTTGATATTCATTGTTGTGTGTGATATTTGGGGGACATTCTTTTGCTTCATATTGGTGAGGGCGCGTGGTTTGCATGAAATAGGTGAAGTTGATGGTTCTTGGTTGAGTAGATAGGTGTGATTTTGTGGGAGCATGGTTACAATAAGTTGAGTTTGTGCATTTGAGTTGTTTTGGGGTGGTTGTTCTCATATTTTTGGTTTTGGTAAATTGTTGGCATGTTTGTGGATCCATAGTAGTCATGTGTGCATTGGTTCAATGGTCGGTATCAACCATAGTCATAGGCAGACCTGTTTTACCTAGGTTGGAAGTTATTTGTGATTGCTCGAGGACGAGCAAAGGTTCAAGTGTGGGGTGGTGATGTTTGGCATTTTATGCCTATATTTCCTTAATATTTCCTCACGTTTTAGTACCTTATTCGCTTGTTTTATAGCTTGTGACTGTGGTTTTACACTGATTTTATGTCGTGTGTATGTAGGTTGTTATGCAGTGTAATTGGAGCTTTTAAGAGCTTGATTGAGCAAGAAAAGATTTGATTTTGATTGAGGATTGGGTCGAGCACACGAAGGCACGACACGAGCGAGCAAAGGAGCGAGAAAACACGAAAAATGGCCTTGCGCTGCAGGGGGCGCGCCGCGCAGCCCATAGCGCGCCACCTCCTGCGCGTTTTCTTGCGCGACGCAGCCCAAAGGCGGAGGGATTTTGGCGTCTTCTGTCCATCTTCATGCGATCGTGGGCGCGGGGCGCCCGTTATAGCGCCCCTTGTGCGCGATTTTATGTCCTATTTCGTCTAGGCTTGGGTCTAACTTATTACTAGGCTTTTGTAAACTCTATAAATACTCTTTTACTTAGTTTTTCATAGGAGTTCAGACTTTGGAGCAAATTTGAGAGCTCATAACATCAAGACAAGGGTTTTTCTTCCTTCCATTAATCTATTACATCATTATTTCATTATTACATCAATTCCTTGTGTTGTTATTATGAGTATGCGTAGCTAAATCTATCGTTCTAGGGTTAGAGTATTACATGAAGGTTGATTGTTTGAAGATTGATTTCCATTAATTGAATCCCATAACGGGTTGCTTATTCTTTCTTGATTTCACTTGTGTAATTGTCAGGGCCCGATTATTACGCATTATCTATGGTTTTTAGATTGAACTCGAAAGAGGGAATTTAATTACGTAATAAGAAAGAGTAGGACTAGTTTGTGAACCCGGGCATCGGGGAACCAATTCGTGAGTAGGATAGACATATACTTGCTCGCCTAGTTTAACTAATTACAGAATTCGTTAATGCGTGCACGTGATTCAACCCATAGACATATAGGGATTGGAGTAGCCTGCATAGACCGTGAAGAACTGAAAGGTTTTCACGGGTACATTTAATCTGTTAGTTAGTAACCCGGGATTTAAGAAGTGGAATCAATTGGAAAACTCAACTGGATTGTTCGTAACTCTGACCCTGGATCGTCTCCTTATTACTGATAACAACCAAGTCTTGCTCCATTGTTTGAATTCACTTCTACCATTTAATTACTGTTCTTTAGTTAATAAACTCATCATTATTGGAAAAAGATCCCTGAGTAGTTTAAATAAATTGTTTGCTAGAACTCAGTCTGCATAGTCCTCGTGGGAACGATACTCATCTTATCACTTTATTACTTGGTGACCACGTATACTTGCGTGTGCGTTTGGGAGCAACATCCTGACCATATTATCTAGATAATAAAAGGAATATTAAATCATTTACAGTAACAAACATTAAGTTGGCTTAAATTTCAGCGTATACCAAAACATTAAGTTGGCTTAAACAAAGTTAGGCAAACATAACAAAGTTCAAGCGTATACCAAAATATATTATAGGACTAGGGAGCATGCAAATTTCACTTTTGTCTTAAATTCAAGTTGGCTTTTGTCTTAAATTCAAGTTGGCTGGAACATACAAATTTCACTTTTGTCATGCAACTACAATAAAATATAATCTACTTGAAATTTATCTACTTAGGTTGCTTAAAAATCCATCAACATGACCAAATAACACTGTGCAAAATAAAAAAATACCAGTCACAAACCTTCGATAGTTACGACACAACAATCATTCATCAAATCATCTAAATACCCTAAATGTTCTCTAAAAGCACTACATTTTTACCAAGAAACGCTACATTTTCTTAAAAAATCACAGTAAACAAACAAAAATACAAAAAGGTAAAGTTTTAAGTTAGGGGTTACCTTACTGATTTTTAGCGCCCTTTTTGCTGGAAAACGACGAGGATGATGATAAGACTAGTAGCTTATGATTTACACACTTAATTTTTAAGTTATGACGGTGGTCGGAACAATGGACTGTGGTAGTTGGCGAGAGAAATGTATGGAAGAAGACGAGAGAAAAGAGAGAAAGAAGCAAAATAGAAAGAAAAATGATTGTGCGCGGTTACCAATTTGCATTGGGATGTTAATTTGTAAGTTTGCATCATTTTCTTCTGGCCCTAAAGTTTTAAAAACTCTAATCTAGTCCCCCGACTCACTTAACCTCTTTCTTAATATTTCCGTGGACAAAAATAATGGAAAAAGAAAAGAAAGGGTTACTTTTTTAATTAAGGACTTGAAGGGTCCTTTTGGTTAAATCTTCACAAGTTACTGCTTACTAAGTTTTGCCATAACTTGACTGGTAGAATTTCCCTGCATGGGGATAGAGCGGCCAAGAGTGTCGTCCAAAAGACAAGTATAGTTTGCAGGTAGGAATTATGATTTCAAGCTCCGATCACCATGGGATTATTCCTAAGTTTTTGAAAAAATAACATATATAGTCATTCCCAAACTAAGCCCTACATTTAAATAGACAGATAGATTCTTAAACAACAGCTAGCCAAAATTTACCCTATAAATATGTTTACACAACTAAGGAATCCCGAAAAAGTAGGAGAAGATCTAGCTGACTCCGTTACCAAAAGAAACGGAAATCTTGGTGTTATAATTACGGTAAATTTTTTTGTTTCAAATGGGTAATTTCATATCAGAATTTCTAAATTAATGGCTTAATTAATGGACATCTACTATAACTGCATATTAGATGCGAGCTCTTAGCGTATTCAATTTTTTCTTTATACCTTACAACTTATGTGTATTTAATTAATTTTCTCAAACTATTTATTCAATAGTAAGATAATATTCATTTATTAGATAAATATTAAGTGAATTGTTATCGTATCTATAGAATATACAACGAAAGTTGAAATTTATGTCTATTTTATACGTTAAATATAACTTAGATATGCATGATATTAGCAAATAAGTCAAGAGTTCTATGTTAAACATATAATATGCGCACTATATCATGCATATTGTGTAATTATGTCGTTTATATATTGAGTATGTCAAAAATATGTAAAAAGTAATACATATCAGTCAATTTACCATTAAATAAAAAATGTGCATAATTTATGCATATCATTAAAAAATTATGCATAATTTGTGCATATCAGTAAAACAATATGCATAATTATACAAAAATATGCATAATTAAAACATTTTATGCTTCTTGGTAATCTTGTAAAGAGAAAAATTGTTAGGAAATAAAACATATAAACCTAGTAGCAAATAAGAAATGGAATTCGTCCACTTATTTAGGAAATAATAATAAAGTTTATCTTTTAAAGTTGATATTGTTATTTTCTCTTCTTTTTTTTCGTCTTCCAACTTCAGGAGATGTGTTAACAAAAAGCTACCTTAAATCAAAGTTGTAAGTACTCTTATTTGTTTCTTATAATTTCCTCTCCACTTAAATAAGCCCATCTAATTAAATTTGCAATGATTTTAGAAAACCATGATCTACCGTTAATTTATAACTAAAAAAGTATAATTAATAGATTAATTGAGTTAAGAGCATATTCCATTACAAAGTTCTTTCAACTGATAAGTAAGTATTAAATAACCAGTAAGCTAGCATTGTTGACCCTAGTTGTCACTTGCTAAGTAGAAGGTCCAGAGGTCCTTATGTGATATATTACGATATTCTTAAGAATCACAATTCTGAATGTTGTAAAATTGTTGGAGATGATAATTCTTTTTAAACTGGTTTTGAAAGAGATGGCATAAGGTAATAACAATAGAATAATATGAGATATTTATCTTACCGATGCAGTACGTTATACGTATTTTTTAATATAAAGCCTAAACCTTTTTGGGTATTAAAGTGTGTCAACTTGGTCTGCAGGGTTAAACTAATCTATCAAGTTTTCGGATTTACCTCCACCTAATCAGAGTTGACAATGCAATAGATTGTTTACAGCACACTTGGTCAAGGCCAAATGATTGCCACAATTTTTAAATTTCGCTATATAATCAGGATTTATAAAGTTGATCTTTAATTTTCTTGAAGAATTTATATACACCTGTCAATATGACGAATTTTTAGACTATCATATATTTATATATTGTAGTAAGTGACTTGTCCAAGATTACAAATCCCACTTTTAAAAATACTTGCCTGTATATATTTACCCTCCTTCATTCCATAAAGGATGTCCTAGTTTGACTTTGATCGTAGTTTAAGAAATGAAAGATGACTTTTGAAACTTGTGTTAAAAAATAGGTCCTACATAAATATGTGGCTATAAAATATTTCATTAAGGATAAAGTGATAAATTTAAAGTCAAGTTTTTTCTAAATTTAGAATTGTGTCCTTTTTGGAATGGATGAATAAAAAAAATCATGTCATCCTTTGTGGAGAAGAGAGTACATGACATGATAGTATAAAATTTTCTTTACAATAATAAGAGATAATGGTTTTAATCCCCCTTAAACTATCGCTATTTTGCAAGTTTCCTACTTAAACTATGCGGTGGTCACAGAATCCCCATGAACTATTATTTTTCATATAAAGTTTGGGTGTGTGTATGCACTCTCCACTTACGCATAACAACATGTGCCATGTGGCACACACATAAAATTTATTAATTTGCCATGTCATATTGAATAATATGGATAGACAAAAAGTAACAAAATAAAAATTAAAAGATTAAAATCAGACGTAAATAAACTAACCCTTGGCAAAAAATTATTTTACATTTTACAATTACACAATAAAAAATAGTGGAAGCGTCGGTCTAGAGAAATCCTTCAATCTCTGAAAGAACAAACTCAAAATGGTAAAACTTCCAATTTCTTCAATCTATTTTGGTGAAACAATATCTTAATGGGTTGGAATATTATTGTACGTTAATGGGTTCAAGATGAGTAGACAATTAAGTGAGAGGACCAATTTCTAGATAAGTTTCAAAATAAGAAAAAGTTTCAAATTTATTGGTATTTTGGTATGTAATGGAAGAGGGAGGGAGAAGACTCTTATAAATAAAGATAAAGAGAAAGAAAAGTAAAGAAAACAAGAAAAATGAATAAAGGACCAAAAAAATGGTGAAATCTGAAAAATAGGTGCCAAATAGATTTAAATTTTGACTCTCCACGCGCCCTTTGACAATTGAACACACATACTTTTTCATGTGGCAAGGCGGGGGGTTAGTAGATATGGAAAATAATAGTTCAGGGGAATTCTGTGACCACCGCATAGTTTAGGTAGGAAACTTGCAAAACACTGATAGTTTAAGGGAGATTTAAACCATTATCTCCAATAATAATGTATATACCTAAATCCTTTCGGAAGTGAAGTTAAATATATTAGTACAGGAGTAACTTTTAACTTGATTTTACATACCAACGGGATATATAAATAGCAAATTAAAATACAGATCACTGATGTCCTCACATATAGGAAAGGCCATTTATCTACTTATTCAAGCATGACTGAAGATTGAGGCAGCATATATTTAAGAGGACAGTTTGATTAAGAGAATGAAGTGGTGATGAAGCACTCTAATTGCAGAATACCTTCTGCATCATATTAGGGTTGATAAGTTGAATTACAGATTGCTATGACCTTATCAGGTTGGAACAGCTAGCATATGTTTAAATGAAACTTCAGAGGGATGTCAAGGATCATATCTCAGTGGTAAAAATTAATTATTCACACTAATTGTTTACAACAAATAAGCATTTTACCGGTAAAAATTGCACATTGAAATGGAAATATGTGTCACCTAATCATTCATTTATTTGGCATAAATATTGGATATCTTGCATTCATTATTCATTTAATAAAAAAATTAAGTGTGGATAAATTTTCATAGAAGAAAAGGAATTTAGCAAATAAATTGCATTGATTTTCATTGATCCAAAAAATCTGTACAATGTGACTGCTATATATACAGCTACATGAAATCTCTTCTCTAACAAACTTTTAGCTAACAAACAAAATAGTCTAACTAATTTTATCCTTCTAGACTATTCTAGATAAACTTTATTGTTACATCTAATTATTCCTATTCTATGTTGAATTAACATAATGTAATATTTACACGTTGAAAATAGGCTAAGTTGGGTGCCAAGTCGGTGATCCACTTATATTTCCTTGACCAGGTCCATTACAATTGGACTGGCCCAATTCAGTAAGAGTGACCCGTCCCACTTGTTTGGTCAAAGTCTTTCGATGAAAACAAGGAGACATAACGTTGTCTCTTCCACTTTCCTTTGACATTTCAGCTCCAGAAATTAACACAGAACCCACGAACACTGTATTCTCCATTGAAGATCCGGCTGTTTCTTTCATTGTCAATAATGCCTTTGCCGGAGGTCTGTCAACAAATTTTAACTTTTACTTATCTTGAAGGATCCGACAATCATTTCAAGTATCAAAATGAAAAAAATAGATACGTCAGTAGAACCAGAATAGGCCATTGTTGAGATAACATAAAATCTTAGTAAGCTCATACGTTACAGAGTAGAAAATCTGAATTTATTAAGCAATGATCTTGAGACTAAAATTTTAAAAGCTAGTAATTTAAGAGGTGAGTGTTATTGAAATAAAGATCGACTACAACCATATTTTTATCGTCGGAAATGAGCTATTTTCATGTAGTGCACTATCCTTAATTGATGTAGTATCTTACACTCCTTCGCACGTACAAGACTTAGACATCTTGAGTTGTGGATAACATAACAAAGGTTCCCGCATTGGTTTACCTCAGGGATGGACGTCTTTGATTCTATATAAGGACTCGATCTTATGCTTTTGAGTTATGGAATTTTGATTTGTGTGGTGACACATCAAATGGTTCTTTAATATCAAATGACTTTTCTGCAAAATTTGAGATCTACAAAACTTCATTTGAATGGTTTTGGAATGTAAATTATCTTTAATTACTGTTACAGATCATGAAATAGAAATATCATGCTAAATCGAGTAAATGGACTTATGTTGACGAGCTGTCAGTTTCATTAGTTTTGTGATGCTATTTGAGACCTACAAGGCAAGTCGAAATTAAATTCAAAGTTCGTCTGAGTAATTTTTGAATGCAAGTTCATTTAAGATATTAAGGAACTAGATACGTTGTTTTGTGGTATTGGAGATCTGTTTAAGACTACCTTTTGGTACTTTTATATTTGAACTCAAAAGCGTTATTTTGTGCCTCTTTTTTAATAGTACTTTTTTTAATCAGGTAAGCTTTGAAGCTTGCTGCTCTATCATGTCCTTGGCCGCAAGTTAAGACCACATGATGGCGCTCGAGAACCTGCCCTGCAAGTTCTCAAGCCAGCCCCCAAATGTCTCGTAAGTTAAGTACAAAAAACTGCCAAAATCTGCCCCAAATAACGCCTCATGAGCTAAGTGACTTGGTGGGTGCGTGCACGTATAATATTATATTGTTCTTGATTTTAGGTTACTAATGTTAATAAAAGAATATTGGAACCAAAAGAGCAAAAGAATGAGCCAAAGTGTTGATTTCAGGTTGCAGCAGGGCAGGGCCCCGCACTCCAAACTCAGTGTGGTTTCCCAATGAAAGAAACAATGAGCAGGGATTTTTGGAACTCAAGATGGGTGGCGAACCTCAGCTTCTGTATGGCCCGCCTCTGATGAACAGGCGATCGCCTCATGTAAAGCGTGGTCTCCTATTCTTAACTTCCCATTGTTAGATGACCGCCTTATCCAATGGAAGGGCCGCCCAAATCTAGAGAATGAAGAACATGCGGCCGCCTTCATGAAGATGCGCCCCGCCTTAACCTGCAAAGAACAAAGTAAATTCAGCCAACATCACAAAAGGAGACCGCCCTATATGTTTAGGCAGCCGCCCAGCCCGGAAAGGGCAGTCTTGTTATTCTGAAATATACCTAGTATAAATAGAAATTACTAAGTTTTTTTCTATTATATTCCATATCATAGTATTAGCTACTTTGGACAAGACTTGGGAAGCAAGTAACAAAGATTTCTTCAATTGAAAGCAACTTTAACTTGTTTTCCATAATCAATACATGATTCTTACATTATTCCATTGCATGAGTTTAATTCCAACCCCTAGTATGAGTAGCTAAACTCATAACTAGGGGAATAAACATGCTATAGCAGTTGACATTCAATGGGTAATCTTTTATTTCACTTATTTTATCTTGGATTTGATTATCTAGCTTATATCATGTTAATTTCTTAATGGTGGTGCTTGCAACACTAGGATTACATGCCTATTTAACTAATTAAAGATTTTTGCGAGATTTATTGGCTTAGGATAATAGAACTAGCAAGGATTCGATTCATGTTGGCTACATTAGCTTGGCTTATGCAAAAGAGGTCAGTAGGGATAGGTCTCTATCTTAGGGTGAATGGGTTATTACTTTATGTGCCAAGCTATGGCTCTGGCAAGCGTAACGAGGTAGACCTCTCTTAGGCCTGACAGATTCTAAAGGTTACTTTAGATTGACTAGACCATACTCATACCCTTATAACTAAATAAAATGACTCTACCCATTGGAAGAAAACTACTCTAGCCGTTTACACCCCTAGGCTTCCTTTTATTGAATTATACACTTTGTGCTTAGTTTAATTGTTAGTCCTTAGCTTTAGAGTTAAAATTAGTTAAAAACCACCTTATATTCCTAGGATTATGAACTTTACTAGTCTGAACCACTATTTATGATACTTTACTTGACTCCTCGATAGTTCCTTGGGGATTTCGACTCTGTATAGTTACCAATATAATTTCTTCCGATAGGTTACCCTTTGAGGTGTACGATATTGGTTGTAATCAAATTTTGGCGCCACCAACTTTCTTTGCTCGATCTCATCTAAGTCTAACTTTTCCATGTACTCCTTCGAGGAGAAGTTGAGAAGCCCAAAGTATTGATTTAATGCCCTAGCCGAAAGCACCAACGTTATATGCCCGAGCAAATGACATCATACTTGAGAACAAAGGGGTGTGCGGCATTTCTTAATGACAAATTTCAAAGCCGATAGGTAAGTTCAACTTGTACAAGATTGAAGATATGAATAACCAGTCCGGCCAGCACTTACCCCAACACTAGTTGCTCTTCCACCCACTACATCAGGTACTTCTGCACCTCCCTCTATGGCTTCTGATATTCCATTCACTTCGGAAGAACCTCTTCCACATGTTGAGATTGGTCCTAGAACTGTGCCTAAGGATCTGACTTAGGTATTGAAGGATATTAACTGATTCCAAGTTCAAAGACCTCCAGTCTACGATATCGAACTTGCCTTCTGTTCAACCACATCCACCACTGCCACCTACTACCACACCTGAACAATTTGGCCAATTGATCAAAGCTTGACCTCAACTATCACAAACCATGACAATGAGATTATTGAGATCAAGAATGCAATTGTTATCTTAGCCATGCAAGAACATAAATGTGAAGCTCAAAAGGGTGTTGAAAAGAAGAGGGGAAAAAGAGAAAGAAAAGGTGGCCCAGGTGAGTGTGCCTCATGTCGACGCCTATTTTTCCCCGAACCCCATAAGGGTTCGAAACATGGCTCGACCTATTGGGACTCGCGGGTAAAGACATGGAGTCGCCACCTAACATATTTTTTAACTAGGCGTATTAAGGCACCTATTTTATTTCTAGCCAATTTTACAATTAACTTTGAAATTTACTCTACAAACCAGAATTTCTAGGTAAGAGGTTCAGGTTAACTCGAGAGAAAGGGGTTAGGCACCTCTCGAGCCCCACCGAATGTGGTTACCGGCCGGACTTCATGTTGGGATTCAAAACAAGCAGTTAAGCAAATAAACTGACTAAAAAATGATTTAAATACTATGTGTATAATATGTGAAATTAGACAAAAGATACGAGTTTGCTAATGGGCTTCTTCCTTAGGGAAATTAAACCTTGCAAAATAAAGCAAACTAATTAGTTTAACAATTATAAAAATACTAATAATAAATTATAACAGAATAATAATAATAAAAGGATTTCTCTTTGAGTTGTTTTCTTCCAAAATGGGTTGTCTTCTATCAACCAATTTTATCTTGCAAAATATAAGAAAAACGAGTTAGTAATAATAGTAATGATACCAATAATATTAAATAATAATTAAAAAATAGGGAAAGAATTCTATTCTCTTTCGAAATAGGCCGCCGCTTTTTATCCAATTTGACCTCGCAAAATATAAGTGAAAGAATTATTGAATAATAAGTAATATTGATAATAGTAAAAATACAATAATAATGATAATAATATTAGTAGAGAATAATAATAATAATAATAATGATAATAATAATAATTTAAAATAATAATAATAATGCTAATAATAATAATAATAATAGTTTTAAAATAAAGGGAAAGGGGATTTTTAAAAGTGTCGGCTCAGAATATGTATTGCGTCAAGAAGAGGTTAGGGACGTCGGTACGGCTGCAAACACGGAGCCGGTCGTGTTGCCATGCCAAGCACTTTCGATCCCACTACTCCGCTATCGCTTACTTTGCAAAATGATATGCATCGTCATCGCCTTTTTTATTTGTTTTTCGGTACACGTAAGGGACGGTAAATACGGGACTTTATTTCGGCCTCCAAACGTCATTGGCCTAACGGGTGTAACGTCCGTCAATTCAATATATATCCATCAATTCAATATATATCCGTCAATTCCTTGTGTAGGCCTCAAATTTAAAAATATTTTTTCATAGGCCAGTGCAGTAACATTGTTCTAAATTAATAGCAGCTTGCGAAAACAACATCAGCAATAGGGGTTATGTTCTTGCTTCCAAAACCACAATACACCATCCATTAAGAGCTTATCAACACCACACAGCCACATGCATATCAAAAATTATACAGAAAACGAGTTAACCAGGGACCACCACTAGTCAAAAGATCAGAACCAATTCCCGATGAAATAGCAGTGGGTGTATCAACACAGTGGCGATCCAATTCAACCAGTGATTCGTAAAGCTGAACGGAGTAGAGAAGACTATCGCCGGTTAAACCCGGTTAAGTCAGCAAGAATCAAATCCACTCAAAACCAACAGTGTTATCACTGGTTCAAAATCCGGCGAGACGATTGTGGTGACGATACGAAGCAGTAGTTAAACGGGAGGCGAAGGAGCGACAGCCAAGTGGCATCGCTACTACCCCGACCCCCTTTCACTTATTGATTCAGTCAAAGAACAGTAACAAAGGTCCACCGGCGATGGCACTTTCACAACGGTGGCGGGATTCTTTGCGATTGCTCCGCTTCCCAGATCCCTCTGTCCGGATTTGTATTCTACATCCCCTTTCCTAATTTTTCCCCTGTTTCTTTTGCACTGGTTTCGATCCCATTTGTGTGTCGATGGGAAAGAGATGGGTCTCGATCTGTATATCCTAGTATATGGGTGTTCGATCTGTATAAAATGGTGAGATCAAGAAGAGGGTGATGGTGAAGCCCCTCTGTTTCTGATCTGCTTTTGTGTTTGTGTGTGTGAGTGTATGTGTGGGTATTAAAGAAGAAGGTGATGGGGTCCAATAGAGAGAGGAGAGGCGAGTGTATTGTGTGTATCCCTTTTTTTTTTTTCGTTTTTAATCTTGAGGGTGTTTAAATAGGATGGGAATGGATTTTTGAAATCCCTTAACGGTCAAAGAAAAATCATTCCCAGATCTGCTCTTGATTTTGCCATTGATTAACGAATTTGGTACCATTAGAAAGAGAGAGATATGGGGAGTGGATATGAGAGTGATTTTGGGCTGAATATTGTACGTAAATGCGGGGGAAATTGATAGCAATTTTTTTGGCAAGTCAAATATTGAAAGCATTTAGTCAAAATAGAGTGTATATTTTGTCTATACACTTTACTGGAACTAACACTTTACTGGAACTAAGACATAGAATGCATGTGGTCACACTTTCGTCTAGTTTCAGTGAGAGAAAGAATTTGAATTTCCAAATAATGTGATAAACTATGAATGAAAATTGGACTGAAATATTTTAATTGGGGTAATAATTAATTTAATGGTGCACGAATACATAAAAATTATAGATATATTTGTATATATAGCAATTAAAGGAAATAAACACATAAAAGAAATAATTTTGGTCAAATTAGATTTATTAAGTATAAATAGTCACAAATAAATATAAAACGTTATAAATATAGTAATAGTACGAATAGCCCTAATTTGACATGTATTTCACACATAGTTAAACGATACAATTACGTAATATAACCGCAATTAGGTATATAATGTATAAGTAGTGAATAACACCCGTAAATGTATGTTTTCTAATGCAAATTTGTTCAAACAGTTAAATTGCACCTTAAGTTAAATATATAGCCAATTAACGAAAAAGGAGGGACAAAATTGGGTGTCAACAGCTGCCCTTCTTTGCCCGGGGATGATGAAAAGAATCTTCGGGCAAAGATAGTTGACGGAGTAGCCAATTTTGTCACGACTTGCAAGCAAGATGGTGGGAAGGGAAAATGAGAGTTTTGGGGTATTTCGGCTGAACCCCGGTCTCTGAGTTGCCTACATATCTCGGATTTCAGGAGAATCAGGCCGTGTGTAGTTCTAGAATGGCGTGTTGCCTGTGTGAGATGTTTATGACGCACGATTGAGGTGTTAAGAGTGAACTTGTCAAAGTATGCAGAGTTCAAATTTGTGTATGCTTTGCCTCTTGGCGAGATAAATGATTGAAGAGTAAAGTAGAGGCACTATCAAAAACGAAATATCCTCAATAGATCGAATGTGGGAAAAGAGTTTGTAATCATCCTAGTTATGAAGATGTGGTGCACGACACACCCATAAAGAGGAGTTTACACAGACATAGTTTCCACTTCATCTCGATAAATGAGTCATCTTGCCTTCAATATTGTCTTGAATGAGCTTGGGAATATTGAGGAGTAAAGCGCAATAAGTATGCACGATTCAAATAGTGGGCCAGATTAAGCACGAAAACACGCACGATTGACATAGATAGGCTTGAATAGGAAGGAACACAAACTGATCCAATCAGGAATGAAAGATTAGATGGATCACTTGTGCGAGTATGGAAATATAGATTTGAGCACTTTGGAGCTCGGTAAAATAGATAGTTTGCGGGTATAGCAAAAGCATTGCCGAAAGGGCTAGGCTTCTTGAATGGTGTTCCAGAATGGTGCATAATATGTATATGAAGCTTTGCCGATCGCACAATTTTGTATGGGGTAGTGATCTTTCGGGAGCAAGTATGGAAATATAGGTATTAGCTCGAAGGTCTGTCAAGGGTTCGAAAAGTGTCCTGCAACGAAAGTAGGATAAGTGCAACAAAAAATAATGATAAAGCAAACTCCCTGTAAAGTTGAGCTCTCTTTTGTCATGTAGTTGTCTAGTCTGTTTCCAGGTGCTTTGAGTGTTAGAAAATATATGCTTCTCCTCTGGGGATGTTCATTTATGTGCATCTTGTCAGGAGATAATTGTTTGTCGTGTCGGGTTGTATACCTTGGAACACTGTCTCGCTGTTTCCTGCAATAAAGTGTGAGCTTTTGCAAATAATATTTGTAAATGTAAAATGGACTTTCCTGTCGTTGGATTGTCAACTGTCAATGTGTCGTGGTCTCTTGTTATGAGATATTTGCGTATCATAAGTGCCTGTTCGTCAAGAGCTATTTATCCTGCTCGTCGGGAGCTTATTGTGTCTGCTCGTCGGGAGCTTATTGTGCCTGCTCGTCGGAAGCTATTTTGCCTTCTTGTCAGGAGCTTTTGCCTGCTCGTCAAGAGCTATTTTGCCTCCTTGTCAAGAGCTATTTTGCCTGCTCGTCAAGAGCTATTTTGCCTTCTTGTCAGGAGCTTTTGCCTGCTCGTCAAGAGCTATTTTGCCTCCTCGTCAAGAGCTATTTTGCATGCTCGTCAAGAGCTATTTTGCCTTCTTGTCAGGAGCTTTTGCCTGCTCGTCAAGAGCTATTTTGCCTGCTCGTCAAGAGCTATTTTGCCTTCTTGTCAGGAGTTGTCTGCCTGCTCGTCAAGAGCTTCTTTTGCCTCCTTGTCAAGAGCTATTCTGCCTGCTCGTCAAGAGCTATTTTGCCTTCTTGTCAGGAGCTGTCTGCCTGCTCGTCAAGAGCTTCTTTTGCCTCCTTGTCAAGAGTTATTCTGCCTGCTCGTCAAGAGCTATTTTGCCTTCTTGTCAGGAGCTGTCTGCCTGCTCGTCAAGAGCTTTTTTTGCCTCCTTGTCAAGAGCTATTCTGCCTGCTCGTCAAGAGCTATTTTGCCTTCTTGTCAGGAGCTGTCTGCCTGCTCGTCAAGATCTTTTTTTTGCCTCCTTGTCAAGAGCTATTCTGCCTGCTCGTCAAGAGCTATTTTGTCTATTGCGCCGGGCTGTGCACCCTGCGAACAAAAGTAAAGTGAAGTGCTAAAAATAAAATGTCATTCTCCTGTCTGCAACGCCGCCAGGAAAGTCATCGTTTTTTCTGCTTTTATAATGCTTTCATGAATGTTGGGCCTTTGGTCAAGTTTTCTTCGGAGAACTTCCAGTTTCTGTACTTCGTCTCTCTTGAAATTTTTGGGGGGACCTCAAAAATTTTTGCCCCAGTGTCAGCTTGCGTCTTTTGGGAATTTTTGAGGGGATCCTAAAAAATTCGGCCCCAGTTTATTGCCTTTGATAGATCATAATATCATGGTAGTGCCTGCAAAATAAACAACAATACGTGTGTATGTCCAATTCTAAGGCGGACGAGCCTATTATAGTGGTACCTGCAAAACAAAATATATGAGTTTGTCCTATTTTAAGCCGGACAGAGCTAATCATCATATTATAAGCCTGACGTGGCTAGTCGTCATATTATAAGCCTGACGGGCTAGTCGTCATATTTTAAGCCTGACGGGGCTAGTCGTCATATTTTAAGCCTGACGGGGCTAGTCGTCATATTTTAAGCCTGACGGGGCTGGTCGTCATATTATAAGCCTGACGTGGCTAGTCGTCATATTTTAAGCCTGACGAGGCTAGTCGTCATATTTTAAGCCTGACGGGGCTAGTCGTCATATTTTAAGCCTGACGGGGCTAATCGTCATATTTTAAGCCTGACGAGGCTAGTCGTCATATTGGAGGTGCCATGTCCCGAAACTCGTAAGTGCATTCCTCAAGTGTCTATCAAGTAAAAGAATTGTAGTAGAGCTATCAATTGTTTTGCCTGCTGCTCTTGTGTTCATAAAAGTATCTACTGTCAAAGAAAGATTCATTAGTCGAAACAAAGTGGTTGCGTTGCATTGAACACCAATGTATTGGCTTGAATATGCATTCGTCTTTAAGTGTGATGATTGAGTATCTCGATGACTCTGATTATGTGGGAACTTGCATTCTCAGATTGAGGTTGGATTTGTCGGATTTAGAGGCTGTCCCTAAAATTGTATTTGTCTTGGGTTATGCTGGGTATTTTGCGGTGTCACGGTATTGAATGTTTGAGTGATAGGTGAAGATCTTTGTTGGATCAAAATCCTGAAGAGGTCTCTAGGGAGTAGTTCATTTGTTGGATGCAATATCTTTTGTTTGAGCCAAAGGAGTAAAGGTGTGAGGTTTTATCTTTTCGTCTGTCCTCAATTGTGTCGGGCCTGATAAGGTTGTTTTTGAAAGTCTTGACAAAGGAAGGTTGTTTATTATGTAAGTCGGGTGTAGTGTGAGGTTGTGAGTTTTGCCAGTTTCGGTTGTATAGTGATTGGATTTGTTTCTAGCGACTCTTGTCTGGGTATAATGCCAGTTAATTCTGGTTCGTTCATACTACAAGTTGTACGGAAGTGGAATTGGGATTGTCTGGATTCTCTCGGTGTCCCATGCTGGCGGTTTGAAAGGCTTTGTTCTAGAAGGTAAATATTTTCAGCTCGGCTTGACATTTCATCTTTTTCTCAATGCAGATTCTTGACCAATTTCGGTGTTCAAGCGCAAAGCGACCGTAATAAAGTGACAACAAGCGCAAAATAGAGTTAGCACATTAGCAAAAATAAAAATGACACATAAGCTTAAGAGGATGCCTAGACCGCGGATAATAGATTAGCTTTGAATTTGGAGATTATGACAAATTGTATAGAGATTGAAAGATTGCTTGGGTGCTTTATGTAGCAGTCAAGACAAGGATTCTTTTGTTAAATGACTGACGCTCGCTTGAGTGGAAGATGAGTCTGGTTAGATCTCAATCAAGGATTTCGGTAAGGAATATATATATATATGACTGAAAAGGATGTCGGCTTTTATCAAACACCAAGACCTTAGTGCATTTGTCATCCTTTCTTGCAAATCTGTGTGTCATGATGTGAGTGTGTCTTTGAGAGAAATACTCAATGTCTCTCATACTTGTCAACCGATTGCTGCAATTCAATCTTTGTCTTAGCTTTTGCTTGTCAGGTAGATTTTGTTGCTAAGAGACCATTCTTAGATTACTGCTTCAGTCAAGACTGTTATAAAATTAATTCATGGTTTTGTAAGTGTCTCAAATAGCTTCATCTTGAGATCATTGTCTCATCCCACACTTGCTAGTTGGTAGGTATATACTTCCAATACTCAGCAAGAGCTTCTAGCTCCGTCATATAGTGGAATCTTTATTACGGCACCTTTGTATTCTTTTCCAAATTGAATCAACCACCTTTGTATCGTCAAGCGTGTTCCGATCATTTCTCACTTCCTTATTACCTTATGATAACACTTTGAACGCCTTTTTGGCCATGAATAGGTGCAAGTTTGGAAATATTTTGGATTATCTTAAATGTACTACAATATAAACTAGACTGACAAAATGATCCTTAGACATTGCGTTAAAACGAAGTATTTCGGTAAGTCATGTGTCCCTTTGAGTTTGACCAACAAATCCCTTCCCCTGTCAATTTCTGCTTTGTGTGTATAGTGCCTGCTATTACAAATTCTTATTGCTTTGAAAAAATCCTTGATAAGTGCACTTTGCTTGGCCAAATCCTCTGCCTTGGTATTCAACTTAAGCCAACCTTTTGGGTAATAGGTTTTGAGTTCATAAGGGATAGGGAATTATCAAGACATGCAAAGGATTTCTGATATCATGATTTGAGCATAGAGTAAGGAGATGAGGTGCCTTGGTAAGATATTGGATTTGGGAAAGGATTGACTTAGGTAGAAAGAGACCTAGAGCAATAAAACAAATTCACATAATGCACACTTAGCAAATAAAAATGTATCCTATGACCCCTTTATGCATGAAGATTTGAAAAGTGTTTTGTGCCACATGTATCATTTCATTTGCTACGAAATGCGGAGTCTAAAAGAGAATATTGCATTTATTAAACTTTTGTTACATTGGCGGATATTGAAACAGTGTAAGAGAAAGAAAACATTGCTAGAGGGTTAGATCACGGCCAGGTGAACATCTTTCATGCTGATCCATCCTCAGAAGATTCTTCTTCTTCTTCGGACGAGTCTTCGTTAGACGAACTTGCCCCTGACGAGTATCCTTGGAAGATGATATTGTCTGCATCAGTCAAGAGCCGGGATATGTCCAATGTGAAGTTCTTCAACATTTCCCAAGCCTTCCTTCCTTTCTCTTCTATTCCTTTGTCAGCCACAGAGTTTATTCCTTCGCTAGCCCATACACCGATAGACTCTATGCGTTTTGTCAGGAGTTCTACCTTATTGCGCCATTTGTCTTTTTCTTTGTCCTTTGCTTCGACCAAAATTTGCTTCTTCGTTATTTTCTCTCGTGCCTTTGCCAGTTGTTTGTGTAGCCTCTTGCACTCAGATTCCAATTCATCGGCGTTTCTTTTCCTTTTCCTTGTTGCTCTTGGTTGAACTGCCTTTGCTGTGTCTTTCCTTAGCCAGTCTGGATAATCTTCATCATAGCCTGCATCAAATCTGTCTCGTCCAATAGTCTCGATTCCCATTCGTTGCCTTCCTTTCCAAAGTTCTAGTATCTTGTCTTTGAATGGTATCACTCCTCCAAAAATATCAGCTTTGAAACTTCTGATGTCTGCAATTTGGGATACAATCTGCTTTCTCCCTGCTTGTCTAAGTGCCCTTAAAGGAGTGTATGGATAAACTCCCCTAAAGCCCACTAAGATGAGAAATGAGTCTCTTTCGGATCGTGTGATTACTGTAGTGCTGGGAAAGTAATCAAACATTCATTGTATGTCTTCAGATGTCAACTGAGAAAGCCTGTGGTGCCAGCCTTCGGTGGTTGTTGGCCGGTCTCACTTTTCAAGAGCACTGTTCATGCGGACGGTATGAGTCACAATGTAGTTTTCTCTTGGTATGGAATGGAAAGCTTGCTCTGTGCTGTCCATCTTTTGCAAATGTTCCATCAACCAAGTTTGCAAAATCAAATTGCAACCTTCGAAGAAACCAGCTCCCTTCTTGCATCTTTCTAAAGCTCGGTAAAGTTCTGCAACGATCATAGGTACCAAAGTATATTTCTTGTCAAAATCTTTGAGTAGGACATCAGCGATTGGTACTATGCAAACGTCGACTCGTCCTTTGTGTTGTGGAAACACGACAGTCCCTAAAAAACTGGTGACAAAAGCAAGTACCCTTCGCTCTTGCCAATCTACCTGGTCAATGTTGAAATAGACTTCAGATTCCTGAAATGCTTCTTCATACCCAAATTTGATGTAGAGGGAAGTCAAAGAAATTCCCGACTGCCTTATACTCTCTGTGCATAATTCGGGCTTAAACCCTACCATTTCGAAGAATTCCTCAGGTGTAATGTTCTTAGGCATCAAGACTTCCTCACTTTCAAATGGTAATTGACTTAAACCGCCTATTTCTTCCAGTAATGGTGTCAACTCTACATTCCCAAAGTGAAAAACTGCTCGGCATGCATCCCAATAGTGTGCTGCTGCTTCTACTATCCCTTTCATTGCCGTATGCTCCATCAGTAAAATAAGGTTCCCCAACACTGCCTTAACTCGGTCTTGTTGATATATGCTTAAGTTTCTCCACCAATCTCTTAGCAACTGAGGGACTTCAACAACCATGTCAAATGTTCTAGTGGCCATGATCTTTTGGAAGAGGTGAAGGAAGGAGAAGAAAAGGAAGGAATATGCCTAAATTTTGGTTGTAAGCAAACGATTAACGTGTGGCACGAGCTTTTGAAAACAATGCAGTATGAAATATGAAGAGAAGTGTCGTTATGAGTTGAGAACCCTTTAGACACTTTAGAACGAAAATGCTAATGGAATTTTAACAAACCACGGATGGCAAGTCATTATATAATGCCTAAAGGATAAATGCGCATTATGTGTCATCCCGTCTATCAAACGGTCATTTCTGCTTCAAATTGGGCCTTTAATGCCTTTTCGGTTACCTTTTGTGCCTTTGAATGACATAGAACACAGAATGATTTTAACAGCTTAGGAATAAACGGTCGTTTCTGATTCAATTTGGGCTTTGATGCCTCTTCGGTTACCATTTGTGCCTTTGAATGGCATTGAATGCAGAATAATCCCCATAAACGGTCTACATTTGCACGTTCAATCCTGTAAGTATATGCCAATAAATCATGTTTAATACTTTTTAAGGCCAAAAACTCGTTCAAATTGTTTAAACATATTGGCTTATCAGACTTGAGAACAAGCCGACTAATGATATGTCATGTTGCTACTAAAGAATGGAGATGGCTAGACCGAGTGTTATTATCCTCCCAAGCGGACAACTCGGGAGCGGGAACGTCTCGGGCCAAATAGGTTCTAAGTTGTTCCCCCTAAAAGGAGATTTTTGTGAGGGAAGAGGTGGTCGTAACCACCGCACGATTTAGAAACTTGCCTGGAGCGGCGGAAGGTATGCATGATATGCACAAAAAAAAAAAAAATGCACAAGTTTTGAAAGAAATGCATATGTCTTGTAAAATGACGCACACATATTGAAGTATTTCGTAAAATAATTTTAGAAGGATAGGAACTAAACAAACGCGTTAGTTTCAAAAGATAGAATTAATATAAACAATCACGAAATGAAAAGATGCAAATATTTTACCAACTTTTAAAAGAGGGAAAGACAAATAAAATAAATTAATTTTGAAAAGCAGGCTAATAGAGTTAGACGATATATTTTAAAAATACGAAAAGAATTATGTAGTGAAACTTGTGTTAAGAAAAAAAAATTTAGCAAATTTGTGAAAATGGAGCACATATCGAAATATTTTTTTTTAAAATAAATTTTAAAAGGGAGAAACAAACAAGTTAATTCTAGAAAATAGGTTGAAAAATTCGAAAAAAAGGTAAAAGAATTATAAAGTGAAATTGTTTAAAAGAAAAAGATTTAGAAGATTCGAAAATAATAACTGAAGTTTATGACATGTTGTACCGAGAGTGGGTTTACCAGACAAGAACATGGTTCCCCCAGGCGGACAACCAAGGGGTGGGAACATTTGGAGTTGTTGGTTGTACCACGGACCAACTATACCTCAACCGTTCCCCCTAAAGAGTTTTTGAGAGTGAAACGGCCGTGAGATCCACGTAACCGTTTATGGTGTGTGCAAGTGTAAAAAAAAATTCCAACAGTGGAGGAAATATAACAATTACAGATAATAAATAAAACGCAAATGAAATAGAAAACTAAAATTCATACCTGCAAAAGGAAAAGAATAAATATTAGTTTTGAGAAATAACGAAAATAAGAAAATAAATGCAAAGAATTCCGATTAAAAGTCCGTTATGGTTTGAACCTTCAGTTCCCCAGCGGAGTCGCCATTCTGTCGACGCCTATTTTTCCCCGAACCCCATAAGGGTTCGAAACATGGCTCGACCTATTGGGACTCGCGGGTAAAGACATGGAGTCGCCACCTAACATATTTTTTAACTAGGCGTATTAAGGCACCTATTTTATTTCTAGCCAATTTTACAATTAACTTTGAAATTTACTCTACAAACCAGAATTTCTAGGTAAGAGGTTCAGGTTAACTCGAGAGGAAGGGGTTAGGCACCTCTCGAGCCCCACCGAATGTGGTTACCGGCCGGACTTCATGTTGGGATTCAAAACAAGCAGTTAAGCAAATAAACTGACTAAAAAATGATTTAAATACTATGTGTATAATATGTGAAATTAGACAAAAGATACGAGTTTGCTAATGGGCTTCTTCCTTAGGGAAATTAAACCTTGCAAAATAAAGCAAACTAATTAGTTTAACAATTATAAAAATACTAATAATAAATGATAACAGAATAATAATAATAAAAGGATTTCTCTTTGAGTTGTTTTCTTCCAAAATGGGTTGTCTTCTATCAACCAATTTTATCTTGCAAAATATAAGAAAAACGAGTTAGTAATAATAGTAATGATACCAATAACATTAAATAATAATTAAAAAAATAGGGAAAGAATTCTATTCTCTTTCGAAATAGGCCGCCGCTTTTTATCCAATTTGACCTCGCAAAATATAAGTGAAAGAATTATTGAATAATAAGTAATATTGATAATAGTAAAAATACAATAATAATGATAATAATAATATTAGTAGAGAATAATAATAATAATGCTAATAATAATAATAATAATAATAATAATAATAATAATAATAATAGTTTTAAAATAAAGGGAAAGGGGATTTTTTAAAAGTGTCGGCTCAGAATATGTATTGCGTCAAGAAGAGGTTAAAGACGTCGGTACGGCTGCAAACACGGAGCCGGTCGTGTTGCCATGCCAAGCACTTTCAATTCCACTACTCCGCTATCGCTTACTTTGCAAAATGATATGCATCGTCATCGCCTTTTTTATTTGTTTTTCGGGACACGTAAGGGACGGTAAATACGGGACTTTATTTCGGCCTCCAAACGTCATTGGCCTAACGGGTGTAACGTCCGTCAATTCAATATATATCCGTCAATTCCTTGTGTAGGCCTCAAATTTAAAAATATTTTTTCATAGGCCAGTGCAGTAACATTGTTCTAAATTAATAGCAGCTTGCGAAAACAACATCAGCAATAAGGGTCATGTTCTTGCTTCCAAAACCACAATACACCATCCATTAAGAGCTTATCAACACCACACAGCCACAGGCATATCAAAAATTATACAGAATACGAGTTAACCAGGGACCATCACCAGTCAAAAGATCATAACCAATTCCCAATGAAATAGCAGTGGGTGTATCAACACAGTGGCGATCCAATTCAACCAGTGATTCGTAAAGCTGAACGGAGTAGAGAAGACTATCGCCGGTTAAACCCGGTTAAGTCAACAAGAATCAAATCCACACAAAACGAACAGTGTTATCACTAGTTCAAAATCCAGCGAGACGATTGTGGTGACGATACGAAGCAGTAGTTAAACGGGAGGCGAAGGAGCGACAGCCAAGTGGCATCGCTACTACCCCGACCCCCTTTCACTTATTGATTCAGTCAAAGAACAGTAACAAAGGTCCACCGGCGATGGCACTTTCACAACGGTGGCGGGATTCTTTGCGATTGCTCCGCTTCCCAGATCCCTCTGTCCGGATTTGTATTCTACATCCCCTTTCCTAATTTTTCCCCTGTTTCTTTTGCACTGGTTTCGATCCCATTTGTGTGTCGATGGGAAAGAGATGGGTCTCGATCTGTATATCGTAGTATATGGGTGTTCGATCTGTATAAAATGGTGAGATCAAGAAGAGGGTGATAGTGAAGCCCCTCTGTTTCTGATCTGCTTTTGTGTTTGTGTGTGTGAGTGTATGTGTGGGTATTAAAGAAGAAGGTGATGGGGTCCAATAGAGAGAGGAGAGGCGAGTGTATTGTGTGTATCCCTTTTTTTTCGTTTTTAATCTTGAGGGTGTTTAAATAGGATGGGAATGGATTTTTGAAATCCCTTAACGGTCAAAGAAAAATCATTCCCAGATCTGCTCTTGATTTTGCCATTGATTAAAGAATTTGGTACCATTAGAAAGAGAGAGATATGGGGAGTGGATATGAGAGTGATTTTGGGCTGAATATTGTACGTAAATACGGGGGAAGTTGATAGCAATTTTTTTGGCAAGTCAAATAGAAAGCATTTAGTCAAAATAGAGTGTATATTTTGTCTATACACTTTACTGGAACTAAGACATAGAATGCATTTGGTCACACTTTCGTCTAGTTTCAGTGAGAGAAAGAATTTGAATTTCCAAATAATGTGATAAACTATGAATGAAAATTGGACTGAAATATTTTAATTGGGGTAATAATTAATTTAAAGGTGCACGAATACATAAAAATTATAGATATATTTGTATATATAGCAATTAAAGGAAATACACACATAAAAGAAATAATTTTGGTCAAATTAGATTTATTAAGTATAAATAGTCACAAATAAATATAAAACGTTATAAATATAGTAATAGTACGAATAGCCCTAATTTGACATGTATTTCACACATAGTTAAACGATACAATTACGTAATATAACCGCAATTAGGTATATAATGTATAAGTAGTGAATAACACCCGTAAATGCATGTTTTCTAATGCAAATTTGTTCAAACAGTTAAATTGCACCTTAAGTTAAATATATAGCCAATTAACGAAAAAGGAGGGACAAAATTTGGTGTCAACACCTCATGTCCGAATTGCCCCAGTTGTTGAAAAGGCCCAAGTAACACCACGGGCCTCCAAAAAAGTGCATGGCTCTTCTAATTCACAAGCTCCACCGGAAGCGCCAAAGTAAGTTGAAATGGTGGAGAAAGATGATACAAAGCAAGATGCGGAGGACTTGCGAGCTATGGAGTCTGATGATGATGCCATAGCTGATGATGACGCCCCGACTACTATTGTTGACCCCGTGGCCATCTTTGGTGTCCCAAATATGCTAAAGCTTCCCGGAGAGGTCCAAATTGAGATGGCAAAGCAGGCCTCTATTAAAGACGTCCTCAAGGCAAAAGAAATTAAGAACATATCGGAGACACCTCCACTTGTGCATGTGGAAGGAAAAGGCAAAAACATTGTCCGAGATTGAGCCAGGGAGTCCCTTCTATACCTCTTATGTTCTTGCTTTGTTTACTTAGCATGCGGGGACGATGCTAGAGTCCTTAGTTGGAGGATGGGTTTCGAATTCATATATGTGCTTTTGGTAATTGAAAATGAACTTGTTCTTTATTGATAATCATGTATGAATTTGAACCTTTATTTTAAAAGATATTGTTGGGTCTCACCCAGGGATCGCCTTGGGACGGGGCACTTACAAAACGCCTTAAAGCTCTCGGGCGGGGCATAGATCCGTGAGGCTTACATCAGAATCGCTCGGCGATGCGCCCAGAGCTTGCCCAACGCTCAGCGCTTGGGGCTCACCTTATAGAACCTATACAAATTATCGTCCAATTCCCTAATTAAGATTGTTCACCCAACAACAACAACATACCCAGTTTATCCCATAAGTGGGGTCTTGGGAGGCTATTCACCCGTATATAATTTTCTTTGAAATGAATGATACAAGTTATATTCATCTATAGAAATTGAGATATTGAGTGTAGTTCAATTAATGAGACATAATATTGCATATATTATAATTAAAAATATCATGTGGATGAATATCATTTGTATATTTAATATGAAAATGCGTAGTCGAGGTTTATATCACTTGTTAATGGTTTTCGTGTCTAACTTCTGTCACTCAAAATTGTTAAACTTTAATTATTTTGCAATTTAGAAGCAACTTTATATTTATCAATGAAGAATAAATATTTTTAATAGTAGTAAATTTTTTGTTTATTCACTTTTAATATTAATTAATTTTTATTTTTAAATTATTTGAAAGTTAATGCCTTATAGTTTATTTATATCTCATAAATTTTTAACACTATTCAATTTCTTATACTTGCAGAAAATGTTATATTTTTGTTTCTACAATCTTTTATCTTAGTTTTAATTTTATTAATTTATCTTATGTATTTTCGATATTTTTTTGGCTCATTAATTTATTAATTTAAAATTAAATAAAAATAAGATCCATGGGGCTTTGCTTTGCTTTGCTTGGTTCTTTCCAGAAGTATGAATTTGAACCAAGTATATAAATAGTAGTTTTTGGACAAGATTGTTTTTTAGGGTGTGTTACTGATTCATGTGGTACGACCTTAGTTACTTTGTTTGTGTGGTATGAGACAAGTGAATGTGTGTTTTGATTAACATAGCTTAGGTTGTAGATTGTGAAGCTCATTTGTTGGCTCCTTGATTCATTGGTGTTGTCTAATTTGGACCATTGCATGCTTTGTGTGGCCTTATTATGTGTTTGAATTTTACGCTTGAGGTTTCACTTGCATGTGTGGTGCGGTTTAGATTAATAAGCTCATGTGTGTGGCCTAATTGCTTGAAGCTTGCCTTGAAGCAAAATTTTGAGGAGTCATTGGCTTGAGAAATGATTTTAGGTTTACCTTAGATCATTAGTAATCTAAATGGCCTACCCTTGCATCTCGATCCTAGTCAACCCCTTTGGACCTTTATTCGTTCTTTTGACAACCACATTAATAGCTCGGACCAATTCTGTGTGCTAAGGCATCAATCATCTTTTGGCCTAACCTCCTGGTTGTACTGAAAGACGTACAACTTAGACTAAAATCTAAGCTTGGGGTATGAGTTAGAAGGTTGGGAGTCAATGAGAATGAAACGACAGAAGAAAGAAAAATAAAAGCGAAAAAAGGAAGAAAGTTGAAAGAAAAGTTAAAAGGAAAAGAAAAGAAAAGAATGAGGAAAAATCGAGAAAAAAAGAAGAAAAAGAGAAAGAAGAATAAAAAAAAAAGTGAAAAGACTAGTGTCATCCCTATTCTAGCAAGGTAGTGATGAATATTGAGAGGAAAAGTTGCTTTAAAATTTTAAAGTTAGTGTAGTGCTTAAGGAGGTGAATAGTCACTAATTAACCAAATCTTACCCCACCTATGGCTAAAAATTTATATTACAACCTTAATTAAGTCCTAATTGATTTTGAGTCAAGTGTTCATTCATTAGTAGATAGGTGCATAAAGAGCAAGCCTATAGGATTGTCGGGAAGTATACATGAGCATTGTTTATGAGAGTTTGAGCTTGATTGTAAGAGTACAAATTTTTATTGAAAATGGTTTTTATCAGTAATGGACTCTATTCTTTCATATCAAGATAACAAGTGAGTCTTGAGTGTGGAGTTTGGGCACATAGTGAGATTTCATCTGCATTATTCGATGACATTGAGACAACTTTTGAGGTTCATGTGTCTCATTTGAAATATATACTTTACTTGTAAAATGTCCATATGAGTAGTGGTGAGTAGTTGGTGCGAAGTGACTCATTAATGCAAAATCATTTTGGTAACTCAAAAGTTGAAACATGACTTCATCTTGAGCTAGATCAGAAACATGTTTTGATCTTGTTGAGTGTGATTTGCTAGAGGACAAGAAAAGAGTTAAGTTTGGGGGAATTGATAAATTGGTATTTTACCAACTTTACGACTACTTTTTACTTTTATTTTTGAATCCAAAAATATTATTTTGTGCATATAATGTTATATTATGCTTGGTTTCAGGTTACAAGTGTTAATGAAAGAAAATTGGAACCAAAAGAACAAAAGGATGAGCCAAAGTATTGATTTCAGTTGTAGCAGGGCAGGACGCCCCACCCCTACTCTGTGTGATCGCTCAATGAAAGAAACAGTGAGCAGGGATTTTTGGAGCTCAAGATAGGCAGCTCACCTCAACTTTTGATGGTCCGCCACTAATGAATAGGTGACCCTCATGCAATCATGGTTGCCTATTCCTAACTCCCCACTGTTAGGTGACCGCATCATCCAATGGAAAGGGCCGTCCAAATCTAGAGAATGAAGAATAGGCGGCCGCCTTCATGAAGATGCACCCCGCCTTAACTTGCAAAGAGCAAAGTGAAGTCAGCAAACATACAAAAGGCGACCACCCCATGTGTTTAGGCGGCCGCCCAGCCCCAAATGGCCAGTCTTGTCATTCTAAAATGTACCTAGTCTACATATAAAGTGCTAAGATTTTATACTATTATATTCTATATCATAATATTAACTACTTGGGGCAAGACTTGGGAAGCAAGTAACAAAGATTTCTTCAATTGTATATAAATTTAACTTATTTTTCCAAGATCAATACATGACTTTATTCCATTACATGGGTTTGATTCCAACCCCAAGTATGAGTAGCTAAACTCATAACTAAAGGTATAAACATGCTATAGTAGTTGAAATCCAATGGGTAATCTTTAGTTTCACTTATTTAATCTTGGACTTGATTATCTAGCTTCTATCATTTTAGTTTCTCAAATTTGGTGCTCACGACACTAGGGTTACATGCCTATTTAAAAAATTGAAGACTCTGGTGAGATTAAATGGCTTAGGATAACAGAGCTAGCAAGGATTTGAGTCATGTAGGCTAGATTAGCCCGGCTCATCTAAAAGAGGTCACTAGGGATCAGTCCTCTTTACTTGGGTCAATGAGTTAGTACTTTATACGCCAAGCTATGACTCTGGCGAGTGTAGCGAGGTAGACCTCTCTTAGGTGTGGCTGATCTTAGAGGTTACTTTAGACTGACTCCATCACACTCACACCCATCATAAGTAAATGCAATGATTTTACCCATTGGATGAAAACTACTCTAGTTGTCTATGCCCTTAGGCTTCCTTTTATTGATTGCACACTTTGTGCTTAGTTTAATTGCTAGTCCTTAGCTTTAGAGTTAAAATTAGTTCAAAATCACTTTATATTCCTAGGACTATGAACTTTACTAGTCTGAAGCACTATTTGTGATACTTTACTTAACTCCTCAGTAGTTCCGTGTGGATTTCGACTCGGTATACTTATCGATATATTTGCATCCGATCGGTTATCCTTTGGGGTGTATTCTTGGCCGTGATCAGATAGGTTTTAAATACGATTGAGGTGTCTACAATGTTTGGTTAGATTTTAAAGTCACTTATTAGGTTTTAGAAATGAAGTTTTGCTTGCGAATTCGTCACCAAACAAAATTTAAACAAAGTCTATTGTTCTGAGTTAACTAGTTTTGTTTCACACAAACTATCAATTTATCTAGGTTCGTGAAGTCATTTGTGATATATATTAGCGTGGAACTTGATTTTGATGTTGTTTGGTCACTTTTGGCCAAAACAAATATTTTTGAAAAGTTGAGAACCGACCTCATCATCTTATGTTCAAGTGGTTGAAAATTAGATTTGAAATGATCTATAGATGCAATTTGTCATATCTCATTCGTAGAAACTTGGTTTGCCGAACTTCGAGGCCGGATAAGGTGTTTTCATCGCCGATAAAAGTTCTGTAAGATTGGTGATTGCCATTGCTGAAGCTGCTGGTCATCAGACTAGGCAACCACTGATGTAGCATGCGACAGGCTATTCTAGATAAGGTGTAACTGTTGTTACTTAGACTTCATTTCCAACATTTATTCTCCAAATTTCGGCCATATTGAGCTCAGCGGGGGGGGGGGGGGGGGGGGAAGGGGCTATTTCAGGCTAGATTTTGATCCTAAACTCAAGGTAACTGTTACCCATCTTTTTGTGGATTATAATTATGATGTAGAACTAGTTTCATCATTAAATTCATGATTTGTTAATATTTAGAACCCTAGTTGGAAAATATTGGTTTTATCTTGCAAGGATAAAATTAAGACTAGGTATTTTTAGATTCTGATTCTCCATTACAAATGGAGTATTATACTCAAAATTGATGGAGCTTTACCCTTAAAAACATAAGATTCAAGTGTTGGTTGGGATTGTGATATAAACTTGAGTAGGATATTTTTAGTTGATTTGGAGGGATAAATGAACTCCGATTGAGAACCTGATTGGAGATTCAGTTTGTATATAAATGAATATCCTAAATCTAAAATTTACTTTAGAATCCAAACATTGACACAAGGGTTGATTTTTTCCAAAAGTCATAGATATTGTCCCCTAGCCTATTTTGATGCATAGATTCATATTATGGATAATTTGGAGCGATTGAATATCGTTCTAGAGGTCTTAAAATTTGGATTAGTTGTGGTGTTTCAATGGATGCGAGGTAAGGGAGAAGTTTCATACTATTTTAGAGAATCTCTACGAGAGTACTATTATTAAAATTTAGCATTGATTTAATTGAAACATTATATCATGATTTACATCTGTTTTTGGGTAATATTGAGTGTCAACATAGTATGCACGCTTAGAGGACTTGAGTAAGCTTTGTTATCAGTAATTTGATATTGAGTTTATGACTTGGGTTGTATTTCACTACTGTTAGCTTTTTTTATTTAATGTTATTATTACCTTATTGGTATATGGACTATTGAGCACATGGTATTGCCTTTCATCGTGAGGACTCATGCTTCTGAGTTGTTTTTGCACCTGGACTAGTCCTAATAACGAGGCTTGTGCTACTTGAGTTGTGATAAACTCTACCCTTGATGGTGAGGATCCATGTATTTAAGATGATATCCACCTAGTCTACCAAGGCTGTTGGTGAGGGCCCCTGCTATTAGATTAATACACCAATAAATGAGGATCCATATTGTATTCGTTAAGGTTGATCGTGTCTAAACTTCCTCTTATTTCATTATTTATATAGTATTGAGACTCTTGGCATAATTAATGTTGTTATTGGATAAATTCATTCTTGTGATTCTACTTCTGTTCCATAGACTTATCGATATATTACTTATTAGACTGGTTTCAAAAAATAGTAAAAACAAGAGGGCTCGTCGAGGATCTTTTTGGATCATGATGACTCAGTCTCTTACCATTTATTTGTGTATGTTTATTAGTTAAAGCACAATATAATGGATATTCCTAGACTTGTTCGCGACTATGTTGCAGCGTTGTATATAGATGATAGCACATTGTTCATGGTACTGTCTAGGTTTTGTTTCTTTTAATTAATACTAGTATTGGATACGCGCTTTGCGCATGAACCCAAAAGGTACATCAGTGTTTGATGGAAGGGCGTTAAAGTAGAAAGTTATATTGAAAATTGATAGAAACAACATAGACCCATATAGTATTAATGTACATAAACCATAAATCAAGTCTTTAAAACGACAGAAGCCTCTCGGAAATATCCTATTCAATTTTACATTCAAAATATCCCGATTAACATTTATTATACGAATCAGACACAACACAACTAAAGCAAAAATGTGACAAAAGTTTATGCATCCACTTTTTCCAGCATTTATATATTGCACATCGAATAAATCAGCAATATTGCAACATTTGATATAACGAATAAAAAAAAAATCCCCCTTTTTAACATTTGATATAACGAATAAAAAAAAAAACCCCTTCAAGAAAGAAGGATAGTATTTTTGAGCTATAATGACAATATGTTTCTGAAACTTTAATGCATATTTTAGCCACTAATTAAAATATTGAAAAAGACTCCTATCGAAAAAACATATATACCACCGCTCTCTTACAATTGTTTAAAACTAACATTAATAAGTTGGAAAGACTTATTTACTACAGCACAAGATCAAAAAATTTAAAGAGAACAGACGAAATGGTACATTGTGTATCAAAAGTACATAAAAGATCAAACACTAATTATGTTACTTTACCATAATAAGAATGTAAGAAAGTCACACAACACTTTATCTAAAGAATAACGTGAGCAAAAGAAAGGGATTTTTAAAGAGCACAATAAAGCAATGAAAAGTAAAAAATAACTCAAAATTGTGATTCGAATATCTTGACAGATTGTAACACATTATTTATCCTATTTGTCTGGTCATGTGATCATGTTCAATATGTCCGTTCCCGGACATCTGAAGGGGGAAATGATATCACATTCAGTGTAGATATTTAAATTAATTGTAAATTTTTCAAATAAAATATTACCTCGATTCATCAACCGTTTGCATGATTGAAAATATAAACCTTGCCGGTAGTTTTGTCTCCTAAGAAAAATTTAAAACTTGCAATTATCGCACGACTGAAAAGGTATAAAATTCATTTAGCAAAGCCAAAATATAAAAAGTATTCCTTAATTAATAAGTTGACATACTTATCTCTTTCCTTTGATCAATCAATGCATTTATAATGCTTATTACTTTCTAAGGTTTGTCAATATTTCAATATTTCACTATTATGAGGAGACACATGCAGCACAAACCATGATGAGCATAACATTATTCGCAACATTAAAGAATAAAAATCTTAGTTCTACAAAAGCTCAAGTAATTACTCCTTATTTGCTACAAATATGAGCCTCCTCTAACCAAAATTCGTGAAATTCACTTAAGTGAAAACTAAGAAAGTCGTACTTCCACAAGTGTTATTTGTAAAAATTTAAGATCTGGGCATCAATTCTACAAATTAGCATAGACTTTTACCTTAATATCAAGACAACTTAATTAGTCACGCTGCAACAGCTCTGACCCCTCCGATCTGGAAATATTGAACTGCCAAAAGAGAGGAATGAAACTTTTCTTACTACAAACACAAGCTACTTCTGATAAGTATAAGACTAAAATTAATAGTAAGAATTATTATTATGTAAATAATTCATAAAATCCTATAAAGAGTTACCAAATTTTATTGCTTTATTTTTCCGCCTCATCCAAGGATAGCATGTGAAATTTTCGACAGACAATGTCATATTGTCCTACGGAAAGAACTAAGGTAATTGCATTCATTCACAGTAGCTAAGCATAGTATAGAAGGAAAAAAAAGAAATAATGAGTTGGGATCTAATCTAAAAAGTCCAAAACATAGAGTAGATTTGTTCATAGAAATTATTTTTATAATTAACTGCAATTTCGAAAGAAAAATCTTACCTCTTGTCTGAGGAGAGTGATGATCAATACAAAGAAAAGGAATATATATTTTATATAATGCATTAAAAGTGACAAAGTAAGATCATAAATATAGATCTGTATAATGTAATGGCATCCACTCAAATTAATTATGAGACAATCTCTTCAATATTTGAAATGGGTGCCTTTATAAGCAATTAAGCATTGCATCATTTGTATTATTCGCTTCCATTTGTCTTAATAAGCACTAACCAGTCATGTCCAATGAATGAGATTAAGTACCAGAATATGTAAATTAAAGCTTAAACAGTAGGCTTTATTTACTTTTTTGAGATATGAATTAGGTATCTATAAAGAGTGTTTCTTAAAATTCTAAGCATCACAAACCAAATAGTAGCAAAAAGTAAATGACAGCAACTGAATGGTTGCCTATACCTCGTCCCTAGACCTTTTGTGTTAAGAGGTTTAAATCACTAATTATTTAGTCATGTTTTCTTCTTCATTTAATTGAATTAAATTGAAGGCAAATTGGCCACTCAGCTTGGAGGTTGCCATTTAATATTTTTTGTTACTTAAAATATTAACAAAGGTGTTTTAGGAAGCTAAATAATCAATATGGATATTTTCGTAATCTGATTTTTCATTAGAAGGTTTCCACTTTTAATATAATATAATTTTTATATCGGGCTGGAACCAATATTGTATTTTTTTTTTTTTAGAAAAACTTTTTCCAGGATACCTGGGCATGGATTGATAATGAAAGAGATTATATAGAGGGGGCCCTTGCCTGACCTCTTGTAACAAAAATACATGTGTAACATAGTACAAGAAATTGCTTACACAGTTAAGAACAAAGCATAAACACTAACAAACAAAAAATTAGCCTTATCATATTTAATTCACAAATAAGACAGCTGCCATTTATCTTATTGGAAGAATTCCTTAGCTTCTTTTGGCAGCTGATTATATGAAAAGATCCTCTTGGCTTCTTGCGTGAAAGTTGCTTGTTTTGCCAATACATTTGCCAGTTGATTTAATTCCCCGAAACAGTGTTTGAACTCAACTTGGCTTTGAGATAGGAGCAAAAGAGTTTCTTCAATGACTGTCTTAGCTTTCTATTTAATTAGTAGTGACTATGTATCTTACACTCTATAAATGTTTCATGACTTCTTATAGAGATTTGGGATGGCATAAACTATTTCAGTCGTATTTAAATGATCATATTTATGATATTAAGAGTTGAATGAACCCAGTATTACATCTTTCGCTTTATGATACTGCATTGCTCATTGTATCTGTGCGGTAACAAATACCCAATTAATGTCTTCTTTTAATCTTTTACTTCAAATAATAAAATAGGCAATTTAATTACCACATAAGTGAACAATACTCAGAGTAAATTGAAAAATCAATAAACTTTTATAGCATTAAACTCACATGACTTATCAATTAGGCACATTTCAAAATTAAAGTTTCCATTTGAATGTTGGAGCTAAGAAAAGAGGAGTTAAAGGCTATGAAATCTTTAAATGCAAATGTTGGAAGAAAGAATAATTTCCATTTCTTTTTCAAATTTAACATATATACATCGCTAGTAGAAAATATTATCAAAAGATATATGTGAGTAATCATTCATACAAAGTTAAATTTATAATTTTAAAAATAAAATAGATTTAACATATCTGCAACAACTTGTGGAGAATTAATGGCATGATAAGTAACATGTCCAGTATTTCAAAGAGAAAGGAGCGATAACCGAAACAATTAGTTCCTCATAGCATGCACCACTATAACTTCAAAGTAGCATACTGGTTCCCATTCGTGCTTGGATTTATTCCCACTTGGCAGAGAAGTTGACTTTAGATGCAACTACCACAACCTTTTTTTTCTTTTATTTCATTTCTCTGTCCTTCTTGGGATCCTTCTTTGTTGTACTGCTTAGAGATTGTAAGTACGGTCTATGTATAAGAGGATAAGATTTGATTATTTCCAACTTGACTTATAAATTAGACCACGTATCATATTTCACTACAACATTCTGCATTTATAGCTATGAAATACATCGTAGCTAAATATGAAAATATTCGTGGCTAAACACTTTAGCCACCATATTTTTCTTCCGTAGCATCCGTAGCTAAAGGTGGGGTGGCTAAAAGTTAGCTATGGATTTTACATATCCCGTGGCTAAGAACAAATACTTATTGCCACAATTTTTTTTTGTATTGTAGCTATAATGGTAAGAACTTTTAGTCATGAAAAATATACTTTCGTAGCAGATAATTGTATTCTTTTGCCACGACAAATCAAATCTATAGCTATCTTAATGTTGTAGCTACAAGATGGTATATTATGGCAAAAATTTATTTTTTTAGCCACAAAATTTTAATCTGTAGTTGTACAACCAATACTAGCTTGTGCTAGCATTTATGCATAGCTACGAATCAAATTTCATAGCTACAAATTATTCCAAAATTCGTAAGAATTTTATTATATTTGTATTTTTTCAATAAAAACATGATTTATTAACTAAATGCAACAAATTTTATAAATTTGTAATATATTTTACACCTATTTAAATATTTGTATATATTTCACATCCATAAATACAGATAAATATATTAAACATAATAAAATAATTAGTTTTAAGCATAACTTTAATCATACAATATGATATTGAATATTTTTTCAAAAGTAAATCCCAAGATACATTATCATAGGTCATTGCTTCCACATTACATAATTTTTATGTACAATAAAATCTGAAAAATAAAAACTAGCTAATATAGTTCTTGTAACTGCCAACCAATAATATTCTTGCATCAAATGATGAAGTACTCACGATGCAACCTGTAAATTTAAAAGAAACAACCATCAGGAGCAAGAAATAAGTAAATCCAAGACAAAAATTTAATAGAATTATGCATGTTTGATTGGGTAGAAAAATATTATTTACATTTAAAGATATATAAAGGGGAGAAGATGAATCCATCATAAAAGTAAGACAAAAATTCAACTACAAACAAATGAGAACATCGAATGCAATAGACAAAGTAAATGAGTAGAAAGTAAACTTATAGATCTTTGTCAAAAACTTCTTTGAATATCTTTTTCCTCATATATAATGGGATTTGCGGATGAACTACGGTTCCTTAACAAAATAATCTTAAAATTTTCAAATTCATATATTGTTTAACAAAAAGAAATAAAGGAAGAAATCAAAATATACATATCAAATTACGGAATAATCGAATAAATTAAATCATGCACCCAGTTAAGCAGGCATAAGAGAATTCTAAAATCCTATAACATAAAGATATGAATGTACCTGAAAAGAATTGATATAACAATAATAAAAAAAATTACTATCCATGAATTAAAAAGTAGTGAAGTTCCATAAAATATTATCGTGAGAAAGAGATGTTGACAATTATAGGTGGTGGAAAAAGAATTTGCAATGACGAGAAAGATGTTTGGCGGCCATAGAGGGAGAAAGTGAATGAAGTTTAGGTTTTGAGAGTAGGGGTGTATTCAGCCAATTAGCATTGGCATTATATTGTTAAGTAATATTTTCCTTTCTTAATGTTTATCTATAAATGTGCAAAAAAGTTGTAAGTAATAATATGAATAATTAAGAGGACTACTTACATAAATATATATTCTAGCCAAGTAAAATAGAAAAATATTATTTCTTTCAAATATAGTTGCATGAAATATAGATAACCCAAAATTTATATCTTTTTTGAAATTTTTTGTTCATCTTACGTAAGAAAAAGATAAAATTTGTATAATTTCTAAAATGATTTATTAAATTTAGAGATAAAAATGAAAAATATACATTTGCTTCTTCTTTCTTGAAAAAGATGGAATTAAATAATTATTAAAATAATTAAATAACACAATTAGCAAATTTTTTGAATATTTGTTAAATAGATATAACTTTACAACAACAACAAGATACCAGTGTTATCCTACAAGTGAGGTCAGGGGAGGGTGAGATGTACGCAGACCTTACCCACTAAGGTGGAGAGTAACTTTGTATAATAAAATATATGTAAGATAATAAAAAAAATTGGGATGACTACAATTATAAAATAACTAAATAATACAGTTAGCATAATTATTGAATATTTGTTAAATAGATATTAATAAGTTTTGGTATTAGTAATTTTGTTAAATTCTCCTCTTTCAATATTAGTATTTTTTTTTTAATTTTAAATCTTATGAATCCAAAGTGAGAACTTATTATATCAAATTTTTTTAGAAATTATTCCAACTAGCTTGAGATTGAATTATAGTAGTAGCTATTTGTACTGATTAATTAGATGTATGATAATTACTACTATATAATAATAAAAGCCATAAAGCAATAATATTATATTATTTAAATTGAATTAGCGATCAATGTCATTAGATAAGCATATAACTTTTTATTCTTTATACAATTAGTTAAATATTCAATTTCAATTATATATTATTACATATTAGTCAAATTAACTAATTTAATATGGATTATGATATGATAGTTAGCTTTTTTGTATACTCTCATATCAATTATATTAAATTCTTATTTAAAAAACAATACTCAATAATATTGTAACTACTCAAGTATTACTATAACAACTAGAGCATAAGGAAAAAAAAAAAAAAAAAAGGAGATATGAGCCTTTTATCATACACAAACTATATTAGCTTTTCAATTTAATGTGTAATTATATGTTTCATAGAAAAAAAATTATCAAATTATTAAAGTGAATATTCTTCTAATTTTCCTAATTAATAAAACTACAAAATTTGGTATTCTTATTAATAATTTATAATAAATTAATATGGTTGCTACCATGTTAATAAAAAAAAGATCATACTACTATTCTATTAAATAAGTGTTAATTAAAGTTAAAGTGATAAGAATGATATATGATTAGTGTAAGAATAACTAATTATACACAATTGAAGAACTATTAACGTACATACTATTAGACTATATAATTAACTATATATCTATTACCAAAAAAAAAAAAACTAGTTATATATCTCCACAACTGTTAATAAAATTTGAAACATACAAAATCATATAATCAACTAAATACATTTAATAAATTTATTAATTTATAATATAGTTACTAGTTTTTATTTCCTTAATGAAAAATCTATATTTTATATTCTTAAACTCATATTTGTAATACCTTTCTCTAATCTTTTTATACTACCATTTCACGATGTTTTGATAAAATTATTCATTTAGCTATTATAGTATTTTATTATAAATAATTAATTAAAGTTAAATACTGTTATGGTTGATGCGCATGATAAAAAATTAAATTTTCTATATAAGTTTATTATTGATATGAATTCATAATTGCAGTCATGACAAAACATAGTTATTAAGCAAACTATTACCGCTGACTTTTTATTGAAGTAAAAATAATTATAATGTAGAAAAAGTGAGATACTGAGAAATTAGTAAAAGCAAGAAATTAGCTCTGCCAATTTCAAATTTGTTGCTAAAAAATCTAATGAAATTATAAATAACCACATAATTTTAATTTTTGTAGCTATTGTTAGCTGATATTGCCACAATAACTATAAATATGTAGCAAAAAATTATTATTAGCTACAAAATTTATTTGTAGCAATAATTTTATAGCTATTAGGTACTTATTGATACGATAGCTAGCATGTGTAGCAAAAGTGAGGAATTAGCTTTGACAAGTTCAATTTTGTGGCTAAGAAATTTAACAAAATTGTAAATAGCCACAGAATTTTTATTATTGTAGCTATTGTTAAGGACTATTGCTACGGTAACTATAAATATATAGCAATAACTTATTATTAGCTCTGTAATTTTTTTTAGCAATAATTTTGAAGCTACTTAGGTACTTATTGCTACGATTGTTAGCAAGTGTAGCAAAACTGAGAAATTAGCTTTGCCAATTTTAGTTTTGTAGCCAAGAAATTTAACAAAATTGTAAATAGCCACAAAATTTTATTTTTTGTAGCTATTATTATGTACTAGCTACGATATTTATTTTCGCAGCTGAGAATTCGTAGCTATAGATGCATATTGTTGTAGTGTTTTATAGTACTAAAGTTCATGCACACCCACAAGCTAGCTAAGTGTATTTTGAAAACACAAATCTAATTGGTAGATCATAAATTTTGTCAACTAGTTCAATGTTACATCGCAATGTCAACACCGAATAAAATGTTATAACAAATAAAAAAATGTATTTGAAAAAGACAAATATAAGTGTATAACGATCTATTTGTCGTCATTTAAACATTTATAAAGGATCATATTGTTTAAAAGAAAAGTAAGTAAAAAGTTAGTAGATATAATCATTGACTGTTGAACTGCAACTAGTGTACACGTTGTAATTGTGTCTAGAAAATGTCAACTGTTATGCAGAAAACAACTGGTCCTTAAAAAATTATATACATTCTTCTCAAGTTTGTATTTAAAAGCAACCAACAGTATTTGTGAAAACACCATTTCTTTCATATCGTGACATTAAGCAGAGAAACACAAGAAGAAGAAGGCAAACATGAAGCTAGTTTGGTCTCCTGAGAGAGCTTCAAAAGCTTATTTGGAAACCATAAAAACAGTAAGCAACAAACGAATTAATACGCTTTATTTTCTCAACGACCATGTATTTATTCATTCAGTGCATTAATTAATTGTTTTTTAATGAATATTTACTCATATGCAGTGTGGAATTTCAAGAAAATCCAGTGTCGCAGAATTTTTATCAGCCATGGCTGGAGGTTATAACGCGAAATTAATAGTTGAAGCATGGAAGAGTGATGTCAATAGCTATTCAATCAGCACGAGCATCGGCCTAGCCATCGCGGCAAAACACACTCGTGGCAGGTACGCCTATGTTCAATGAAATTTAACTGAACCTATATTTTTTTGTACGTAAGGTAGCTATACATTTGAAAATTAAAATCACTAAGATTTCAACAAACCATAATATAAAAAATAAAGCTCATTTATTAAGAATCTTAAAGGTTGAATCCATCAAATTGAAATCATAAATCTGTCTCTACAGGTACGTCTGTGTGGTGCCAGACGAAGAGTCAAGACTAGAGTACACTGACGCCATGCAAAATTCAGGCATGTCCTTGCCAGAAGTGATGGTGGGAGAGGCAGAAGAGGTGATATCAAGGCTGAGTGGTGTTGATTTCTTGATTGTTGATGGCCGTAGAAGTGACTTTACTAGGGTCTTTAGCAGTGTTAAATTGAGCCACCGGGGAGCCATTTTGGTGCGAAAAAATGAAAGTAAAAGGAATATAGAGACTAGTAAGTTCAGTTGGAATGGAGTTCTTGATAGCAAAGTTCCTATTGTGAGATCAGTAACACTACCATTTGGGAATGGATTGGAGATTGCTTATATAGCAAGTAAAGATGGAAATCAAAAGTCTCGAAAATTCGCCGAGCGTTGGATTAGACATGTTGATCGAAAGTCAGGTGAGGAGCATGTTATCCGACGATGAACCGCATACTACTAGTAATTAAGAGCCTAACTTAGACTCATGTGTTCGTTATGATGGAAGTCATTTTCAATGAAAAATGTCGACCGAGATTTCAAGTTCGACTACACTGGATCTTCTCTTCAATCTGTATATACATGAGGCAACACTAGTATTTGGTTTATGCAATAGCAATAACTAGTTAGTACGTAGTATTAGATGAGGCCTTGTTTATGCGTGCTAATGAGGCCTTGTTTACAGATGAGGTTGAGGCCCTTGCATCCTTTGAGCTCCTGAAGGAAAGAATGTGTGATCTTAACCTAGTTTCATTCTCTTTTTGATCTCTATCTTTTTGTTCTTTAATTTCTGCATTTTGCAAGATAATTCAATCTGTATCTCTCTGAAAATAATTGGTTAAAACTTAAAAGATAGCAAAGTGGTACGACTAAAAAAAACTTTGTGAAACTCAAGAAAAAGAATTGTATAACGCAATACCTAAATGTTTATTATATCCTCTACATATGGTTAATGTATCTATATCTTAATTAGTCAAATATTACTTTGTCCTTCTGAATGCACCATGAAGCCACTGTGGATTGTTATAAGATACATTATCTGATGAAACTTTTTAAAATAAACGAGTGTTAGGAAGTACGGATCTAAGCATGGTCTAAAGCAAAAAGATCCAACTCAACATCTTCTTTGCAGTTAGTTAGTTTAATAAGCTAAACTAGAGCCTAATGTTGTTACTAAATAAGACAAAATCCTATAGATATGAGTCGATTTAGTAGTGATTTTGTTGATTAATCAGAAATACCAAATGAAAGGTAGATCTTTAATTAATCTGCAAGTTTTTTTTGGCTTTTCTTGGATACTGGTTGCATTTCAGGAGTAATGAGTATATCTAACTTTCCCTTGAAGTTGTTTATCATACGATTTAGTAATGAATATTAGAAATTTCTGGTACATGTCACCCTCTTTTTCCTACGTCAATTTTTTTTTTTTTTTTTTTGTGACCTTTTTGATGTTACATTGATATACTATAACAAATTTCATAGACTGTGGAATTTTGCGCTTTACAAATATTTATAACTTGTTAATGTATTTGCGGGAACTGATTATAAATATATTCTTTAAGCGCTAAATTACAATTTAATTAAGTTGGAATTAATCCAATCTTATCCACGTACACATTTTTAAGTGAAAAAACATCTCCCGACAAATTTTGTAAACATAGATATATATATAAAGCATAAACATCCAAACCAAAAAAAAGGAAGTGAATAAAATAACGAGTCAACGATGTGGAAAAACAATTTAGGAACAGATTTTCTTCTTGTTTTATTTCATCCACAATGTGTAGTATTTATACAAAATATTCTCTATGCTAAATTTACTACTCTAACCTCTAACAAACTCCAACAAACTAGCCTAGTCATTTCTTCTAGAACTATCTAGCTATACAAGATTCCCATAACTATGAACAAATTTGATCCTATCCTATTTACAATACTGAATTTTTTTGTTGTCATGAATTGCTTACATAATTCCAATTTATTCAATATTTTGGCTAAGAATGAAATGTGTCTAATAACAGCCCAAACATTTAGCCCAAACTTCACTTCATTCCAATAGACAACATGGCCATGTTTGACTGACCCGGTCAAAGGCTTGTTTAGTCAATCAAACTTTGTTATTTCCGAAGTGTTCTAGTCTCTTCTTCTTCTTTGTTTGTTCAATTTCCTCTGCCTTTTGATTTCCTTTACCATTCAGAGAAAATACTCCAATACCCCTCCTCAAGTTAGAGGGGAGGGAACCAACCCCTAACTTGGTAAGTATGTGATGATGAGAAGGCCCTGAAAGGGCTTTGGTGAATAAATCAGCAAGCTGCAATGATGAAGGAACAAACGATAAGGAAATCAGGCCGGAAAGGAACTGTTGTCTGACAAAATGACAATCTAGTTCCACGTGCTTCGTCCTTTCATGGAAGACGGGGTTTCGGGCGATGTGAATCGCCGATTGACTGTCAGACATCACCGAAATTGGAAGCGACGACGTGATAGAGAGATCAACCAGCAGACGTGATAACCAGGTAATTTCTGCGACAACTCTTCTCATTGAGCGGTATTCTGCTTCTGCAGAAGACAAAGAGACAGAGATTTGCTTCTTTGACTTCCATGAAATAGGAGAACCACCAAGACTTATAAAAAAAACCCACTAATCGATCGTCGTGAATCTTTATAGGAAGCCCAGTCGGCATCGCAATAAGCAAGCAGATCAAAAAGACGATAATGAAGATAAAAAGAGACCCTGGGATGGATCTCTGCGAAGATAGCATAGAACAGGAATAGCAGCATCATAGTGGGGAAGACGAGGAGTAGCCATGTATTGGCTCAAGTGCTGGACAACAAAAGACAGATCTGGACGAGTATTCGTCAGATAATTGATTTTGCCAAGGAGTCTGCGATAAATGGTTGGATCTGAGAGCAAAGGACGGGAATCAGCACTGAGCTTGGTGGAAGGATCCAGAGGTGATGAAACCATAGGTAAATGATTACAATTAAACTCTTGTAATAGTTCAATAGTATATTTTCTTTGAGAAATGATGAATCCATGTGGTTCCCTGAGAACCTCCAGACCTAGAAAGTAGTGGAGATGACCAAGGTCCTTGATTTGAAATTCCTTATGTAAAAAGGCCTTTAGAGTAGAAATAGCTTCAGGATTGTCCCCTATGACCAAAATATCGTCAACACAAACAGCAACAATAGCCGTAGTACCCCTAGCTTTCTTAAAAAATAAAGAGTAATCATTTAAAGATGATGAAAACACTTTAAATGTTAGGGCAGCAGTGAGTTTGGCATACCATTGCCGTGAGGCCTGTTTTAAGTCATAGAGAGATTTTCTAAACTTGCAAACCTGAGTAGGATCAGAACAAGCAAACCCTGATGGAGGTTTCATATAAACCTCTTCTTGTAAATCTCCATGCAAAAAAGCATTATTGACATCTAATTGAGAGATGTCCTAACCTCTTTTGATAGCCACTGCCAAAAGGCACCTGATTGTTGTCATTTTGACAGTTGGGGAGAACGTTTCAGTGAAGTCAATCCCCTCCCTTTGAATGTCACCCCTGACCACCAATCTTGTCTTTAGCCTTTCAATACCGCCATCAGATTTGTGCTTTACCTTGTATACCCATTTACAAGGCAAAGCTCTTCTTCCTGCTGGCAAAGTAACCATATTCCAAGTATGATTGGAAGCCAAAGTATCTAGTTCTTTATGCATGGCTTCCATCCAACCTGGATGCATAGAAGCCTGAGCAAAGCTAGCAGGTTCAGGGACTGAATCAATAGAGTGCAAAATTAGTTGATTAGATGGTGAGAGAGCAGTAAAGGAGAAAGTAGAAGGAGTGACAGGGGTAAGGAAACAGGAACTGGTGAGATCAGTAAAAATGACAGAGTTGCATAGGTAATCATCCAAATATGCAGGTCTGTGGTGAGGTCTGGAAGAGTGTCTGAGAGCAGGGGAGGGAGTAGGTAGGATGGGAGGTGCAATAACAGGAGATAGGGGTGGAGCAGGTGGTGGAGGAGTGGAGTTTAATGGAGAGATAAGGGGAGATTTAGACGGTGAGTGAGTAGATCGGTTGGAGGGTGAGGTGAGTGTAGGGGGTGAAGAAGGGAATGCTGAGAGTGGGTCTAAGGTAAGGGGAAGGGTGGGGAAGGAGAATGGTCAAAAATGGATGGAGCAAGGGTAGTAGGAAATAGGGAAGGTGGTGAATGAGTTGAAAGAGTGAAAAGGTAGATGGTTTCATAAAAAATAACATTTCTGGAGATTTTGATTGATTGGAGACTAAGTCCATCACTTTATACCCTTTCTTCCCAAAAGGGTATCCTAGGAAAATGCAAGCAGATGCTCTTGGGTCCAACTTGCCTCTATGAATAGGCAAAGTGGAAACATAGCACAAGCAGCCAAAGCATCTCAAATTAGAATACTTAGGAGGCTTTCCAAATAACACTTCATAAGGAGATTTATTGTTCAAAAGGTTAGAGGGAAACCTGTTAATCAGAAAAGTAGCAGTTAATAGACATTCCCCCTAATTTTGTATAGGCACCTTTGATTGAAAAATGAGAGCCCTGCAGGTCTCTAACAGGTGCCTATGCTTCCTTTCTACCACCCCATTCTGCTGGAGTGTGTAGACACAAGTGGTTTGGTGTTGAATTCCTTGTGAAATAAAGAATTCAGTCCCTGCAATGCTTGATCCCAAGTCCAAAGCATTGTCAGATCTGATTTTCTTAACCTTAGAGCCAAACTGCCTCTCTACCATAGCCAAGAAGTTCTTCAAAACAGAAAAGGCATTGCTCTTGGCACTGATTAGAAATGTCTAGGTTGCTCTACTATAGTCAATCACTATAGTTAAGAAATATTTGTAACCATTATGAGTCAAAGTCTAATAGGGTCCCCATACATCAATGTGAATAAATTTAAAATTATGAGAAGTTGATATGGTACTAGAAGGGAAGGGTAATTTGGATTGCCTGGCTAGAGTACAGATTGAACAAGGTAGATTAGAATTAAAAGTAAAACAACCAGACAAAAATTGACAATTTTTCATTGCTTGAATAGGTAAGTGACCCAATCTATGGTGCCACAGAGTTACATCATGCTTTGAGCTCACAGCATTTTGCTTGAATAGGTAAGTGACCCAATCTATGGTGCCACAGAGTTGCATCATGCTTTGAGCTCACAGCATTTGAGGAACAAACTGAAAGAAAGTTAGGATCAGCTACATTAATAGAAAATGCACCATCCTGATTACAAAGTAAACTAGACTTAGATACATCATCATAGGATGCGACTATTGGAGTAGAAACTGAACTTGAATCTAGATTGTAGACTGGAACATGAAGCAGATATAATCCATCCCTTACTCTACCAAGAACCTGAGGCCGCTTCATTGAAGGGGCCTGCAAAACACAATGTGAAAAAGAAAAAGTAAGAGTGCAATCAAGCTGTGAGCATAGTTTTTGGATAGAGATTAAGTTAAACTTGAAACTAGGAACATATAAAATATTCTCTAGGATTAGATCTAGTAAAACAGAGACACTCCCAACATGGGTAACAATAATTTTATAAGAATTAGGCAGGTTAACATTAAGGGGTCTGGATAGTGGTTTAAGATTAAATAAGAGACTTTCATCAAAAGTCATATGTTCTGAGGCCCCTGAGTCCAATATCCAGGAGTTAAAACTGAGATGAGTAAAACATGAAATACATGTAGGTGTGTCTGCTGATATACCAGAGGAGATAGCTGCATTGGCAATTGTTTCTGCAGGAATAAGTTGAGCCTGAATGATCAAGTGAGCAAGTTGATTGAGCTGTTCCTTGCTAAGTGTGGTCTGAGGTGCTGCACCTGTATCAGAACTAGGAGCAAGAGAATTAGCATCTTCCCCTGAGTGCACTGCATTGCTGTGCACAAATCCACCTTTCTTGGTCTTAGTGAATTTAAAATTTGAAGGGAAACCAATGATTCTGTAGCACTTATCAACTGAGTGACCTGTTTTCTTACAGTAAGAACAAGTTAGAGAACTATTCCTTGCTTTATAAGTACCTTTGTTTCTGAAATCAGGACCAGGTTTCCTATTGTTTGGATACTTATTAGTTACCAAGAAAGAAGCAGAATTAGAGAGGTATTGGTTTGGGATGTAAACTTCCCTCTGTTTCTCATCCTGAATAACTATAGAGTAGGCTTGGTTTACAGTGGGAAGAGGTGATATCATCAAAATGCTACTCTTAACAGATCCATAAGAGTCATTGAGTCCCATAAGGAACTGAATCAACCTTTCATCTTGAACAGACTTAATCATCTTCTCTTTACCTCCACACTCACAATTACAAAAAATAATTAACATGAGTGTTCAAAGCATCAAGTTCATCCCATATTTTTTTTAATTTTAGTAAAGTAAGATGAGACACTGTGTGACCCCTGAGTTAAATCATTTAACTCTTTCTGGAGGTGATAGAGCTTGGCTTCATTAGACTGACCAAACCTCACCTCCAGATCTGACTATAAATCCTTTGCTGTTTTAGAGTAAATCACACTATCATAAATTTCTTTTGAAAGAGAGTTAAGCAACCAAGCAAGTACCATGTCATTACACCTATTCCAGGTTTTGAAATCAACTGAATCTGGTTTTGGTGCAGTACAGGTACCATCAATGAAACCAAGCTTGTTCTTGGCTGAAAGTACAATGAGCACATACCTCCTCCATCCTCCATATCCTCTTCCATCAAAGACAGAGTATACCAAGGTCATGCTAGGGAAGTCTGATGCATGAAGAAATAATGGATTGGCTGAATCATTAGCTCCTGTTTTGTTGGAGGATTCAGCAGCAGTGATGAGATTGACTGGACCAGTGGGGTCGATAGAGTTTGTTGGTGAAGTAGCCATTAAAGCTTAGTGAAGAAGAAGACTTGGAAAGCAAAAAAGAAGAAGAAAATGGTGAAGAGCTCAGCAATGCTCTGATACCATGTGGAAAAACAATTTAGGAACAGATTTTCTTCTTGTTTTATTTCATCCACAATGTGTAGTATTTATACAAAATATTCTCTATGCTAAATTTACTACTCTAACCTCTAACAAACTAGTCTAGTCATTTCTTCTAGAACTATCTAGCTAATTCTATACAAGATTCCCATAACTATGAACAAATTTGATCTTATCCTATTTACAATGCTGAATTTTGTTGTTGTCATGAATTGCTTACATAATTCCAATTTATTCAATATTTTGGCTAAGAACAAAATGTGTCTGATAACAGCCCAAACATTTAGCCGAAACTTCACTTCAGTCCAATAGACAACGTGGCCTTGTTTGACTGACCCGGTCAAAGGCTTGTTTAGTCAGTCAAACTTTGTTATTCCGAAGTGTTCTAGTCTCTTCTTCTTCGTTTGTTCAATTTCTTCTGCCTTTTGATTTCCTTTACCATTTGATGTTTGGAATTTTGTGCCTATATTTCCTTAATATTTCCTCACGTTTTAGTACCTTATTCGCTCGTTTTGTAGCTTGTGAATGTGGTTTTACACTGATTTTATGTCGTGTGTGTGTAGGTTGTTATGAAGTGTAATTGGAGCTTTTAAGAGCATGATTGAGCAAGAAAAGATTGGATTTTGATTAAGGATTGGATCGAGCACACGAAGGCACGACACGAGCGAGCAAAGGAGCGAGAAAACACGAAAATTGGCCTGGCGCTGTAGGGCATGCCCCGCGGGCCCCACCGCGCCCAGTGTTCCAGCGCGTTTCCCAGCGCGCCGCAGGCCCAAATCGGGCTGATTTCGACGTCCTCTGTCCAAGCTCACGCGTTCCGAGGCGCGGGGCGCCCGTTATGGCGCCCCTGGAGCGAATTTTGACTTCCTATTTCGTCTAGGCTTGGGTCTAACTTATTACTAGGTGTTTGTAAACTCTATAAATATTCTTTTACTTAGTTTTTCATAGGAGTTCAGACTTTGGAGCAAATTTGAGAGCTCATAACATCAAGAACAAGGGTTTTTCTTCCTTCCATTAATTTATTTCATCATTATTTCATTATTACATCAATTCCTTGTGTTGTTATTATGAGTATGCGTAGCTAAATATATCGTTCTAGGGTTAGAGTATTTCATGAAGGTTGATGTTTGAAGATTGATTTCCATTAATTGAATCCCATTACGGGTTACTTATTCTTTCTTGATTTTACTTGTGTAATTGTCAGGGCCCGATTATTACGCATTATCTATGGTTTTTAGATTGAACTCGAAAGAGGGGATTTAATTACGTAATAAGAAAGAATAGGACTAGTTTGTGAACCCGGGCATCGGGGAACCAATTTGTAGGTAGGATAGACATATACTTGCTCGCCTAATTTAACTAATTACAGAATTCGTTAATGCGTGCACGTGATTCAACCCATAGACATATAGGGATTGGAGTAGCCTGCATAGACCGTGAAGAACTGAAAGGTTTTCACGGGTACATGTAATATGTTAGTTAGTAACCCGGGATTTAAGAAGTGGAATCAATTGGAAAACTCAACCGGATTGTTCGTAACTCTGACCCTGGATCGTCTCCGTATTACTGATAACAACCAAGTTTTGCTCCATTGCTTGAATTCACTTTTACTATTTAATCACTGTTCTTTAGTTAATAAATCCTCACTATTGGAAAAAGATCCCTGAATAGTTTATATAAATTGTTTGCTAGAATTCAGTCTGAATAGTCCTCGTGGGAACGATACTCGATTTATCACTTTATTACTTGTCGACCGCGTATACTTGCGTGTGCGTTTGGGAGCAACAAGTTTTTGGCGCCGTTGTCGGGGACTGATTATTGACTGATTTCTTTTTGAACAGTTTATTACTTACTATTCAGGTTTAATTTTTGTTTTGAGTTTTGTGTTGTTCAGGTATTAGGTCCTGCTTGATCTTTACCTACAGGAATGGCAGAAGACCAAGCTTTAGCTGTGCGAGATGTTGCTCTCCCCAGCCTGGAGGGAGTAGCATCGAGCATAGTTAAGCCCGCTATCACCGGGGGATTTGAGATTAAGTCCGGCATGATTCAGTTGCTGCATGTGACTGGACAATATGGTGGATTACTTCATGAGGATCTGCAGCAACACATTCAGAATTTTCTGGAGATCAGTGATACTTATACACCAGCGGGTGTTCCTACTGATTATGTTCGCTTGACGTTGTTCCCGTTTTCACTGATTGGGGCAGCAAAGAAGTGGTTAAAGGCTGAAAAGTCTGGGTCTATCACTATTTGGGAGGATTTGGCTAAGAAGTTCTTGGCTAAATTTTATCTGTCTGCCAAGACAGCCCGGCTGAGGAGCGAAATTATGTCCTTCAGACAGTTAGAAGGAGAATCCTTGTATTCAGCCTGGGAGCGATTCAAAGCTTTATTGCGAGATTGTCCACACCACAGCCAATCCAATGAGGTTGTGGCACACACTTTTGTTGAGGGGCTGAACCAACACACTAAGATCGTGGTTGATGCTGCTGCTGGAGGCCAAGTACTGGCCTTAAATTTTGATCAGATTTATGATTTACTTGACAAGTTTTCGCAGAGCAATCCTGATTGGCAGGGAGATGGTAGAGCTATTACGCAGAAACCTGTAGGGGTGCTTCAGTTAGATGCAGTTTCAGAGCTAAGGGCAAGGATGGATGCTATTTCCAATCAAATTAGCAAGTTAGCTCTGCAAAAGACTCAGCAACCAGTGGCTCCAGTGCAACAACTCCAGAGCTTTTGTGAGGTTTGTGGTCAAGACCATGCTACAGAGGTTTGCTCTTCTAATCCAGAGTCAGTTTATTACGTGGGTAATCAAAACAGGCTGCAGAGTCAAAACCAGTTTGGTAATGGGTATTATCAAAGCAATACGAGAGCCCTGAATAATTACCACCCACTTCCAGCTCCACCACAGCAGGTTAGCAGTTCAGTTGAAGATATGCTAAAGCAAATAATGGCAGGCCAGCAGAGAATGATAGCTGACACTGCAGCCCATGCACAAGCCATACATGATCTTGCCAATGCTCAAAAGAACTTGGAGCACCAGTTGGGACAGTTGGTGGGAGAAAGAAGCACTGTTAAAAAAGAGCCTGAACAATGTCTTGCAGTGACCTTAATTGAAGGTGGAGAGCTGATGGCCAAGTCTGAAGAGAGAGCTGAAATAGAAAAAGTTGAAAAAGTGGAGAAGGTAAAGAAGAAAGAAGAGAGAAAGGAGGCACCTTTGCCACCTCCACCATTCCCGCAGAGACTATTACCATCGAAGGATCTGGCCCAGTATCAAAAATTTGTGAGTATGTTGAAAGAACTTCAAGTTAATATTCCTTTGACTGATGTGTTTGAATTGATGCCATCCTTTGTGAAGTTCTTAAAAGAAATTTTAGTGAAGAAGAAAAAGCCTCAAGAGATAGATACAGTTGATTTAGTTGAGGAGTGTAGCACAATCTTGAGTAAGCTACCTCCAAAACTTCAAGATCCTGGGAGGTTTACTATTCCTTGTACCATTGGAGGGCATAATATCACTGGAGCCTTGTGTGATTTGGGTGCGAGCATAAATCTCATGCCTCTGTCTGTTTGCAAAAGGTTAGGGCTAGGAGCAATCAAGCCCTCTTCAGTTACTCTTAAGATGGCAGATGGATCTCTCACTCACCCTGATGGTAAGTTGGAGGATGTGTTGCTAAAAGTTGGTAAGTTTACATTCTCTGCTGATTTTGTAGTCCTAGATTATGAAGAGGACCGAGAAGCTCCAATCATTTTGGGGAGGCCATTCTTAGTCACCTCGAAGGCAATTATTGACATAGAGCTGGGTGAGATGACTGTTAGAGCGCATGGAGAAAAGGTTACTTTCAAGGTTTATGATGAGAAGGAGCACATAGCTAAGGTGGAAGAGTGCTCTATGATTGAATGTGTCAAACAAGAAGATGGAAGTAAACCACATGTGAAGTTGAAGATGGGTTCTCTAAAAGAAGGGAAGAAAGTAAAAGTTCGGCGTAAGAAGCGAAGACATAAAGGCTGGAAGTGAGCTAAAAGTGTCGTCGTGCCACGACGTTAACTAAGGCGCTTCTCGGGAGGCAACCCGAGTTTGTAGTTGTATTATTTTATTTATAGTGTCACGTAGTTGTTGTTTTTTCTTGGATTGCAGGTTCATGTAATGTCGAGGCTAAGTGTGGGGTGTCCTCACCCTTGCCTAATGTTGATGACCTGATGAGGGAAGTCTGAGTACCTCATACTATATGGAAGCTTGGAGGATACTAGCACCAAGGACTAGAATCTTCAGGGAAGTTTTCTTTACCTTGCGCTTGCTTATTTTTAGCACTGAGGACAGTGCTTAGTTTAAGTGTGGGGTGGGGAACTACCCTTTATTTATTTTTGAGGTTAGGGATGCATGTACCATAGGATTTTTCTTTTGTCACTTGACTTTATTTTTATTTGTTTCTTGCTTTAATACATGGAAAAAAAATTAGAAAACCAATGAAAAATTGCAAAAAGATTTTCCTTTTAGTTTTATTAGTGGTACATGGCATCCACCCCGTGGTTTTTCTTATGGCCTCGGTTCTTTTCCACGGGGAGGCCTTTGAACCGGGTAGTTTTTATTTTTAGGATTAAGATAGTTAGTTGTAGATGACCCTAGACGAAGGAATAGGTGGAATGCTAGGTGCCTTTGATTTGTTTGATACCGATGGACTTGAATTGATTGCATGTGCTATTTGTGGTGTCCTTGGGTTTTAAATTGAGATGCATGCCTAGAAAACATGGAACGACCCCCTTGAGATGCTTGAGTCCACTTGCTTGACTTGATTGTTAACCTTTGTGCATTAGTGCTTAATTTTCCACAAGTTGCATTCTAGATGCTTAGTTGAGAGTTGTTGATGGAACCTTTTTGTGTGGATTCTGTGCAATGTGTGTTGTGAGGCATGTTCTTGTTTACTCCATGTTGCATATTAATGTCTAGAACTTGCCCCGTGTGTGTGCAAAGCGAAATCCTAGGTTTGCTCTAGTCGGGAAATGATACAAGGCCTTCTTTTGAGTTGCCTACCCTTACATATATACCTTGAAAAAAAATTGTTGTTGTGATTTCTTTGACCCTTTTTGTTGGTACCCACACCCCGAGCCTATCCATTTGTTCTAAATTGTCTCTTTTGGCCCTTTACTCCTTAAGCACTTTATTAATATTGTGTTGTTATGTTGGAGTTGTGGTTGGAATTGGGAGGTTTTTGAGTGGAGCTAATGAAGAGGGATAATTGAAAAATTTGTGAAGTAGTGGAAAACATTGGCAAGGATGGAAGTTAATGAAATTGGAAAAAAAATGAAATGATAAGAAAAGAAAAAAATAGTAAAGTTGAAAAGAAAAAAAATTGTGGAAAAAGAAAAAAAAAGAGAAAAGAATATTCATTCCTTGCTAGTGTGTGCTTAAAAGAAAAAATGCTACTTGTTGAGAATGTGTATGTGTAGAAGAGTTGATTGGGTGGCTTGATGAGATTTGTGCTTAATTAATTGTGATGTATTAAAGTGCTTAGGGAGGTAGTCACTATTACCATATGTATCCTACCCGCCCCTTAGCCTACATTACGACCTTTCTAAAGTCCTAGTTAATCCCGATTGGAGTGAGCTTACATTAGTGGAGTCCTACACTACGGGCAAGCCTATGGTACATTGTGCGTGGCATGTGAGATTTTCATGAGAGTGAGTGAATTCATTTGTATTGCCCCCATTCTAGTCATGATATTGGTTTTGTGTGTGATTTTTGGGGGGCACTCTCTTGCTTCATATTGGTGAGGGCGCATGGTTTGCATGAAATAGGTGAAGTTGATGGCTTCTTGGTTGAGTAGATAGGTGTGATTTTGTGGGAGCATGGTTGCAATAAGTTGATTTTGTGCATTTGAGCTATTTTGGGGTGGTTGTTCTCATATTTTTTGTTTTGGTAAATTATTGGCATGTTTGTGGATCCATAGTAGTCATGTGTGCATTGGTTCAATGGTCGGTATCAACCATAGTCATAGGCAGACCTGTTTTACCTAGGTTGGGAAGTTAGTTGTGACTTGCTCGAGGGCGAGCAAGGGTTCAAGTGTGGGGTGGTGATGTTTGGCATTTTATGCCTATATTTCCTTAATATTTCCTCACGTTTTAGTACCTTATTCGCTCGTTTTGTAGCTTGTGAATGTGGTTTTACACTGATTTTATGTCGTGTGTGTGTAGGTTGTTATGAAGTGTAATTGGAGCTTTTAAGAGCATGATTGAGCAAGAAAAGATTGGATTTTGATTGAGGATTGGATCGAGAACACGAAGGCACGACACGAGCGAGCAAAGGAGCGAGAAAACACGAAAATTGGCCTGGCGCTGTAGGGCATGCCCCGCGGGCCCCACCGCGCCCAGTGTTCCAGCGCGTTTCCCAGCGCGCCGCAGGCCCAAAGCGGGCTGATTTCGACGTCCTCTGTCCAAGCTCACGCGTTCTGAGGCGCGAGGCGCCCGTTATGGCGCCCCTAGCGAATTTTGACTTCCTATTTCGTCTAGGCTTGGGTCTAACTTATTACTAGGTGTTTGTAAACTCTATAAATATTCTTTTACTTAGTTTTTCATAGGAGTTCAGACTTTGGAGCAAATTTGAGAGCTCATAACATCAAGAACAAGGGTTTTTCTTCCTTCCATTAATTTATTTCATCATTATTTCATTATTACATCAATTCCTTGTGTTGTTATTATGAGTATGCGTAGCTAAATATATCATTCTAGGGTTAGAGTATTTCATGAAGGTTGATGTTTGAAGATTGATTTCCATTAATTGAATCCCATTACGGGTTACTTATTCTTTCTTGATTTCACTTGTGTAATTGTCAGGGCCCGATTATTACGCATTATCTATGGTTTTTAGATTGAACTCGAAAGAGGGGATTTAATTACGTAATAAGAAAGAATAGGACTAGTTTGTGAACCCGGGCATCGGGGAACCAATTTGTGAGTAGGATAGACATATACTTGCTCGCCTAGTTTAACTAATTACAGAATTCGTTAATGCGTGCACGTGATTCAACCCATAGACATATAGGGATTGGAGTAGCCTGCATGGACCGTGAAGAACTGAAAGGTTTTCACGGGTACATGTAATCTGTTAGTTAGTAACCCGGGATTTAAGAAGTGGAATCAATTGGAAAACTCAACTGGATTGTTCGTAACTCTGACCCTGGATCGTCTCCGTATTACTGATAACAACCAAGTTTTGCTCCATTGCTTGAATTCACTTTTACTATTTAATCACTGTTCTTTAGTTAATAAATCCTCACTATTGGAAAAAGATCCCTGAATAGTTTATATAAATTGTTTGCTAGAATTCAGTCTGAATAGTCCTCGTGGGAACGATACTCGATTTATCACTTTATTACTTGTCGACCGCGTATACTTGCGTGTGCGTTTGGGAGCAACACCATTTAGAGAAAATACTCCAACAAACGACCTAATGGCTGTACTTGCAATTTCCAGTTGTACGACAAATTAAGAAAGAAAGGGAGAAAAATAAATGAAGATATCTTGGTAGTGTTCTATATATAAGACAGGTGATGCATTCGGAATATATGAAGTCAACTTCTCTATGAATTGGAAATAATTCCAACCATCAATGAATGAACTATTATGTTGTTATGAACTTTTTTGGCGTATGCTGCGAGAAAAAAATATATTTGTTTCTTCTATTTCTTTATTTTTTCCTTCCTATACTTGTCTTGTTATAAAAAGCCGCTACCCAACTTGTGACTAAATAAAATAGATATTTGTCCTCCTCCATCTTGTTGCAATTAAAAGATTATTTTGACGCTTGAGCTTCTTGATTTGCCTGCTACATCATTATTTTATTTTAGACAAATAAATGAGAACTTTTCATCTTGCAGTGTACTGCAGCCGATTTGGTTGAAAAAAAAAAAGAAAAAAGAAAAAAACTGCAGCCGATCAAAATTACAAGTTTAATTACCAACAAAAATATAGAGTGCTTTGTATGAAGGAGACTTTCATTGGTAAGTAAACAGAAAAACATACCTTTTGCTTAATTTTTGTCTCCGGTTCTTTGGTTTTTCCCCCTATTTATCTCTTTCGCTTTTTTTTTTTTTTTTGGTGGTGTGTCAACGTATAAGAAGTTTTATTTTAAACCTACGTCAGCTGTTCCACCTGATAAGGTCGTAGCAAGCTATAGCTTAACTTATCAACTCTAATATGATATACTACAACATATTCTTACAAGTAGTTGGTGCTTCGTCACCTTTGCATTTTCTTAATCAAATTCACCCTCTACCATATTAGAATAGTCAGTTAAATAACCTGTCCTGTTCGTGAAGTAGGTCAGCGTCTTTGCTATTTATCCTTCTTGTGCTAATCTATACGGACAGTTTGTTGGAAAAATATTAGAGGTGGCTACATCAATCAGAAGAACAATTCATAAAGTAAGATGCAACAATAACAATAAAACAAAAATAGAGTTCAGGATAGGAAAAATCATTTCGAGGCATGGTTTATATGGATGGTGCTCTCTTTAAAGTAGATTTCTGTCGCTAACCCGGATCAAATAGTAAAGTGACCTCCTACTCCCAAGCTACAACGAACCACTCAGGAATCTTCTAATATGTACTGATCAACGAACCGCTCTAAAATCTCTTGACTGCTTTGGTAGGATTAAGAATGAATGACACAAGACTTTGGTTGAAAATGAAATGATAAAGAGCCAAAGAATAGTGCTCTCAATGTGCAAATTTTTTTAATGTGGGATTAGTATTTATAGAGATTAAACATAGCTTTCAAGAATAGAGTTAATAACCGAAATGGTAACTCAAAGTTATGGTAATTAGTGAGAAAAGTCATTTATGTATTTTTAGTATCAACAAAGTCACTCATGTTTGCCCATATATCTCAAAAGGTCACTATGGCCTAAAATTCTTCATTTCTTTCACTAGAAAGATGATGTGGCATGTCATGTCACCCTACTAAACTTTTAAATGTGATTATTAAATCTATATATTTTTGTAAAAATTGATGTTATTTTTTGAACAAACTTTATAGTAGATCAGTGATATCTACTCGAGTAATATTTTATTTCACTAAATAATATTTCTTCATTTTTTTCCAATAAAATATTCTCTTATTTACATAATAAAACCTACCCAGTTAGTATTTACCCAAAAAAAAATAATATTTTATCGAAACAAAGAATATCTTATTTGAAGACAAAGGCATTAAAAAACTGGTGCAAATAAAGGATATTTATAACTCAATAAATTTTTTAAAAAAAAAAGCGCCTTATAAAAGTTGCTAACATCTTAATTTCGATTTTTGGCGCTTCATTTATACGGTAGACAAATGTCCCCCAAATTTATGATTGATTTCTTTGTTTACTTAAAGATTTTTTTTACTTATCTTAAGAAAACTCTTATGTTTGTTATTTTGTACCCCACAAACCAACTTTTTCTTTCGACCCTTCAATAAATGCGATTCCTCTAACTTTTATATAATGAAAGAAATTATTTAATAAATACCTTTTTATTTTTGTTTTGCATCGATTTTTTTACCTTTTCATTCTCCTCAATTCAATATATCTTTTTAAATAAAAAGATATCTATCAAGTAAGATTTATCGGATAAATTAATAGAAAAATACATAACTTTGTAAAAAAGAAAATTAAAAAATATTATTTGGTGACAGAAAATTATATTTAACAATGGTAGATTTTGCAAAAACTCAGAGATTGAATAATCACATGTAAAAGTTTAGTAGGATTACATGACATGCCGCGTCATCTTTCTAGCGAGAGAAAGGAAGAGTTTTAGGCCATAATGACATTTCGAGATATATGGACAAACATGAGTGACCTTGTTGATACTAAAACTATATAAGTGACTTTTCTCACTAATTACCATAACGTGGATAACCATTTGAGTTATTTAACTCTTCAAGAATATATAAGATATAATCTTTAATGATTGGATGATACATCTTCGCAAAGAATAGATGTATCCTTTCAAATATGGGTAATACCTTTTAACAAAATGTAGCGTTTTGCCCAAAAGGTAGCTTTGAATTATGAATCTCTCTAAATAATTCAAATAATCCCCCCATGATCCAAGAATTTAAGGAACAGAAAAGCAGTCTTTTATTATAAAATTGGTGAAGATATGTTGTGGACTTGAACCTCATTTAATTAGTATAAAGAATCCAATTGGAAGGTCCATAGTGAACTTACGTGATGAACTAAGAACTTCTTCAATTCATCATACACAATATATGAGACTTTTACAGAGTTCATGAACAAGGTTGCGTATTAGCGGCCTTGCAAAAATCCCTATCTCATAGGTTGTTTCCCCACAACCACACTCGAATTGGTGAATTATTTCAAGCATATGTGTAACATAAGCATATCTCACATGATTTATTATGAATTCATTCAGACATTTGATCTTCCTAACCTTTACATTAAGTACCGACAAAATTTATCGCAATGGGACTAAAGTAATAAGAAGAGGTATGGTACTTCTCCAATTGATAGATAGCTTGTTGTAACTACATTGAACCTTCATCATATGATCTTCAATCGATAAGGTTAGATTTCCACTGTTAGTCATTAGTAATAATATGTCTTCTGTCCATCCCTTTTTAAACTACAAGGACTCGCTTTTAGAAAATCATTTTTTTAATGGATCCGCAAGATCTATAAGAAATGTACTCCAATGCAGTTACTCCATTTTCTCAACTTGTAACTTGTTTCTGCGTCAAGTTTTGATATCTCTTTTACTCATTTGGATTCATTTTTTTCTTTTTCATTTCGCAATAGTAGTTGTGCGTCGTCACATCTCATGTTCCAAAATGAAATTATCAGCATATCATTAGATGAACTATTAAACTATATAACATATGATATGGCCCCACATATAAAAAGATCTCTCATATCCAAATCATTCGAACAATATAAGCATTAATAGTTCAAATATAATAAAACATGAGACACATAACTCTAAGCTCAACACAATTTGGAGTTACAAATTGATATCGGGTGAAAGTGCACGTTCTTAGTCTTCATCTCACCTCATATCTAATTACTTTACTTGTTGTTTGAGTAATCATCTAAGTGTTTTATACTTATATAGTTTATTTTATTGTGTAGCAATGAATTAGGCGAAATATGGTCGTTTTGAAGCTTAAAAAAGAAAAATCGGCGCTTTGAAGTCTGAGTAGAGGCTCGAGACACGAGAGGAATGAGTTGGAGATAAAAATTCTGAACCAGCAGTGGAATTGTCCCACTGTGCCACACCATGAGTCGCATAGCGCGCCGCATTAAGGGTGAAATCCAGAGAGTCGGAAATTTTATAATTCTGAGAAAAAGGCTTGTCGTGCCGCGCTATGCGACGCGGCCAGCATATTTTTCTGCCCCAATTGCATATTGGTTTTAGATGGGTTTTTAAGTCAAGGTCGGTCAAAGTCATTCTAAAATGGTAAAAATACATCATAAAACATCTTTTGAAGGGTTGAACAAGATTTCAGAGGCAAAGGAGTGAAGACATCAAGTCTAGAGATCGTGAGACAATGGATTCTAAGAGCTTCTTCTCCCTCTATCTTATGATTCTTGTTGTAGTTACACTTTTAAATTTGAGCATGAGTAGCTAAACTTAATTTTAGGGTTATGGTGTACATTTTTATGGGTGGAATGCTAGTAACAAGTATTATAATTCACATCATTCTTTTATGATTCTATTTATTCTTCTCTATATCTACTTAAGATTATCTGCAAGACTGTGTTAGTTGCTTGATCTAGAGTTACTTGGAAGAGAACATAGTGAAACGACCTTATGTAGTCATTTCGGAAGTTAGAATCCGATTAGCATGTCGATAGTCTTAAAAGCTCTGTAAGGTCAATTAGGACATGTCAGTAAAATTTGAGCTGATTCGGACCTCGTTTGGAATGATTTTTTATAAGGTTTCCGTTTTAGTTGTCGCTAAAGCTTAAAAGAGGTTTTCGAGCTCAATTTGAGTAAATTTGCTCTGACTTGAAATCAAAAAGTTGTGTTAGGTTCGTATGGTCATTTTTGACCTGTAGAAACTTTCGGAAGTGAATTCCGAGGTCGTTCGGCTAATTTCGCTAAAATTCCGAAAATTAAGAAATCGACTTCTTTCTCTGGGAGCCGTATCTTGAGTTCTGGAGATCCGATTCGAGTTCCATGTTTGCGAGAATGTCACACAAGTCTTGTATAAATTGTGTGCAAAGTGTGAAGTTATTTTGAGCTTTTTAGGGTCCCGTTAGGACTCAAAAACACTCTTACTGGTGCGAAAATTGCCTAATAAGCTGCTTATTGAACAGTATAAAAGCTAATTTTTAGCTCATTTCGGGATAAACTCAATTCTGTCCCTTGAAGTCGGTTCCAAGGTAAAATATAAGTGTCATTTTGTTAGAAATCGTCAGGTATCAATCCTATTACATTCAATTGTGTTAGAATCTCTTGAAATTGAATTGGATAATTGGGTTAGGACCCTAAAAATTATGGAATTAGGAAATTTGATGAAATTGAATTCGGATATGAAAACTAATAATATCATTAGACTGCTGGGATTATGAGGAATCCGGATATGTATATTTTACAGGTTTTCGGCAAAGCCTGGATCATGGGTGTTTTGGTAATTTTCTCTCTCAGTCAAAACGTTAAATAATCATCTTTTGGGCACTTATATGTGCGTTTGAACTTATTTGACTCAGCGTGGGATATTTCTAAGTGACATCAGGCAGGAAATGAGGTTTCAGAGTAGCATTATCGATCTAGGACTAGAGGTAGGTAATTTTATCCGCTTCTTTGACGGCCTTTGAACTTTTGGATGATCTACTCACACGTTCTTAACGTGAATAGCTGTTGATAAGGCGTACTTACTATGCCACATCCGTCTTATGTATTTTCTTGTTATGTTTCTTGATATCTGTGATGTTATGTCATATGAGGGCAGGAGGATTCCCCCTAGGAGCAGGAGGATTCCGCTCATTGCATCACATTGAGGGCAGGAGGACTCCGCCTCGGAGTAGGAGGATTCCGCTTCATTCATTGGGCACATGTGACCCCCTTGCATTATGATTGCATTCATTTCATATCCTTATGTATGTTTCATATGACATCTACTTGCCTATCTGTACATTTTATCGGTTACATACTGTTACTTACCATTTTCCTGGCTAACTTAACTATTCTTTTTGAGTTAGGTAGTTATTCCTCACCTACTGAGTTCTTATGACTCGCCCCCTACCTGTTTCTTGTGTTGTATTTTCGTTTCGGCAGATTCCTCTCTCGAACCCAGTCAGTCGCAGCGTGATTGAGGAGCAGGTCCCTTTCTAGCTGTCTACGGTGAGCCGACTTGTTTATTGAGGCAACCGATTTTAGATATTCTGGTTTTATCTCATTTTTCTCCCTTCAGGAGATGTACTTATCCTTTGGACTTCTTAGATGTCATATTTGGACACCTCAAGACCTATCAAATATTTTCAAGTAAAGTTTTTGTTATCTAATTCGTTTCGAATCGTATGTCTTGGCTTAAGCCTATAGGGTTCGCTCGACCGGTCTAGGGAGCTAGTTGGGTGTCCGCACGGCCTAGTCAAAATACTGAGTCGTGTAACATAGTGTTAGGTTAGAGTTGAATACAATACTTCTCTTCAATTGATTGGAAGATAATAAGAGAGACGTTAGGAAGGGTTAAGAATAATGAATCTGATTGTGGCATGTAATAGCTATCCAAACGCCTAAACTTAGTTCGGAAGAATAAATCTAGGTGAAAAACGCAATTGTTTGGTAGAAAGTCGTGGAAGTTCTAGCATTTACCACCAGTAGAGGAGAAGACGACGTGATTTTAGGAACCTATCTTCATTTCACCCCGCTAATTAGGAAAATCATAAGGGTAGACTCTCTCATATTAACAACAACAACAATAACAACGTACCCAGTGTAATCCCACAAAGTGGGGTCTGGAGAGGGTGAGATGTACGCAGACCTTACCCCCACCAAGGTGGAGAGGTTGTTTCCTATAGACCCTCGGCTAGGGAAGAAAATATTTTAAAAAATATTTCAAAAACAGACGAAATATTTTGAAATCATGATAAAAACCAAGAAGGTAAGAAACACCACTAATGCTCAAGTACTCATATAAAAACTAAAATAGCCAGAGCAAATAGAAGACACCAATAGCGAAAAAGGACACATGCCAAGATAAAACTACTATGCATGAGAGTAATAAACCTAGACTGCCAACAACCAATCGCTTCCTACCTAACCTTCTACCCTAATCCTAGACCTCCACGCTTTCCTGTCCAGGGTCATTTCTTCGGTGATCTGGAAGTGAGCCATGTCCTGTCGAATCACCTCGCCCCAATGCTTCTTCGGTCTTCCTCTACCTCTCCAAACACCCAGCACAGCCGGCCTCTCGCACCTCCTCACTGAAGCATCTGTGCTCCTTCTCTTCACATGTCCGAACCATCGCTGCCTCACTTCACGCATTTTGTCCACCACTGTGGCCACTCCACCTTGTCATGGATGAAGTCATTCCTAATCTTATCCAACCTCGTGTGCCCACACATCCATCTAAGCATTTGCATCTCTGCTACACTCATCTTTCGGATATGTGTGATCTTGACTGGCCAACACTCTGCACCGTACAACATAGTTGGTCTAACGACCATTTTGTAAAACTTACCTTTAAGTCTAGGAGCCACTTTCTTATCGCATAGGACAGCCGACCCAAGTCTCCACTTCATCCAGTCACCGTCATTTATTCATTACTTCACATTTTACTTTTTCTTTTAGTTACTTACTAATTCTTAATAAATTCTAGTTTCTCTTTTGGAGTTGATGGGATGTAAGAGACTAGGCTAGTAACTTATTACTTTCTAGATGTATGCTCCCTGTGGGATTCGACTTCGAACTTAAATTGGATATATTTGAGATGTCCGCTTAGTTCCTTTTATAGGGCATATTTTGGTGTTACCAAATTTTGACGTCGTTGCCGGGGAGCAAACAGTTCTATTAGTAATAGAAATTGCTGAGTTTCTAGTGAATATCAATTTTCAGTAGTTTGTAGTTGTAAATATTACTAAATGTTAGTTTGATTTTATTTTTAGTCTAGTACATATTTTTTTGTATATATATATATATATATATATATATATATATATATATATATATATATATATATATATATATATATATATATATATGAAAGTTATGCATGGCTAGGTAATGGTTATTCATATTTCACTCCGCCATGTTCTAATTATAGAGCAAACCACATGGGGCAACATCATCAATCTTGTGTGTGGAACATGTGTGGTGGCCAAGGTGATCATTTTATTGGTTATGCTTATATATCTTACCTTTTCCTGCGCCCCTATTATGATGGTTCTACTTTTTCTGGTGATGTTGATAGGAGAAATGAAGTGGAGGGTGTTGAGAGGAAATAGAAGGATGATCTAAATGAGATTCTTGATATACTAATGCATCTACTAGAGAAAGATAAGTACATATTGAAGAAGGATAATGAGAAACAACTACATATACAAAGTAATGAAGAGTTTGATTTTGATAAGGAAATCGATGTAATACTGGAGGAGTTAAGAGTTGAATTTTCAATGGAGGATTCATTAGTTGAAGGCCAACCATCTATCCTAATGGTGTTTGGGGATACCAATGTTGAAGAACTGGTACTAGAGTCGACAAAGGATGTTAAAGATGCGATTTTAATTGACTCGAGTTTGTGTTAAGAAGAGGATGTCGAAAATAAATTGAGGTTTGAGCGTGTTACACCGCATTCTAAAAACTTCTCAATTTTGTGTTTGGATGGAGACATGAAAATCAATTATTTTGAGCCAATGGAAAAGTTGAAGGAAGAGGTATATTTGCTAAATTCTGGAATTTGCATTGTCGGCTAGGCAAGAAGATATTCCTCGGTTGAAGGCGAAGAAGTACAAAATGCAATCTTTTGTTTCTAGCCCGTTTAAATTTTTCCCACCACCCCAAGAACATTGTTGTAAACTTGAGTTAAGCTTGGGGATCCAATTCATTAGCTCAAGATGAAGGCAAAAAGTATAGTGAGTTGAAGGGTTAGATGTCGTACCACGACGTAAAATAAGGCGCTGCATGGGAGGCAACCCATGAGTGTAATGAAATAAAAAAGACTCAAAAAAGTACACATCACTTGTTTGTTTCTTTATGTAGGATTGAGATGTTGATTCTAAGTGTGAGGTGGACGTATCTCATACCAATGATGACAATGGCTTGATTGGGCGAAGTCTGAGTACCCAACCGACGAGTTTGTAAGAGAATTTAACACAAGTGTGCAAGTGCTTCGGGCTGTTGAGTCAGGGAGTTTTCCTACCTTCTCTGTTTGTTTCTATTCCCTAGGGACATTGAATGATTTAAGTGTGGGATAGGAAATTTTCCATGTTATCTTTGTGTTTTTGAATAATCCCCCTTGATTTTTCTTAGTGCATCAGCTTTTTTTCAACGGATGACTCTTTGAACCGAGTATAGGTTTACATAATTGAGGTAGTTGCTCACGTAACTTTTTGCCTTCTAAGCATGGTTTAGATACTTTTGAGCTTGATTTATTTATTGTTTTTATGGATCTCTTGTTCTGTTTATGCCTTGAGAAGGTGGAGTACCTTACTTGTATGCTTAGGCTCATGTTTGACTCTTAGGTATGCCATATCATGATAGCTTATCTTACTTTTGTTTAGTTTAGTGTTAGAGTTGATCCGTCATAAGTGGCTTGTGTGCCATATTTAATATTTTGTGACCATTTGATGTCTGAGACTTTTTTCGATTGTATGCTCTGCGAGTGCAAATCTTACTCAGTTTAGGAAGGGATAGAGGCATTTCTTTGTTAATCCATTGATCCTTTAGCCTACTTAATGTATATTGTCTATAGTTTGCCCCTTTGAGCCTTAGATTTTTTTTTTTAAATGACTACCATTACAAGCCAGAACCCTTTTTTTCTAAATTAACCTTCTTTTGAATCTTGTATCTCTCTTGAGTACTAGGGTTTGGATTAACATCTAAGTGTGGGGGAGATATACTCTGTGTTTGGATTCTTGAAAAAAAATTAAAAGGTTTAGTGTTTTGAGGAGGAAGAAGAAGAAGAAGAAGAAGAAGAAGAAGAAGAAGAAGAAGAAGAAGAAGAAGAAATATCCTCTTGGATAACTTACATAACCTCAATTACTTCCCCTAGAGAAAATAATGCTACTACTCCTCCAAGGGAAGATGCGGTCAAGGCCCATTAGTGGAAGACATACTGACGAGGTAAGAGAGGACTAGTTCTCTGCTTCACTGTCAATTGATTGGCGCATGAACGTTCTTACTGCCTTCCTAAAGAGCTATGCGAAGAAGAAGAAGAAGAAGAAGAAGAAGAAGAAGAAGAAGAAGAAGAAGAAGAAGAATGAAAAAAAAGAAGAAAATTGGAAAAAAAAATTTCTAGCTAGTAGAAATTTCTCAAGATTAAAGAAGAGGATAGGATTGGAGTTGGCAAAATGGTAAGTGCTGGTGAGACAGCACAACAAAGGAAAAGTGCTAAAAGTGTTAGATGTATTAAAGTGCTCAGGGAGGTGTAGTCACTATCATCCAAATATATCATGTTCGTCCCGAAGCTTACATTACAACCAAATAAAGACCTACTTGATTCTAGATTGAGCTAGTTTGCATTGGTGAAGTATTGCATGAGGAGAGGTTCTAGTGAATCTTGTAAGTCACATGAAGTTCTTTGTGAATGTGAGTGACTTTTTCCAATCTTATGTCCCAAGCTTTGCTATTATTCTTTCATGTGTGTGGGACGATCTCTTTTGTTGTGGTGAGGGCACATGAGTCATGAAGGACAGGAGAAGTTATCAGACATCTTGAGTAGAGTGAGAGGGAAAGTCTAGAAAGGTTGGTGTTAGAGAGTCGGATCTTGAGGCTAGGATGCTATGCGTCGAGCTCTAGTCAATTTAAAATTATTGGCATTTGAGAGCTAGAGCTGAGTGCGATGAGTGCTTGAATTTTGTTCTAAGTTTATGAGTTGTTGCTAAGGGTATAGAGTAGTACAGATAGTGAAGAGCTTTCTGTTTGCTCGAGGACGAGCAAAGGTTCAAGTGTTGGGTGTTGATATTGGGTGAAAGTGCACGTTCTTAGTCTTCGTTGAACCTCATAACGTTATACTTGTTGTTTAAGTAATGCTCTAGGTGTTTTATACTTATATAGTTTTTTTTTTTACTGTGTAGGAATGAAATGGGAGAAATATGGTCATTCTGGAGCTTAAAAAAGGAAAATCGATGCTTTGAAGTCTGAGTAGAGGCCTGAGACACGAGAGGAACGAGTTGGAGTGAGAACTTCTGAACCGACAGTGGAAATAGTCTACTACGCCGCACCATGCGACGCATAGCGCGACGCAGTAAGGAGAAATCCATAGAGTTGGAAATTTTATAATTCTGAGAAAAAGGCTTGTCACAACGCGTTATGCGATGCGCTGCACGAAGCGGCATGCATATTTCCTGCTCCGATTCCATATTGGTTTTAGATGGGTTTTTAAGTCAAGGTCGGCTCAAGTCATTCTAAACAGTATAAATACATCATAAAGCATCTTTTGAAGGGTTGAACAAGATTTCGAAGGCAAAGGAGTGTACACGTCAAGTGAAGAGCTATCAGACAACGAATTCTAAGTGGCTGTTTGGCCATAGATTCCAAAAAATATTTGAAAAAAGAGCTTTTGAAGTTGAGTTGAAAAATGATATTTGTAAGTTAAAGTTGTGTTTGGACATACATTTAACCTGAAAAAAGGTAGAGTTTTCAGAGAGGAAAAAAAACTCTTTTTGAAAAAACTTGAAAAAGTACACTAAACCGCATTTTGGTTTTTCAAAAACTGTTTATCAGAAAAAGTTAAAAAAATCGCAAGATTTTATGGACAAACATACTTTTTAAATTTTTTTTGGAAAAAGGTGAAAAAGTTTGTAAGGACAAACGGGTCATAAGAGTTTCTTTTCCCTCTATCTTATGATTCTTGTTGTAACTACGTTTTTACGTTTGTGCATGAGTAGCTAAACTTAATTTTAGGGCTATGGTGTACCTTTTTATGGATGGAATGCAGTGGCGGAACCAGGATTTTACTCAAGTGGGTTCAGCAAAAATAATATTGACCAAAAACAGCAGCAATAACCACATGACATATGGGATTTGCAGTTTTTTTATGTTCATAACGCTATCACAAGATAAATAACTCAAAACACGTCACGATCACTCTTTTGTTTTGTTTTTTTTCAAACATAGGTTTAGCAAAAAAATTTAAGACGTGTAACAAAAGTCAATCTTGCAATAACTAAAATGTTACTAGTTATTCTATTTCGTCAAACTAAATTTATTCAAAAACTATCTTAAAACTTAAAGATAAATCAATTTAATTAATTTATATCTAAATCCTTTGTCTTATTTTCAAATAACAATTTTAATTACTAACCAATGACAACAAAAAATACAGCTACTAACACAAACTACTAAGAGAAGAGAAAGCTTATAAAGTAACTATTTTATGCAAATAATTAATTTAGCATAAATTAAACTAACAGATTATAGATAATTTCAATGATTTGAACTTGTATAGTTTTGCAAAATTTATGTAGAATTCACTTAGGTAAATTTTTTTCTTTTTGTTAATGAAATTAAATGTAGTATAATTTTTATTTGATAGAGGTAAAAGTCCAAATATAAACTAAAAATGTAAGAAAAGTTGAAAATAGAGAGTAAATAAATAAGACTTTGAAAATGAAGAAAAAACTAAACTAACAATGTTAATGCGTTGGCAGTTAGCATGCACCGGAACGCCAACACACCGTATAGGACAAAAAAAATAAAAAAAAAGACGAATTACAAAACTAAGCAAAGAAACATTTCACTTTATGCAAAAATGTCAATATTTTTACACTTTCAAAACATATCAATAGTTTTTCACAAATTATATATAAAGTATAAATACCCCTATTTCTGTGCTAAAACAGTCTGCCCCTGTTACGCTAAAACACTCTGTTCCTATGAACACACAACCTCTCGCTAATCTCTCCCCAAAAATGAGATTCAAACCCTAATCTCTCCCCAAATCACAATTCAAACCCTAATTTTCCTACAATTCGATACTTACGATGTTAATTGTACTACAACATGGTGGACATTGGGATTCAAATTGTCGATATATTGATTTCACAGCTGATGGAATTGTGTTAAGCACTTATTCAAATTTTAAAAATTTAGAAGCTGAAATTAGAAAGCAATTAGGAGTTCATACACTAGACAAACATATTGAAATCAAATACAAACTGAATGACCGAGCTCCGCCATTGCAGATTTACAATGATATGGGTGTAGAATTTTACATTGAGTTAACAATCAGTGTAAAGATGTAGAAAGGTATTCGTTGTGTATTGGATTGATCGATATGGTAGTGGATCAATATGGTAGTGGATCACCACTTCCTTTACATGAACATGCACAGAGTAGCAATACCAGAGAGATATACAATATTAATACATCTGCCATACACTCTGGGGATGCATCTGCCATAGACAGTGTATATGATCCTATGTTGATGATGTTGGGAGAGTGTGAAGATGATGAAACTGAGCATGCGACAATAGTTAGTGACCCTAACCACAAACTGTCGCCGAGGGACAGGTTTATCAGGATAAAGCTACACTTGTCAACATGATGAAACATTATGCTTTGAGGAACAAGTTTCAATACAATGTCAGAAGATCAAGTAGAACTAGGTATGAAGTCTCTACACTTTGTATGCGGAATTGCCACAAACTTTAGTGCAGGGTAATGTAGCTTCGCTATACAATGCACAGACAATGCCTAAACACTGAACATACATTATATTTACATTGGACATATACTTTAGTGTAGCTTAATGTAGCTTTGCTATGCAATACACATAAAAAGACACTGTGCACACACTGCACATACAGTGCATATACAGAAATGCATAAAATAATACACGTACAGTGCATATACAATAATGTGCATATTTTAGTGTAGGTTAATGTAGCTTTGCTATACATTGTACATACAATGCCTAAACACTGGACATACATTATATTTATATTGGACAAACACTTTAGTGTAGGTTAATACAGTGCACATACCATGCTTAAACAGTTCATGTAGCTTTTGGTATACACTACACAGGCTAAACACTGAACATACATTATATTTACATTTGACATACACTTTAGTGTAGGTTAATGTAGCTTTGCTATGCAATACATATAAACACACACTGTGCACACACAGCAGATACAGTGTACATACAAAAATGCATACAGTGCTGACACGACCCAAAAACCGATTAGGCCGTGTGGGCACCCGACATCCTCCCCTAGACCCGTCGGGCGAACCCTAAAAAAATAAATATAACAATTCACAAATAAGGACAAGACTAAAAAAAAACAGACATACTGATACCTCTAAGCTGTACAAAAGAAATTACAGCTGACTATCCAACATGCTAGGTTTAGGGCTATCCAGACCAGACATCTAAGAGTACAAAAGAAAACAGATACCTCCTGAAGGGAACAAAATGCAACTGAAATAATGAATAATAAACTGTTGGCCATCCGGAATAAAAGCTGGCTCACCCTGACAGCTGAAGTCGTCTTCGCTCCTTCACAACGTAGCGAACTCAATCGTGGAGCGAACCTGCCGAAACAAAATAGATAGACAAGAAACAAACAACAAACAAGAGTGAGTCAAAAGGACTCAATAAGTGGGGCAGACTAGCCACCTCAAAGAATAGGATAGCTAGCCAGGGAGAAAAGAAACAGATAAACAAAATTCCTTTTATTTAAATTATGAAAAGGCAGAGCCAGATAATAACTAGAAACACGTATAGAATCACAACCTCATTAAAACCAGGAACGTAAGATAGCCAGAACATATAGGTATCCCGAACATATCAACAATCAGAAATACATCCTGTTGCGGCGTGCAACCCGATCCATATATTGATACTGTCGCGGCGTGCAACCCGATCCATATATTTACACTGTTGCGGCGTGCAAACCGATCCATATATTTATGCCGTTGCGGCGTGCAACCCGATCCCCGCAACCCAGAATACGAGCCAGAAATATATAGACAAACTGAAATATTTCCACAATATGGTATACATACCGCATACACAAACACACAGCATGATAGTCACACAATAGTCAGCACGCGGTGCAATGAAATGGGATGAATGCAGTATGATGCAATGGTGTCATATGTGCCAAATAGATAGAGCAGAATCCTCCTGCTCCGAGGGCGGAATCCTCCTGCTCCGAGGGCGGAATCCTCCTACCCTCAATGTGATGCAATGGAGCGGAATCCTCCTGCTCCGAGGGCGGAATCCTCCTACCCTCAATATGATGCAATGTGCATACGAATGCAACATGATACGATAATAACCCATCACCATCGCGGGACTCTCTTCGACAACTGGAAAGTATATACCAACTCACAGCCAAAGTACAATACTAAGATTCTCAATGCAATACCAATAATAGGACATAACATATAATATAGAATATAAATCCAAAGTTAAGGCGTAATGCGTAAGCCTATCGGCAGCTACACACGTAAGGAACACGTTGTAGAAAATCCACGAGGCCAGGTGCCTCCAAAGAAATGGATATAAACACTTACCTTATTACAAAGTTAGCTCAGTTACTCAACAACCGCTTTATCCTTTAGACTCACTGTCAAACGATCCTGCTGCATTCAATAAGCAGAAAACGATATCAAATAAGGCTAAAGGCTTCATTCCCCACATCTTAGGGTAATCCAGTTAGGAACCTGATACCCACGCGAACGGACTGTGTGTCCAATGTCCAGCCTCTATGGGGGGACTCCAAATCACACATAATATGATCACACTATTAGTGTAAGCATGTATGAAGCATAACACATGTGGCAACGATAGATATGGACTCAAAGGAATAAGGAGAAAACTCTGGATAGAATTATAGACACAACCTAGAACTTAGAATTTGTCCAACTCTTTGAATTTCCATAAAATTTTCGGCAGAGTTTCCCCTGATACTAGATGATCCGCAAAACAGAAACAGCACTATACTACACACGGGAACGGATACCCGGATAAATTGATAACATAAACATCTTAAATGGATAACAAGATGAGACAACAGGATGACATAACAAATCCGAAGGTAGAATGTCTGGACAGCACCACTGTCCTGATTTTTAACCTAATTTCCAGAGTGTAGATCAAAGTTATAGACTTCATAGTCTTCATGAAAGTTTTAGATATATGTCTTAGGGTTCTGGGGATTCTTAAAGAATCTAAATATCAATTTTGTACAAGGAGTTATGATTAATATGCTAACAACTGTCCAAAGATCAAAATAATTTTCCAGATTTTGAAACGTTTTGTCTTGTTGATTTGGACGTCTTTCACCTTGGATTTTAGTACCAAATTAAGTATATACAAGGTTTCCTTGATGCCATACAAATTTCTCACAATAAACACTAAGTTTTGAACTAAGAAAAGCTTCAAAAGCTAAAAGATACATGCCTTGCCAAAAGAAAGGTTTAGTCTTACATACCTTTGATGCTTCTTGCTTCTAAACCTTGTTTCCCTTGAATTCAACACCTTCTAAAGCTTAAACAAGCTATAATACAGTATTTGGGTACTTTACTTAGCCATGAAGTAATTCTAAAACTCAAGATATAGACGAAATTGAAGGTAGCATAACGTTACCTTAATCGCGTAGAGGTTTTTGACGCAATCTGTCTTCAATTTCAAGTTACGATTGGCGTCCTTCCTTCAAAACTTGAAAATTTCTTCACGATTCATTAGAGAACTGTTTCTATCTTGAAGTTGCTTGAAAATGACGAGAAAATGATAAATTTTCTCTTTTATACTTGAAAATTTTCAGTTTTAGTCCTCTTTGCGCTTATGTCCCTTTTTCTGGCCTGACTTCTGATGCTCATATCTTTTTATCCAGACATTGTATGAACAAACCGTCAAAAGTTTTGGGAACTACACTCCAAGAGCTTCAATTAGGTATATGATATGTCCCCAAAAGACTTCATATAACAAATGAAATTAATTACTGAAATAGCTTCGTTACAAGGCGATTCCTTAGTCGGTTTTTCCGCAACTTAAATCCGATTTTTCCCAAACTTTATATTCAATATATAAATATCATATATGGTCATATTATGTCTTTAAACTCACTTAAATCATTCTTAACATATCTTTAGAATGATATGCGTCACTTTGGACATACTGGGTGTAACAATCTTCCCCCGTTAGGAACATTCGTCCTCGAATGTTAAATGAAGTACGTAGAAGCATTAAGTAACGATCTGTTACATACTTGTAGTAGTGAAGAGATGTGAAAGGTCAAATTATTTAACTTTCGGCCTTTTAGCAGAAGCTAGCCGAAAAACCTCGAAATTCACTTTCGAAAAAGCACAAAAGTCACAAATAATCATACGAACCTAACAGCGCTTTCGGATATTGAATCGGAGCTCGTTCGAAAAACCGAGCTCGAAAATCTCTTTTTAGTATTTATCGACAATAAAAACTAAAACCTTCTTCCGATGCCTACCAAACGAGGTTTGATTTAGCTCAAATTTTGCAGACAGGTCCTAATGGACATTACGAAGTTTTTAAAATTATCGGCACGTCAATCGGAGTCCTAATTTCTGAAACGACTAACCAAGGTCGTTTCATTCTCCTCCACTTAAACTCTCGTTCGTCCTCGAACGAGCCTAAGTTTAAAGAAAATTTCGCTCAGATAACAAAAGAACTTTCACAACCTTCATAAACTATTCCACGGACATTATCTCATGATTGCAGAATCAGAATTATAACACGAACACCAAACTCTTGGAATAAAACATATCTGGATAATATGATAACACCATCTCCCAACTTATTCGGACTAAGCTGACCCTTTCTCGATCATGAGAGAAGATTTCTATATTTTCGAAATGAAGATACACGCAACTCTTGATGGGCTAACATGATTCCACCAACGAATCACCTCGTCGATATACTTTCGATATAGAACAGGTCGATGAAATAAAGAATTAGCTTACGCTTCAGCAACGCCTTAGAGATTTAATATTATGATTCGACATCAATTGGAGGAAGACTCCTCCACTTAAAGCACAACTCATGCAACTATTTGAATAGGAATAACCTTCCCTGCACAGTCTGCTAGACCAAAGAAGATTTAGCTAAAGGCTGAACGTAGGCAGACCTAAGCTACCAAATTACTCTCTCGAGTTGCCAAACAGCTGCAACTCTCGAGTCCACAGCTCCATACATTTTCTATAAGCACCACCTCCTGATGGATCGAATCAAACGTCAAATGACGCCTCTCATTAGCCTTAGTAGCCTTGAAAAATAACAATGTGCTTATCCGGCTACAATAACACGTACTCTGGCTCAACACAGGGAACATCACAAGCAGCTACCAACTGCCCAAGCTCACTAGTGCCGGACGAAGAAGAAATGGAAATGGACCGAGGATAGAAATAATTAGAGCTTCAGGAAGCTCATCTTCTTATTTGCTTGGCTACCAGAGCTAGACTATTTATGAGTCAGGCTAACTGAAGAATCGCATTTAAAGAAATAGACATTGAATGAGCTTTATGGAACAAAATCTATGTCAATTTAACCTTCCTATAAAAAGAAAACTCCGATAATTTACCCTTTTATACCGAGACAAACTTGTAGAATAACATGACTCTACTAGCGTCTCGAACCAAGAGGAGACACATAGATCGAGTATTACTTACTAACTACTTTACATCGAAAGAAGTAATGACACTTTCTGATGGTGACGGATAAGAATCCCATCATCCTACTGACACTAAGTTCCAAAAAGAGATAGACTGACTTGGCATTATAACAGAATGAGGCACAACAAGATGCAAGCAAACAATACCGATACTCACTCACAAATCTCTCACATTTAAACCAGATAAACTAGTAGGATCATAATAAATGCCAGGAATAAATCATATTAGAAGCTCACTCCTCTACCGCAACCGATTCTCAATAAAAACGACATCCAAAGAAACCATCGAAACATGATAAGACACACCCTTTCCAGATCGATCAAAAGAACCAAATCTTACTCACATTTAAGAGAAGAAGAAATACTTGGGTCTACTACATCGGATGCCTCAGCATTCTGCCATCAGTTCACAGAACTGCCTCTGCGGCTGAGCTGAGCCAGTACTCTGATAATCACCTTTTGAAGAACCACTGCCAACACACTCTCGACCTCTATCGGATTGTGGCATATATCTGGTTGATTAAGATCTAAATTAAATCCCCCGCGACTGTGCAGTTGCCTAATGATGAGAGAAATGACGACTGCCTACTTGCCTGAGTAAGGAAAAACTCTTCAAAGGATAACAAGACTCGTGACAGTGATAACACCCTTTTTGTTAAAAATGGAAACTAGACTGATTATTGATAGCTACAAAGAAAAAACTGAGTCTCTCTTGATGAACTACTCGCGCAATCTGAGAATCACGCTCTATAAGCTGAGATAACCTAGCAAGTAACCTCCAAAAATAATCAAAACTCTTATATCCAAAGGAGGTACCATGGTGCTCACCAGGGCCGTGGGATCTTTTGCTCCTCCGCTCTAACTTATGGTATGCCTCGTACCTCCGAGCAATATGAACAACCACATCAAATGAAATACCGACCTCAATCTCTCGAGAAGCTCATGGACTAGTTCTAATACATATTCAGCCACTCTATAGAATTCAATCTGATATTCTGAAACACCAACAGGCTAACCGATAGGCTACCCTATCCAATCCACTAAAACTGGAACCACTTTTCATCTCGGTCACTACTTGAAAGGAACTTTTCCACGAATCTAGAAGAAAAACTTAACCAAGTTAGCTAATAAAAGAGCGGCCCACCAATTCAAGGCTGGACCCTGAAACTGGAAAGAAGAATAATCGACACCATACCTCTCGATATAATCAAGAGCCTGAAGGATACACTGACATCATTTTACTTTTTTTTAAAAAAAAAAACTTACACAGGGATTATCTAATGCATTGCTTGGGAATATCGGGATGTTCAACCGCGTAAAATAATGCAACCTCTTTGAGCACTCGGACTCAATAATTACCTCAGTTACCTACCCAGCCAGAGCAACCGAAGGCACACCACATGCTGCCTCCGGAACATACTTTACTGCGGCAATATTAAGAACTGTAACAAAAGCCCTCTAAGCCCGAACATCTGCATCTGCGGCAACCTGATAAGCTGCCTAGCAAATAATAGGTTCTTACGGTATCTGTGTAGCCAAGATTCTCGTAAAAGCATCGTAGAGAGCCAAGGGAACCGCAAGGCCCTGCTCACTTGACCATTGCGAGCTCGTACAGCTGGGACCCCCGTAACTAGATCGTCAGCACGATCAAAACTCTCAGGGCTTCGTCAGTGCCAGCCCTAGGCTAGACTGCTTCGTCTTGAACTCATACAGTTTGCTGATTTATCGCACGAGGGTTCACAATAACCACGAAGGAATTAACAAATTAACGAAAATACTTTTGAATCCTAGACCGACGCATGATCAGAAAAGAAGGAAACGAAACTTCCTAAATGCCATCATAGCCTCTCGTAGATAAGTACGGACGTCTACGTACCCATCAGCGAGACTCTACTAGACACTGTCTTAATCTGGATAGACCCTAAATTTGGCTCTGATACCAACTGACACGACCCAAAATCCGATTAGGCCGTGCGGGTACCCGGCATCCTCCCCTAGACCCGTCGGGCGAACCCTAGGAAAATAAATATAACAATTCACAAATAAGGACAAGACTTAAAAAAACACAGACATACTGATACCTCTAAGCTGTACAAAAGAAATTACAACTGACTACCCAACATACTAGGTTTACGGCTATCCAGACTAGACATCTAAGAGTACAGAAGAAGACAAATACCTCCTGAAGGGAGCAATATGCAACTGAAATAATAAACATAAAACTGGTGGCCATCCGGAATAAAAGCTGGATCACCTTGACAGCTGAAGTCGTCTTCGCTCCATCACAACATGGCGAATTCAATCTTGGAGCGAACCTGCCGAAACGAAATAGATAGACAAAAACAAACAACAAACAAGGGTGAGTCAAAAAGACTCAATAAGTGGGGCAGACTAGCCACCTCAAAGAATAGGATAGCTAGTCAGGGAGAAAAGAAACAGATAAAATAAATTTCTCTTATTTAAATTATGAAAAGGCAGAGCGAGATAATAACTAGAAACACGTATGGAATCACAAACTTATTAAAACCAGGAACGTAAGATAGCCAGAACATATAGGTATCCCGAACATATCAACAATCAGAAATACATCCTGTTGCGGCGTGCACCCCGATCCATATATTCATACTGTCGTGGCGTGCAACCCGATCCATATATTTACACTGTTGTGGCGTGCAAACCGATCCATATATTTATGCCATTGCGGCGTGCAATCCGATCCCCGCAACCCAGAATACGAGCCAAAAATATATAGGCAAACTGAAATATTTCCACAATATGGTATACATACCGCATACAAACACAAAGCATGATAGTCACACAATAGTCAGCACGCGGTGCAATGAAATAGGATGAATGCAGTATGATGCAATGGTGCCATATGTGCCAAATAGATAGAGCGGAATCCTCCTGCTCCGAGTGCAGAATCCTCCTACCCTCAATATGATGTAATGGAGCGAAATCCTCCTACTCCGAGGGCGGAATCCTCCTACCCTCAATGTGATGCAATGCAGCGGAATCCTCCTGCTCCGAGGGCGGAATCCTCCTACCCTCAATATGATGCAATGTGCATACGAATGTAACATGATGCAATAATACCCCATCAGCAGCGCGGGACTCTCATCGACAGCTGGAAAGTATATACCAACTCACAGCCAAAGTACAATACTAAGATTCTCAATGCAATACCATAACAGGACATAACATATAATATAGAATATAAATCCAAAGCTAAGGCATAATGAGTACGCCTATCGGCAGCTACACACGTAAGGAACACGTGGTAGAAAATCCACGAGGCCAGGTGCCTCCAAAGAAATGGATATAAATACTTACCTTGTTACAAAGTCAGCTCAGTTACTCAACAACCGCTTTATCCTTTAGACTCACTGCCAAACGATCCTGCTGTATTCAATAAGCAGAAAACGATATCAAATAAGGCTAAAGGCTCCATTCCTCAGTTCTTAGGGTAATCCAGTTAGGAACCTGATACGCACGCGACCGGACTGTGTGTCCAATGTCCAGCCTCTATGGGGGGACTCCAAATCACACATAATATGATCACACTATTAGTGTAAGCATGTATGAGGCATAACACATGTGGCAACAATAGATATGGAATCAAAGGAATGAGGAGAAAACTCTGGATAGAATTATAGACACAACCTAGAACTCAGAATTTGTCCAACTCTTTGAATTTCCATAAAATTTTCGGCAGAGTTTCCCCTGATACTGGATGATCCGCAAAATATAACCAGCACTATACTACACACGGGAATGGATACCCGGATAAACTGATAACATAAACATCTTAAATGGATAACAAGATGAGACAACTGGATGACATAACAAATCCGCAGGTAGAATGTCTGGATAGCAACACTGTCCTGATTTTCAACCTAATTTCCTAAGTGTAGATCAAAGTTATAGACTTCATAGTCTTCATGAAAGTTTTAGATATATGTCTTAGGGTTCTGGGAATTCTTAAATAATCTAAATATCAATTTTGAACAAGTAGTTATGATTAATATACTAACAACTGTCCAAAGATCAAAACAATTTTTCAGATTTTGAAACGTTTTGTCTTGTTGATTTGGACGTCTTTCACCTTGGATTTTAGTACCAAATTAAGTATATACAAGGTTTCCTTGATGCCATACAAATTTCTTACAATAAACACTAAGTTTAGAACTAAGAAAAGCTTCAAAAGCTAAAAGATACATGCCTAGTCTTACATACCTTTGATGCTTCTTGCTTCTAAACCTTGTTTCCCTTGAATTCAACACCTTCTAAAGCTTAAACAAGCTATAATACAGCATTTGAGTACATTACTTAGCCATGAAGTAATTCTAAAACTCAAGATATAGACGAAATTGAAGGTAGCATAACATTACTTTAATCGCGTAGAGGTTTTTGACGCAATCTGTCTTCAATTTCAAGTTACGATTGGCGTCCTTCCTTCAAAACTTGAAAATTTCTTCACGATTCATTAGAGAACTGTTTCTATCTTGAAGTTGCTTGAAAATGACGAGAAAATGATAAATTTTCTCTTTTATACTTGAAAATTTTCAGTTTTAGTCCTCTTTGCGCTTATGTCCCTTTTTCTGGCCTGACTTCTGATGCTCATATCTTTTTATCCAGACATTGTATGAACAAACCGTCAAAAGTTTTGGGAACTACACTCCAAGAGCTTCAATTTGGTATATGATATGTCCCCAAAAGACTTCATATAACAAATGAAATTAATTGCTGAAAAAGCTTCGTTACAAGGCGATTCCTTAGTCGGTTTTTCCGCAACTTAAATCCGATTTTTTCCAAACTTTATATTCAATATATAAATATCATATATGGTCATATTATGACTTTAAACTCACTTAAATCATTCTTAACATATCTTTAGAATGATATGCGTCACTTTGGACATACCGGGTGTAACAAGTGCACATACAAAAATGCAGCACACACTGTCATCACACTGAACATACGGTGCATACACTGCACAAATTATGTAACAGTTTTGGTAATTGGCTTTTTCAATTTGATTTTGTTTTAATATGTATGGAATATATTGCACAGCTTCAACCTTATATGCACTGCTGAAGGTTGCACATGGAAATTCCGTGCTTCAAGCTTAAATACTTCAACCATTTTCAAGATTAGGAAATTCATTGATGAGCACACATGCACATTAAAGGACATAATTTATTCATAACGTCAAGCAACGGCATCAATAATTTGGGGCATTATCAAGGACAAGTATACTGATCCGAAAAGAATCCATATGCCTAAGGATATAATTGAAGATTTCAGGAAAGAAATGGGCGTGGAGATTCCATACACGAAGGCATGGAGAGCAAAGGAAATTGCACTTGAAATGATGAGGGGCAATCCGACTAATCATATAGTGCCAAGCTATTTGTACATGTTATGAGAGAGAAATCCAGGCTCAGTAGTTAATTTGTGTATGTCATATGATGACCGCTTCTTGTTTGTCTTTGTAGCACTCAATTTGTCGATCAAAGGATGGGAGTATTGTAGGCCAATTGCAGTTGTAGATGCAAGTTTCCTTAAGGCAACACACAAAGGCACATTCCTATCGGCTTCTACACTAGATGCTGCAGGTAAGTGTCGAAAATTCAAAGCTCGTTCGGTATATTTAATTGACTGTTAATGAACATTTACCGTATGCCTTGACACGACCCGAAATTCGGCCAGGCCGTGCGGGCACCCGACATCCTCCCCTAGACCTGTCGGGCGAACCCTTACCAATTAAATCAGAAAAATAAATATAGCAATTCACAAATAAGGACAAGACTAAAAAAAACAGACATACTGATACCTCTAAGCTGTACAAAAGAAATTACAGCTGACTATCCAACATGCTAGGTTTAGGGCTATCCAGACCAGACATATAAGAGTACAAAAGAAGACAGATACCTCCTGAAGCGAACAAAATGCAACTGAAATAATGAATAATAAATTGTTGGCTATCCGGAATAAAAGCTGGCTCACCCTGACAGCTGAAGTCGTCTTCGCTCCTTCACAACGTGGCGAACTCAATCGTGGAGCGAACCTGCCGAAACAAAATAGATAGACAAGAAACAAACAACAAACAAGGGTGAGTCAAAAGGACTCAATAAGTGGGGCAGACTAGCCACCTCAAAGAATAGGATAGCTAGCCAGGGAGAAAAGAAACAGATAAACAAAATTCCTTTTATTTAAATTATGAAAAGGCAGAGCCAGATAATAACTAGAAACACGTATAGAATCACAACCTCATTAAAACCAGGAACGTAAGATAGCCAGAACATATAGGTATCCCGAACATATCAACAATCAGAAATACATCCTGTTGCGGCGTGCAACCCGATCCATATATTGATACTGTCGCGGCGTGCAACCCGATCCATATATTTACACTGTTGCGGCGTGCAAACCGATCCATATATTTATGCCGTTGCGGCGTGCAACCCGATCCCCGCAACTCAGAATACGAGCAAAAAATATATAGACAAACTGAAATATGTCCACAATATGGTATACATACCGCATACACAAAACACAGCATGATAGTCACCAATAGTCAGCACACGGTGCAATGAAATGGGATGAATGCAGTATGATGCAATGGTGTCATATGTGCCAATAGATGGAGCAGAATCCTCCTGCTCCGAGGGCGGAATCCTCCTACCCTCAATATGATGCAATGGAGTGGAATCCTCCTGCTCCGATGGCGGAATCCTCCTACCCTCAATATGATGCAATGTGCATACGAATGAAACATGATGCAATAATAACCCATCACCAGTGCGGGACTCTCATCGACAGCTGGAAAGTATATACCAACTCACAGCCAAAGTACAATACTCAGATTCTCAATGCAATACCAATAATAGGACATAACATATAATATAGAATATAAATCCAAAGTTAAGGCGTAATACGTAAGCCTATCGGCAGCTACACACGTAAGGAACACGTGGTAGAAAATCCACGAGGCCAGGTGCCTCCAAAGAAATGGATATAAATACTTACCTTGTTACAAAGTCGGCTCAGCTGCTCAACAACCGCTTTATTCTTTGGATTCACTGCCAAACGATCCTGCTGTATTCAATAAGCAGAAAATAATATCAAATAAGGCTAAAGGCTTCATTCCCCACATCTTAGGATAATCCAGTTAGGAACCTGATACCCACGTGACCGGACTGTGTGTCCAATGTCCAGCCTCTATGGGGGACTCCAAATCCCACATAACATGATCACAATATAAGTATAAGCATGTATGTGGTATAACACATGTGGAAACAATAGATATGGACTCAAAGGAATGAGCAGAAAACTCTGGATAGAATTATAGACACAACCTAGAACTCAGAATTTGTCCAACTCTTTGAATTTCCATAAAATTTTTTGCAGAGTTTCCCCTAAAACTGGATGATCCGCAAAACATAACCAGCACTATACTACACACGGGAATGGATACCCGGATAAACTGATAACATAAACATCTTAAATGGATAACAAGATGAGACAACTGGATGACATATCAAATCCGCAGGTAGAATGTCTGGACAGCACCACTGTCCTGATTTTCAACCTTATTTCCAGAGTGTAGATCAAAGTTATAGACTTCATAGTCTTCATGAAAGTTTTAGATATATGTCTTAGGGTTCTGGGGATTCTTAAAGAATCTAAATATCAATTTTGTACAAGGAGTTATGATCAATATACTAACAATTGTCTAAAGATCAAAACAATTTTCCAGATTTTGAAACATTTTGTCTTGTTGATTTGGACGTCTTTCACCTTGGATTTTAGTACCAAATTAAGTATATACAAGGTTTCCTTGATACCATACAATTTTTGCACAAGAAAAACTAAGTTTAGAACTAAGAAAAGCTTCAAAAGCTAAAAGATACATGCCTTGCCAAAAGAAAGGTTTAGTCTTACATACCTTTGATGTTTCTTGCTTCTAAACCTTGTTTTCCTTGAATTCAACACCTTCTAAAGCTTTAACAAGCTATAATACAACATTTATGTACTTTACTTAGCCATTAAGTCATTCTAAAACTCAAGATATAGACGAAATTGAAGGTAGCATAACGTTACCTTAATCGCGTAAAGCATTTTGACGCAATCTGTCTTCAATTTCGAGTTACGATTGGCGTCCTTCCTTCAAAATCTTAAAAGTGGCTTTAACCTTCATGGGAGCACTGTTTCTATCGTTTATATTCTGGAAATAACGAAAAAGAAGGCATTTTTTCCTTTTATACTCGAAACATTTCAGTTTTAGTCCTCTGTTGCGCTTATGTCCCTTTTTCTGGCCTGACTTCTGATGCTCATATCTTTTTATCCATAGGTTTTATGAACAAACCATCAAAATTTTTGGAAACTACACTCCAAGAGCTTCAATTTAGTATATGATATGTCCCCAAAAGACTTCATATAACACATGAAATTAATTGCTGAAAAAGCTTTGTTACAAGGCGATTCATTAGTCGGTTTTTCCGCAACTTAAATCCGATTTTTCCCAAACTTTGTATTCAAAATATAAACATCATATATGGTCATATTATGACTTTTAAACTCACTTAAATCATTCTTAACAGGTCATTAGAAGGATATACCTCACTTTGGACATACGGGGTGTAACATGCCTACTGCATGTCAAGTGTACAATCATACTTGTTAATGTATGCCCACTGTTTTATGTCTATTGTCTATGTCCACTGTGTATGGATTATGTGTGGCAACTGTATGTAATAGAAGGGAATTGTGTCCAATGTGTATGTTCACTGTATGGAGAGCGTATGATAAACTGTATGGATAGTATATGATAAACAGTACACATACAATGCATAAACACTAGTGTAGGTTAATATAGCTTTGTTATACAATGCCTAAACACTTAGCATACATTATGTGCACGTTGGCTATACACTTTCATGTTTTCTTTGCTATACAGTGAACATACAATGCCTAAACACTAAATATACATTATATTTACATTGGACATACATTTTAGTGTATTTTAATGTAGCTTTGCTATGTAATACACATAAACACACACTGTGCACACACTGCACATACAGTGCACATACAGAAATACATAAACAGTACACATACAATGCATAAACATTACTTTAGGTTAATATAGCTTTGCTATACAGTGCACATACAAAAAAAGAAAGTTTGTGTCCACTATGTATGTTCACTGTATGGATAAGTTCACTGTATAGACAGTGTGTACACTGTCATCTCGGCATTTTATTTACACTTTGTCTCATGTGTATATTTTTGTTAACAGGTTGCATCTTACTACTTGCATATGCTGTAGTAGATTCTGAAAATAATGATGTGTGGGAGTGGTTGTTTCAGCGTTTGAGAGAAGCTTATGGTGAAAGGGCAGACATGTGCATCGTATCAGACCACCACGAGAGCATTTTGAAAGGCTAGCTCAATTGTGTATCCTGATAATCCACACTATGCCTGCATTTGGCATTTGTGGAACAATATAAAGAAAAAAATTTAAGAGGAGTAATGAGAAGCTTTATGAGGCATTCTTTACCATAGCCAAAGCATACACAATGAGATATTTTAATGCTAAAATGAAGAACGTGGTACAACTAGATCCACGGGTGAAAGAGTACTTGTCCTGTATTGGCTACCATAAGTGGGCAAGAGTTTATGCAACAGCCAATAGGTCTTGGACAATGACATCGAACATAGCAGAATCAATAAATGGAGTGAACAAGGAAGGGAGGGATCTGCCTATATTGGCTTTCTCTGAATACATGAGAGATTTGGTGGAAACCTGGAACAACAATAATAGAGAAAGGGCAAATGGAACATTCACAAAACTTGGTAAAAAGTATAACAAGATGCTCAATAACAGGCGAACTCAAGCAGTCCGAATGAAGGTAAAAGCATTGTGTATGTAAGCTGAAATAGTATGTCTTTAGTTGAATTATTATGTGTTTAGTTGTGGAAAGGTATGTAGTTCAGTTGTGTATGTCTTCTGTATAGAAAGTGTATGTGCAGAAAGTTTCCGAGTTTTATTTCTATTTTCTATGTTGTATGTTAAGTGTATGTGCAACAAAAACTGTATGCTAAGTATATGAAGGCAGTGTGTCACTCTTTGAAATTCTTTTAGGTTGGAAAGTTAATCACATTAGGAAACCATGTATCTGTATGCATTAGGTATTGTGTGCATTCCTTTTCTTAACTTAAACCTGGTGTATGTGTATTGTCTCAACAGGTGAAGTCTAGCGGGAATTCATATAGTGTGACTGATCCAAGGGATAAAGTACAAACAAAGAACCTGGTTGACTTGAAAATGCGTACATGTTGTTGTGGAAGATTTCAAATTGATGAAATGCCATGTCCACACGCTGTTGTTGTACTTAAAAGCAAGAACATAGAAGAAAAGTTCGGGTCCCTATATTACACAAGGAACTACTTGGTCAAGACATGAAGTTCCTGTGTATCCTATTCTTGATGCAGTCACATAGGACATCCCTGAACATATCTTAGCACAAGTTGTGCTACCACCTGTTGGAGGAAAACAACCTGGAAGGCGAAGAACAACAAGATAAAAGTCTTCTTGGGAAAGGAACACAAAGAGATCAAAGATTACATGTGGAGCTTGTGGGCAAGAGGGGCACAACAGAAAAACTTGTAGGAATCCAAGGACATATTGGTATTTGTGTTAGTTACAGTTGTTACCATTCTATTTTACATAGTATTTTGGCTAGTATTTCAGATTTTGGATTAGCTAACAATTGAAAAACAATGTTGAATAATTGCAGAAAAATTGTTAACATTCAGTGTTGACAATCCATGGAAACTACTATTTTAGCTATTTTTTTGAATTGTGAAAAGGCACGTGTGTTTGCTAAGAGAACAATTGTTGTGTCAACTCTGTATAGCTGTTGTATTGAGAGTGTATATACACTCTGTATGGCTGCTGTATTGGGAGTGTATATACACTCTGTATGGCCGTTGTATTGGAAGTGTATATACACTATATATTATGTCTGTACAGTGTGTGGATGCCCTTGGTACAGCTTACGTTAATTTTGTACCAAAAATTTGATAAGTTTTCTAATATAGTTAGGTAAATTCGACATATTTGAAACAGGTAACAATGAAACACTGGGACTAGTAATTTGTACCGTGAAATCCTTGGCGAATAAAGCATTGTTAGAGAAGTAGACAACACAAAGCAACAGTCATGAAGAGGTTGTAAAAACATAATTACACTATATATAATGTCTGTACAGTGTATGGAATGGCTACAACTACACTTTATGGATAGTCCATACAGTGTATATACACTAAGTTGTATCGTCACGGGTGTTAATGAGCGTGTTAAACCCATGCACTGTATTTTTCTACAACTGCGATTCTCTATAGATAGAGAACCCATACCTTTACACTGAATTGCATATACGTAGAACATACACTGTCTATTCGAAAAAGTAGAAATACACATAACACTAAATATAGAAATTATATATTGTCGATAGGTAAGGAAAATGAAGATCCAGACATTATATACATACATCCAGATAGTTCAAGTGTTCCAAAAATACTAATCATCTGATAGCTAACAAACTGTTCTAAAAAACAAAATACAATTGTGTTAACTGTTCAAGTACTACCTAAAACACATATCCCATGAAACTACTAAGTCAGGGTACAACCCGAAACTTTCTGCACTTTGGACCTCTCTTTGATATTCAATACAGCAATGACCCAGTGAAATTCATCCTTCACATTTATAGGAAACATAACGTAGTCAACACGCCACTACGAGATGTTTGCAAGAACTTAAACCCAAGAATGTATTCAGCCACACCATCTTCTATAGAGCATACACTAGTGTCATTGCCCCTGTTTCAATATAGGTCATACACTGTTCAGACACTAGAAATACAAGCTGCATACAAAAATTACACATACACTGAAAAATAAAAAAAGACTAACCTGCACGGGAGTGCCCTGTGGCGATGGAGTCAATCCCAAATCGAAATTGGGAAAATAAAATTGAACAGGTACATACTGACGATCGGGAATATCCTCAACAGAGGAACCGTAAAGATCCTTCACACCAAGAGTCTCTACAGCCTATGCAAACAAATGCACTTAAATTTCAGTACTTCATGGTATCCTTTTTGTTAGAAAACACAACACACACACACACAACACATACAAGCTGCATACACACTATGGTTTATGTGCACACACTGCACATATAAAAAGAACACACTGCACACACGCACATACAAAAATAATACACTGCACACACCGCACATACAAAAAGAATACACTGCACACACTCGCATACAATGTACATACAAAATACACACATTGCACATACAAAAGAACATGGAATACACTGAAATAAAAAATAAGAAATACACTATACATACAAGCTGCATACAAAAAAGGGGGAAGTAACCTTATCAGGAGTGCCATGTGGAGATGGAGTCGAGCCCAAATTTAAATTGGAAACATCATATTCGGTAGGGGCACAAGTTTCAGATATAGGCACATCCTGACTATCCTGCGCACCAACAGATTCAGCAGGACCTTGATGATCTTGCACTCCAACAGCCTCTACCGCCTGTTCAAATGGGACACATAACAAATATAATTATAGATAAAAAAGATAGATAGGAAAGGAATAAAAAAGTTTATATGTACACTTACCAGGCTGTGAATAGGAGACGGTGGCATATCGAATTGATGATCAGTGTCACAGTGAACATCAGTGCAAGCCGGAGAATGTATAACAGTAGAAACAGTTAGAATATCCTAGGCAAGGTACGAAAAAAATTAGTAAAACACATCAAAAGGCATACAGGAAGAATAAAATGAATAGTACCTTTGACGCATTCGAAAAAGTAATCTGCTCAATAGCTGTATTCACTGTTTCAATAACAAATGCCCTAAGATCCATAAACTGACAATGAACCTACATGCATGAAAAAGTGGCATAAAATAACTATATAAAGCAAACATTAAGTACAAAAACTGAATTAATGACAAATACATTGAAACGACCTCGGTCAGTTGTTTCAAAAATTAGGACTCCGATTGGCATGCCGATAATTTTAAAATATCCGTAAGGTCCACTAGGACCTGTCTGTAAAATTTGAGTTAAATCAGACCTCGTTTGGTACGTATCGCAAGAAGGTTTCAGTTTTTATTGTCGATAAATATTAAAAAGAGGTTTTCGAGCTCGATTTTGGCGAATGAACTCCGATTCGAAATCTGAAAGCGCCGTTAGGTTCGTATGATTATTTGTGACTTTGGTAAACTTTCGAAAGTGAATTTTGAGGTTGTTCAGCTAGTTTCCGCTAAAATGCCGAAAGTTAAATAATTTGACTTTTTTCTATTTAACTTGCATATCGAGTTTCGGGAGTCCGATTTGAGATCCGTCTTAGCATGTGTGTTCCATATATTTTGTATAACTTGTATGCAAAAGTTGGAATTATTTCGAGTATCATAGGGTACCATTTTAATTTTGAAAAGAAAAAAAAAAGAGAAAATAAAATAAAAGAAAGTAAAAGAAAAGAAAGTAAAAAGGAAAAGGAAAGGAAATGCAGTGGCGGTGGCAGGGGATATAAGCTTATCCCCTAACCCTTTGCTTAATTTCAAAACAAAAGCAGAGAACTTAGAAATGAAACAGAAAATGAGAAAAGAGCCGGAGAAAGATAGGATTTCACCCCGAAACGTTCATGTAATGATATTAATGCGTTACTTGAGTTTATTACGTGTGTTTGAATATATTTTAAAGGTAAAACTTAGAATATTAGACATCGTTTTAATAATTTTAATTATAGTTTAAAGGGTTAATTGGACCCCGATAGTGAAATTGATTATATATTGTACTCAGTGAGTTATGGGCAACATATAAATGTAATTTATTTAGAGTTTGGTTATGTGACCTTAAACCCTGTACATAGGTCTCGCCTGCGTATTGCGTATGCGAATAGGGTATCAGGTTCCTAACCGAATTGACCTAAGATGTGAGGAATGAAGCCTTTAGCCTAATTTGATATATTTTTCTGCTTATTGAATAGAGTGGGATCGTTTGGCAATGAAACCAAAGGATAAAGCGGTTGTTGATTAGCAATGCTAACTTTTGGAAGAGGTAAGTGTTTATATCCATTTCTTTGGAGGCACCTGGCCTCATGGATTTTCTACCATGTGTTCCTTACGTGTGTAGCTGCCGATAGGCATACTCATTACGCCTTAGCTTTGGATTTACAATGTATATTATATGTTATGTCCTGTTGCTGGTATTGCATTGAGGATCTGAGCATTGTACTCTTGCTGTGAGTTGGCATCTACTTCCGGGCTGTCGATGAGAGTTCCGCGCCGGTGAAGGGTTTTTATTGCATCATATTGCATTCATATGCATGACATTGCATATCATTTATTGAATGCACGAGTATTCCGCCTCTGGTTTATATTATATAAGAGCAGGAGGATTCTGCTCCATTGCATCATATCGAGGGTAGGAGGATTCGCCCTAGGAGCAGGAGGATTTCGCTCCATTGCATCATATCGAGGGTAGGAGGATTCCGCCCTAGGAGCAGGAGGATTCCGCTCCATTGCATTATACTGAGGGCAGGAGGATTCCGCCCTAGGAGCAGGAGGATTCCGCTCCATTGCATCATACTGAGGGCAGGAGGATTCCGCCCTAGGAGCAGGAGGATTCCACTCCATTTATTTGGCACATGTGACCCTTTGCATCATATTTCATTTCATCTCATTCCATTTCATTTCATACCATTGTATAGACTTTCTGTACATGACTACTGTTCTGCTTATACGTGCATTGCTTATTTTTTGATATGTTCCTGGCTCGTATTCCTGCTTGAGTTTATGGTTTCATACGTGTTTCCGGTTATTATCTGGCTCTGCCTTTTTATAATTTAAATAAGAGGAATTTGGTTTATATGTTTCTTCTCCCTGGCTAGCTATCCTATTCTTTGAGGTGGCTAGTCTGCCCCACTTATTAAATCCTTTTGACTCACCCTTGTTTGTTGTTTGTTTCTTGTCTATCTATTTCGTTTCGTTAGGTTCGCTCCAGGATTGAGTTCGCCACGTTGTGAAGAAGAGAAGACGAATTCAGCTGTCAGGGTGAGCCAGCTTTTATTCCGGATGGCCACCAGTTTATTGTTTATTATTTCAGTTGCATTTTGCTCCCTTCATGAGGTATCTGTCTTCTTTTGTACTCTTAGATGTCTAGTCTGGATGGCCCTAAATCTTGTATGTTGGATAGTCAGCTGCAATTTCTTTTGTACAGCTTAGAGGTATCAGTATGTCTGTGCTTCTTTTTCTAAGTCTTGTTCTTATTTATGAATTTAAATATATTTGTTTTCCTTATTTAATTGGTAAGGGTTCGCCCGATGGGTCTAGGGGAGGATGTCGGGTGCCTGCACGGTCTAACCGGATTTTGGGTCGTGTCAGTTGGTATCAGAGCCTGGCTTAGAGTCTATCCAGACTAAGACAGTGTCTAGTAGAGTCTTGTTGATGGGTACGTAGATGTCCGTACTTATCTACGAGAGCCTATGATGGCATTTAGGAAGTTTTACTTCCTTCTTTTCTGATCATGCGTCGGTCTAGGATGCAAAAGTATTTTTTCTAATTCCTTCGTGGTAATTGTGAACCCTCGTGCGACAAATTAGCAAACGGTATGAGTTCAAGACGAAGCAGTCTAGCCTAGGGCTAGCACTGACGAAGCCCCAAGAGTTTTGATCGTGCTCACGATCTAGTTACGGAGGTCCCAGCTGTATGAGCTTGCGATGGGCAAGGGAGCAGGGCCTTGTGATTCTCCTAGCTCTATATACTGTTTTTACGAGAATCTTTGTGACGCAGATATCGCAAGAACCTATTATTCGCTAGGTAGCTTATCAGGTTGCCGCAGATGAAGATGTTGATCTCGGTCAGTTGTTTCGTACATACATATGACTTAAAACATGCAAGATCACTGGATATCAAAGCAACATAACTCTTCAATTTTTGTATCTCATGGCCATAGTCAACCACAGAACCAGCATGCACCACTGTTAATAGTGGTTGCTGATTGGCTACAGATTCTGGTGGTGTGCCATCAGTAGACAAGCGAGCACAATCTACATCAGGTGGGCTAAAATTAAGGACACGCGGATCCTCCAAAAGCTCGGGCGGAACAACATCAGAAAGCTCAACAGCGGTCGGACAATAATTACTAAACTGAACCTACAAACATAGAATAAAGCAAAACTAACTTAACAAAATAACAACACCAAGCAGATTTGGCATACATGAGCAATAAAAGGGACATACGAAACAAGGACGTACCAGATTGCCAACAGATTTGAACATGCCGTTCGCCAACTTCTTATAACTAGGTTGACTATCAACTACTTTCCATTTCAAAATCCGAGGAAATAAATTACGAATAGGAACAGCAAGAGAAGGATCGACTTTGGAGCAACACTCATAAAACCAAATATGAAAGGCAAGAGACAAGCCGGTAATTTGGTAGTATCCAACAGAACCTTTCAACCGCTTGTTAACACGTGAGAACAATGAATCGAATGAATGTTTTCCCCACGGGAAATGCTCAAATGCACCAGATTCAACTAACTCTATATCTTTCCTATCAACAAAATATTTCTTGGATGCACCAACTGCATATATGAAATTGTATATCACATACAATACCGAAAGCTTAACTGCATCATTGTCATCAATCCACCGTTTCTGATTAATACAGTCATCCAGGCAGCTAAGCGAAACTTTTTCTATATTAGGGAAGTAACTCCGCATAATACGATTTGGCACACGAGAATCAAACACACAAGTCTCGTCCCCATAACACTTCAAACCAGAAATAGCACCAAATTCCTTTAACCCGAACTCCAACTTCACACTATTAACAAAAACATCAAATGTATCAGGCTTATCGGTGTGAATTTGCCTAGCCATCAAATGACGAATCAACTGATGTTGAGCATATGTTTCAGGCAAATCCAAAAAATGGCCAAAGCATGTCTTCCTAAACATGTTCAACTATGCTTCAGACAAGTACTTCTGCAAATACAGTGGAAAGTCTGTCTGTACGGGGCCTGTAAAATGGACAGTCTTTGTATAAACTGTATCATCAGGGACATAAAAAATGGGGACCTAGAAAATACAAGAACAAAGCATATGAATGACTACATACACAACAGAAATAGTGGACATACAAAATGCACTAAACATACAATGAAATAATACATGGTATATACAAGAATTAGCCAGTGACATACACTAACATTCGGTTCATACACTTAAAATGCTATTGTAACTTAGTAAAAGTATAACTAAAGGCATAGACATAGGAAAAGTATAATTACATACACAACATATACACTGGACATACGAACGATAGGAGCCATAAGAAGCAACAAAAGTCAGTGTGCAACTGGAGAAGGTAACTGCGTAGACGAGTGAGAAATTCAACTTGATTTAACTAAATAAGCTCGTTTCTTAGTCATTTTTTCCTATGTTGTTTTCCCAAATCATCTGACAGCAGAAACAATGAATCCAGTTTTTATTTTCTTCTGACTTTTATTTTTCAACTTATAATTTTAGGATCTTAACTAGGAGTAAACTACTAAACTTAAATTATAGTATCAGTCAACAAAATAAGCAAAAGTAAAACACCGACAAACATACTAATTGAAGCAGAGGTCAATAATTTTATACACAAATTAATCACTGGACATACGAATGATTGGAAAGTATCAAACTTTAAAAATTAAATTCAATACACAAGAACAATGAATTTGAAACACAATAACTAGTGTATACAGTGAACATACAATGCAACTACAGGGCATATACAAGAACAAGACAATGAACATACATTAAGATTTTGTCATAAAATTCAAAAAGCCACATAATATACACTGAACAAACAGCAATTACACAGTATACAACTCAAACTCAGAATCAAATACACAGCAAAACTAAAAAATATAAAAAATTACAAAAAATACCTCAGAAGCCTCATCTACAACACCAAATCGCAATTTTTTCCGGGTATCCCCAACAGCGACTTCTTCGATAAAGTCAGAATCAATTTTATTTTTCCCTTTAGACATCATTTCACCAACCCTAGACTTCCTTTTGGAAGATATAGGAATATCAACGCATTTCCTTCACATACCTTATTTTTTGAAGGAGTAATCGCCACCTTAAACTGCCGCATTTCAGCTCGAATTTGACGCGGAGAAGGGGTACAAGCCGGTTTACCCATTCTGCCTAAAATTAGGGTTTTTTAAGAAAAAATAAAGGGCAAAAACAAGTGAAAAAAGTGAAAATCAATTGAATTACGAAACAAAATAGTGAACAAAAGCAGTACTTACATAAAAATTGGACACATGCACTGGAAAATTGAGGCGAAAATCACCAAAAATCGCACTGAGAGTCGCAAGGAGATTGCCTGAAAAGGGAGAGGTGTAACTGTAATGAGTATGTTGAATGGCAGCTATGTTTGTTTAATGGGTTACTTTATGTTAAATGGCAGCTATGTTTGTTTAATGGGTTACTTTGTATTTTTTTGACTTTTTGGCGGGAGTTTTTTTTCAATAGTATTTTTAAGAGTTTTTTATATGATTTGTAGCATAGGTAAAAATATTGCTATAGTTGGTAAAAAGGCAAAATAATGTTATGTTTTTTAAAAAAGATGCCTAAATCAACACGCAGCGTAATTTACTCTAAAAAAACTAAGGGAATCTGGCTTTTGTGGGGATTCGAACTCCCGTGCTCACTAAAAATTTGCTGCTTGAACCATCTCGGCACGGGATCAACCATGTTTAAGTGGGTTCAATATAAACAATATTAATGTTCTTCCAGAATTAAACCTATACAAAATACTAAAATTTTCCGACCAAGTGGGTTTACTTGAACCCGCTTGATCTCATGTGGGTCCGCCCCTGGTGGAATGCTATTAACAAGTGTTATAATTCATGCATTCTTTCATGATTCTATTTATTCTTCTCTATATATACTTGTAATTATCTGCATGACTGCGTTAGTTGCTTGATCTAGAGTTTCTCGGAAGAGAATATAGTGTTAGGTTAGGGCTGAATACAATACTTCTCTTTAATTGATTAGAAGATAATTAGAGAGACGTTAGGGGTAGTTAGGAATAACGAATCTGATTGTGGCATATAATAGCTATCTAAACGTCTAGACTTAGTTCAGAATAATAAATCTAGGTGAAAAATATAATTGCTTGGAAGAGAGTTGTGGTAGTTCTAGCATTTACCGCTAATAGAGGAGAAGACGACGTGATTTTAGGAACTTATCTTCATTTCACCCCGCTAATTAGGGAAATCATAACCTTAGGCTCTCTCATATCGACTGTCACCATCTATTTATTCATTAGTTTACATTTTACATTTACTTTTAGTTACTTAATAATTCTTAATAAATTCTAGTTCGTCTTTTGAAGTTGATTGGATCTAGAGACTTGGCTAGTAAGTTAGTACTTTGTAGGCGTGTGCATCTTGTGGGATTCAACTCCGGACTTAAACCGGATATATTTATGGCGACCGCTTAGTTCCTTTTATTGGGCATAGTTGGGCATTAACTCAAATAATCCAAATTCAATTTAACATAATCCGCACATTTCATATATCAACACACGAATATCAATCTTGTCTATTTAAAGATATCACTTTATTTCTCATGATCTCAAAATAAAAACTTTCAAATATATATTGAATTGATTCTTTCCAAATAACATATTCATATACATATTTTTAAATTAGTCAGTAGTCTATAAATGTTGTATTTCATCAATGAGAGTACAAGATGGGGGCTAGGCCTAACGTCAATTACAACACAAGATTGAGTAAACTCAATCTTTAAAAGTTGCAGGAATAGAGAATATTGTAGCATCCTATTCTATAAGCTAAGCTATTAACTCACAAAAAAATGGCTTTGTCATACTTGGTTCTTATTGCGGGAAGTTGGTATTTGTCCAAGTGAAAGTGACCTCTAGCACCTAAATGTAGCTGTTGCAGACTAAAATAGAGGTTCCCATGTTTACTATTAGAGCCCAATTTTGCTAAAAAAATATGCTACCTAATTTGCTTCTCTAAAGCAATGGTAGATGTTGATATTTAGTTGATCTAGTTTTAGGAAAATTGCTTCTATGCTCCTCTTCATTTTGTAGTTATTATTCTTGTTTCGGTTGTTGACCATATTGTTAATCACAAGAGAATCAACTTCAAGCTCTATATTGTTGATGTTGTTATTTATGCCCCAATTGATTCCCACTTGGACTGTCATGGCCTCTGCCTCATTGTTGCTATTGCATCAATTACTTAGGCATTGATGTTTGGCATTTTATGCCTATATTTTCTTTATGTTTCCTCACATTTGAGTACTTTATTCGCGCGTTTTCTAGTTAATGAATGTGATTTTGCACTAATTTTATGTCGTATGATTGTAGGTTGTTATGAAGTGCAATTGGAGCTTTAAAGAGCATGATCGCGCAAGAAAATATTGGATTTTGATTGAGGATTGGATCGAGCACACGAAGGCATGACACGACGCGAGCTGCGGAGCAAGGCAAGTCAAAATATGCCTGGCGCTTTGAGTGGCGGGGGGCGCTCCTAAAAGCACCCAGCCTTCTGGCGCTTTGAGTGGCACGGGGTGCCCCAAAAGCGCCCAAGATTTGACGGGTTCTGCTTGGGTCAGCGCGTTCGAGGGCGCGGAGCGCCAGCTACAGCGCCCCTGGAACGTTTTTGGACTTCCTATTTCGTCTAGGCTTAGGTGTAACTTATTACTAGGCCTTTGTAAACCCTATAAATACTCTTTTACTTCATTTTTGAAGGGAGTTCAGACTTTGGAGCAATTGGAGAGCTCATAACATCTTGAACAAGGGTTTTTCTTCCTTCCATTAATCTATTACATCATTATTTCATCAAATCCTTGTGCTGTTATTATGAGTATGCGTGGCTAAATTCTACGTTCTAGGGTTAGAGTATTTCATGAAAGTTGATGTTTGAACATTGAATTCCATATATTGAATCCCATAACGGATTGCTTATTCTTTCTTGATTTCACTTGTGTAATTGTCAGGGCCCGATTATTATGCATTATCTATGATTTTTAGATTGAACTTGAAAGAGGGAATTTATGAACGTAATAAGAAAGAGTAGGGCTAGATTGTGAACCCGGGCATCGGGGAACCAATTTGTGAGTAGGATAGACATATACTTGCTCGCCTAGCTTAACTAATTACAGAAATCGTTAATGCGTGCACGTGATTCAACCCATAGACATATAGGGATTGGAGTAGCCTGCATAGACCGTGAAGAATCGAAAGGTTTTCACGGGTACATTTAATCTGTTAGTTAGTAATCCGGGATTTAGGAAGTGGAATCAATTGGAAAACTCAACTGGATTGTACGTAACTCTGACCCTGGATCCGTCTCATTAATATTGTTTACAACCAACTTTTGCTCCATTGTTTGAATTCACTTCTACCATTTTAATTACTGTTCTTTAGTTAATAAGCTCATCACTATTGGAAAAAGATCCCTGGAGAGTTACTTAGAAATTGTTTGTTAGGAGTCCAGTCTGAATAGTCCTCGTGGGAACGATACCCTACTTATCACTTTTTTACTTGTCGACCACGTATACTTGCGTGTGTGTTGGGAGCAACAATCATTTCTAAGAAAGGAAGCTTAAAATATCTAGGCACAATCCTCCAAGGAAATGGTGAAATTGATGATGATGTCACCGTATAGGAGTAGGTTGGATGAAGTGGAGGCTCGCTTCCGGTGTATTATGCGATAAAAGAGTGCCACTTAGGCTTAAAGACAAATTCTATAGAGTGGTCGCTAGACCAGCTATGTTACATGGGGCAGAGTGTTGGCCAGTCAAAAAAATCTCACATTCAGAAGATAAATGTAGTAGAAATGAGAATGCTTAGATGGATATGTGAGCACACTAGGATAGGTAAGATTAGGAATGAAGTCGTTCGTGACAAGGTCGGTGTGGCTCCAGTGGCTGAGAAGATGTGAGAAGTAAGGTTGCGGTAGTTCGATCACGTGAGAATGAGGAGTGTAGATGCTCCGGTAATGAGGTGTGAGAGGTTGTCATTTTTGGGTCTAAAGAGAGGTAGAGGTAGACCGAAGAAGAACTGGGCCGAGGTGATTAGACAGGACATGGCCCAGATCCAGATCATTGAGGACACGATCATAGATAGGGAAACGTGGAGGTCGAGGATTAGGGTAGAAGGTTAGGTAGTAGTCGAGTGCTTTTTCCCTTAGTAGATGTAGTATTATGCATATATAGACGATTTCCATTTTAGTCTTCGTCTTTATATCTTCTGTTATTATTTGTTTATTTTGGATATGCTTTAGTTTTAACATTCTCTTCAGCATGATAATACTGACCTGATTTTCAAAACTATTTTCTAAAACTGTTTTCTAAATATGTCTTTCCTAGCCGAGGGTCTATCGGAAGCAGCCTCTCCACCTTGGTGGGTGTATGGTCTGCATATATCTTACCCTCCATGGGTATGTTGTTGTTTTTATTTTTTAAGGTTCCCTGCTCCATATCAATGTTAAGTTTCTCCAACCCATGGGACAACTTACTCCATGTCGCTCGACTGTATGTACAAACAGGTTTTAATTTCTCAACAAGATCACAAAGTTGAATCCATGGCATATTCAAATTATATTTAAGGAAGGCAATAGGCATAGCACTATTGATGATCCAACCAATTTCCTGTTTCATTTTTAATAATTGAAAAATCTTTTTGTCACCATATTTACACACACACATGTATTTCCAAATTATCCAACAGATTACCAGTGGATTAATATGCATGATAGACTTATAAACAAGGTTCTTGATCTTCAACTCCCACCATGTATTGAGAAAATATCTAATAGACCATTTTTGAATTATAATCCTCATAGATACATCGAAGGAGTTCCCGATGTGTCGGGAAACATCTCCATCTATAAATATGTGTTGGATAGATTCACACAGACTTAACACAACGTGAACATCTAAAAACTACTTGAATTTTCAAAACGAGTAATCACTTCAACAAATGATAGTTTTCCAGACATAGTCTCCAATTAAGAAATGATATTTTAAAAGGGATGTTTGTATGCCAAACCTTTTCGAGCACTTCATGTTTTGGTCTTTTCTGTATGATATCTACCAAGACATATTTATTGATGAAATTCCCATCCTCAGTGAAATTCCAGATTTTGTAGTCATGGGCATTTCATTACCTATCTCTATCCCATTAATATACTGCACCAACTCCTCTGGAATCCATTTCTTTAACTTTTGAGTAATATATTTCTCATCTTGAATAAATTCTTTGACATGTAGCTTTGCTTTTCTGCCAGTACCAGGGACGATAGAAGCAAGTGATCATATTTCTGTCCAGTTATCCCATGAAACTGTTGTTCCCTTCCTTGATTTTCCGAATCATATTTTGTTTGGCTATATCTCTTATAAGAAGCATTTGTTTCCAAGCTTGAGAATTACCTATCAACCACATTTCGATTCTAGAATGATACCTAGTACAATATTTTGCCTTTATAAAGTTAGACCATAAAGAAGGTTAACATCTAAAGCTCCACCATCTCTTTTATAGAATTGTATTACAAATTTCTTCCATACTTATAACTCCAATGTCTCCTTCTTCCGTAGGAATACACATCTTTTTCCCAAGAATTCCAGTGATAATTTGTTTTGTCTCTTGAGGATCCCCAGAAAACATTAGCAAAGTGTTTTTGTAGTAGCACGAGTGTTACCCTAGGGGGCGCATAGTAATGAGGGTATACGTAGGAAGGGATTGAAGGACATGTTTGATGAGGACAATTCTTCCACCATGTGATAGCATTCTCCCTTGGCAAACATTTAACCTTTTCACGACCTTGGCTACCATGTTATCAAAGTATGTTAGTTTCTTCCTACGGGTGTAGGTGGGCATCCCAAATATATAAATGAAAAATATGTTTTCATAAAACCCATGCACTCTTTGATCCTATTTATTCTGCTAGCTAAGGTCTTAGGAGCTGTGAGAGAGGGTCTTTTGTTCATATTTATCTTCTAGCCAGAGCTTCTTTCATACATTCTTAGCTGTTTCATAATGAGTTTGACTGATTTACTTCTTCCACTACTGAAGATGATAATATATCATCGGCATATGCAAGGTGATTGACCTGAGGAACCCTGCAACACACTATAAAAGGAGTAAAGTTAGAGATAGTATACAAGTTATTAAGAGAACTAGATAAGACTTCAGCTCTTATAATGAAAAGATAGGGAGATAGAGGGTCCCTCTGTTTAAGCCCTTGTGAAGATCTTAGCCATTAATTAGTATGGAGGACCAAATATTAGAAATGAGACTCAATACCCTATCTATCTAGAACTTTGAAAAGCTAAATTTCTTGAGAATTGAGGTAATGAAAGACCACAACATTCTATCATATGCTTTTGTTCCATATCTAATTTGATCACAATATCTCCTCTCTTATTATGCTTATTTATTCCTTGAATTATCTCTTATGCTAGTATCACATTCTCTGTAGTAAGTCTTCCATTCACGAAACCACTTTAATTTCCTGAAATAATCTGTCATGATAGGGTTGAGTCTAATAGACAAGATTTTAGAAATGATCTTATATATGGGTAAAATTGGAAAGGCTCATTGGTCTGAAGTCTGAAAATATTAAAGGGTAATCAATCTAATTTCGATATTAAGATCAACCAAGTATATGTGTAGAATCTTATTAAGCTCATTCCCTTGAAAAAGTACTGAACAAAAGCAACAATATCCATCTTTATAATTTTCCAACATTTCTGAAAGAAAACCCCATTGAAACCATTCGGACCACCAGTGCTGTTAGTGCTTAGATTAAACACCGCATCTTTGATTTCCTCCTGATCAGGCCTAACGGTTAATGCTTTGTTGTCCTTTTTCTGATATATGGAGGAATACACTCTAATATGTTGTTTATATTTGGATTCTTCAAATCAAAGAGATGACTAAAATGCTTGACTGCTGCTTTGACAATCTTGTCTTCTGCCTTAATCTTTTTTTTAAATAAAATTCTCATTTGTCGGCTAGGTTGTATTATATCATGAAGATACAAAACAAGAGGGGAGCTATCCCTGACCTCAAACAAAAATTGTACAGTCTACAAAGGACTAACACAAGAATGTGATTACAAAAATTTAGCTTACAAAAATATTTACCTTGTCATATTTCATTCTTATACTAGGGTGTTGCCACATATCCAATTGATAAAAGTCCCCCAGCAAGTCTAGGAAGTTTTTGACATTGGTACACCATTTTTTATTCTTGAGTTCTGGCAGCTAGCTTAACCATTGCATCTGCTACCTGATTCGCCTCTCTATAATAATATTATATTTTAAAATTTGGTCGAGCAATGATGTGTGTTGTTTATTCTATTATTGCCTTCAGTTTGCAATTCTCTATTGTTTCACCCATCAGCATATTTGAAACTACAAAAGAGTCAAGTTCCAAGTCCACATCACTGTAGCCATGTCTTCTGTCTTAGTCCATTTACCACAAAAATATAAGAGCCATCCTTCACCGCATGCAATGGCATGGAAATTTCTCTGCTCGTTGCAATTGTCCTCGCCTTTACTTTCTTTAGTAAAGAGTTATTTTGCTGCTTATTTTAGTACTACTATATAAACGTGGTAGGAGAGCTGCCTCCGGTTTCTGACCCGGTTGAAAATTTGACCCGTAGCCACTATTTTTGAATTTAACTAAGATATAGCCTGTAAATATTTGAGTCATAGCCACTTTATTAGATCCTAATTAACGAATAGCATATCTTTGCAACATACTACTTGAGAATATCCATGTTAAAAATGCAGATTCTTTTTAAAATTAGCCAGGATTAGTAGCAGATGTTTAGCAAGAAAAATATAGATTATTTGCTTGACCCTAACCTAAAAACAAGAAAATGTCTAATGGGCAAAATTTTGATAAATTTTAAAAATTTTTTTTTGTTAAATGGACTAAAAAAATTGCCACATAAAATCGACAATCAACACCAACGTACCCAGTATTATCCCACAAGTGAGGTCTGGGGAGGGTGAAATGCAAACCTCATGCTTGACTAAAGAAAATATTTTTGAAAATAGATTTGAAAAAATAAGATGAAAATACCATGATAAAGGAAAAGAGAATACTAACATAAAAGCTAAAGATAATTAAGATAATTAAAATAACATTAGCAATAAAGACGGAGAATAAATATAAAATATTATAGGAGTATATAAGAAAAAAACTAAGCTAATTTAACAGAAAACGTTTAATTATTTTCTAATCCTTTACCCTAATTTTCGACATACGCATTTCTATCTAAGGGTCAAACAAAAATAATCATCACCTAAAAAATATTTATCACCGTATATTGGGCCCGTGCTTGCACGGGCACCACGCCACCTAGTCAAAAGAATAAGGTTTTAATAGCGATGTAGTGATATCAATGATCAGAGATGGTAGGTTTTAAAACCACCATATTTAGTTATGATTATTGAAATACTTTGAGACGAGATACATGTTATTATATTTTTGTTTGATCACTCTTTTGATAGGCCATCTTGTCTTAGGATGTTTATGTTTTTTCTGGTCATCGTCGATCATTAAACAAGTCCCGCTGATGCTATAGTTTATTACTTCTTGAAAGTAATTGTGAATTTAATTTATATTTGTTGACATGCCTTTCATGAATGTGAATATTCATATATTTTGCAGCAATTATTGACATTTAGAATTGATTTCATTTTCTTTTTGTGAAGCAGTGGTTTTCATGGTCTATTTGATTAGGAAAGATGGGATCATATACCTCATATAATGCAAGTCTGCACATGATACTTTAGTTGTATCAATTGCCAATTGCATGAATTGGCTAGAATATTTTTTATTATTGTATTATTCATGCTAATTAGCCAAAGTTGGTGAGTGAAGTATCTAGCGCTTTCATGCACCGTTTACTGGATTAGGTTTTCTTTCTTTTTCTGTTTATTCTCTTTCTTCTCCCTGACTATTCATTGTCACTTCAAATTCTTATTTGGAGAATTGGCAGTCCAGATGGCTAAGCAAATTAAGGAATTCCTTCTATATGCTAGAAAAAAAAAAAAAAGACTTGTGATTTTATTGTTTGATATCAAACAGGATATGAAGTGCACTTTACAAGAGACAAGTGTGTAACAACTAAATTCGCGTCAAGAAAATAAATATCGAGACAAGAAAATATTGCAACAATATATTTTATTTATCAAAATATGAGTGTTACAATCTCTATGATTCCTCTGATTCGTCTTTTCAAACTATAACTTCAAGGGCTTTTGAGCTTGATCTTGAAGTTTGGATTTGGATTTGGATTTGGCTTTGACTTGATGAGTTCAAGAGCTTGGAGCTTTATCTTGAACTTGGTCTTGATCTTGAACTTGTACTTGGATTCAAGGGCTTGAAGCTTGATCTTGAATTTTCGTCTTGATCTCTAGAACTTTGTAGAGAAATATTTGAGTGCTTGCAGCTTTTGTAGAAATCTCTTGCTTTGATCCACGAGCTCTTTCTTGCTTCTTGTTATGGATTCTTGCTTCTGATTTCTTCTCTTCAAATGAGAGATTTGACCCCTTTATATAGATATGGGGTGGAGTAGCCACCAAGAAACCCTGACGGGCCTTGGCCCGTGGACCGGCCAATCAGATTTAAGCAGTGACTAGGCCGTATTTGATTGGCCATAACATGTCACATGTACACATGGCGTATTTTCATTGGTCTTGAGGTTTGACTTGAATTGCCACATCATTTGACATGTGGCATCATCCAATTGGCTATTTTATTTGACTTGGCGCCACGTCACTTGCCACGTGGCACATTTTGGGCCTCTAGGAAAACTTATATCCATTGGGCCTTAGGCTAATTTGGGCTAGCCTTTCAAGATTGAACTTTTATTATATTTAAATAATTAGCCCAATTATATTAGCCCATAACATTTATTTGGACCAATATGTCTTCAATTTAATAAATAGCCATATTATTTCATGCATTTAAATCCAATAAAATTTACTTGTCTACAAATGCCCCCTACTTCAAGGCTTGTCGGGGTTTAATTTGTTTGCACCCGAAGACTAGACTTGAAGTAATTTTTTTTTTTTTGGTCATATGATCATTCCCAATTAACAGCCTTGAAAGTAGTTGTTTGATAAGCAAGTTGAGCCAAAGCTAGCTATTTTCCAGTTAACAGCAAAAATAATTAAAAAAAAATAAAAAATGGCTATTGGTCAACAAGCTTTGCAAACGAAAAGTGGCTACCATCCAGTTAGAAGTCATAAAAGTGGCTATTCGTCCAAATTACCCAAAAAACGTACGACATTCACACGCCACCGTCTGTGCCCTTTTTCCTTCCTTTTTTTTCTTTTTTTTTTCTTTTCTTTTCTATATTTGTCACTCTGGTCTTCCTATTTCAATTTGGTTACAGTTTGTACTTCTTTTTAGACTCCAATAACATCTTCAAATTTGTATCAAATTAGAACTCTTTTACATCATTAGTCCTTTATAAATAGAGGTTTGGGCTCATTGTTTGACTCATTGGCTGAAGACAAGTTGAGTGTTTCTTTCACAGAGGCAAGTATTTTTTTCTTCTTTTATGCTCCTTATTGTTGTATGAGAAATATTCTATAGAAATTAACACTTTCTGGAAAATCCCTTTTTTTTTCTTCCTTTTTTTTTTCTTTTTTCCTTTTTTTTCCGCACCTATTTTCCATAACTTGCACCCCTTTTTTTTGTAACTTAATTTATTCATTCTTCCTTTTTGTTTCCAGCAAGTAAAAAGGACTTCTGCATCTTGAATTTTCTTCTTCTCTTGTCAGGTAAAACTACTTTCTCCCTTTTGTAATTTTTTTTTCTTCTTTTCTTTTTCTTTTATGTAGGTCAAAAGATGATTCTAAAGAAGTCAACCCTTACTTTAATGAGGACAACCCATTGAAGACTTATTTGAGAGCGATACTCATGGGAAAGTCAAGTTTAAGGTGATTGGGGTGGTAACGCACTCCCACTTTAACAACGACAATCCCATGGAAGATTTATTTGGAGCGATACTCGTGGGAAAGTCAAGTTTAAGGTGATTGGAGTGGCAACGCACTCCCACTTTAACGACGACAGTCCCATGGAAGACTTATTTGGAGCGATACTCGTGGGAAAGTCAAGTTTAAGGTGATTGGAGTGGCAACACACTCCCACTTTAACGACGACAATCCCATGGAAGACTTATTTGGAGCGATACTCATGGGAAAGTCAAGTTTAAGGTGATTGGGGTGGCAACGCACTCCCACTTTAACGACGACAATCCCATGGAAGAAGCCATTTGGAAGAGCAACTTGAAGACCGGCGAATATGAAAACCCCATCCCAAGACTCGATAAACTTGAAGGCTCTTTAAATTAAGTACTTCAACTTTGAAGACTTTCCATACCTGAATGACATTGACTTGACGACCGATGGACTTGAAGACTTCAACCTGTAGACTTTGTCAAACTTGGAAGAGTCGAAGACCTTAACTTGAAGACTTGACATATATTTGAAGTCATCAGCTTGAAGACTTGGAGAATTTGGAGACCCAACTTGAACACTTGGCGAAATTGAATAATCTAGCTTAAAGGCTTGGAGAATTTGGAGACTCCAGCTTGAACACTTGGCGAATTCGAAGGCTCACACTTGAAGACTTGACGAATTAAAAGACTCCAAGATAAAGACTTGGTAGCCCGAAGACTTTGGAAAATTTGAAGGCTCAATTTTGAGACTTTCAAGTTTTCCAAGAATAGTAATACTCAGAAATTGAAACACCTTGGCAGGTAATCACGTTTTCTCTCTAGGTTGCAAGCTTTAACAATTTGAACTTGATCTATAAATAACAATGTGAAACTTGACAGGGAAAAGAACGTTTCTTCTTTTTGGGCGACTGAACTTAGAATTTGAGCTCTAAGCTGCCTACGTACCTCGATGAAGAGGATCAAGTCATTACGTAGTTCATAATAAAAGAAGTGTTATATCTTTTTTTTTTTGGTCCTAACTTTTGCCTAGGCCGCCTCTTTCGGGGTTTTCAACCTAGCGGACTTTTTTTTTTTTTTTTTTTTTTTTTTTTAGGCCGTGCACAGTTTAGACTCTTGCAGGCCAGGAGTTTTATGCAGTTTATGCTCGTGCATCAAAGGAGCGTGGCGATTTGCAGTTTAAGCTCGTGCGTCTAGGAGCGTGTCAACTTGCAGTTTAGGCTCGTGCGTTGAGGAGCATGTCAACTTGCAGTTTAGGCTCGTGCGTTGAGGAGCATATCAACTTGCAGTTTAGGCTCGTGCGTTGAGGAGCATGTCAACTTGCAGTTTAGGCTCGTGCGTTGAGGAGCATATCAACTTGCAGTTTAGGCTCGTGCTTCGAGGAGCATGTCAACTTGCAGTTTAGGCTCGTGCGTTAAGAAGCGTGTCAACTTGCAGTTTAGGCTCGTGCGTTGAGGAGCATATCAACTTGCAGTTTAGGCTCGTGCGTCGAGGAGCATGTCAACTTGCAGTTTAGGCTCGTGCGTTGAGGAGCATGTCAACTTGCAGTTTAGGCTCGTGCGTTGAGGAGCATATCAACTTGCAGTTTAGGCTCGTGCGTCGAGGAGCATGTCAACTTGCAGTTTAGGCTCGTGCGTTGAGGAGCATGTCAACTTGCAGTTTAGGCTCGTGCGTTGAGGAGCATGTCAACTTCAAGGATAGTACTTCTTCAAGAATTTCCCGTTAATGGGACCGAGTCTTTTTCCTTCGGCATCAATAAGCTTATAAGCACCACTTGAATAGACTTCTTGCACAACATACGGTCCGTCCCATTTTGCAGTGAACTTGCCCCCAGATTTATGGGAAGTGATGATGGGTCTTCTTACTGCAAGGACTTAATCACCAACCTGGAAAGATCTTGGGCGAACCTTTTTATTGAAAGCACGAGATAGACGAGCTTGATAACATTCAAGGCTTTGCTGAGCTTCGAGTCTTTTCTCATCGAGAGCCTCCAACTCTTCAAGGCGTAAGCGAGCATTTTCTTCATCAGTGAGCCCTTCTTGGAGAGCAAGTCTCAAGGATGGTATTTGACGCTCCAGCGGCAACACAGCTTCAACTCCATAAACAAGCGAGTAAGGAGTTGCTTGCGTTGGTGTGCGGTGAGTTGTCCTATACGCCCATAAAGCTTCTTCCATCCTTTCATGCCAATCTCGCTTGGATTTGGAAACAACCTTATTAAGCAAATTGCACAAGGTCTTGTTGAATGCTTCGGCTAGGCCATTGGCGGCAGCATTGTACATGGAAGATTTGCGCTGCTTGAAGCCAAAGAGATCACATATTTTATTCATCAGTCTATTATCGAATGGCTTGCCATTATCCGTTATTATATAACGAGGGATACCAAAGCGGTAAATAATGTTAACTCGGATGAAGTTTGCAACTTTCTCCTTCTTTACTTCCTTGAGAGCGACAGCTTCTGCCCATTTTGAGAAGTAATCAGTTGCAGCTAATATGAACACGTGTCCTTCAGAAGACTTCGGCAATGGTCCAACGATGTCTAGTCCCCAAGCATCAAATGGCCAAGACGCGACTGTTGGGTGCAATACTTCAGGTGGTTGATGTATGAAGTTTGCATGGAGCTGAAAAGCTTTGCATCTCCGAGCATGGTCCAAGCAATCCTTCACCATTGTTGGCCAGTAGTACCCCATCCTTTTTATATGGAAGTGAAGCTTCGGCCCAGACTGGTGTGATCCACATACCCCAGAGTGTGCTTCTTCCAGAGCTTGAAGTGTTTCATCATCTCCTAAACATCGCAAAAGTACTCCCTCAAATGATCTTCTATATAGAGTGTCCTTGTAGTAAAGGAAACGGGGTGCTCTACGACGGATTTCGGCTCTCCTTCTCGTATTTTCTGGAAGGGTTCCGTGACTGAGGTAATCAATTATAGGTTTCTGCCAGTCTTCCTTCTCAGCCTCGGAAACAGCAACAAGACGCTGAAGTTCATTTTCACCGTCCACGCCTTCATCAAATGGTGGTACTACCCATCTTTGGCAGATAGTAACTTGTGTCTGTTCAGGCAAGGCAAGTGTCGACGCCAAAGCCGCCAAGGCATCGGCTTTCTTATTTTCCTTCCTCGGCACATGCTGGAGAGTTACATCCCCAAGCCATCCTATTAACTTCTGTGCATAATTGTGATAGGGTTGTAACTCTGGTTTCCTTACCTCATAGCTACCTAGAAGCTGATTGATTACCAATTTAGAGTCTCCGTATACTTGCAACTGTAACTGCTTCATGTCAACGGCCATTTCGAGACCAAGTATGAGTGCTTGATACTCGGTGACGTTATTAGAGCAACGTTGCATTAACGTGAAAGAATATGGGAAAACCTCTCCCTCAGAAGTTACAAAAACCACACCAGCCCCAGCTCCATCATGACGTGCAGCACCGTCGAAGTACATCTTCCACGATGGTTGAACTTCGACGACCATTGCATCTTCCTCAGGTAATTCATCAGTGAGCTCCCAATCATCAGGTATCGGATGGTCTGCCAAGAAGTCAGCTAACGCTTGTCCTTTCACCGCTTTTTGAGAGACGTACACAATCTCAAATTGTTGAAACTGGAGGTACCATCTCGCCAGACGATCACTAAGGACGGGTTTTGACATCACAAATTTTATAGGATTTGCTTTGGAAATGAGTCGGACGACGTGAGCTTGAAAGTAGTGCTTCAACTTTTGAATAGAGAAGACTAGCGCCAAACACAACTTTTCGATTGGCAAGTACTTCAACTCATTTGGTGTCATCATCCTACTTAAGTAGTAAAGGGAATTTTCTTTCCCTTCACTATTCTCTTGAGCCAAAAGCGCCCCAACAGACCTTTCTTGCGCTGCAATATATAATATCAGCGGCTTTCCAGGTATAGGTGCAGCTAAAACTGGAGGTCTCATCAGGTACGACTTGATGCTCTCGAATGCGTTGCTGCAAGCTTGATCCCATTCGAAAGGGACACCTTTCTTCATAAGACGGCTGAATGGTTGACATCTTCCGGCCAGATTTGAAATGAATCTCCTAAGATACGCCAACTTTCCTTGTAGGCTCTTTAGTTCATGAATATTTCTAGGCTCGGGCATCCTCAAAATCGCATCGACTTTAGCTTGATCAATTTCAATCCCTCGATGTCGAACAATGAAACCAAGGAATTTACCAGAAGTAACTCCGAATGCGCACTTTAAAGGATTCATCCGAAGTTGGTATCTTCGCAGCAATTCAAACACCGTTCTCAAGTCCTGTAGGTGATCCTTCTTGTTTCTCGATTTCACCACCAAGTCATCAACATAGCACTCGACACTTTTGTGAAGCATGTTGTCAAAGATATTTTGCATCGCTCTTTGATAGGTAGCTCCAGCATTCTTCAGGCCAAATGGCATCACCTTGTAGCAGTAAATTCCCTTAGGAGTTCGAAACGCTGTGAGTTCTTCATCCTTAGGAGACATGCGAATCTGGTTATAGCCAGATGAGCCATCCATAAAAGACATTGCCTCATATCCAGTAGTGGCGTCAATCATGAGTTCTGGGATGGGGAGTGGAAATTCATCCTTAGGACATGCATTGTTGAGATCTCTAAAATCAACACAAACTCGAATTTGGCCATTTTTCTTCCTTACAGGGACTATACTTGAAATCCAAGTAGGATACTTGACTTCCCGAATAAAACCAGCCTCAATAAGCTTGTTGACTTCATTCTCGATCAAGGGTACCAGCTCTGACCTGAAGCGGCGTTGGCTTTGCTTAACAGGACGAGCACTATTTCTAACCGCCAGATGATGAACCGCTACTTTGGGGTCTAAACCAGGCATCTCTTTGTAGCTCCAAGCAAAGACATCTCTATACTCTTTCAGCAGCTCTACATAAGCACTTTCTTCATCCTTCATCAGCAAAGCGCTTATATATGTGGGTCTTGGTTCTTCATCTGTGCCGAGGTTGATTTCTTTCAATGCGTCAACTGTCGCCTTCACTCCTTCTTCAAGCTCAGGTGGAGCATCTTTAGCATCTTCATCTTCCTGCAGATCTCCGTCATTGAAAGATATGTGGTGACACCAAGAAATATCCTCCGACTCATTCTTGACATTATTTGGATATGAAGCATTATGCTCTTCTTCTGCAACGACGTAATATGAAGATCCTACACTTTCTTCATCTTCCTCACGCTCCCTTGTGTGGACTATAGTGTGAGTCTTTGCCTTTAACACTTCTCCACATGAAACTACTAGTTTTGCTTGACGCTTCATCCTTGAAGGGATCAAACTTTGGCAACCTCTCGAAAGTTTTGGGTTGTCAGGAGAAATGGTTATTTTCGCCTTTACATCACCCTTTTGGAGCTTGTTCCTCTTCTTCAATGGTCCCAATCTATCAAAGACAGAAGTTCTTGCAGTTGGTTCTCCGAGCCGATCAAAGACAGACTTTCTTTTATTCGAAGGAACGGACTCATCCTCAGCACCGACATAATTGATGCTTGCCCTCCTTATAGAGATGCGAACTGGTGGAGGTTTTTCGAAACCCAAGCCTTCACGTGATTTCTTCATTGATCCTTCCGGCAGGAGCTTCCCTAACTTAGATGGTTCGTTGGGATCGTACCCAGCCTTTGCAAATAGTTTATAAGCATTTGGATCAAAACCCTCGTTTGTGCGCTTTGTGGGGAGTGCACTATTCTCCGGCAGATTTCGGGCCACAAACTTTCCAAGCAAATTCGAGGATAACTTTAAAGCATCAAGCCGCTTGATAGGAAGGGTTAATCCATTCAGCACGTCACTTTGCAGGTCAGATGATTGGTCTTTCTTCTCCTTCAGTTTTGGGACGTAGCAGAGCGCAGGTCCCGTCTTCTTGCCTGAAGGTGCAAAGTATTGCTTATGTGGTTTCCTTTGAATAGAGTGGCTTCTATCTTCATCCTCTACAACTTTTGCTTTCCCAGCCGCAATCTCAGCCTTCTTTATTGCAATCTTAGGATCCAATGTCTTGGCGATGTTATCAACCCTGACTTCATTCACGATATTCTTCAAGTAAAATTTAGCGTCAGCACAGTACGCTTCAGATTCAGTGAATGGCTTATCATCAGCAACGATCTTCTTCTCAATACCATCTTCGTGATACTTAAGGCATTGGTGATAAGTGGATGGGACGACTTTATTCTCATGTATCCACGGCCTTCCCAGTAAGATGTTATAGGAAGTTTTTGCATCGATTACATGCAACCATGCGCTTGAAGTCATTTCTCCAATAGTGAGGTCTATTTTTGTAGCACCTATGGCCCTTTGCCCCCCTTGGTTGAATCCATGAATCATCAAACGACTTTCAATCAAATCCTCTCTTGAAATGCCAAGTTCGTTCATTGTGTGAATAGGCAGAATGTTGATTCCGGATCCTCCGTCAATCAAGATTCTATTCACTCTTTGTTCATTCACATATCCAACCATGAACAATGGACGATTGTGAGGAACTTCCCCAAGTAGGATATCATCACTTGTGAATGTGATCTTTGCTTCACAAGTATTTGCTTCTCCGGCTGTAGATTCAGTGAGTTTTTCTGACTTCGCAGGTGAAGATGGCTTTGGACTTTCATTGTTCTCCTCTACTTTATCAGCATTACAACATGAGGCCTTCGTATCATCTTTAGGGATCTTCATGCGGAACCAACTTGGTAGAAACTCCTCTAAGGTTACTGGCTGACGCGACTTTTGGTGATGGTAAACCTCCACCTTTGCCTCTCGCGGACGTCCGATCGCCTTTTGCTTCCTCGGCTTCCTTACCATCTTCTTCCTTGTTGGTTTCTCAGCTGGTTCATCTCGTGGGCTTGCCTTACGACGCCTCCGTCGAGTCACCAATATCCAACCATCATCATCTTCCTCGAGCGATGCTTTTTTCATACTTTGTTCACACAGCTTTGGGGGAGAAAATGATCCTTTTGCTGGAACGGGTTCGAAGTCGCCAAACTTAATCATGATATCTTGCCCTTCGAATCCTTCAGTGAAGTTGCAGATCGCAATGGGATCTTGTGAGCCAAAGATGATGGAAACTTGGTTTGCATTTTCCTTTTCATCTTCGAGTATGATCTCCCCTTTGTCGGCCAACTCTATGACTTTGTCCTTAAAGACAAAACATTTTTCAAGAGAGTGACCTAAAAGCCGATGGTACTTGCAGTAGTTTGGATCATTCGTTCTTCCAGCTTCATTAGGACGCTTCATCTCTGGTAGCTCAATGAGCTTTAGTTCCAGAAGTTCATCGAAGATTGCAGGAACATCAGAATCAAGGAATGGGTATTCCCTATCTTGCATCTCTCTCAAAGTTGATTTCCGACCTGTCTTATCCTTGAAAGAAGTCGTCTTCACACTTTGTTTCTTGCTAAACTTTGTGGTGAACTTCACAGGTTTGGCATCAACATTCATGGACTCTTTGCTTTCAACCTTGGGTACGACTTTGCTCCATCTCTTGACTTCTTGCTTGTCTTTTCCCTTGCGAGGTTCGGTGAGTGGTGGCCCTTCTTTTTCAGTAGATGCCATGCTTAGCTCCATATCATGAGCACGTGTTGCCAACTCTTCAAAAGTCCTTGGCTTTATGCCTTGCAAGATGTAGCGAAGCCCCCAATGCATACCTTGAATGCACATCTCAATTCCTGAAGCTTCACTGAGTCTATCTTTGCAGTTGAGACTTGCATTCCTCCATCGGTTGATGAAGTCAATGACTGGTTCTTCCTTTCGCTGCTGCGTGTTTGTAAGCTCTATCATGCTTACGGTACGCCTTGTACTGTAAAAGCGATTGAGGAACTCATGTTCCAGCTGCTCCCAGCTATCAATTGAACCAGACTCAAGGTCTGTATACCAATCGAAAGCATTCCCTTTGAGGGAACGGACGAACTGCTTGACGAGATAATCGCCGTAGGTTCCAGCATTGTTGCATGTCTCAACGAAGTGCGCCACATGCTGCTTTGGGTTTCCTTTGCCATCGAACTGCTGAAATTTTGGGGGTTGATAACCAATTGGCATCTTCAAGCTATCGATTCTTGCGGTGTATGGCTTCTCATATGCAAGCGAAGACTTGGAAGAAACCTCGTACTTATCCTTGATTGTTCCCATAATAAACTCCTTCAGTTGGTCAATTTGAATCACCCCATCAGCAGAAACTTGGATTTCCTTAGCAGGTGTTACTTGCTTAGCTGGAGTATTAATCACCTCTTGAACTTCTGGACGTTTTCCTGGTGCATGGCTAGATTCTCCCTCCATCATGCTTTCCATCTTGTTGATGCGAGCGTCTTGATCCTTGACATAGTTTGATAAGCTATCAATCGCCTTTGTCAAGTTTGCAAGTTGTTCCTCCATCGTTAAAGTATTGATCGCCATCGTTTGCACGGCTATTGGAGATGATGGAGAATAACATGGATTCTCCCATAGATTGATCTTTGACTGGAATGACTCGCGCGGCGTGGTTGGAGAGGATCCAATGCTTGAAACTTCATCGTCTTTCTTCACTACTGGACTTCTGGATCTGCAGAGCCTAAGTCGAGCCAAAGTGTTTTCAACAATCTCAGCGATATTTTCTCCTTTTTCCAATGGCTCAGCAGATGATCCTGCTCCTTTGGAAGATGAAGAACCGAAAATTGGAGTTGATGCGGGCGGCACCTGATGTGCTTGTTGTCCCATCAAGTTTGCTTTGTTTCTTGTAACTGGTCCAAAGCTTCCCTTAGTAGCATTCATGCAGCTTTGAACCTCAGAAGAGAACTTGGAATTGGCATCAAGGTCATGAGGCCAGACAGATTTTGCAACGACAGATTTTGAGTTGGTGTTCTTGGAAGCCATCTCAGTGTTGCTGAACTTCGTGAGTTGAAAAGTTGAGATGAGAGGTAGAGATTGTCCCACTGGGCGTGCCAGAATTTGTAACAACTAAATTCGCGTCAAGAAAATAAATATCGAGACAAGAAAATATTGCAACAATATATTTTATTTATCAAAATATGAGTGTTACAATCTCTATGATTCCTCTGATTCGTCTTTTCAAACTATAACTTCAAGGGCTTTTGAGCTTGATCTTGAAGTTTGGATTTGGATTTGGATTTGGCTTTGACTTGATGAGTTCAAGAGCTTGGAGCTTTATCTTGAACTTGGTCTTGATCTTGAACTTGTACTTGGATTCAAGGGCTTGAAGCTTGATCTTGAATTTTCGTCTTGATCTCTAGAACTTTGTAGAGAAATATTTGAGTGCTTGCAGCTTTTGTAGAAATCTCTTGCTTTGATCCACGAGCTCTTTCTTGCTTCTTGTTATGGATTCTTGCTTCTGATTTCTTCTCTTCAAATGAGAGATTTGACCCCTTTATATAGATATGGGGTGGAGTAGCCACCAAGAAACCCTGACGGGCCTTGGCCCGTGGACCGGCCAATCAGATTTAAGCAGTGACTAGGCCGTATTTGATTGGCCATAACATGTCACATGTACACATGGCGTATTTTCATTGGTCTTGAGGTTTGACTTGAATTGCCACATCATTTGACATGTGGCATCATCCAATTGGCTATTTTATTTGACTTGGCGCCACGTCACTTGCCACGTGGCACATTTTGGGCCTCTAGGAAAACTTATATCCATTGGGCCTTAGGCTAATTTGGGCTAGCCTTTCAAGATTGAACTTTTATTATATTTAAATAATTAGCCCAATTATATTAGCCCATAACATTTATTTGGACCAATATGTCTTCAATTTAATAAATAGCCATATTATTTCATGCATTTAAATCCAATAAAATTTACTTGTCTACAAAGTGTTTCTAAGAAATGGTGATCTCTCTGGAAAACAATCAAGCAAAGAGATATTTATGCATAATCTGAGAAAATATTTTGGCAAGTCACAGAAAGTTGTCTCGAAGGAAACAACATTATTATATCACATCTATGACAGATAAATAATCATGGAGGCAGTGGTTGTCTACCAAAGAATCCACTAGGGGTTTTTAGAGATGTCATAAGCAGCGTTAATTGGCATTGGTGTTATTATGGGTAGAAATAATATTTTCCACCGAAAGTATCCTTTTCGTCAAGGAATAGGGGATCTTAAAATTGATTATGGGCTTTAAGCAGAATGTTACAATAATTAATCTGTAGAAAAAAAGGGTAGAATTGGAAATATTAATTAATTAGTTTGTTATGGTAGCATAATTAGAGGAGTAGTGGGAACCAGTTACTTTTTTCAGTATATGTATTATTAACGTGTACTTTGGATATCATTATATATGCAGTTATCTTCCTCTATATCTTTGTTTTTCATTACCATTCTATGTTTACTTCTTCTATCTCGAGCAATAGCTCATGTAGTTCAGCCTTTCTCGAGTTCTGTTCCTCAAGTAGTAACATTGGCATCAGAGCTTGGCGTCCTCGATTTTTATCAATGGTTGTCACACACTCTGAAACTGGTAACATGGACTTGAAAGAGATAAGGGAATTCATGGATAAAATGCTCGTTATAATTACCACAAGGCAAGATAAATATAGACCAGACTCTTCTAGAACTGAGGCAAGCCATGTAACAGCAATCACGAGATAAGGAAAAGGGGAAGGCTAATGATGCAGATCAGCCAATTCTCAACGTGTGCTCAATTGGATTTGGTAGTTCTTCTAACTGGCAGAGTTGTCCAACCATGTCTTCGACTCCTCAATTTACACATCTATCAAAGTTGGAGTTTCCCTATTTCAACGATGTGGACCTCAAAACATAGATATACAAGGTAGATCAATACTTCAATATAGATGACTACTCATATGATCACAAGGTAAAGGTCGCGGATGTGCACTTGGAAGGAGATGCCACCTTATGGCACTAGGCATATATGAAAGGGCGAACTCATCTATATCCTCCTACTTGGGAAGAGTATGTGGCAGCTTTATCTGCACGTTTTGGTGCAGAAGTTGAGGACCCCAATGCAGACCTTAAAAACATGCGTCAAATCCATGGTATTATGAAATATCAATCATCATTTGATAGGGCGCTATCTCGACTGACTCTGCCTATTAATTATGCCATCAGTTGTTTTTTGGAAAGCCTTAAACCAGAGATTGGTCTTCATGTTTGCATGCTTGGTCCTACAACTTTATTACAGGTTTACCAATATGCTAAGCTTCAAGAAGCGAAAGTATTAGCTCAGTCCAAAGTGTTCAAGCCCTCACACCATTCCCCATCACTACCTACATCGTACAAATGCTCCTTTGATTCCACCAAAACCACCAATACTCCTTATAAATTCATTGTCTTAACTAATACAACTAAAGCCCCAGTCAAGCGTACTTTAACCCCAGTCGAGCTCAATGAGAAAAGGTCTAAAGGCCTTTGTTATTTCTGTGACGAGTCATATTCTCCTGGCCATAAATGCAAATCGAGAGCAACTTCATCTTCTTGAAGTTTATGAAGAAGAGGTTGAAGAAGCTCAACCTGAATCTTAAGGAATAGTTGAGCAACATATTGAACAAGAAGGGTGCATGGCAATATCCCTTCATGCATTAGCGGGGTCAACTAATTTTCAGACTATGTGTGTGATAGGATACCATGAAAAGTGACCTATACATATTCTCATTGACTCTGGAAGTTCCCATAAGTTTTTGGATGAGTCATTTGCATTAAAACTGAACTGCAATACCACTACATCAGACAGTTTGTGTGGCTAAATAAACACCTTGACATCTTTTAAACTTTGTAAGAAATTTTCTTGGCTTTTGCAAGAGACAATATTTTCTGCTGATTTTTTACTCCTACCTTTGGCTAATTGTTACATGGTCTTAGAAATTCAATGGCTTCTCACGTGGGAGATATCAAATTAAACTTTAAGGATCTTACCATGGAGTTTTATCATCAGGGTAGGAAGCATGTTTTACGTGGAGCTACGAGAAAAATTAAGGCTGCAGGTTCCAAGAGTTTGAATAAAATGGAAAATCTAGGAGTTCATTATTTTATGATACATATAATAGATAATCCATAGAACTCTACCCAATTTGATTCATTGGAGCTGAACTTGAAAGGAATTTCTATGCATAATCAGATTGCAATCTTATTTCAACAATAAAGAAAATTATTTGATACTCCAACTTCACTTCCACATTGTCGAGGTATATACAACCATAGAATTCCCCTACTCAATTGTAGTCCAGTGAATCAATGTCCCTACAGATATCCTTCTTTTAAGAAAGATAGCATTGAAAAAATGATCAAGAAATGTTGCAACAATGAGTGATAAGGCATAGCTCCAGTCCATTTACTTCACCAGTTGTTTTAGTGAGCAAGATATATGGGAGTTGGCGCTCGTGTGTTGATTACCGGGAGTTGAACAAACTCACAATTAAAAACAAGCTTCCTATTCCATTGATAGAGGATTTATTAGATGAGTTGGGAGGTTATCAGATCTTTTCAAAGATCGACTTGTGATCTGTTTACCATCAAATACTCATGGTAGAAGAAGACATTTCAAAGACGGAATTTCGTACTCATTCGGGCCATTATGAATTTCTAGTAATGTCTTTTGGTCTCACAAATGTGCCATCCACATTTCTGAAGCTAATGAATACTATCTTCCATGCTTATTTGCGTAAATTTGTTTTGGTATTCTTTGACGATATTTTAGTTTATAGCAAGAGTGTTGACGAACATATTTCTCATCTTAAGCAAGTGTTTAGACAAATGTGCAGCATCAACTGTTTGCCAAAGAATCCAAGTATGTGTTTGGAGCAACTAAAATCGAGTACCTTTGTCATGTGATATCACCATCTGGTGTGGCGACAGATCCTTCTAAAATTAAAGTTGTGCGAGATTGGCCTCTTCCATCTTCCTTAAAGGAATTAAGAATTTTTCTCGGAATGGCAGGTTATTATCGCATTACGGTTCTATAGCTCTTCTTCTGACTATGTTGCTTACAAAAATGAGTTTAAGTGGAATGATACAGCTACTATGGCCTTCGAATCACTTAAAAGGGCTCTTACTGAAGCTCTAGTTCTCGCACTTTCTAATGGATGCTAGTGGAGTTGGCATAGGTATTGTCCTCATGCAAAAAGGACATCCTATAGCCTTTATTAGCTAGGCTTTGGCACCCAAGCATCAAGCTTTGTCGGTGTATGAACGGAATTAATGGCTCTGGTTTTTGCAGTGACCAAACGGTCACATTATTTGTTGGACAAGATATTCATCATTAGAACAGGCTAGCGTGCTCTTAAATATTTATTGGAGTAGCACATTCAAATAGATTCTTGACATGACACAAAATCCGGCTAGGCCGTGCGGGCACCCGACATCCTCCCCTAGACTCGTCGGGCGAACCCTTACCAATTAAATTAGTAAAATAAATATAATTCAATTCATAAATAAGAACAAGACTTTAAAAAAATACAGACACACTGATACCTCTAAGCTGTACAAAAGAAATTACAGCTAACTACCCAACATACTAGGTTTAGGGCTATCCAGACTAGACATCTAAGAGTACAAAAGAAGACAGATACCTCCTGAAGGGAGCAAAATACAGCTGAAATAATAAACAATAAACTGGTGGCCTTCCGGAATAAAAGCTGGCTCACCCTGACAGCTGAAGTCGTCATCGCTCCTGACCAACATGACGAACTCAATCCTGGAGCAAACCTGCCGAAACGAAATAGATAGACAAGAAACAAACAACAAACAAGGGTGAGTCAAAAGGACTCAATAAGTGGGGCGGACTAGCCACCTCAAAGAATAGGATAGCTAGCCAGGGAGAAAAGAAATAGATAGACCAAATTTCTTTTATTTAAATTTTAAAAAAAAAAAAAAAAAAAAAAAAAAGCAGAGCCAGATAATAACCGGAACACGTATGAAACCATAAACTCAGCCAGGAATACGAGCCAAAAATATATCAACAAATAAGCAATGCACGTATAAGCAGAACAGTAGTTATGTAGCACAAGTCTACACAATGGTATGAAAAGAAATGAGATGAAATGAAATAAAATAAAATCTGATGCAAAGGGTCACATGTGCCCGTAATCCCATCCCGAAGCGGAATAAACCTGCATTCGTGAGGAATCCAATCTGATAACCAACTGGAGCGGAATACTCCTGCACCCGATATAATATAAACCAGAGGCGGAATACTCCTGCACTCTCTTGGGGCGGAATACTCCTGCACCCGATATAATGTAAAGCTGAGGCAGAATACTCCTGCACTCTCCTAGGGCGGAATCCTCCTACCCTCAATATGATACAATGGAGCGGAATACTCCTGCTCCTGGGGCGGAATACTCCTACACTTAATATGATACAATGGAGCGGAACACTCCTGCTCCTGGGGTGGAATACTCCTGCACCCAATATGATATGCAATGTAATGCATATAAATGCAATGTGATGCAATAATAACCCTTCACCGGCGCGGGACTCTCATCGACAGCCGGGGAGTAGATGCCAACTCACAGCCAGAGTACAATGCGCAGATCCTCAATACAATACCAACAACAGGACATAACATATAATATACAATGTGAATCCAAAGCTAAGGCGTAGGAGTACGTCTATCGGCAGATACACACGTAAGGAACACGTGGTAGAAAATCCACGAGGCCAGGTGCCTCCAAAGAAATGGATATAAACACTTACCTTGTTACAAAGTTAGTACAGCCACTCAATAATCGCGTTGTCCTTTGGATTCATTGCCAAACGATCCCACTATGTTCAATAACCAGAAAAATATATCAATTTAGGCTAAAGGCTTCATTCCTCACATCTTAGGGCAATCCGGTTAGGAACCTGATACCCCATTCGCATACGCAATACGCAGGCCAGGCCTATGTACAGAGTTTAAGGTCACATAACCAAACCCCAAATAAATTATATTTATATATTTCCCATAACTCACTAAGTACGAATATATAATCAATTTCATTATCGGGGTCCATTTGACCCTTTAAACTATTAATTGAACTTATTAAAACGATGTCTAATATTTCAAGTTTTATCGTTAAAATATATTCAAACACACGTACTAAGCTCAAATAATATATTAGGATCGTTACCAGAATGTTTCGGGGTGAAAATTCTACTTTCTTCCTGGCTCTTTTCTCAATTTCTGGCATTTTTCTAATAATTTTCTCTATTTCTCGTATTCTGTTCATTTTCTCTGTTTCCATCCATTTTGAGCTTATCACTGAGCTTTATATAAGCTCATCCAGCCGCCCATCAATTTTTTCTTCTTTTCTTCTTTTTTTTTTCCTTTAAAATTCACTGGTACAGTAAAAATTAAAACGGTATCCTACGATATTTGAAATAATTCCAACTTTTGCATACAAGTTATACAAAATATATGTAACATACTCGCGAAGGCGGATCTCAAATCGGGCTCCCGAAACTCAATATGCAAATTTATTTAAAAGAAGTCAAATTATTTAACTTTCGGCATTTTAGCGGAAACTAGCCGAACAACATCGAAATTCACTTTCGAAAGTTCACAAAAGTCATAAATAATCATACGAACCTAACGGCACTTTCGGATTTCGAATCGGAGCTCATTCGCCAAAATCGAGCTCGAAAATATCTTTTTAATATTTATTGACAATAAAAACTGAAACCTTCTTCCGATGCCTACCAAACGATGTCTGATTTAGCTCAAATTTTACAGACAAGTCCCAATGGACCTTACGAATATTTTAAAATTATCGGCACACCAATCGGAGTCCTATCTTTCGAAACGACTAACCGAGGTCGTTTCAATTCTCAAGTGTTTTGACTATCAAAGTTGCTGCCATTTGATTATGTAATTGAATTTAAGAAGGGTTCGGACAATAAGGTTGCAGATGCCTTGTCATGATTGCCCGCTGCCCAGTTATACGCCATGGTGGTTTCTACAACTAGTTCTTCACTGATGGATAAGATCAAAGAAAGTTGGACCACTAATCACGCCCAACTACGCCCTATAAAAGGGACTAAGCGGTCACGACAAATATAGCTCGGTATTTAAAGCCCTGAGGTCGAATCCCACAGAGAACACTCGAAATCTAGTTGCTTATCTAACTAACTTATCTAATCAATTCACTTTGAAAGTTTATATTCTTATGATGGTTTCAATGTAACAACTAATTAACAATAAAGTAAATAGAAGGATAGTAAGAAATAGATTAATTCAAGAGATGGAAACCTAGGATTGATCTTCCCAACTCCTACCTATGTATTAGAATAAACATTTAACGAATTCAACTTGGTTCTTCCTATTGAACACTTTCTCCAAATTCACAAATATTCACTCTCATGTAATAATTATAACTTTCACTAACTAATTTTCCAATTCATTAATGAACATATGTAGGACTACAAGTATTGTTCACAATCGGGTTCAATGGTCACAAATCACCTTTTTGACTACCTAAGTAATGCCTTCGTTTTAGGTTGAAATATTGTTAAGTATTTAACCCTAACTCATTAATCTATCCCTAGATGCACAAGAATAAAGGGCACAATCAATTAGAATCTCTACCAATCAATAGCATACAAATCATAAACATTTAGATAGGAAGAATTAACAAGTTTTATTCATCAAAGTAAATATTCGTCACACATAAATATTGGAGTGGTTTAATAAACTCTAGAATGGATAACTTAGCCACTCATGTTCATAACAATCATGTCAAAGTAATTCTAGAAGAAAGAAAGAATTTAAGAAAAACTCTTGTGTTCTTGAAGTCTCCAAAGTTCTAGCCTCCTTTTGCTCCTTCCCAAGTCAAAATTTATGTTTTGGGCATGTTAGATGCCTTTTATAACGTTCCCATAGACCTACACAAGTCGAAAATCCAAAATAAACTCGAAATGAGAGACGTCAGGATTTTAAGCCTACGGCGCCGCACAGCGCGGTGCCGTAGGCCAATTTCTGCAGGATTTCAAAATTTCATATTCTATGAATCTCTCCCCTATTGTGTCGCGCAACGCAACGCCCAGAGCGGCGCAACAGGCTTATTTTACTGCTTGTTCACTTTTTTATTATTTTTCCTCTACACATTCATTTGCTCGACCCTCGGGCTTCTACTCAGACTTTAAAACTCTTGATTTTTATCAATTATTTTCCATGAACGCCTCATATCATCAATGTAATTCCTACAACATAAGACACATCAAATAAGAGAAGTTAAGCTCAAAGTGGTATCAAGTAAGGCAAGTAGAAGCATGCATACGAGGCGAAAATAACAAAAATATAGTAATATCTAGCCTCGTATCAAAGACCTCATTACTCAGCTAGCACCTTGGGATATTCCTCTTTATTCATGGGTTGATAACACTCTTTGCCGAAAGGGTCAAATAGTAGTGGGTAATGATATTCCTTTAAGGCAGCAAATATTGAATATGTGGCATACTTCCACATTGGGCGGACGCTCTGGTATAGATTCGACTCAAAGAAAAATCTCGTATTGTTTTATTAGAAGGGCATACGAAAAGATATTAAAAATTCTGTTGGTGCTTGTGATGTTTGCCAACGTAACAAGTATGACACTAGTGCATATCCGGACCTCCTACAGCCTTTACCCATAACATACACCGTTTGGTCACATATATCAATATATTTTGTGGAGGGGCTTCCTAAGTCATACGGCAAGGAAGTGATATTGGTGATTGTGGATCGTTTGTCTAAGTATGGACATTTCTTGCCACTGGCTCATCCATATACCGCTCCTACCATTGCAAAGGTATTTTTAGATGATATATTCAAGCTCCACGGAATGCCAGAGTCCATAGTAAGTGACCATGATCCAATTTTTCTTAGCACATTTTGGCAAGAGTTGTTCAAATTGCAGGGTGTTGAGTTGCTTGCATCCACAACCTACCATCCCTAAACGGATGGACAAACCGAAGTGTTAGAATCGATGTTTAGAGACATATTTCCATTGTTTTTGTTCAAATTCTTCTCATGATTGGAGCAGGTTCCTCTCACTCGCAGAATGGTAGTACAATACTACATACCACTCTGCCATTAAAACAACATCTTATGAGCTTCTATGGCCAACCTCCACCGCTACACTTTCCTTACTTAGCCAGTGAATACTCTTCAAAGGAGGTTGATCGCACATTAATTACTCGAGAGTTCAAATTACAACTAGCAAGGTTCCATCTCCATTGTGCTCAACACAAAATGAAGTTATTGACTGATCAACATCGTTCAGATAGAAGCTTTAATGTAGGTGAGTTGGTGTATGTTAAGATTCAGCGTTATCGTCAGCTGGCTATGAGACCATAGCACTTTCCAAAAATAGCTACTCGTTACTATGGACCATATCAGATATCCAACAAAGTAGGAGCAGTTACCTATACTCTTCTCCTACCTGCTCAATTTAAAATTCATCCAACATTTCATGTTTCACAGCGTGAGAGATGCTATCAGATTCCTTCTTCACCAACACACCCACCTATTTTGGATATTTCAAGTCCATTTTGTCCTGAACCAGAAGCTGTGTTGGATCATCGTATAGTGAAGAAAGGAAATAAGGTTGTTAGTCAAGTGCTTATCAAATGGATTATTGTCCCTTCAGACCTTGCTACGTGGGAGTTCCTGTCAGAATTGCAAATCCAGTTTCCTCATTTCCAACCTTGAGGACAAGGATGTTTTAATGGAGGGGGTATTGTTACAATAATTAATCTTGTAGAAAAGAATAGTAGAATTGGGAATATTAATTAATTAGTTAGTTATGGTAGAATAATTAGAGGAGTAGTGAGAGTCAGTTACTTTCTTCAGTATATGTATTATTAGCGCGTACTTTGGATATCATTATATATGTTGTTATCTTCTTATCTACCTTTGTTTTTCATTTTCTTCTATGTTTACTTCTTCTATATCGAGCAATAGCTCCTGTAGTGCAACCCTTCTCGAGTTCTGTTCCTGAAGTGGTAACATAGAATTTCACTTGTGGTATATAGTCTAGTGAGTTGAAGATATGTATAGGAAAAAAAAAAGATGTTGCGGTGGAATCATTTTTGTGTTCCATAATGTCCATTATATATATCATGAAATGTATCAAGGGAATTTATTATTACAGTTGAGATCAAAGGCTTAGTGGGTACACTCCACACGGTGAAACCGAGAGTGGCTAATTGTTGAATTTCGTTTTGCAAATTGATATGGAAGAAGGAATATTTTGAGAAGAAAAAAACCATGTCATATGAGATCAAATTGTTGGGCACTTTATTCTAGAACACAAAATGTTAACTTTGTATTGGTCCTGTAGACTTCTACAAAGAAATAGATTTCAGTAAGATGAGTCCTCGTATGACAATACTATTCTATATATATATATATATATATATATATATATATATATATATATATATATATATATATATATATATATATATATATATATATATAGAAAGAAAAGATAAACGAAGCAAAACCAAAACAAAATGCTAACTAAACGAAAATAATTTTGAGCCCACAAGTTGTTTGTGTCTCCGTAAGAAATTTAATCCCCCACAGTTGCTGAAGGTTCATGAATTAATTTCTCCCAGGATAGAACGTAATTCTTCAACTATATGGTAGCGGCACTTCAAACAATAGAGTTATCGGCGAAGGGAGAATTTCATAATATTTTGTACCAAAAGTATGTTCAAATCAATTGAGAAGGCAATGTATTTATAGCAACTACTTAGGGGAAGTAAAGAAGTGTGAAGCCTTTTCAATGAAAAGGTGAAAGAGACACCATATCTCATTCACACCCTTACAACACCCCCCCCAACAGATTCAATATAGTGCTTTAAAGATTGATGGAGATATTAGATTTTATAAAGTAATGGTAGAGTTAATAAAACCAAACACAAGTTCCATTACTCCCTCCGTCCCAAAATGAGTGTCTGAGTTTGACTTGGTGCGGAGTTTAAGAAAATAGGGAAGACATTTCAATCCTATGGTTTAAAATTAAAGTTGTGTGTAATGTGGGCCAATGTCTTTAAATCTTGTGGTCCAAAATAAATTTTGAAATTAAAGAGTTGCCATAAAAGGAAAGAGGCACTCATTTTGGGACAAACAAAAAAGGAAAGGTAGACACTCATTTTGGGACGGAGGGAGTAGTATTTAGAGATTTTTTATAACATGTGAAGGTAGATTCAGCGGTACTCCAACTTGACAGGTGAAAAATTGAATCTCGATTATTTTGATTCTTTGTTCCTTAGTTTCATCTTCACCAGATTTTGCTATTGTCAACTACTTCTTCTTCATTTTCATAAATTCTTCAGTATTCACTCAAAATCATTGCCTTTTCTAGTCATCAAACAAATTAGTAAGCAATGTGATGTGTGGTTAAAATATCATACATTACATACGTACACTTAAGCTTTTATTATGTTATATTGATGAAATAAGTGCACTTATTATTGTTTAATGCATATTGCAGGTGGATTGAGTTATGCAAGACATTAGAGTGAAAATGAGTCACAAGGAAGGTCAAAACTGAGAAATCAAAAAGGGAGGCCGCCCATTGCAAAGGGTGGTCTCCCAATGCAAAATTTGGAATGCAGAGTTTTGAAGCATTAGAAAAAGGCGGCCTCCCTGCCGATCATTTGGATATTTAGAGAAAAGTGTCTGCGCAGTCAACACAGCAAAAAGTGGGTATCGGGTCAACATTTTGCACTAGGGTAGCTAAGAGTCAATAATTCATATTTTTCTCCCTTAAAACCTAAGGACAATTTTGGGAAAACATTGTATTCGTTCTACGGAAAAGGGCCCAATTTTTCCTTAAACTAGTCGATATTCACAATATTTACCCTCTGTTACAAGTTGAGCTCGACCTTTGCCCCCGATGCTAATTAAACTAGGGCACATGTACCCTTATTTTGACGGGGTACACTAATACACTAATTAAAATTTTTACCTTTGTAATTATAACATGGGACCACCACGTGTGCGTTATTATCTCACTAACCAAATGGCCCCACCCAAATAATTTGTTACCATTACCCCAACCCCAACCCCTTCCAGTGTCATCTCTCTTTTTAATAACAGGGAAAGAAAACTATTTCTCCTTTCAATGGAGATCGAGCGAGAAATCAGTAAAACTAGGGTTTGTCACATTCATTACTCCAATTAACTACTTGCCAATTTACCCAAGTTCATACAAGGAGCAAAACTGTCTATTTTCCTTGATAAAAATGTCTAGTTGTTCTAGTTCGTATTGTGATTCATCGAGGCGGTGTCGTCGCGGATTAATTGCTCATCATTACACAGCTTTTACATTTGAGAATGTCGGTAGGCGCTTCTTCAAGTGTCAAAGACAAAAGTTAGTTGTTTAAAGATTCTAAAAATCAAATTTTAAATATGTCGACAGTCGAAACAATTTTCCTGCTTAAGAAGAATCAAGGATGTGGATATTGGGAATGAGAAGATGAATTGTTACCTTCAAGAGTTGCAGATTTGATCCTTAACTTGAAACAAAGTTGGACCTTATTAAGGAGGAAAATGACAGTTTGAAGAAGAAGGTGACTTATTTGGAAGCTATTAGCAGCAATGCTTCATTTGAAGACGATGTTCAAGTTCAAAAATTAAATAAAAAACTTGTGCAGCAGAAGACACCATATTTATGCTGTTAGGTTGCTTCCTTATTTTCATGGTTGCAATGGTGATGAAATGAACCGTTTAGCCTTAGTTTAAGTTATAGTTTTGGTTAATTGTGCTTAATGCTAGTTGTAGTTATGGTTATTTGATGTAAATAAATGTTATTGCTATCCATGATGATTAATAGATGAAGGTGCTGAATGAAATTTCATATTGCATGAAGGTGTGTGATGAAACTTCTCAAAGAAATTTATGACAATAACTTATTTCAAATTATATAGAAATTTGTCATACCACTTCATAAATATTCAAAACAAACATAGATTGAACGGAAAAGAAAGGACTAGGATTGAAACCAAAGACAAGACTTAAAACATATGCAAATTAAAAACTTCTTCACTTCACATGGATCTTCGGGTGGTAAATCAGGTGGGATGGAGTATTCCTTGGGATCAAGCTTATTTTCAGCAAGAATTCCATGAAGCATGCACTTGATATGATATGTGTCCCTCTTATAATCCTCAAGGAATTGCTCAAATAGATTTGTTAGTTGTGTCACTTGAACCTTCATATTATCAATATACATTAGTATCAGATCCACTTCCACGCTCAATGTTGCAATGTCTTCACGCACATGCTCAATTTTAGTTGTCCTTGATTCTCTATGATCAGTTTCTGGCGCCCTTGGTTGCCTTCCTCTGTGAGACATCTTTGTTCTTTGTTGTTGCTAGCTGCAAGTTTTGTTTGGTTTAGAGTTGTTTGGTGTTTTTTGCTGCAGATTTTGTTTGGTATAGATAGAAGTAATTCTGGGATATTGATAAGTTGGTATTTTACCAACTTGGAGACTTTTAGACTTTCGTTTTTGAAGTTGAAAGCAAAATTTTGGGTGATTTATGTTATACTTTGCTTAGTTTCAGGTTACAAGAGTTTATCAGAGTCAATGACTGAAGATTGAAACTACTAAAAGAGCGACAAATGGAGCCAAAACGTAAAAATACAAGTGCACCAGGATAGGGCGCCCCGCCATGATGATGTGGACGGTCGCCTAATGAGAATCAGAAAGACTTCAACATGGAGCTCATGATGGGCGGTCCGCCTAATGAATAGGGTGGCCGCCTAATGAGAACCAGAGAAATTGCTTAAAAAGGAGATTGCCTCAAGCTCAGGAAGACCCACCTACGAAGAGAAGGCGATCACCCACTCAAGCGACGGATCGCCCAAAAAAAGACCTTCAAGTGCTTATATATTTAGAAATAACGACAGCTCGTCTGCGTTTATGCATATATTGAATCAAAAATTGTGTTCGTTTTACGAACAAATGAGTTCAAATCATCTTCTCTTCATTCATCCACAAAAATACATATGAAAGTACAAAAATTCAGAGAAAAATATAACTACCTCAATCCATTATCATTTATTCATAATGTAAATCAAATATTAAGTACATTTTGCAAACTAATGAGTCCAAGTCGTATTCACTTCGTTCATCCACAAAAATACATATATAAATACAAAACCATGACAATATGTCTGGATTTATTCATAAGTGAGCCAAATTATTTTATTTATTTTACAAAAAAAGACACCAAATCATCATCACTTCGATCATCATATTATATCAAAAGTGAAAACCCTTAAATGTAAAGTCAAAATACTGAAATACCTCAAAAAATATTGAAAACCTATTTTACCATTCGAACAAAAAATCTTCAAACAAAGTTAAGGTGCAAAGAATATAAAAATAATAATTGTAGTTAAAATGTTTAATTAAGATAACAGAAACTTCACCATTCAATGTTTCATCTTCTTATACTTAATTCAATATTTTGAAATTCCTTTCAACTTCCAATGATCAACTTTTTATGTCTTACAAATTGCTAATCGTTGAACCAATGCACAACTGCATGACAGACCTTCTCTTCGGATTCTCCTTTCCCCTTAAAGATAAATATTTTATGTAGTCAAACTTTCATTTTCAGTTACTTTATTCAAGTCATTCTTCAAGATTTGGGCTTGTAAGTTCGTCATTCCTTTCTTATCTTTGGTTTCCTTATCATTTCTTCTTTCTTTTTTTTTTTGGGTTATGATTGATGGCAATTAGGACGGAAAAGAGAAATCAAAGATAATTGATCACTTCTAGACTCAAATATAATTCATTGCAAAGAATATAATCCATTGCAAAGAGGTATGTTTGTATATACATTTGTTTAATTTCCAATAAGATTTTAAGTCTAGCCTAAAGGAAAATAGTTAAAAGTGGAAATTTAGGAGGTGTCTACTTTTATTTCATTTCATTGTACTTTTTACATCATTTTAGGTATTCTCAAATACTAATATACAACACCATATGTCTATTTTATAAATTTATTTATGTGCAGATCGTATTCGATATGTTTGAAAACAGACACTTCTGTATTGAAGTACCGAAAATTTTGTCATAAAGTAGGGCAAAAATTTTCTATTATAAAGAACCGATATTACTTCGAGACCTTGTATTTTTTAAAATTTTCAGTAACTATCTTCTTAATATCATTAAGTGTAAGTGCATCCATCTCTAATTGGTAAACTTATGGCGATACTGACATTTTAACATTATCCTTTAGCATCCAATTGAAATTAAGAATACAATTGTACCTACCTATCTAAATATAGTTGTTCAATTTAACATGCATGGTAGGATGATATCTAATCATGTTCTGTAAGAACTAAATTGTAGATTAAACTACAATTACCCTAGGACCTATCATGTCAAATCATCAAGAGTTAAAATGGTAGATGCGGAAGCGTACCTGAATCTGTAGGAATGGGTGAAGTCCTGCCGTCTCGCGGTTAGGTCTTCCAAACCATTACGTGGGGTGGCTGTCACTCTTCCAACGATGGGATATTAGAAAAGAAACCCCTCATCTGGTTTGGGGACCATAACCCTATTTATAGTTGCATACACTTTATGTATTTCTAATTAAGCCCATCATTTAATTAGAATATACATCCGGGTATCTACACATAAGACCCATACTTTATGAGGTATTTAATTAGGCCCCTCAACTTTAAACTTTAGTAGATCACTTAATTGGGCCAACCTTTAATGATAGCAGTCAACATACAATTATTATTGATACATATGTATGTGTAAGTCAATAAATTCTTACAATCTCCCACTTGGACTACACATATATACACATAGCATTATAATTGTATATCACTTTATGAGCTCCAAATATTTGCTATCATAAACTGAAGTACCTCTAAACAATCTCGTCCATCAATCATGTCAACATAGAACCAAGGCGGCTTTCGCTGCATTTATATCGCAACTAAACCTTTCTTGATCACGTATACCAACATAACCAAATGACATAGATCAAGTATGGATGCATAGCATGGAAATTACATGTAATGTGATCTAGACATGCCTATTTCCAAATGGTCCAACCGAAAAACAAGTCAGAGTGGAAAATTTACCGAATACTTTATTTCTGCAGAAATTTCCTTAAACTGAAATCCTAAACCTGAAACCATAAACCAAAACTGAAGTGTATCTAAATAAAAGAACATCAAAAGGTTACAAACTCCCACTGAAACTGAATATCCTTAACCGACATGCCACCTTTATGAGCACTATGCTAATGAAAAGCCTTCGGTGGTAGTCCCTTAGTATGTGGATCCACAATATGGAGTTTGTTATATTATGTTCTATAGACACCTGACCACTCTGAACTCTAACTTTAACAACCAAGAACTTTATGTCAATGTGCTTTGACTTTACCGAACTCCTGTTGTTATTGGAATATGAGACTGTTAACTTATTGTCACAAAATAAACTTAATGTATTTCAGCTTTATCCTTAATTTGTAGCCAGTGACAAGATTCTGCAGTCATATTCCATAACTTTGATGCCTTGTAATGCACCATAACTTTACTGTCATGGTGAGATGAGCTATGAGTGTCCATATAACACTCTTCCTTATATAGCTCATCCACCAAGTATACAAATAGAGCCTTTGCACTATCTTGGCATCTAGTGAAGTCGGTATCTAAATACTTGATTATCTTTAACTTTTCCGACTTCCTGTATGTGAGCTTAAAAAGAATCTTTTGTTCTCTGTAATTACAACATAAACCGTTGGCTACTCCTTAATTCTTAATTTCAGCATTACTCAAATATATCCCAAACATCCCAATAATGCACACAATATTTGAACGCATACAAACCTAAATATGCATTAGACATCTGTAACTAAAGCACAATAAATCTTTTGCATTTTCTTAATTATAAAATCATTCTTAGAGAACTGTTGAGACTGAACCTTTCTTCTTTAGCATAGGGGTATCGCCTGATTTGAAATCTTCTATATCAAATCTTTAATACCTTTTCAATATAGGCTTTTGTGATAATCCAAAAGTTCCTCGAGAGTAATCTCGATGTAGCTGAATCCTTATTCAAAACTTGCATCACTAAGATATTTTATCTCTAAATTCTTTATCAAAAATATCTTGGACTTACACAACAAGCCTATATCGTATGGACCAAGAAGTATATCATAGACATACAAAACCAGAGAAATATGCTTACTCCCACTGACCTTGTGGTATACAAAATAATCACCAAGATTTATCTCAAAACCAAATGAGACAATAACTTAATGAAATTTGTGATACCATTGATAAGACGCTTGTTTAAACACATAGATGGATTTCTTTAATTTGCAAATCATTGACTTTGCATTATAAAACACAAAGTTTTCTAGTTGCACATTTACTCATCAAAATAACCATTGAGAACAACAATATTGTATCAATCTATGTAGCTTAATATCAAAATATTAGATCAATGCCATTATAGTCATGAAAGAGTCTTTCAATGAAACCGAAGAGAAAGTCTCTTTATAATTGATGCCTTCTTATTTCTAAGTGAAGCCTTTAGCGGTAAGACGTGCCTTATACCTATCCACATTGTCTTTCGAATCCCTTTTGGTTATAAATATCCATTTTCAACCAATGAGCTTCGCACCTTCAGCCAACTGGACAAGGTCTCGCACATCATTATCCTTTATGTGCTTCATCTCTTTATTCATGGTATCAATATACCATTGAGAGTCAGAACTTTTCATGGCTTTGACAAAAGTTGACAGAATCATCTTTCATCATCCTAATGCCAACTTTATGTTCTTAGAGAAACGCAATATAATTATCTGAACTGCACTTCTCCTCTCTCTCTCTCTCTCTCTCTATATATATATATATCTTTTAATAGCATTGTTTCTTGAGGTTGTGGAGTTTGTTTTCCGGAAATAACTTTTTGAACGTGAAGTTCAATGACATTGTCTTGATCCGGAGTTTCTTATTGAACTATCTCAGGTATAGTAAACTGTTTCTGAGCTTAGTCAATAGCAATCTGATGAATATCAACATATTCCTTTTCCAAGACAATGTTATTCTTTCTTCCCCTCAAACTCAACATCCTCAAAGAACTGTACATTATTCGTCTCATAATAGCCTTAGCTGTGGGATCCTAAAACTTGTAACCCCTAAATTTTTCAGAGTATCCAATAACATAGCAACTGAAAGTTTCTTTGTCCAGTTTCATTTCTTTTGGCCTAGAAGGCCTTGCCTCAGCTGGACATTCCTAAATGTGTAAATACTTTAAACAAGACCAATGCTTATCCAAAACACATAAAGGATCTTTTCAGTTGCCTTTAGCCGGAACTCTGTTAAGTAATAAGTTGCAGTTTTTCTAATGAATTAAACAAAGAAGCCATATCTTGAAAAGTTGTCTATGGACATTATGAGATATAGTTAACCATTCTAAGAAACTACAGAGAATTGTCCAGAAATACCAAATCTATAAAAGTTCTAAGACGTATAATTTCTTGTTGGTTCCAAATCTGTTAAGATTTATTTATTTCCTTTTATGCGATTTACGCATATATCAAAAACTGGATAAAATTAATAGGGTCGAGACTGCTGTCAGACACAAATCTCTTTTTCTCCATTTAGAGATATGACTTAATATATTGTATCATAACGAAGCAAAATCTCATCGGTTAGTAAACATGCAAGGATTCTTTAAATGAAGTGACTATATAAACTTTAGATTATTGTAACCTCATAAGGAACCCGAACCAACCAATTTTGAATTATGAGAGAGACAATATTTTCATATCAAATGAACAACAATAACCGAATTTGTCCAACCTTGAAATGAAAATTATATTCCGTTTAAAGAAACATACAACATAAGTCTCACTCAAATTCAAATATAAACTAGGTCTTAACAATAATCTAAGAGTTTCAATAGCTTCAATCTTAACCGAGTTGTCGTTACCACCATAGATGTATCTTTCACCATCATTAGGCTTTCGACAATTCATACATCCTTGCATAGACACACTGATATGATGTGTTATCCCAGAATCTTTCTATCATGTGTGTATTGGTGTTGAGTGCAGGCAGTCCCATAACAAACAAAGTTAAGAAAAACATCCTAATAACTCACAACTCCACTTAAGAAACAACCTTCCTTAGTTAAATTTTTATATTACTTTCGTAATCGCAATTTTCTTATTTTATGAACCTTATTGAAATTTGATTTGTCAAGAGTGTACAATTTTTATCTTTTCATTCTTGACAAATTTCCCTTTTCAATTTCGGTCATAAATTTCTTAATTGTCATAATCTTGTTAGGCATTGTGCCCCTGAAATGGCTTTCTTCATGACAATCATAGACATGCGTTTTGATCTCTCACACCATTCCATCTCCCTCCTTTTGTAAGAGGTACTCTTATCGGTAAGAGGTGGTAGATAATCTATTTTCAACACAATGTCAAGATTCGTTACTCCAAGAACTATTAAGGTTCTCTTAACATGATTTTGAAGTTAGATCCATTTAACTTAAGAATTGAGTTGATGTTGGCAGTAATTCTTGCATGAGTAATTTTAGCTTAATCAGAGAACAACCCAATAGCAAAACAAGCTCACATAAGACTTAAACCGTACTGAAAATAAATTTGAATAAAGGCAAACTCCATCTCAAGATACCGGGCACTCCATTAATATTTCATCTTTGGACAAAATATTAACTTGTAAGTGATATCTTGGCATAGTAATCAAACACCGATAATAAAGAACATGCCGAATAGCAAATCTTCCTTTGGGCCGATTTACCATTCACACGTAAACTAAATAATTATCACGCATTTATTACCATAAAATGCACATGCAATTCTGTTAAATATTGACCTTCCTTTGGGCCGATCAACATTCACATAGGTTACACACACAAAACTTTTTATATTTCAAAATGAATAAATCTCCACAAGAGAGGTCACTTTGGCGACATCTAGCTTCAATTTACTTATTTCAAAATACATATAACAATACCAATATTCAAATTTAAATTCACCAAATTTGAATATATAAATATTCAACCCAAACTAAATTATGGTGGGCTCCAAAGTTGAAGTAAACAAAATTTAAAAGCTGCCAGTATATACTATCAATTAAGCAATCTAATACATAAATTCAACCAAACAAAACTATAATATATTTTCCTAATCACAACTTTTCTGGCAATAATGTAATTGAGGATTAAACCTCCAGAGCTTTAAGACCAAAGGTAGAGCAGCTTTTACGACATCAAGTGTCAACCCTCTTTTATGCCACCTCTTTTTTTTTTTTTAATTACTAGAAACAACTAATCATAATTAATAGTCAAAAGAATAAGGTTATTTAACGAACACCTCAAGAAAACCCTTCGGAGCAAAAAAATTAGATCAAATCTTATTCCATACATATCATATATGTACGCAGTATGCCACAACAGTGACGTCCGAACTTTAACCCAATTTCCTTTGTTATTTTAAACCATTGACCATAAAATTACTCTTTATAAGAAACTTAAGAATTCCTTTCTGGTAGCAGAAGCCGCAAGCCAGTATAATCTTCAAATATGTTTAACAATAAAAATCTCAACGAATTGACATGATAAAGGCTCTTGATACCACTTGTAAGAACTAAATTGTAGATTAAACTACAATTACCCTAGGACCTATCATGTCAAATCATCAAGAGTTAAAATAGTAGATGCGGAAGCGTACCTGAATCTGTAGGAATGGGTGAAGTCCTGCCGTCTCGCGGTTAGGTCTTCCAAACCATTACGTGGGGTGGATGTCACTCTTCCAATGATGGGATATTAGAAAAGAAACCCCTCATCTGGTTTGGGACCATAACCCTATTTATAGTTGCATATACTTTATGTATTTCTAATTAAGCCCATCATTTAATTAGAATATACATCCGGGTATCTACACATAAGACCCATACTTTATGAGGTATTTAATTAGGCCTTCAACTTTAAACTTTAGTAGATCACTTAATTGGGCCAACCTTTAATGATAGCAGTCAACATACAATTATTATTGATACATATGTATGTGTAAGTCCATAAATTCTTACATGTTCAACAATCTCAATCAAATAAGATCACTATTTTTCTGTGTTACGCATCACACAAATGGGAATCTCCTAAAATTTAAGTGAACAACCATTTTTTCCTTCTAGCAAACATTTTCTTTGAAATATTTTTGCACAACATTGTAGTTATACAATCCAATAAGTTAGTAATAAGTACTACTTATATATAAAAATTAATTCATTGGAGTAGCAATGACTATGATAAGCACTTGTCATTGTTGTACTCTTCTTGCCTGATACCTTGAACTGGATGAATGATAAAAACTGTTGGGATATATCTTCTGGTACTTATTAAGATTTAATTATTACCCCTTTTAGTTTAGTTTCCACCATTAAGTATCTGTTGAGACTTGGAGAGCCTATTCACAGTATATGCCCTTTTATAAAACTAGTTTTGGTAACGTGTGTTACACGTTTTATGCCATACTAATCATTCAGACAACCAGAAGTTCAGTGTAAATGAGCATCAATTTTTTGTTATATATAAACAAAACAAAAAATTATTGAAAAATGCATTTGACTAATAAATTAGAACATTATTGAATATAAGTCAAGGTTACCTAAAATAATAAATCAATATTGATCATGTCAGACAAAATTATATCCAAGTTGCATTAGAAATAAAAGTAGGTCTTGGTAACCATTATAAGTATTTGTGGATTAGACAATTGATTACATAAAGGGATAATTTTAGTTTCTTAATATCAACTCAACTATGACACAAAGTGTATGTGAAATTGGTAAACAAAGTAAATGAAGCTGATCATATTCATTTTTTTTTTACAAATCGATCATTTCAATCACATTGTCATTGACAGTAACTAATCCAAGAAAAACTAATGTAAGAACTCAAAAGTTATTGGAACAGATAGTGAAAATATGAGAAAAATGGAACATGACAAAACAATAATATCAGATCATAATGAATAAAATTTTCAAAGAAAAGCAAAAAGAAAAGTACCGCATCAATTTATTCTTCATGGTATTGTTGTCACCACCACTCGATGAATTTGTTAGAATTTATCAAACCAAAAAGCTCCTAATATAATTTGGATGGGATCTGAATTCCAAAAATATCAAAAGTAATTTCTAGAATACACTTTTGCTGTACACAATCTTTATATATTCATGCAAGGAGTAGTGGAAGAGACTTGAAGACTTATGGCTAATTTTAATGAAATAGAGTATGTATTAATTAATATCCAGATTCATTCTGTTCTGGATCAGAAATGAACAAAAGACTTGTATGGGAATTCTAAACATTTCTATTTCAACAATTAATTGTTCTATTTATTACCAGATGAAGACTATACTTTTGAATACACCGTACAGTAAAATATTGAATTTGTCCATGGAGAATATAAATAGTTATTCGGTGGTTTAATTTTGGTCAAGTGCTCTAATAATTAACATGGACCAAATTAATATATATTATAGTTACTCAAAAATTAATATTAATACTATTTCGTAACTTTATAGGGGTATTCTCGTCTTTCACCTTTTACTTAAGGGATTCTTGCTTTTATATTAATATGAAATATGATGGATAATGAATTATAAAACAATACATTGCTCAAAAAATTTATTTGAGCTAAGGCTCTATCCATTGATTAAATCCTTCTACCCATCAAAGAATACATTGATCATTTGCTCATCATCTGGCGTGCGTGACATAGTGACAAGGTACAAGGTTTTGCTTTTCCTGTTGAATGGCTTTCTTGGAGGGAGGATTTTTCCTTTGAATTTCATATCCTATTTTAGTTTCTTTTGTGTTTTCCTTCTGAACATTTCTTAAGTTCGGACTTACAATAGTTGTATCCGTTGGTTTCTTTATGTATTGGCCTTATGTAATTATAGTTATTTTACTCTATTCCTAAGTTATACTATAACCATATTTGATGTTAAGTCGCTCGTTTTTTTAATTAATGAAAAAAGAGGATTTATCGTCTCAGTAATTGAAAATTTTTTTCTCATGTAGTTGTTTCTTTATTCATTTGAGCAGATAAATTTAATTTAACTTTCTTTTATATATCCAAGCTATGCTTGCCATCAACCCTTAAAGTTGGATAACTAAAGTTGGAATAAACAATGAAATCACAAAGTTGTTTTCTCGCTTTTATGATGTTTTGAAAGATTATCAGATGCTACGCATTTAGTGTAGTATCATACCCCTTTGTCAAATTTTAAGCTATTTAATTATATAACCCAATCACTTCAATTGTTTTTCGCTTTAGTGATTGTGGAGATAATCATATTTCCTTCATTTCTCAACTTGGATAGGATACAAATAATTAACAATTCGTCTTGATTAGTGACTACGTTAGCAGTCAAAAAAGTTTATGTTGTTTGATATTTTGGTATCTCTATGACACATTTCTATTAGTTTGCAATTCTATTTTTATGAATAAATTGAAAATTTTAGATTTCTTCAAACTTCATCCTATATTTGCATTACATAAATATGATCGGCATTTATTACTTTATGTACATTTTTTTAATTCTTAAACCTCAACCACATTGGTTGATGAAATTTATATTATTTTCCTCAAATCTGTATATCTATTTATATGGTTCACGCGCAAAGCGCGTGTCCAAAAATAGTATATAAAAATTCAATAAAAAATATAATATAAGACCAATCCGTGATGTTTGTGCTTTCCCATCCCCATTTCAGCAGTTGATTGGCACCTACAATTCTCGCGTGAATCCAGACAAAAAAGCAGAAGATTTTAAAAAAAGTAAAATAGGAAATCACAACACACTAACGTTGAGTTGTCTGTTGTATCCTAGCTGCTCGCGACTAAATTCATATAATAAACATATTTTTTTTATATTTTTTTCAAAAGCTTTCCCATATTTTTAAAATCATATCTACACTAATTTAGTGTAATTTTATAGAAAACCAATGGTAGAAATGAAAAGAGTAGGCCAAGACGAATTTGGAGATGTAATTTTCAAAGTTCTAGCAGCGGCCAGCGGTGGTTCAACGAATGTCAATGACGGTCAACGGTGACGGAGCCATGGTGGGGGAAAATGGAGATGTGGAGATGGATTTTCTAGAGAGAAAGTATGAAAGAAGTGAGAGAAAGTGTGAAAGAAGAAGTTGTTAAATAATTGTAGAAAGGTGTTTAACGGGTAAAAGTGGAAATATATTTATAAATGCTCAAAAATTAAAGAATTACAAAAAAAAAAAAAAAAAGTGCTCAACAAATCATTACCACGCCCAAAAGTACTTAATTCATATAATTAAAAAAATAAATTAAGAATACTAAGTAAAAATTTCGCGTAGGGGCCTATTTGGCGCGCGCTAATTGATCTGTAGCCACCAAAAATAAATTCGCTGAAAAATAGCCACCTCCGGACAAGTCCCAGTATTTTATACTAGGACTTTGAACATGTTAGTTCAAAGTCCCAGTATAAAATACAGGGATCACTTAAACACCAATTCCAGTATAAAACACTGGGACTTTGAACACCCCAGTATTTTATACTGGGACTTTATATATATAAAGCACCAGGGGGACTATCCCATTATAAAATAATGGGACTTTCAACATGTATAAAAACATGAGACTAGTCCGAGCTGTTTGCCAATGCTAATGAAGTGTATGTGTGCGCGGTGGGTATTCCTCAATTAATTCTAAAACGATGGATAATTCTCATTTAACGCGTCCAAAAATAGCTACACATCAAAATTTCCAGAATACTAATACAACACGAATCTTTGTCAAATTTCAAACATCCCTGAATTTTGATCACTAGCCATTTTGGACGCACTCATTGGGAACTATCCACCGTTTCCAAATTCATTGAAGAATAGCCAAAAATTCGCGCGCACACTTAAGCTCCATTAGCGTTGGAAAAACACCCCAGACTAGTCCCATAACAAAATGCTGGGGCTTTGAATAAGTTTTGTTCACAGCCCCAGCATTTTATTATGGGTTATGGGACTTTATATATAAAGCTTCAGTCCCATAACAAAATGTTGGGGCTTTGAACAAGTTTTGTTCACAGCCCCAGCATTTTGTTATGGGACTGAAGCTTTATACAAAGTCCCATAACAAAATGCTGGGGCCTTGAACAAAACTTGTTCAAAGCCCTAGTATTTTATACTGGGGTTAGTTTACTGAAGCTTCCCAGTATAAATACTGGGGCTTTGAACAAGTTTTGTTCAAGGCCCCAGTATTTATACTGGCATTTGTCCGAAGGTGGCTATTTTTCAGCGAATTTATTTTTGACGGCTACAAATCAATTAACGCGCGCCAAACAGGTCCCTGCACGAAATTGTTACAAATTAATGGCCGTTAGCGTGTGAATACTTTTTGGGCCTGCCTAGCCAACAAGTTTATCTTCTTTTTGGGGGATATATAGAAATAGCCTATTTGGTAGAACATTGGAAATGGAACCAGTTTTGGTGCATATTTTATAAAAGGCTAGTTTTTTGAATTTGTATATCTTCAAACCATCGATAAGCTATCCTTAGACCATCGAGGATTGAAATTAGGCACACTTAATCTGAACCACAAATCTTATGATTTATTTTTTCTTTTTAGCTCAATTTCAAACTAAAAGTTTGAATTTGAATTGACGTTGAGCCCCAATTCACACATCTGAGCTAAATTTAGTTCACTTTTAAACAAAAAAAAAAAAATTCAGTTTCTCGAAATTTAGATTAAAAGTTGGTTAACTTCAACTCCGATGGTCTAAAGACAACTTACCTATCATCGAAACTTGAGTGGATACTCTTAAAAAGTAGCTATAAAATGGATTTTGCTTAATAAGTCGTCCAAAGAATGATGGCCCAAATAGTCCTTTTTGAACTTAACTAATTAATTTCATCCACATATATTATGATAAAAAATTGTTACATAAAGGAGAAAGACGATTTGTTTCCCAAATTGTTACTTTTCCTCTGATTTGTTAAACTTAACATGACTAGTATTGGGCAGGCGCATTGCGCGTGTAGCCCCTACTACTAAGAACAAACTTTTCAAAGACAAATGATTATAGAAATGTGATTGAGTTATAAATCTAAACTTAATAAATGTCTAAAATTGATATATTTTGATCATGTTTAGCTAATTTAATATAGGGGGATTTGCAAAAATATGTCACGGGAAGTAATGGTTCGCCTTTTTGCCCGTGCTAAGAGATGGTTTGCAAAAATGCCTCCGTTAAGATTTAATGAAAAAAATCCGAGGCCAAGACTTCCCGTTATATTTTTTCGCTTTTCAACACTTATCTCTTCAAGTATTGACAATAGGCAATACTTGCCGCACTTGGCCGTAAGTCTTGGCAATTGGCAAGACTTGCCATTGACCCCTGCTCGATTTTCTAACACTTGCACGGCAAGTATTGGCAATAGGCAATACTTGCTGCACTATGTCGTAAGTCTTGGCAATTGTCAAGACTTGCCCCTTCCAGTTTTCCCTGCATTCTCGCCATATAACTTGAAGTATTGGCAAAACAGCACTTGCCCTTGAAGTATTGCCAATTGCCAAGACTTACAAATTTTTGCCTTGAAGTCTTGGCTTGCGAACTAAATAAAGGCATTTTGCTAAAACATTTCTTAGCGCGGGTAATTTTGTAAAACCACTCCTTATGGAGGGCATACGATGAAATTTTTTATTTAATATAAGGTCTAAATATTAATGGACAATACATGAAGAGTCACCTATCATATGAAACTTATAAAAAAAAAACCCCCTATTTTACCTATTTACTCGACCTAGCACCTTCTCCCTCTTTTTTATTTTTTCTTTCACTCACAGCACCCCTATTTAAAGGAAAAAAATTCTAACCCCCTATTTTTCCTCTCTTCTCTTTCCATCCTCCCTATTTTTCCTTTCTTCTCTTCCCCCTTACAATATCACCGCCGCCTTCCCCCCTCCCCCAAATTCCCTTCCACCATTGCCTCACCTTCATTCCCTCTCCTCCAAGCCACTATGGCCGCCGCCGTTGTCACCGCCACCGTTGTTTATTCTTCTTCTTCTCTTTTCTTTTTCTTTGCTTTTTAAATAACAATGTCGATTTTCCGTTGTATATTTTGGTTAAAACTCCGGTGAGAGATTTGTTTATCATATTTTTTCTTCTTCTTTCATATTTTTCATAAGTATCCGGTGAGATCTATTCGTTTTTTGTTAAAACTTTTTTCTAATATTTAGAACTAGTATTTTTCTTGTATAAAACTATACAAATCTTGTATATTTGTTAAGCTTTTGTGTAGAAGCTGCCCGAAACACTGTATAAAATTATTTTTGCAAATTTATACAATTTTATACATTCTTTTACAAGTTTATACTTTTGTAAACGTGTATAAAAATGTATAAATCTGTATATGTGTGCATATACAATGAATAAACATATTCTATGCACTTCTATAAATTTGTATAAAGTTGTATACGCGTGTATGAATAATGAATAAAGTTGTATATATTCTAGATTTGTGCCCTATTTATGGATGTTTGTATAAAATTTATATTTTTTGTGTATATTTTTGTATTTTCCTTCTTGCAGACATATTTTTCTATGTATTTACATCTATAATTTATTATTTTGATAGATTTAGGTGTATAAAATTATCAAAAAAAAATTATTTAAATAAATTCACCAATAAAATAAGCAATCCGATGAGATCCGGTGAATTTTCAATTTTTTAAGCCACCGACCGTCGATGACTGGGTTATTGGCGGCAGGTCAGTGGTAGGGTTGGATGGGGGAGTGGCACCTAGGATATTTTATTTTGAGGAGAAGTTCAAAGAGGATGCTATGTTATGTAATTTTAAAATAAGGGGATACTATGAATGAAATATGGCCCCTCATTTATAATTTTCTTGCTTTGAGGAGCTAGTGTTTGAAAAATTCCCAAATATTAAAGGAACTCTGGAAAATTAAATCAACTACTACTACTTAGTAGTAATAGAAATTAACATGTCAATCTCAAGAAATCTATGTTGTCCCTAATTTATCTAATAGTACAGTGATACCCACTAATAGCTAAACTAAAATTATTTTAAAATGCAAGTAATCATTTTAGTAGCAATTTCATAATTTTATTTTCTTCCGAGACTAATTATCTGATATGTTAAAAAGTATTAACAATTTAATTTTATAATATTAAAAGTCATCCTAACTTCATAAAATGAAATTGAACGTTCATTTTCTATTTTGGAATTTTATGATAGATTATGTTGTAATCTAAAACTCATAACAATCATCACTTCTTAAATTAGTTGTACCTTTCTTTTTTGTTGTTTTAATTTAGTTATGTATTATTTTTAGGAAAATTATCTATTTCCTAGGAGCTAAATACCTTATGGCAGCTTGTAGAACGTCCATCTTCACGGTTGCTACAAAATAGTCATCCTATTTGCGATAGAAGTAAGAAATTAAACATTCAATAAATGACAAATACGTCGCTAGTTTAAAAAATGATTAAAATAATAACTTTATATAAAGAAGAAACAATTGACGAAAAGTACAATGATATATATTAAGAATGGTATAGTTGCGATTAAGGTGTCTTAATCCAAGAGCACTACTACTTGTAGCTGAACGATTTTCATTGAACTTACTTCGACGTGTGCAGACATATAACCTCCCTATATATCTAATAGGAACCAAAATCGTGCAACCAAGAAACTACACGGTAGTAGACAATTAGTATGGTGATAGTTCAATTATAAATGATCTATTTAATCACATCTAGTAGTTTTTTCATTAATGAAGCATAACATGTGCTACAATCTAAACAAAATAGAAACCATTAATAATTTTTTCATGTCATATCCAATATTTTGCAACCTAAATTGTTTAGGCACAATGTTCTCAAAACATACAAATCTATTAACTAAGGTGCACCATGACTAAAGATTGTACACATTGAAGCAACCGAAACAAAAAAAAAAAAAAAAAAAAAAAAAAAAAAAAAAGAATGAACAAACCTCATGATGGTATCTAATTCCTTCTTTCATAGGTAAAATCACTTTGTATCTGCTTAGGGACTTCTGCTTACCGATCTAGTCTTTTTATATCTATTTCTTGGTTGGTGATCTTTAGGCTTCCCATTCACACCTTTGTTGACGAAATGGCCAACATTTAATTTCTAACTCTTCAAACTCTTCAATCTTTTTGGTTAATATACTGATTGATGAAGGAATAATAAGTTAATTAAAGGTGAATGACTCTTAAGAGGATGTTTTAACCTTCTCGTATGAAGTGCACTAAATGAAGCAATTAACCTCATATAAATGTGTTCACATCTGTGTCTTATTTTTTCATAATTATTTGAGTATGCGTTTATCTTTTTCTATACAATTATAATTTATTCTTATATTTTTATTTTATTTATTTAATTGTGTATTTACCTTCTTGTACACAATTATACTTAGAGTAAAATTTGATTGAGGGCAAAAATATCGTTAACTTTAATTTAGCTAGAGAGATTGCCACTTTTATAATAATATGATATGATTAACCTTCATTTAAACGATATGATGAGTGGTTTTAACCAAGGAAAATTTTCAAAAATAGGCAGCGCACTACCCAAAATTACAAAAAGGAGGCCATATCTTTTTTCATGCATAGCACTCATCCCTAAAATTAAAAATTTTAGCACTCCTTCATAAAAAATACCCTAGCTACCAAATCTCCCCCTCCCCAACCACTAAGCCATCGGCAGACACCCTCCCCTCCAGTGGTGACGTTACTTTTTTGTATTTTACTGAATTTATATTGTTATTGCGTCTAAATCATTGCTTTGGACAAATTTTTACACGCAAATCTCCCCCCAAAAATAAATTATACATGAATATACATAGATATATGCGTAGTAATGAGAGAAATACTAAAATATACATAAAAAAGGTAAAAATTCATATAAACATCCTTAATATACAAATTTATTCACTCGCATATACACACTTATACGAATTTATAAAATTTTATACACCTGTATAAATTTGTATAAACTTGCGATAGACTGCTATCACAGAAAAAGGGTGACATGTCGGATAAGATTCAGAAATATGGGCTATTTTTAGTAATTTTTGTCTTTGGCTTGTCTTTTAGTATAATCATCCCTTTAACCAATTACTAACATTTTTCAATCGGAGTAATTTACAAAACTATGAACCGGCGCAACTAGCTCGCCTTTATGACCCTCATAACAGTGATTTAGCAAAAATGATATCCATTTACGAATCTTATAAATGAAGTGTTGTATTCCCGCCCTCCCTTTAATTGTAGGTACTGCCTAAAAGTGGCACGTGCCTTTGACCCGCTTTTGTCTAGGAAATACTTGTCTTTGACCTCTTCCCACGTTCTTCCAGTTAACTTGAAGTATTGCATAGGGAGTACTTGCTCTTGACTTTCTTGCTAGCAACAATTACCCTAGATTTATTTTCACACTCTACCAACTAAGTTGAAGTGTTGCCTACGAAATAAAGGGAAGATCATTTCACAAAAATCATCTTAAATGAGGACAAATCCTCAGAACCAATCAATTTTGGAGACACCGAGTGAATTTTTTTGGTTCAATTTGAAAAAAAAAAAACACAGACGATTTGTTGGTAGAAAATGAATTTTTAAATTTGTGGTCCAGCTTACATTTAACCGAAACCATGCTTTACTTCAAATTTTGGACATTTCCTCACATCTTACTATCCTACTACTACTCCTACTGTTGTTGTTGTTGTTGTTATTATTATTATTATTATTATTATTATTATTATTATTATTATTATTATTATTATTATTATTATTATTATTATTATTATTATTATTATTATTACCAATTGCTAATAATTTCTTTGGATAATAGGCTTAGAGCCCGTTTGGGTGAGCTTAAAAGCGGCTTATAAGCTAATAAGCACATTAACAAATATTTGGTAACTTAAAAATTTATGAGCTTATAAGCACTTATGTGCTTAAAAACGCCAAAAGCCAGATATTAGGATTTTCTAACTTCTCAAAAAGCTTTTGAGCTTATAAGCCACATAAAGAAGGGATAATTACACTAAAAGACAAGCAAAATACGAAAATTATCAAAAATGACCTATATTTTCGAATCTTACCCGACCTGTCACCCTTTTCCCGATATAGCAGTCTGTCGCAAGTTTATACAAGTTTTGTCACGACCCAATTTGGGGCCGTGACCGGCGCTTAGGAACTAAGTCCCTAAACAAGCCTTATCAATATTCTACAGAAAATCGGGCAGAGTTTCCCCTGTTTTAGGCCTATCCAAAATTTACCTGCTTTTAAACAAACAGTAAACCCAGCAAAATAATCAATATTCTTACGCATTACCAATAAAAATACCACATTTATCTCCAAATACTACAAGAACGTCTAACAAGGGTTGTGATAAGTTCATAAAGACCAAATACTCTCAAGACTAGCTTATAAATAAATAATCCAACTGGTTATCCAACTGACTAAAAGAATGACTGACAAATGACTAAATGGAGCGACTCTAAGAGTTTCAAAGAAGGACAATAATGAATAAATAAAGCTCTTGCCCACGCGAACTAATGCGGGGCTCACCAGGATTGTTAGCTCGCGACTCTAAGAATGAAGATCCTCGGCTACGGCACCTGCTGTATCTGGAAGGAAAAATATAGCGAGGAGTGAGTCGCAACTCAGTGAGTAACAACGCTTATCCACAACCGTTTTAAGTGGAGACAAGTCAAAAACATGCCAGTATATCTTATGCAGAAATATACATATAATTTAATTGTCACTTTCAGAATGACAACAGAAATCAGTCTTTTCAAGTACTTCTTGTAAACAGTAACCAATATCAAACCAGTAATAAATTCAGTAATCACTATATTATATCAAGTATATAGGTTAGGGAGATTTCCAAGAACAAACTATGTAATCAGTATAAATTCCTCTCTGAAGAAAATCAGTAACAGTAAGCTAGTTCTACCTTCCCACTAGCAAGGACTGTAACGGTAATCCGGAGTATACAAGGTGCACCAGGTCTAACGTACCCGTCGTTAGCTACGGGGTCTGTCAAGGCTCATCCCAAAAATATATATATTCCCTATACCAAGTACAGGACATTTCGAGTAACAATTCAATATTTCACATAGCGGTAAAACATATCAAGTAGCGGTAAAAATCAAATCTTGTAACGGTAAAATAATTCAAATAACTATTTCGGTACATATCTTGTAAAATGACTTGTCGCACATGCAGTTTAAACATTCAGTAACACATTTACTTCAAAATCAAGTAGAAACCATGCAGGTTATGGAAACACAAATTGTGGTAAGGTCATCACTCACAGTACAAACGCGTGTAGCTCAACCGTATCCGAGCAATCCAACACTTCTTCAATCAATCTATAATCAAATCATATCAATCTTGTGTTAATTTTCTCGTTTAAACTAGTTCATAATTAACCCGGTATACACAACCCTCAGTTTTCATAATTGACTCTTTTGTCAATTTATATTTACAAATATTTCCTACAGCTCTTTATGTGGTATATTGTACCATTTTGATCAAGTTTAAGCCAACTAGTATCAATGCCCACTACCCCTATTACTGTAGAATTTTGTTCTTAATACTCAATAGCATTCATGTGAAACTAATTTACCAAATCAGAGAATGGAATTTACTTACTGTATTTAGATGAAATTCCTCTTCTACCTCCCTTTTAGTGTTGTATAAGCTTCTCTTCCTTCCCTAAACTCTTCTATGATCTTCTCAAGTTGCAAAGAAACCTCCTCTCTGTAATTTTCCCTATTCATTTTGCTGCTGCTGTGCAAAATCCCTTTCCTCTAAATCCCCTTTGTTCTCTGCGTATGTCTTGTATCTCCGAAACTTTTGAGGGCTTTGGCCCTTTATATTTTTTTTTTTTTTTTTGTTTTGTTTTATTTTTTTATAGAATGACTAATTTGCCCTTATTTTAAATAAGGTATTTCATTCTCTCCCTCTTAAGAAATTCGGTCTTCGAATTTAAACTAAGAGCATACCTGTCGAGTGAAATAAGTGAGGATATTTGGCTCGCATATCATCTTCCATTTCCCAAGTAGCTTCCCTAGTAGTATGGTTTTTCCATAAAACTTTCACGAACACAATTTCTTTTCTCCGTAACTTTCTTATTTGACTCTCGAGTATGGCTATGGGTCCCTCCTCATAAGATAATTTCTCATTAAGCTGTATAGTCGGTGCCTCAAGCACATGAGAAACGTCTGGTACATATTTCCGTAACATAGATACGTGAAATACAGGATGAATAAAAGATAACTCGGGAGGAAGAGCCAAACTGTAAGCAACAGCTCCAACTCGTTCAAGTATCTCATAGGGTCCTATGAATCGCGGGCTCAACTTCCCTCTTTTCCCAAATCGTGTCACGCCTTTCATCGGGAAAACTCGTAAGAACACACGATCACCAACTGCAAACTCCAAGTCCCTTTTTCTTTTATCTGCATAAGACTTTTGCCTGCTTTGAGCTGTGAGAAATCTCTGCCTGATCAACTGAACCTTATCAATAGCTTCTTGTATCAGGTCTGGTCCTAATACCTTAACTTCACCGGCTTCAAACCATCCAATTGGAGAACGACAACGCCTGCCATATAAAGCCTCGTAAAAAGCCATCTGAATGCTTGCCTGATAGCTGTTATTATAAGCAAACACAGCTAAAGGCAAGTAAGTATCCCAACTACCACCAATATCAATAATGCAAGCTCTCAACATGTCCTCCAATATCTGTATAGTACATTCAGACTGACTGTCAGTCTGAGGATGGAATGCGGTGCTAAGGTCTACTCTAGTACCCAATGCTCTTTGAAAAGACCTCCAAAAGTGAGAAGTGAATTGTGATCCTCTGTCAGAGATAATGGACAATGGAACTCCATGGAGTCGGACAATTTCATTCATGTATAACTGTGCATATCTCGCACCACTGTAAGTAGTTTTAACCGGCAAAAAGTGTGCTGACTTTGTAAGTCGATCAACAATCACCCATACTGACTCATAACCTTTAAGTGTACGAGGTAGCCCAGTCACGAAATCCATAGTAACTCCTTCCCACTTCTACTCCGGGATCTCAAGTCGTTGTAGTAGTCATGCGGGTCGCTGGTGCTCAGCTTTAACCTGTTGACAAGTCAAACAACTAGCAACAAAGTTAGCAATATCTTTCTTCATACCTTCCCACAAATACAATTGCTTCAGGTCACGGTACATCTTAATGGTGAGCTTCCTCGAGAATAACTTGTCTTAGCCTATCAATTTCTGGTACACATAACCGGTTACCTAGTCGGAGAACCTCATTATCATCAATAATCATATTCTTGCTTTTACCAGCTAGGACTTCATCTCGATATTTGCACAACCGTTCATCCTCGTACTGAGTGGCTTTAACACGTTCTACCAATGAAGACTTGGCTGGAACATAAGCCAATAACACCCTAGAATTAGACATACTGAACCTGATACCTGTACCTTTGAACCTGTGAATATCCTTGGCCAACTGTCCCTTTACAGGAGCTATATGTGCCAAACTACCCATGGACTTTCTGCTCAATGCATCAGCCACAACATTGGCCTTCCCTGGATGATATAGAATAGTGCAATCATAGTCCTTGAGAAGTTCTATCCAGCGACGCTGCCGAATGTTTAGATCTCTCTGTTGAAAAATATACTTTAGGCTCTTGTGATCAGTATAAATTTCACATGTTTCTCCATACAAGTAATGCCTCCAAATTTTCAATGCAAATACCACTGCAGCCATCTCCAGATCATGAGTAGGATAGTTCTGTTCATTCTTCTTCAATTGTCGCGAAGCATAAGCTATCACGTGACCATTTTGCATGAGAACACACACTAATCCCACTCTCGAAGCATCACAAAATACCGTGAATCCTCCCGAATCGGTTGGTAAGGGTAGAACTGGTACGGTGGTCAAACATGTCTTGAGCTTCTAAAAACTCCGCTCACATTCATCTGTCCACTGAAACTTTGCATTTTTCTGTGTTAGCTTGGTCAATGGTGCTGATATTCTTGAAAAATCCTTCACAAAACGCCTATAGTAACCTGTTAATCCCAGAAAGTTGCGAATCTCTGTAGGAGTGGTTGGTCGGGGCCATTTCTGCACTGCTTCCGTCTTTCTAGGATCTACCAGTATTCCATCCTTGGATACCACATGCCCAAGGAATGCTACGGAGTCTGCCAAAATTCACACTTAGAGAACTTCGCATAAAGTTTATGTTCCCGCAAGGTCTGCAGTACAACCCTCAGATGATCCTCGTGTTCTTCTTGGCTACGAGAATACACCAAGATATCATCAATAAATACAATGACAAATCTATCCAGAAACGGCTTGAACATCCTATTCATTAAGTCCATGAATGCAGCTGGAGCATTAGTCAACCCGAAAGGCATCACAAGGAATTCATAATACCCGTATCGAGTTCTGAAAGCTGTCTTAGGAATATCTTTGTCACTAACTCTGAGCTGATGATAACCATATCGAAGATCAATCTTTAAAAAATGGGCAGCTCTCTGCAACTGATCAAACAGATCATCAATATGAGGCAAAGGGTATTTTTTACGTATCGTTACCTTGTTCAGCTGTCTGTAGTCAATGCACATTCTTAGGGACCCATCTTTCTTCTTCACAAATAGCACTGGTGCACCCCAGGAAGATACACTTGCTCTTATAAATCCCTTGTTCAATAACTCCTGCAATTGTTCCTTTAGCTCCCTCAACTCCGCTGGTGCCATACGATATGGAAGAATCGATATGGGTTGCGTGTCAGGTGCCACATCAATGCTGAAATCTATATCCCGCCCTGGAGGTAGTCCCGGTAAATCCTCAGGAAATACATCGTTGAACTCTTGCACCACTGGAACCATTTCTAAGCTAGGAGTCACATCTCTTGTGTCTCTCACCATAGCTAAGAATGCCCAACAACCTTTCTTCACTAACTGCTGAGCTTTTACAAATGATATGACATTACACATCTCTGGAATTTGATCCCCTTTCAGAATAAAACTAGGTTCATTAGGCATCTCGAACTTAACTACCTTCGCATGACAATCGATGGTAGCATGGCAAGAAGATAGCCAATACATACCCATCAGTACGTCAAAATCAACCATATCAAGTACAATTAGATTAGCTAAGGTGTCTCTACCCTCAACTCGAATATGACAAGCGCGATACACATATTCAACAAGTAAAGAATCTCCCACAGGATTAGCAACTAAAAAAGGATCATTCAATATTTCTGGTTGTCTATCAAACCTCAAAGCAAAGAATGAGGACACATAGGAGTGGGTAGATCCCGGATCAAATAATGCAAGTGCATCAAGTGAGCAAACAGAAAGAATACCTGTAACCACAGCATTTGAGGCCTGAGCATCTTACCTAGTAAGTGCAAAAACTCTCGACTGGCCTCTACCAGTAGTTCCCTGTCCTCGATTACCCATGGCACGATCTCCGGCACCTCTACCTCTGTTACCTCTACCAGCAGTACCTGTATTATTACGAGCATTCTGCGTAAATACAACTGCCTGCACAGAAGCCTGGCTAAACTCTCTCTGAGGATGAGGGCAATCCTGTATGTGATGTCCCAACTTGCCACACCGGAAGCACCCTCCAGTCAGAACACGATACAGACCCCAATGTAATCTACCACAAGTCTGACATACTGAATCAGTAGCATATATCTGTCCAGAGCTATGATGTCCGGATGATAATGGTGGCCCCTTAGCATTATCTTTGTGAGGAGGTACTCTAATGGATGGCTGGGAAACCAAGTTTGTCCCTGTCTGAAAACCCTGTCGCTGTACCTGATTCCCTGCTTTACGGTCTGTGCTAACTCCCTCAGTGAAAGATCCCCCAGTCTTACCCTTCTTATATGAATCTTTAGTTGCCCGTGATTCACGACCCCTGTTTTCAATCTTTCTGGCAAGGTTGAGTGCATCAGAGTAATTCAGATTCTTCATCTGCGGAGCAACTGCATTGAATAAATGATCAACCAACCCATCAACAAACCTCTGAACCCGAGATGTTTCATTAGGCACTAAGTTAGGTGCATATCTAGCCAGCTTAGTAAACTTAGTGTTATATGTCGATACATCCATATCTGGAATCTGAACTAATCTCTCAAACTGCCTAGCGTATTCCTTCCTCAGACTTTCAGGGAGAAAGCGATCCATGAACAACTTAGTAAACTCATCCCATGTCAATCGTGCTGCTTCTGTGGGCCTTTCTAAAAGTACAGTTTCATACCAAGTATTAGTTGTATCCTCCAACTTGTATGCTGCAAGTTCCACGGATCTCTCACTAGAACATCCAAGAGCACGCAACGCCTTAAGCGTACCATCCAAGAAACTCTGAGGATCCTCTGTAGTGTCAGAACCCGTGAACCTTGGTGGTTTCAGTTTCAAGAACTCTGGTAAGGACACTTCTCTGTTACCAAAAATCTGAGTCTGTCTCTGAGCCTGAGTCTGTGGCTGAGCCTGAGTCTGTGTCTGAACCTGAGTCTGAGCCTGAGTCTGAGTCTGAGTCTGTGTCTGAGCCTGAGCCTGAGCCTGAGCCTGTGCCTGTGTAGGTACCTGAGGTTGCGTTGGAGCAACATTCTGTTGTCTATCCATTTCCTGTCTATCCATTTTGGCATTCAAGAGTTCAATGGACCTTTGCATAGCATTAAGTGCCTCAATAGTAGCATTCTCATACGACGGTGGAGGTGGATTATCCTCAATTTCTGGAGTAGGCACTCTTGTAGCTCTTGTAGTAGCACCAGCCCTCATGGTAGCAGCTTGGCCTCGTCTCTGAGTATTACCTCCTTTCCTAGCTGAGGTAGATGACGGCCCAGCAGTGGAGGAATTCGGAGCAGCTCGGGCCGCCTTTTTAGACCTTGTCTTACCAGCCATCTGAGTAATAGAATAACTAACGTTAGATTCATCTATTTAGCAGTAGTCATCTCACACGTACGGAAGGAACTATAAAGAAGGAAAGACACGAAACATCCTATCACGCCCTCGCAGAATAACGATTATGGGAATGGCCGGCTACATAACCATAATAGAGATTCTACTACTAACGTGTGCTCCATTAGTCACAGGAATAACCTAGGGCTCTGATACCAACTTTGTCATGACCCAATTTGGGACAGTGACCGGCGCTTAGGAACTAAGTCCCTAAACAAGCCTTATCAATATTCTACAGAAAATCGGGCAAAGTTTCCTCTGTTTTAGGCCTATCCAAAATTTACCTGCTTTTAAACAAACAGTAAACCCAGCAAAACAATCAATATTCTTACGTATTACCAATAAAAATACCAAATTTATCTCCAAATACTACGAGAACGTTTAACAGGGGTTGTGATAAGTTCATAAAGACCAAATACTCTCAAGACTAGCTTATAAATAAATAATCCAACTGGTTATCCAACTGACTAAAAGAATGACTGATAAATGACTAAATGGAGCGACTCTAAGAGTTTCAAAGAAGGACAATAATGAATAAATAAAGCTCTTGCCCACGCGAACTAATGCGGGGCTCACCAGGATTGTCAGCTCGCGACTCTAAGAATGAAGATCCTCGGCTACGGCACCTGCTGTATCTGGAAGGAAAAATATAGCGAGGAGTGAGTCGCAACTCAGTGAGTAACAACGCTTATCCACAACCGTTTTAAGTGGGGACAAGTCAAAAACATGCCAGTATATCTTATGCAGAAATATACATATAATTTAATTGTCACTTTCAGAATGACAACAGAAATCAGTCTTTTCAAGTACTTCTTGTAAACAGTAACCAATATCAAACCAGTAATTAGGGGTGTTCACGGTTTGGTTAAAAACCGATCCAAACCGAAAACCAAACCAAACCGATTAAAATAACCGATACGTTCTTGGATATGGTTTGGTTTGGTTTTCAAATTTTAAAAACCGACATTATTTGGTTTGGTTTGGTTTTCATGAAAAATAACCGAAGAAATAACCAAACCGAACCGACAAATTATATATATCAATATAATATTTTTTATAATATAATTTAAGTATTTTATATATTTTTTAATAAATTTTGTAGTAGGTTAAATGTTATTAGATTTTATTAAGTCCATTTTAACAAGAAACCAACTTATTTAGTCAAAGGAGTGGCTAACTTTTAAGTCCATTTTAAAAAGAAACCAATTCATTTAGTCTAAGGAGTCCAATTCATTCAATAAGCTTATAATTATATTAAATTCGGTAAAAAATCGTACTCACAGACACATTGACTATGGGTGTCAAACGGGTAGGGGTCTACCCGTCAAAACCCGGACCCGGACTCATTAAAACCCGACCCCACCCGGACCCGCAAAAACCCGGACCCGAACCCGTAGACCCGCTAAAATACCCCTACCCGAACGTGTTTTTTTCTTCTTAACAAATACCCGTATCCGTTAAGACCCGTCAAAATTATGGGGTATTAATGGATATACCCGTACCCATACCCGTTAAAATAAACTGAGTAATAAAACTTGTACGTGGAGAGAAATGTATACACAAGTTTTTCACTCATGGTTTAATTTGTTTTGTGTCCATATTGTTAGTAGTAAAATATGTTCAAGAGAAACAAATTATTTATTTAATTCAAAAAATACTTTATATTCCATAATAAATCAACACTTTGAAGTTTGAATATATATTACTCTAATATGGTATAGAACTTCAACTATTAATTTCGATATATACCTCAGAAAATAAGCTACTTGGAGTCGGACAAAGTAATTATGGGATCGTATTTATTACAAAGTAATGGCACCTACACCGGAGCATGATGGAAATGACATGGAAGAAATTACACAAAGAATTAGGCATATTTAAATTTGTAATTTGAATTTTCATTTTAGTTTTGATGTTGCACTTTTAAAATTTGGAAGTTTAATATTTAAGACTTTAATAGTTCAAGTATCTTAAATAAAGTAACTCTTTGAGTTTTTCCTATTGATCTTTTTTTAATTTGTTTTAAGTATTTAAAATAATATTATTAAAAAATAAAATTATAACCCGTAGCCAAACCCGATTTGTTAAGACCGACCCGTACCCCTACCAGCTAAAACCCGACCCGTACCCCTACCCGCTAAGACCCGAACCCGCACGAATTTTTTTTTCTAGCCGAAACCCGTATCCGTTAAAAACCCGTAATTTAAACCCGTACCCGACCCGTACCCGGAACCTGTGGGGTTACAATTTTACAACCCGGACCCGTATACCCGTTTGACACCCATAACATTGACGCATCGATAAAATTTAATGGCAAAGCAAATTCTAGTTTTGACATCTTCTTTTCCGTAACCATTGCATATTCAACTTGATATATGAGTCATGACATCTCGAAAGCAAAAACATCGTCTAAATATAAATTTACTTTAATTCTTTCTTTTGTTCTAAATATTTATATTCAATTGCCCCAGGATTTGCTGTAGTGGCAAGAGTGCAACATTTTAGGTGTAGTTAAGTTAAAATTTCAAGTTGTTCAACATACTATAAGACTAAGAGCATACTTGTAGTTCTCTTTATTATTCATTTTTAGGAAAAATTATCTTTATCATTTATTTTTTAGAAAAAGTTCTTTTTATCATTCTTATTATCTTCATTGTTATTTTGTTTCTCAAAAATCGATAAAACCGAACCAAACCGAACCAAACCGACTATAACCAAACCGATGGATATAACTTTTATTTGGTTTGGTTTGGTTTTACGAATTGAAAAACCGATTATATTGGTTTGGTTATGGTTTTAATCAAAAACCAACCAAACCAAACCGTGAACACCCCTACCAGTAATAAATTCAGTAATCACTATACTATATCAAGTATATAGGCTAGGGAGATTTCCAAGAACAAACCATGTAATCAGTATAAATTCCTCTCTGAAGAAAATCAGTAACGGTAAGCTAGTTCTACCTTCCCACTAGCAAGGACTGTAACGGTAATCCGGAGTATACAAGGTGCACCAGGTCTAACGTACCCGTCATTAGCTACGGGGTCTGTCAAGGCTCATCCCAAAAATATATATATTCCCTATACCAAGTACATGACATTTCGAGTAACAATTCAATATTTCACATAGCGGTAAAACATATCAAGTAGTGGTAAAAATCAAATCTTGTAACTGTAAAATAATTCAAATAACTATTTCGGTACATATCTTGTAAAATGACTTGTCGCACATGCAGTTTAAACATTCAGTAACACATTTACTTCAAAATCAAGTAGAAACCATGCAGGTTATGGAAACACAAATTGTGGTAAGGTCATCACTCACAGTACAAACGCGTGTAGCTCAACCGTATCCGAGCAATCCAACACTTCTTCAATCAATCTATAATCAAATCATATCAATCTTGTGTTAATTTTCTCGTTTAAACTAGTTCATAATTAACCCGGTATACACAACCCTCGGTTTTCATAATTGACTCTTTTGTCAATTTATATTTACTCCAACCCTGTAATTCTTCCATTTACAAATATTTCCTACAACTCTTTATGTGGTATTTTGTACCATTTTGATCAAGTTTAAGCCAACTAGTATCAATGCCCACTACCCCTATTACTGTAAAATTTTGTTCTTAATACTCAATAGCATTCATGTGAAACTAATCTACCAAATCAGAGAATGGAATTTACTTACTGTATTTAGATGAAATTCCTCTTCTACCTCCCTTTTAGTGTTGTATAAGCTTCTCTTCCTTCCCTAAACTCTTCTATGATCTTCTCAAGTTGCAAAGAAACCTCCTCTCTGTAATTTTCCCTATTCGTTTTGCTGCTGCTGTGCAAAATCCCCTTCCCCTAAATCCCCTTTGTTCTCTGCGTATGTCTTGTATCTGCCAAACTTTTGATGACTTTGGCCCTTTATGAAACGACCTCGGTCAGTCGTTTCGGAAGCTAGGACTCCGATTGGCGTGCTGATAATTTTAAAATATTTGTAATGTCCATTAGGACATGTCTGCAAAATTTGAGCTAAATTAGACCTCGTTTGGTAGGCATCGGAAGAAGGTTTCAGTTTTTATTGGCAATTAATATTAAAAGGAGATTTTCGAGCTCGGTTTTTGCCGAATGAGCTCCGATTCGAAATCCGAAAGCGCCGTTGGGTTCGTATGATTATTTATGACTTTTGTGAACGTTCGAAAGTGAATTTCGATGTTGTTCGGCTAGTTCCGCTAAAATGTCGAAAGTTAAATAATTTGACTTTTTCTATTTAAATTCGCATCTTGAGTTTCGGGAATCCGATTTGAGATCCGTCTTAGCAAGTGTGTTACATATATTTTGTATAAATTGTATGCAAAAGTTGGAATTATTTTGAATATCGCAGAATACCATTTTAATTTTTGCCGTGAAAAAAAAAAAAAAAAAAAAAAAGAGTAAACAAATAGAAAAAGACAAAAAAATAAATAAAGGAAAGAAACAAAGAATGAGTTAGGCGGTGGAAAGTGGATTTCCACTCATATAAAAGAGAAATGAGCAAAACAGAAACTGGTACGAAGGAATGATAAACAGAGAAAACGAAACAGAGATGGTACAGTGGAAAAAAATGCCAGAAAATGAGAAAAGGGGCCGGAGAAAAATAGTATTTTCACCCAGAACATTCAGGTAATGATCATAATATATTATTTGAGTTTATTACGTATGTTTGAATATATTTTTACGGTAAAAATAGGTATATTAGACATCGCCCTAATGACGTAAATTGATAGTTTAAAGGGTCAAATGGACCCCGATAATGAAATTGATTATGTATTCGTGCTCAGTGAGTTATGGGCAACTTATAAATATAATTTATTTGGGATTTGGTTATGTGGCCTTAAACCTTGTATATAGGCCTGGCCTGCGTATTGCGTATGCGAATAGGGTATCAGGTTCCTACCTGGATTGCCCTACGATGTGAGGGATGAAGCCTTTAGCCTAATGTGATATATTTTTCTGCTTATTGATCACAGTGAGATCGTTTGGCAATGCATTCAAAAATAACGCGGTTGTTGGTCGCAATGCTAACTTTGGAGAGAGGTAAGTGTTTATATCCATTTCTTTGGAGGCACCTGGCCTCGTGGATTTTCTACCACGTATTCCTTACGTGTGTAGCTGCCGATAGGCGTACTCATTACGCCTTAGCTTTGGATTTATATTATATATTATATGTTATGTCCTATTGTTGGTATTGTATTGAGGATTTGAGCATTGTACCCTGGCTGCGAGTTGGCATCTACTTCCCGGTTGTCGATGAGAGTCCCGCGCCGGTGAAGGGTTATTGCATCACATTGCATTCATATGCATTACATTGCATATCATATTGAGGGCAGGAGTATTCCGCCCCAGGAGCAGGAGGATTCCGCTCCATTGTATCATATTGAGGGCAGGAGTATTCCGCCCCAGGAGCAGGAGTATTCCGCTCCATTGTATCACATTGAGGGTAGGAGGATTCCGCCCCAAGAGCAGGAGTATTCCGCTCTTATGTCAGATATTGAGTGCAGGAGTATTCCGCCTCAGCTTTACATTATATCGGGTGCAGGAGTATTCCGCCCCAGGAGAGTGCAGGAGTATTCCGCCTCTGGTTTATATTATATCGGGTGCAGGAGTATTCCGCCCCAGGAGCAGGAGTATTCCGCTCCAGTTGGTTATCAGATTGGATTCCCCTCGAATGCAGGAGTATTCCGCTTCGGGATGGGATTACGGGCACATGTGACCCTTCGCATCATATTTCATCTCACTTCATTTTTATTTCATTTTATTTCATACCATTGTGTAAACTTGTGGTACATAACTATTGTCCTGCTTATATGTGCATTTCTTATTTGTTGTTATGTTTCTGGCACGCATCCTTGGTTGAGTTTATAAGTTTCTTACGTGTTTTCGGTTGTTATCTGGCTCTACCTTTTTATAATTTAAATAAAAGAAATTTGGTTTATCTGTTTCTTCTCCCTGGCTAGCTATCCTATTCTTTGAGGTGGCTAGTCTGCCCCACTTATTGAGTCCTTTTGACTCACCCTTGTTTGTTATTTGTTTCTTTTTCTATCTATTTCGTTTCGGCAGGTTCGCTCCAGGATTGAGTTCACCACGTTGTGAAGGAGCGAAGACGACTTCAGCTGTCAGAGTGAGCCAGCTTTTATTCCGGATGGCCACCAATTTATTGGTTATTATTTCAGTTGCATTTTGCTCCCTTCAGGAGGTATTTGTCTTCTTTTGTACTCTTAGATGTCTGGTCTGGATAACCCTAAACCTAGTATGTTGGGTAGTCAGCTGTAATTTCTTTTGTACAGCTTAGAGGTATCAGTATGTCAGTATTTTTTTTTAAGCCTTGTTCTTATTAATGAATTGAATAATATTTATTTGCCTAATTTAATTGGTAAGGGTTCGCCCGACGGGTCTAGGGAAGGATGTCGGGTGCCCGCACGGCCTAACCAGATTTCGGGTCGTGTCACTTTATATTTTATTTTTTGTTTTGTTTTATTTTTTTTATGGAATGACTAATTTGCCCTTATTTTAAATAAGGTATTACAAGTTTATACACGTGTGTATATGCGAGTGAATAAATCTGTATATTAAGGATGTTTATATGAATATTTACTTTTTTGTGTATATTTTTGTATTTCTCTCATTGCTACGCATTTATCTATGTATATTCATGTATAATTTATTTTTTGGGGGGAGAGGGGGGGAGGATTTGTGTTTATAAACTTGTCCAAAGTAATGATTTAGACGCAATAGACAACATAAATTCAGTAAAATACAAAAAAGTAATGATACCACCGGCGGGGGAAGGTGTCTGTCGGCAGCTTAGTGGCTGGGGAGGGGGAGACTTGGTGGCTAGGGTTTTTTTTAATGAAGTAGTACTAAAATTTTTAATTTTAGGAATGAATGCTATGCATGAAAAAAATATGGCATCCTGTTTGTAATTTTGGATAGTGGGCTGCCTATTTTTGAAAATTTTCCCATAAAATAGCTGCTTATAAGCCCACCAAAACAGGCTCTTGCTCCGCGCATCACTAAAAACCCAAGTGATGTAATGGCAAAATTTGGGGCAAAGTGCATGAATAACCACTTTTGTCAGTGGTCTTTGGTTTGAGGCTATTTTTTTCATTGGTTTTACATGAGAGGTCACTTTTTGAAACTTCAATCCTTGTGGGTTGAACTTCACACAAGTTCAGCCTACAAGGATTGAAGTTCAACTTCAACCCTTATAAGGATTGAAGTTTATGCATCTATGCTTAAAAGTTCAACCCTTACGGATTGAAGTTGAATTTCATAACATAGGGATGAAGTTCAACCCACAAAGTTTGAACTTCAGCCCACAAAAATTAAAATTCCAAAAAGTGGTATTTCATGTAAAAGCAATAAAAAAATGACTTCAAACCAAATATCAGTAGTAAAAGTGGCATGTGGGTGAAAGTTTTACTAAAATTTGTCCCCCATGACCACCTCTTTAGAGCGCTCTATGATGTGTCACATTTTCAGTCTTTCAGATGAATAACTATAAGTGAAAGTTTTTTAAAAATAACCACTCCAGACTCATTATAAAATGCTGAAATTTATAGTTAAAAATGATGAGCTTCAAGAAAATAAAACTGAATTTTGAGCCAAATTTGGTGTTTTTATATTAGAGTGTGAACTTCAATATTAAATACTGAGGTTTATAGTTATAAATATTGATTCTAAAAAAAACAGTGAATTTTGAACTAAAATTAAAAGTCCAGTATAAAAAATTAAAACTTTTGTAGCTAAAATATTACTTTAATTTTTGGGACAATTACATTGAGAGACACCCCACTCATGAAAATTACAAAAAAAGACCCCTATTTTGCTACCTTACCCGACATAGTACCCCCCCCCCTATTTTTTTTTAAATTTTTCTTTCACTCCATAGCACCCCCTATTTAAAGAAAAAAATCCTAGCCCCCATTTTCCCTCTCTTCTCTTTCTCTCCTTCCCATTTTTCTCTCTTCTCTTCCCCATTAAACCTAATGCAGCCGCCACCCCCCAACCCTTCCACCACTGCCCCACCGTCATCCCCTCTCCTCCAAGCCACTGACGCCGCCGCCGCCGCCATAGTCACCACCACCACTGCCGCCGCTGCTTCTTCTTCTTCTCTTTTTTTTTTTTTTTTTTTTTGCTTTTTGAATAACAATAATGATTTTCGTTGTATATTCCGATCAAAACTCCGGTGAGGAGTTTATTTATCAAGTTTCTTCTTTTTCTTCACTTTTTTCATAAAAATTCGTTAAGATCTACTAGTTTTTTGTTAAAACTTTTGTTTAATGTTTAGATATAGTGTTTTTCTTGTATAAAACTGCATAGATCTTGGATATTTATTAAGCTTTTGTGTAAAATCTGCCCGAGGCATTGTTTAACATTATTTTTGTGAGTTTATATATTTTTATACAAGTTTATATAATTCTGTAAACGTGTCTAAAAATGTATAAATCTGTATATGTACGTATTAATAGTGTATAAAATATATTCTATGCATTGTAAAATTGTATAAAGCTGTATATGTGTGTATGAACAATGAATAAAATTGTATAAATTTCAGATTTGTGTATTTTTTATGGATGTTTTATATAAAACTTATAATTTTTGTGTATATTTTTGTATTTCCCTTCTCGCATGCACATTTTTCTATGTATTTACATGTATCATTTATGATTTTGATAGATTTAGGTGTATAAAATTATCAAAAAATAATTATTTAAACAAATCCACAACTAAAATAAGCAAATCCGGTGAATTTTTTATTTTCCGGCCCGCCGGCCGGCCGACGGCAGCGGTGGCAGCTCGGTTTCCGGTGACGGGCCAGTGGTAGGGGAGGGTGGGGGAGTGGTTCCTAGGGTTTTTAGTTTAAATGGGTGCTATGTTATGTAATTTTGAAAATAAGGGAGTGCTACGTTGTGTAATGTAAAAATAAAGGGTGCTATGGATGAAATGTGGCCCCTCATTTGTAATTTTGTGTTGTGGGCTGCCTAGTTTTGAAAATTCCCCTTAATTTTAGTGAAATTTACCCAAAAGACAAGATGAAAAGATTTAATTTTAGCAAATACCATAAAAACTTTTTAAATTTCAATTACGCCATCTTTATAACCTTTTTTACCACTTCTAAAATTTTATTTACCAATATACCAATTGGTTAGCTTCCTACTTTTACTCCACTTAAATTTGAAACCCCTTTAAAAGGGGGATTTGTATCTAGCACTGTATTCATCAAATTTCTAAGCGCTTTTCTCCCATTCGTCAATCCCCCTTACCCTAACCAAAATCAACGCAAGCCATTCCTCCATTTTGCTTAGTACCAAATATAACTTTGAACAATATTTCTCCATGCAAATACAACAATAACAACAACACAACATACCCGGTATATCCACAAAAGTAGGATCTGAGGAGGGTGAGATGGTATATACTATATATTAGTATATATCAATATATGATATATTCTAATATATGTTATAGGATTATTAATATACTATATTTTGATATATAGTATACATTATAAGTTATATATTGTATACGTTATAACTTATATCACGATATATGATATATTACCAATTATTCACTTAAAAAATGGATTATTATGGAGTAATATTCTAACGTATGTTATAGGATTATTATTATTGTATATATTATATACTATATTTCATTTTATGGTATACCAGAATAATTTACTTATAAAATATATGTTATGTTAATATCATAATATATGCTATAGGCAGAGTAATATGCTATACAAAGATGTTTCATTGGTATATACTTGAATTATCATGTTATCAATGAAGATACCAAATGGAGAATATATAACATACATTGAGAATTATGGAATAAGAAATGTATGAGCCAAAGGGGAGGGAGTGTTTTTAGGGAATTCCCGTAGAATCTGAGAGTAATGGAAGGAGATTAGGGATAAAGATAGTGATAGGAATAAATAGAATTATGGTATATTTGTAATTTAATTTGTGGTACCCTATTTAAGTGGTATTCAATGAAATTAAATCTTATAGATTATATAGTTATGAAAAAATCCCTAATTTTTATGAAGAAATGTTGTTCAAAAATACTGTAGCAGCGTGTCACTGACAGCATGTAATATGTTCTTTAATCCAAAGTCTAAAAACGCAAGTCAGAATAAATTGAAGGACTTTATAGCAAATAAAGAATATATATATAAAAACCCCTAATATCCTTTACACCTTCTAGGTTTTCCTTCTCCAGCAGCCTCCACACACAAACTAGCAGCCACCATGGGTCGTATGCACAGTCGAGGGTTAGTTCACTTTTTATATCTTTTCTGTATAATCTTTTGTTTATATGCCCCATACATTGTGTTAATATTCTTGGGGTGCGGCACTTTCCGAACCCTGCGTGAATGCGAGATGTTTTGTACATTGTATTAATATTTCTTTTTTTGTTAACAGTAAGGGTATTTCAGCTTCAGCACTTCCATACAAGAGGACCCCACCTAGTTGGCTGAAAATCTCTGCACCAGATGTAAGTAATTTTCTTGATGAGATATATAGACTTTAGCAATTTATGATTAGAATGGTATTTGTTCTTGTAAATGGAAAGACGTTTAGTAATGATTCATATAGCCGACCCCAACTTGTTTAGGCTACTACTAGACTTAAGTATAGCTGCTCAGGTTACCGTTCATTTTCTATCGTCGTAGCTGGCCCACTTATAATGTAGTCATGTCTGAACCTCTTGCCTATTCTTGATTCATGCCTATTCAGTTACCAACAGCCTTTCTACGTCACTCGAGTTAGGGGTAAGTTCTGCGCACACCACATGCTCCCTAGACTCCACTTGTGGAATTATTCTTAATCTGGGCCACAGACGGTCTCGTAATTGTGTCCCTCATTTGATTTGTTGGAAAAGTGGTACTCGATGAATGCGCTAGGAGGTGCTCCTAATTAAATATTATTGTCCTTGTGACGTGCACTTCTAGTAGCACCGTTTTCCTATCTTAAAGTGGAAGAGATCCACCTTTTTCTTCATTAATCACCAAAGTTATCTTTCCTTTAATTGTAATAAGAACATGGTATACAAAATCACTTGCATAAAATGTGGCATAACTATGCTAGGTAAGCAATAGTAGTAGTGTGACTACTGTGGCAATGAAGGATTTTGCCTTGCCTTTCTGATTTTAAGGTTATGAGCGACATTACATATAAAGAATGGGGCATTTTGTCTACCTGTAGTTTATAAGAAACCCAAAAAGTATTTTGCTTCACGAGGATCAGTTTAGCTTTTCCTTGTCAAAAGAAAAGGAAGGATGACCTTTTTCCCTTTTTGAGGATTTGTTGAGTTTTTTATCCGTTTGAACATGGATTACAAAGCATCCGAACAGAACTTGGTTGGATTTGCTAAAGTTAAAATATACCCAAAGATTTATGTGAAACTTGATTGGACCTTGTCCAAATAAGCGGTGGTGTTACTTGGATGAACTCATGCACTTGTTGCCAGTTTCTTAACTAGCAGCATTCTCTTGTCTTTCAGGTTGAGGATAATATCTGCAAGTTTGCCAAAAAAGGTTTGACACCTTCACAGATTGGTGTTATTCTTCGTGATTCTCATGGCATTGCTCAGGTGAAGAGTGTAACTGGTAGCAAGATTCTCAGAATTTTGAAGGCTCATGGTACTTGTTCGGTATTTTGGTCATTTAGTCCATAATACTCTCTAACGTATCAATAAAAATGTCCATATTACTTTTCTATAGGAAATATTTGATAGTATACTGATTCTTAATTTGCTAGGACTTGCTCCTGAGATTCCTGAGGATCTCTACCACCTTATCAAGAAAGCAGTTGCTATCAGGAAGCATCTCGAGAGAAACAGGAAAGACAAGGATTCCAAGTTTAGATTGATTCTTGTTGAGAGCAGGATTCACCGACTTGCTCGCTACTACAAGAAGACAAAAAAGCTTCCACCAGTCTGGAAGTAGTAAGTCCATTCTCTGTTGTTTTGCACTTTAGTAGTTAACTGCTTCTGATTCACTTTTTAATTACCCATTATGTTAGATTTGTAAATATTACATGTTCTAATATAAGAATATGTTGAATCCTTTTATCCATTGACCTCTTTATCTAAGCATGCTTGATATTCGTATTTTAAATTTGGTTTATTTTCAGTTGGAAACTAGCATGCTTGATATTCGTATTTTTAATTTGGTTTATTTTCAGTTGGAAACTATGTGGGTTCTGCCAATGCATCATGATTGTCCTTTTTGCAACTTAGTTGTAGATTATTCTTAGTTGGAGACTATTTGCATCAATATGTGGTTCCGCAGAACAATGGTTAAGCTAATTTAGTACTTCCTCTCTTGTAGTTTATGTGGCAATTATTCATTTTTAAGTCAGTGGCAAAAAGATGGTCAGCTTTCTAAAATTAGAAACGATTTCTTTTATAGAGAAGCTTTTATAGCCACTCATATGTTGTGCATATTTTCTGATCACAAGTTTCAGAGTCCTCATTTCTTTCTTAAATCCGTGCCTATTCTAACTTTGCCACATACATTGGAACTGAGGGAGAATTCAGATTCAAGAACAAATTGTCTTCATAAGAGTTTGTTTACAGTTACCACAGTATATATCTGCTGAAGCACCCATATTATTGTCTTCCTGACTGTGCTTCCTTCAAATATCAATTGAATTACAAGAAGAAAAGTTTTATGGCAATCTTCATGTTTCTCCCGTAACCCTGCAAACTGTAGTTGCGTACTTGCCTCAGATCATTAAGCTTTGGCTTCATACTCGTACGATGCATTCAAGCATCGTACCATGTGTTGTATATCAGATTTACAGACTTGTGTGGCTAATAAGCTTTTTAGATTGGACTGTATAGTTTGTACTCGTCTGAACCATGTATACTTTAATGGGATCAATGGGCCTTGAATTTTTAGGGAGGGGAACCACAGGGAAAAGCTTTTGAGTATGTGCACGAATCTGATTGTGTGGAAGTCAATTCAGTGTTTTTCTAGTAACCCACCCCCTTCCCCTTACTCTGTTCACCTTGAATTTGTGAGTAGCAGTACTAATTCCAGTCTTTGCCTTGCAGTGAATCTACCACTGCCAGTACTCTGGTGGCATAGAGAGGAAGAGGGGGCATTGGAATGCTACTTTCTTGGTCAAAGTCATATCTTTAAATTTCTAGATTAAGTTGTTTTGGCATGGCCAGGATACTTGAATGGGAACAGATTTTGTAACAGAGCAATGATAGGGATCAGTTAATTTGCTGTTCTATACTTTGACATCTAGACTATTGTTATTTAAGCAATTTTTTCGTTTAGCGATCCTATTTTATTCTTGTCTTGCCAAATTCTTGGAAAAAGATAGATAATGGTACTAATATAAGCTATACATTATTAGTTCTTCCATTCCAACTTTAGAAATGTAGATATTAAGTTTGTCAGTAAATACTTCTAAATAAAAAAGTTAGATGATATGAATGGTTTCACAGTTTACAAGAAAGAAGTGTCTGATGTTGACAAGAAAAATCTTCAATTGGTGGTGAGTTAGTACTAGGTTTCTGTTAAACTTTTTCCTTAGTTTAATTAATCAAATAATTAAGATTTGATTATACTAATGAGGAGAAAGTCCAAGCTTAGCGAAAGGAACACAAATGGCTTTCACAAAGCTTCTTCTTGAGGGCTTACCACAAGTGGCTTTACCAACTGGACCATATGATACAGTAATTAATCTAAGTAGATTCTCGAGGCTATTTTAAAGAATCCTTCTTCACAATTTTCCTAAAATTTTGCTCTCAGAAAACTGATTTTTGTTCTCCATGCTTGCAAATTGTGATATACTTGGTTTTCTTTATCGAGAATAGGGTGAAGAGTTCGTTTATGGTTAAAGACATTTAAATTGTTCTGCAATTAGATTATGCGAATATTCTTACAGGAATGAGGAGAAAAGTTAATGTCCTCATCTTTCTTGATGTGAAAAAAGCTTTGGAAGGTAAGTTGAGTTCAATTTTAGGAGTTGAAATTTCAAGAACTGTATACTTTGCCTCCGAGCAAAGGGTTAAGCAAAGGTAAGTTCTTTGAAGAAATAGATGAGAGATTCTCCAAATCTTTGTGCAGAAGGCCAAGTAAACGAGCAGATACCTTACCTTACGATGTCGCTATGGACTTTAACATGGGTGGATAGATGAGCAGATATGTTGCAGTTTAGATAGAATGGTAAGAACTTGTGAAGCTATGGAATTTCGATCTATGGGGCAAGTGTCACTATGGGTGAAGCTTATGCGTAAACATTGTTGGAGATATAATTTAGTAAATCAAAGTCTACTCTCTCTAATAGCTTAAGCTTTTAGATGAGATGGTCGCACAATTTAGCATGATATCAAGCACGCAATATGTCACTGGATATCCTGGTTCGATCAACAAGATAATTGCAACATACATTCATAACAATACTAATTGAAGCATGGTTTGCTCAAGGGAACAACTCTGCAAATACATCCTCAAACAAAATACTTGAGCATCAAGTAGATAGAGGAAAATGAAATATGCTGAATGGCTAAGCTGAAAAGGGGTCATTATTCTACAATATCAAGTTCAAAAAGTAGTAACAGAATCTCACCAGGCCAGATAGCTATAGTACAACAATCTTTAAATGTAAGCAAAGAATAACTGCCAAAAGCATCAAACCAGCTGGTGGATGGTCCACTGAAGGCAAAAGAAAGGGCTAATAGGAATATGATGAGACGTCAGGTATCAGAAAAGAAAAAGGAATACACTGAAACAACTACTAGAGTAATCACCAACTCTGCCTGAGGAAAAGGGAAAAGGACCACAAGAGTCATGTCCCTTCTGGGGAGGAAATTTAGAGTTAGAATTCCCTATTAGATTGCATATTGCAGTTGTTTCAGACATCAAAAGTATAACAGATACCAAGTTTGAATATATCCAGATACAGTTTCTATGTGTTAGTACTTAGTATTGAACTACACCTTTTTCAAGGTACCTTAATACCTCAAACTATCCTACAACTGATCAATTAGTCAAGACATTTTGTGAAAATACAGCTGACTTTCGTGTAACTAAGATAAAATTTAGAAGTCTTTTCCATACACTGCTCCCCTCCCCACCCTCCCTCCAAATCACTGTTCCTGTTTTTCCCAAGGTCAGTGTGTAATGACATGTTCCATTCATATTTACTTTTTTAGGAAAACAGCGAACAAGATTATGTATGAGCCAACATCAAGTTTTGTACAGCTTTTCTGTTGAGGTTTCGAAGATATAGGAGATTACACTAGCCATCATCTTTAGATATGTCTTGCAGTTTCTTTCTCCAGAAAGAAACCCTACAAAGAATGCAGAAAGAAACCAACGGGACTATCTATTATAGTGACTCTGATCAAAAACTTTTAATAACAATAGCATCTTTCATATGAGTACCAAAATAAGATATATCTAACTTCCGAAATCATGTACAATCAATTCTCACAGAGATCCTAATATCAGAAAGGAATAGATATTTACATAATAGTAGTGCATAAGGGGATTAACCAAATAGATATACTTGGAACACAAGATGATCATGCTCTAATAAGCCGGGGATATTCAAACCAAATATGATATACACAAAGAATTCAAATATTGAACTATCATCTGCTACATTTATTATGATTTTATTAAGATGATACATATCCATTGTCCATAATCAGCACTCAGCATTTTTGTCTATCAATCATAAATTCTACAGAACTACAACAATGACATTCCAGGAAGTGGCAAAAGTTGATTTCAGGTTGCATTTGATACAGATTAAATTGCCCCGAAAACAATCTTCATCTAACACACAACTTCTTAATCGTGGGATCACATATGCTCCTCGTATGACATCATTAAGATATATGAAAGCAAGAAAAATGGGGGCAATGCAGTGTGTTGAAAACAATAACAAGAATCAAAATGAACAAGAACTGAACTCCTACCACACAATCGAAAGAATGTATTACTGGGCACTCTTCTTCCCTTCACCATAGTAACTGAGGTACCATCGAACAAATTTCTTCAATCCTGTCTGCAGATCCGTTGTAGGCTTATATCCAAGCTCCCTTTTGGCAGAGCTTATATTTGCATGAGTAAACTGCACATCGCCATTCCTTGGCAACTTCATCACCTGTCTTTTAGCCTTTACTTTCAACAACCTTTCCAAAATGTTGACAAGATCAGAAACCGGCACAGGAGAAGTGTTTCCCAAATTGAACACTCGCAATTGAGCAGGTCCTTTCTTCTTCCCACCACTTCCCGTGCTCTTCTCAGCAGTGTCCAACGCTGCCAAGCAACCCTTCACTATATCATCAATGTAGGTAAAATCCCTAGCCACAGTACCATGATTAGCTGCCTCAAAGATAGGAATCGACTTTCCCTTCAAAATATCCCTCGTGAAAAAGAAATACGCCATGTCTGGCCTACCCCACGGTCCATAAACCGTGAAAAACCTCAATCCGGTTAACGAAAGTCCATATATATGATTATATGTATGAGCAATTTCTTCACCAGCCTTCTTAGTTGCAGCATATAAACTAGCAGGCTGGTCTGTTCTATCCCTTTCCGAAAAGGGCACCTTAGTATTCAATCCATACACTGAACTCGACGACGCCCAAACAATAGCAGGTTGCGGATTAGCATTCTTGCAAATTTCAAGCAAATTAACTAAGCCAGCAATGTTACTATGCACATAAGAGCTAGGATTTTCCATAGCATATCTAACACCAGCTTGTGCAGCTAAATGCATAACATGACTAAATGTCACAACATCAAACAACTTCTTCAACAGGGCGACATCAATGATGTCGCCCTCAACAATGTAGACCCCGGCACGCTCTAACAGAGCTTGCCGGGATCTTTTAAGGGTTGGATCATAATAATCATTAAAATTATCCAACCCTACAACACCATCGCCGCGTCTTTTCAACGCAGCGGAGACATGTGTACCAACAAAACCAGCAGCACCAGTTACCAATACACACATACCATTATGTGACCTTATTTTAGCTGAATTTTTAACCTTTTTTTCCCAAGATGCACCACCATATGAGCTAGAACTTAAAGATCTTCTTGAAAGATCCAAATTTCGACCCTCCTGAGATGATGTTACATTAGGTGATTTAAAAAAGAATATAAAGATTAGTCCCAAGAATACAAATGACCAAAATGTTAACTTGGCTATTGAAAAATGAAGCCTAAGCCTATTATAAGTTGATTTTTCTTTGAATTTTCCAGGGGTTGATGGAATATTATCAATGTGCTTCATTTCTTGAAAATTTTCTTGAAAAAAAAAACTTAAGTGTTAGGGATTGAAAATTTTCTCCTTCTTTCCACCCATATTGAAAAAAAGATGAATTTGTTAAGTTGTGGAAATGGAGGAAAAAAAAAAAAACTAAGTGTTAGGGTGGTAAGGGAGGTGGTAAAGATAATTAGTTGTGGGAATTTTTAGAGCGTTATTTGTGGGAATCTAATGGTTTAGTTGAAGGGATTTTGTTGGTTTGGTTTTAGTTTTTTTGTGGGGCTACTTTGGTTTTGGTGTATACAAAAGGAAGATGATGATTGATTAGGAAATGGGTGATTGGAGAGAGAGAGAGAGGGTAGGGGGTGGGGGGTGCGAAAGTGGGGGTGGGGTGTTTGGGTGTGGACTAATTAAGAGTGAGAGAGAAGAATAAGGTTTGAAGAAATTTAATAAAGGAATGATTTAAGATTTGGAGTGAACTAATAGGGTGATTAAGATGAGAGTCAAACAAGATTGTAATTAAGGAAATGGATCTACCTTTGGTATAAGACTTTGATTAAAAAGATACTAGTAGTAATTTAAAAAAGACAGTTTGCTGAACAAATCATTCCACGTACCTATAGTTTAGTGAAAGACAGTACCTCAAATTATAAATAAATTATATATATGAAATATAAAAAAATGGTATTTTTTTAATTTAAGTGACCTAATCACCATTCTCTCTCTTTAGTTTTTTCTTTTAATTTTTCAGCAGAACCGCTCATTTGGTTTGTGGACAAATTATATGTGATTATAGTGCATGTGAGGATCATTAATTCGGAGATTACTAATGATGTAATATGTTATTGTAGTGTTATGTTAGTGTTTCTAACTTTACTTTGTGCGTTGTTCAATCTCACTAAGGATCTTTAATTCTTTTCTTCTTTTTCATTTCGGTTCCCTCTGCACATGACAATCCACCCTTGCCCAAAATATTACTAGTTCCTTCGTTTATATTTATATGACAATATTTTTTTAATTAATACATTCCAAAAAGTATGATAATTTCTAAATTTGGTCAAAATTATTATTTTATTTTTAATAAAATAATGATTTACAAATATACAAATAATTACTATAATTTATTTTAAGTTACAATTATCAAAGTCTATATTTCTTTCTATATAACACATAAAGTGACACAGAAAGGGTTTAGAGAGTTGAAAAGAGAAAAGGGGTATCCTGTTAAAAGCAAGGGTTTTTCCTAGTAGTGCAGAATAGACAGCCTTGAACTTTTTAATAAGGGGAACAAGCTGGATCCATCGTCTGGAATTAAGGTTATAAATTCCTTTAATTTAACTATCCATTTTCTTGAAACGATAAGAGAATATTACGAGTGGCTGAGAATAGAGTTCCTATTTCCAATAATGGATTTTCTTGGACCTAGTGATATATTCCATCCGTCTCAAAATATTTGTCATTCTTAGTAAAAATGGACGTCTCAAAATAATTATCCAGTTAGGAGTTCAAGGTAAAAGTTCCCATATTTTTTTCATTTTACCCATAGTAATTATTATTCTTGAAAATACAATTAGAAATAATATTTATTGAAGAGAGAATAATAAGGTGGGTAAAATAGTCAATAATCTCCCTTATTAATGATTTCTTAAGTGACGTGCAAAAGTGAAGAACACAAATAATTTGAGATGGGGGGAGTACATTGAGTCATTATTAGTAGTAAAACTCATATTCAAAAATACAAAGGAAACATAAGGCCAATTCGACATAATTTATTTATTATATGAACAAAAAACTATGTACATTTTACAAATAATTGAAGCTAAATCATCACCATATGTACTGGTCCGTCTCCTAAATTTTGGAATAAAAATTAGTAATTCGACGGAAACGTCAAGACAATCATTACGGAGGAGAACGATTCCGTAATACAATCATTTTGCACCTAGAAGCTTCACTGTAATAAAAAATATAGATAAATTTTAGAGAGTAGATTAATGATTGTCCTCTTTGTGGTCATATTGTATTTGGATGCTCTAATGCACACCTAAAGTTATGAAGCATCAGCCCTTCTCTAAGAAAACGCCAAAAAAACTGTACTTCATGGATCTCGTATCCTACACCCACAAATAGTGATGGAAAGGAAAATCACCAGGGGTTTTTGGGTGAGAAGGACTCCTAAGTCTTTTATTAGTTATAAGGGACTCAAGTCTTGAAAAATAGGTGAGAGGAACAAGTGGTTAATTAAGTAGTTAATAGTTTAAGTCACTTATCAAACATCACCCCAAGCTTTTGAAAAATACAAAAGGGCCCTCCATTATATAAGCCTTTTAGTTAGCCAAAAATGGAAAAAACCCTTCCCATTCTCTCTCCTCTCTTTCCCTTCGCCGACCAAAAATCCATTCCCGACCATTTTTTTTTTTTTTTTTTTGCTTCAATCAGCTCTAAATTTTGCCCCCATAGATTGATATTAGTTTTTCCTCATCAACTGTACTCATTTTTAGTATATTCCAATTGTAAAATCAATTTTTTTATTTTTCCAATTATTTCATTTCTGAATCGGGTTTTGATTCTCACTTCATAGGTTGTCGTTTATCATCTCTGGTGAGTGTAAGGTTTTATTATTGTACAATGCATGTGGTTTTTATTCCTAAAATCTGGGTTTCATTTCGTAAACGACAATGCCTGAACATTGGCGACGACGTGCTGTAGCATCTAATATGTGTGCACATATTATATTATGTGCACACATTTGTAAATATGTAAACATATAACATCTTGTTTGCAGATTTTCTTTTTACACATATAATATTATGTGTACACATATACTGGTGTTTTTATGGAGTGATGAAGAATCTTTGTTTTTTATAGGTATATAATGCTATTGTTAGCAATTGATTTTCTTGGGGAATGGGTGGAGAGCCATGATTGTTTCACTTGGATTTCGAAGTCTAGGGAGACGGTGCCAATTGTTGTGAATAATGAGGTTACATATTCTGAGTTAGTTGAAAAGATTATTACCAGATGTTCGGTAAGTCACGATCCAAATAATCTTTGCATTACATACATGCTCAGCATTTGTTCAAAGCAAAAGAGTCGTCCTTATAGAATAAAGAACGATGACGATATCCTTATTTACCTTGCCGATGTTGATGGAGCTGGTAATAGACCGACTTTAAGGGTATATTTGGATGATAGGTCAGTGAAAGTTTCAAACATCAATGTGATGCCAAATCATGGACGCTCTTATGATTTTTCTAGTAACGGATGGGATGACATTGGTGATGAAGAGCCGTTCAATATGGAAATCTCAGAGAATGAAGGAGGTGAAGAAGAACATGAACGAGAAGAAGATGAGGCTGACAAAGAAGACAAAGAAGACAAGGTGGAGTTAACTCCTAATCATGTTATTGGGAGCAATGATGTATTTGTTGGTAGCAATTAAGGGTGACTAACGGTCCGGTTTTGACCGGACCGGACCGGTTGAGACCGGACCGTTGGTCCCTAACGGGCCCCGGACCCGGTCCCGAAACGGCCCCACGAAAAAAACCGGATGAACCGGTATAAATTTGGACCGGAACCGGCCGGACCGGACCGGTCCAAAAAAAAAAAAAAAAGAAAAATAAAAATCTGCTGGATTCTAGCCGTTGGGCAACGGCTCTTTTGACCCCCTAGTTGTTGTCCAACGGCCAAAAACGGCCAATTTCACCCCTCTACCACCCCATAACCACCCCTAACTATTTTTTTTCTATAAATACCCCATTATTTCATCATATTTTTCACACAAATCTTCCAATTCTCTCTAATTCTCTCAAATTTTCTACAATATTGCTATTATTCTACTTTGGCTATTTGTTAAAAATTTATAATTTGGCTACTTTATCAAGTTCTATTTTGAGTTTCTATCAAAGTTATATTTGGCTACTTGGTGAAGTTTACAAATATCAAGTATTGGGTCAATTGGAGGCGCTACGTAGTTGAATATCAATTTGGCTATTTTTACAATTTTTCGATTATCAAGTATTCAACTAATTAATTGAAGTGGAGGCTCAAGTTTCAACTTCACCTCAATTATACGGTTATATTTGGTTGGTCCTTCCTACTTCTACTCTTTTATTATTGTTTTGTCATATATATGTATTTTATTTGCTATTATTATGTCTCAAAGAGATTCAATTGGAACTAGTAGTGGGGGGCGGGCACGTGGTCGTAGGGGAAATAGGGGTAAAGAAATTGCTGGTAGTTCTAATCAGTTCACCCACATAGATGATTCTCAATATTATCATAATGTTAGCGCTGGTAACATACTTGATCACGAAATGTTAGAAACACAATATGGGAATCAAAGCGTGGTTAATTTAGAAGAAACACTTGAATTTCAAGCTAGTCCACCCGAAGTTCAGTCTGACTTGCCTCCTGAACCTCCTACTAGAATACCGGCTAAACGTAAGAATAGATCTGAGGTGTGGCAATTTGCATCAAATAATGTTGCAGCGCAGACGGCCAAATGCGGGATTTGTGATAAGGTGTGGGTTTTTAAAACTGGGGGTAATGAGGGTGGGACGGGTAAACTTAGGCAGCACTTACAAAAGACATCCTAAAGAATGGTCAACGCGGTCGGGTGGTATATATTTAGGGACCGAACATGGGGGAGTAGCGCATGATGAATCTTTGGGTACCCAAACAAGAATTAACCAAACAACAGGAGGGCTTCTTACTTATGATAAATAAAAGGATAGGGAAGCTATTGCTAAACTAGTTGCCCTCGAGGGTTTACCTTATAGCTTTCCTTCTTCTACTGGTTTTGTTCGTTATGTTCAGTCTATATATAATCCCTCTTTTCATAGTTTTCCAAGAACTACTGTTAAAAATGATATTATTAAATTTAAGAACGAATATCAGGATTATTTGCGATATATGTTTGACAACTTTGACACTAGAGTATGTCTTACTACGGATTTGGGTCGTTCTACTAATGGATGCGATTATATTACTGTTACTGCTCATTGGATAGATCCTGATTGGGTATTTCAAAAACGTATTATTGCTTATAAAGTTGTTGATGAACCACAAACAGGAAATTATATTTGTAATAAAGTTTCATCAATTTGTCGTACGTACTTTTTATCTAACAAAGTTTTTAGTATTACGGTAGATAATGCTACAAACAACACAGATGCACTTAGGAACTTGATACCTATTTTGAACCCTCCTTTTCCTGAATTTTTTCATGTTAGGTGTGCATGTCATATTTACAACTTAGTAGTAAGAGATGGTCTTGTCTTGTTTAACGACATTATCGCAAAGGTGCAAATAGCTATTACTTATATTTTTAGAAATAAAAACCAAGAAAGAAGACAAGAATGGGAAAGAAAATGTGTAGAATTAGGAATGCCAATTAGGAGAGTCCCAAAGGAAGTTTGTACTAGGTGGAACACTTTATATGATGCATTGAAAGTCGCTTATGAATATAGAGTGCCTATTTCTCAAATGTATAATAAACATTTTATGCAAATCTATCACCTTAAAGATGAGCATTGGCAACTTGTTCAACATCTTCTTCAGTTTTTACAAAAAATTTATCAAGCTACTTTAGAATTTTCCAGTCCATATTATCCAACTACTCCTACCATGTTATATTATATAGCTGGAATATCGGAATTATTGAAAATATATAAGCAATATGAAGTTTACAATGAGGCTGTAGAGTTAATGATTGAAAAATTTAGAAAATATTTTTTTCCAATTCCTCATCTTTTTTACATTGCTTCTGTGTTGCATCCTGCTTTTAAAATTAAGTTAACTGAACGACTTGTTAGAGAAGTATATGCAAATTTAGAAATTACTCCTATTGCTAAAGTTTAGACGAGGCTGTTGCTAAAGTTTATGCAGATACCGTGGCTGTTTTTGCAAAGTATAGAGCTTGGGCAAACACTGACACCAACGGAACCAATACTATCCACCGGTGATAAGAATCAAAATGCGGAAACGAAAAGATAAAAGCGAGACGTAGCTCGTACGATAATCTCAAGTAGCAACGGAGAACTTGTTCCGTTACACCCCGAGAGAATGACAAGAACACCTACACTAAGCAACTACCCTCGAGCTAACGTGAGCACGCAAGTAGAATGATCGGGGGGGATTGGAATTCATCTAGATCCGCTAGAGGAAGAACAAGTCCCATCAAGGTTTCATTCATTCAATCCAAGAGTTCAACTCTCAACACAAGTGTTTGTTCAATCATCAAAGTTAGCTAGTGATTTAAAGAGGCTAAGTGAAGTATTTATAGGCTTCACTTAGGTCTAAATAAAAGGTCTAAAATACCCCCAAAGTGGGCTAAAACAAATAAGGCCACGCAGGGCTAAAGTTGGAAGTTCAAACAAAAGTCATTAAAAATCCCGCATGTGAGTCACAGGGGTAGGCGGTCCGCCTAGTAGGGGGAGGCGGCCGCCCAGCAGTCTTCAGCTCTCTGGATCTGAGGGAGGCGGTCCGCCTAGGCTGGGAGGCGGTCCGCCCTGAACCTTTCATGCCTCTGGATTTTGGGAGGCGCCCCGCCTCAGCTGGGAGGCGCTCCGCCTTGTTCTGGAGCCCCTTGAGATGTCTCATTTTGTGCCTCTTGAGCCTCACTAAGCGTCCTAGAGGATCCTCCATCCATGGCACACCAAAGCATGGTCTTCAAGTTGCTCTCGGGGCCTTCTTCCGTACCCTTCCATGTCAAGTGAAGATGGGTATCTTGGATCAACTTGGCTTGACTCCGGGTGAAGGGTCTTGAGGGGGTTTGGGTCTTATCATCCTCCCCTTCTTGAGAGGATTTCGTCCTCGAAATCGAAGCATCATCCACAACCTTTTCATCATCATGCACGACCTCTTCATTACCTACATCCAAAGGAACCAAGTCACAAACATTGAAAGTATTAGAAACTTGATACTCACTTGGCAAGTCGACCACATAGGCATTGTTGTTTATCTTCGAGAGCACTTGGAATGGTCCATCTCCCCGGGGTGCCAACTTCCCTTTCCTTAGGTTTGGAAACCTTTCTTTCCGGAAGTGCACCCAAACATAGTCACCCTTCTTGAGTTCCACCTTCTTGCGGCCTTTGTTTTTCTTGGAGGCAACCTTAGCATAAGTTTCCTCCAAATTCTTCTTCGCCTTTGCATGGAGCTCAACCAAAGCCTTGGCTCTAGCTTTTCCTTCAAAATTAACAACCATTTCCCTTGGCAAAGGGGTTAGATCAAGGGGAATCAAGGGGTTAAATCCATAAACACACTCGAATGGAGTCATGCCTATCATGCTATGCAATGTGCGATTGTAGGCAAACTCCATAAGAGGTAGACGATCAATCCAAGTCCCGGCCTTACCTCGAGTCATGGCTCTAAGAAGAGCTCCCAAGGTTCGGTTTACCACTTCCGTTTGCCCATCGGTTTGGGGGTGGTGGGACGTGGAGAACAAGAGCTTGGTGCCTAAAGCACCCCATAAACACCTCCAAAAATGACTTAGGAACTTAGTGTCCCTATCACTCACTATGGTTTGAGGCACACCATGCAACTTCAAAACATTTTCAATAAACAAAGTTGCCACATGTTGTGCATCATCACATTTCTTGCATGGAATGAAATGAGCCATTTTGGAGAACCTATCCACAACAACATAAATGCTATCATGGCCCCCTCTAGTCCTTGGTAACCCCATCACAAAATCCATTGAGATATCCAACCACGGACTAGTAGGTACGGGGAGAGGGGTATACAACCCATGAGGGTGGGCTTTAGATTTGGCACGTTTGCAATCAAGGCAATTAGTGCAAAACTTCTCCACATGCACCCTCATCTTTGGCCAATAGAATTGTTCTTGAAGAATGGCCAAAGTCTTTCTTGTGCCAAAATGTCCCATGAGTCCCCCGCAATGTGCTTCATGCACAAGCAACTCTCTCCAAGAGGACTCCGGAATGCACACTCTACCATTTTTGAAGATATAACCATTAACCCATTGGTATTTATCAACTCTCTCCCCTTTCTCTAGAGTGTCATGGACACTCTTTAGCTTCGGGTCATGAGCATACATCAATTTAATGCTCTCAAAACCCATGAGCTTAGAGGTGAGAGTGGTGGCTAGAGCAAACTTTCTTGAAAGCGCATCCGCCACGACATTGTCTTTCCCTTTCTTGTATTGGATCACATAGGGAAAAGACTCAATGAATTCAACCCACTTGGCATGTCTCTTATTGAGCTTCTCTTGGCCTCTCAAATGCTTGAGTGACTCATGATCACTCTTGATTACAAATTCACGAGGCCAAAGATAGTGTTGCCAATGGGCAAGGGCTCTCACAAGGGCATACAACTCCTTGTCATATGTCGAATAATTCAAAGAGGCCCCTTTCAACTTCTCACTAAAGTAGGCGATGGGTTTGCTATCTTGCATTAAGACACCACCAATTCCCACCCCCGAGGCATCACACTCAACCTCAAATGCCTTCCCGAAGTCGGGCAATTGCAATAGCGGGGCGGTACTCAACCTACTTTTCAATTCATGGAAGGCCTTCTCTTGAGGCTCTCCCCAAACAAACGGTTGGTCTTTCTTCACCAATTCGGTGAGTGGAGCGGCAATGGAGCTAAAGTCTCTCACAAATCGCCTATAAAAGCTTGCGAGACCATGGAAGCTCCTCACTTGAGTCACGGTAGTAGGAGTAGGCCAATCACGTATGGCCTCTACCTTAGACTCATCCACCTCCACTCCTTGGCACTCACAACAAACCCAAGAAAGACAACCTTATCCACACCAAAGGCACACTTTTTGAAATTAGCATAGAGCTTTTCGGCTCTCAAAGCATCAAGCACTTGCCTAAGGTGGTCAACATGTTCATCCATTGTCTTACTATAGATCAAGATATCATCAAAATAGACAACAACAAACTTGTTGATAAAAGACTTCAAAACATGATTCATGAGTCGCATGAAGGTGCTAGGTGCGTTGGATAGCCCGAAAGGCATAACCAACCATTCATAGAGACCAAATTTGGTCTTGAATGCGGTTTTCCATTCATCCCCGGGTTTCATCCGGATTTGATGGTAGCCGGACCTAAGGTCGATTTTGGAAAAGACACACGACCCACTCAATTCATCCAACATATCATCAAGTCGTGGAATAGGGTGACGATACTTGATCGTTATCTTATTCACGGCTCGGCAATCTACGCACATTCTCCAAGTGCCGTCTTTCTTTGGGACAAGAATGACCGGAACGGCACAAGGACTCAAACTTTCCCTCACCAAGCCTTTTGAAAGCAAGTCATCAACTTGTTTTTGCAACTCCCTCGTATCCTCGGGATTGCTTCTATAAGCCGGCTTGTTCGGGATTTGAGAGCCCGGAATAAAATCGATTTGATGTTCAATACCCCTCAAGGGAGGTAAGCCATCGGGCATCTCATCCGGGAACATGTCCCCAAAGTTCTCCAACACATTTTTCAAAGCACTAGGCAAAGGACTAGGAGAAACATCATAATTAGAGTTTAGAACCATACCTTTGTGCACTAGGCATATGAGAAGCTTGTTGTCATCATTTCCTCTTAAGAGCTCGCCCGGTTGCATCATGGCACAAATGCCTCCGGTAGATGATGTTGGTGGGGTTGCCACCATACTTTTGGACAAAGGACTAGCCTCAATGATTGACTTAGCCTTTGCCACCTCTCTCAACTCCTTCATTCTCTTGTAGTCATCACTCACTTGCTTAGGAGTGAGAGGTTTAAGTACATATCTCTTCCCTTCATGTTTGACCGTGTAAGTATTGACACGACCGTCATGCACCACTTGCCTATCAAATTGCCAAGGCCTCCCTAAGAGTAGGTGGCACGCTTGCATGGGCACAACGTCAAACAAATGCTCATCTACATAACTCCCCATTTTGAATCGAATCATCACTTGCTTTACCACTTTAAGCTCCCCACATTCGCTTAGCCATTGTAGCCGGTAAGGTTTAGGATGCTTTATGGCCGTCAACTTCAATTGAGACACAAGTGATTGACTCACTACATTTGCACAACTTCCGGAATCAATTATCATAGAGCAAACGGCATCTTTGACCCGGCACTTAGCATGGAATAGATTTTCCCTTTGCAAGGTTTCACTATCTTCCACTACCATAACCCCTAGGCTCCTTCTCACGACCAAGAAAGTATGAAAATCCTCCTCCTCCCCCGTGTTATCAAGCAAATCATTCTCCTCTACTCCCTCATCTCCCTCTTCTTTCTCTACTCCCTCATCTTCCGATTCACTTTCTTTCTCATATGCATCATTACCAACAACAATCATGGTCCTCTTTGTAGGACATTCCCTAGCAAAGTGACCATATCCCTTGCACTTGTGGCATTGCATTGAAGAAGAAGTAGGAGCATTCAATTGAGTTTTAGAGTTACCTCCCACATTAGATGTGTTCTTCTCATACGGCTTGTTCACATCCTTGGTGGCATTTGCACCACTTGTTCCACTTGCACTTGGGAACCTTGCATTTGTGGTAGGAGGCTTCCAATCCTTCGGTTTGCTTGTTGGGGTAGTAGTGCTACTCTTGTAGCGAAGGGATTTCTCCTCTTTGAGCCATTTCTCGGCCTCAACCGCATCTTCACATAGCTTGTAATGATCATCATATTTGTGGAACTTCAATTGTGAAGCTATGTCTCGGTTCAAGCCCCCTTTGAAACGGATCATGGCCGTCTCATTGTCTTCATCATCCAAGTCTAGAGTCATCCGGACTTGTTCAAACTCATTGAAGTACTCCCCAACCGACTTGGAACCTTGTTTCAATTCATAGAGACGCTTTTGTTGGTCCACTCGGTATTGGTTAGTCAAGTACTTTTCATCCATCACACGGATCAACTCATCCCAAGTAAGATTAAGAACCATCCCCATCCTCCTTCTATTCCTCTTTACCGACTCCCACCATGTAGAAGCAAAGGACTCAAAGGTAGAAATGGCATACTTAGTCTTCTTCAACTCGGGCATGTCATTGGTGTCAAATATACGTTCCATGGACAACTTCCAATCAAGGTACTCCACCGGATCACTACTCCCTTTGAAAGGAGGAATAGTAATCTTCACACTATTAAGATTGTTGTTGTTGTCACGACCCCCACGGAATGGCTCCGGTTGGCCCCCATAGTGGTCTTCATTCACAACATACTCCCTTCTCGCATTCCCTCCAACAAATCCCATAGGTGGCCCTCGACCTCGGCCCCTACCTCGATCCACATTACGACCCCAATTCATACCACGTCTCGGTTGAAAGTGGTCATCAAGCCCATACATATCATCACCATACTCGGCTTCCTCCCCTTCTTGAGCTTCATTGACTTGCTCAAGAGGTTGCACATTTCGGATGGGTCTTGGTAATGGGTTGTCTCTTGGGGGATTATCCAAGATACGGGGAATGCCCGCTCGTTCAATTCTCTCTCGATCTTCCTTTACCCGTTGTTGATTGAGAAGTTCAACAACTTGCTCCGGGGTAAAGGTAGGGCTACTCGAGCCTTCACCGGCCTCAATTTGGACACTCGGGGTCCCCTTTTCAATTGGGACACTCGGGGTCCCTTGGTCTCCTTGGGTACTTGAGGCACCCTTTTCAAGTGACTCAATCCTTTGAGTCATGACATCCATCTTGGCAAGAAGGCTAGCCAAGGCCTCCTTGATGAAATCTTGACCCTCGTTGGCCATTGTACCTACAAAGAAAAGAAACAAGAGTTAGTTAAAACACCTCACTCGCTCCCTCACTTGTGTTCACTCGGATCACTCTTTTGGGTGGCGGTGGATATTTCACTCGACTTGTAATTCCAAAGCTTCCCGTAGATGACTAACAATCCCTCTACTCAACCAAACTATCCACGAGTCAAGCACACTCCGGGGTGAGTGGAGTTAATGGGACTCGATGAACGCTAGGCACTTTGAAGTAAAGGACTTGAATCAAAAGAAACTACGAATCTTCTTCGAATTCTAGTCTCCTCTCTATGGCACGATGTTCCTAGTAGCTCGAAGTAATTAGTACTAATCAAGTAGGATTATACTCTAATAGTACCAATTAGAAGCAATGCAAACAACAAAACAAGGAATCCTAGAAGTTTCTACCCAATTCCCAAGTTTCAGGAAGTAGGCGCCCCGCCTCAGGATGAGAGGCGACCGCCCAGAGCAGGGTGCAGGTGAGAGGCGCTCCGCCCTTTCAGGGAGGCGCTCCGCCTCAAATAATTCCTGCAAGCTCACCAGTGGGAGGCGCTCCGCCTCTTTGTTAGGCGCTCCGCCTCCTGCTGTGTTCCAGCACAGTTCACTTCGCGTTTTGTTGAATTTTCACCCACAAATCCAACTATTCAAGCGTTGTTTTGGCAATTCAAAGGTACCCAAATGTTGTATTAGTCACAAAGATCAAACCCCAACAACTTTTATCAAACCCCCAATCGAAATCAAACAATCCACCATGATCATCTTCTTCAAAGCAAGGGTTTCAAAATTTTCAAATTTTCATAGGGTTTCAAATTTTCAATTCATGTAATACAACTCCAAATTGGGTGTTTAAGGTACCAAAAGAACGGGAAACACACAAGGATCAAACCCCAATATCAAGTCTCATTCCAATATCAATCCAACCCAAGAATCAATCAAAAGTCATCAAGAACAAGTTCATCAAGGGTTTTAAGGGGTTTTGGGGTTTTGATTTTCAATCTTCTCCAATCCAAGTGTTTTTGGTATCCAAACGACGGGGATTCAATCACGATCAAGAATCTATAACACCCATATCATGAATCACTCAAACCAACAAGATACACCAAATTTTTAGATTTTTCAATTTTTTTCAATTTTTTTGTAATTTTCTTCTTTCAATAACAAGAACAAGAAAATAAAGATAGGAATCGACCTAGGCACGAAGAATCAAGGGTCGGGGGTTTGTAGAAACAAAACCCGAGCCTTGCTCTGATACCAAGATGATAAGAATCAAAATGCGGAAACGAAAAGATAAAAGCGAGACGTAGCTCGTACGATAATCTCAAGTAGCAACGGAGAACTTGTTCCGTTACACCCCGAGAGAATGACAAGAACACCTACACTAAGCAACTACCCTCGAGCTAACGTGAGCACGCAAGTAGAATGATCGGGGGGGATTGGAATTCATCTAGATCCGCTAGAGGAAGAACAAGTCCCATCAAGGTTTCATTCATTCAATCCAAGAGTTCAACTCTCAACACAAGTGTTTGTTCAATCATCAAAGTTAGCTAGTGATTTAAAGAGGCTAAGTGAAGTATTTATAGGCTTCACTTAGGTCTAAATAAAAGGTCTAAAATACCCCCAAAGTGGGCTAAAACAAATAAGGCCACGCAGGGCTAAAGTTGGAAGTTCAAACAAAAGTCATTAAAAATCCCGCATGTGAGTCACAGGGGTAGGCGGTCCGCCTAGTAGGGGGAGGCGGCCGCCCAGCAGTCTTCAGCTCTCTGGATCTGAGGGAGGCGGTCCGCCTAGGCTGGGAGGCGGTCCGCCCTGAACCTTTCATGCCTCTGGATTTTGGGAGGCGCCCCGCCTCAGCTGGGAGGCGCTCCGCCTTGTTCTGGAGCCCCTTGAGATGTCTCATTTTGTGCCTCTTGAGCCTCACTAAGCGTCCTAGAGGATCCTCCATCCATGGCACACCAAAGCATGGTCTTCAAGTTGCTCTCGGGGCCTTCTTCCGTACCCTTCCATGTCAAGTGAAGATGGGTATCTTGGATCAACTTGGCTTGACTCCGGGTGAAGGGTCTTGAGGGGGTTTGGGTCTTATCAACCGGGCAAAGTTCTTCACATGCGGGGATGAGCACTTTTGGGGGACTTGACGAAAAGTTGCTTTCAGAACAGGACGAGTACAGGGAGGAATACAGCGAGTTCCAAGTGTATTTAATTCAATATCCAAAGAAACTTAACAACTTTGGAACTAAGAATTTGTTGGATTATTGGAAGAATCAAGAATCGCAATTTCCAATTCTTGCAAAAATGGCCCGGGATATATTAACAATTCAAGCTTCATCAGTTGCATCGGAAAGCGCTTTTAGCAAAGGAAGATTTCAAATTGGAGATCACAGATATTCGTTGAGGGAAGAGGCAATGGAGACAGGAGTTTTATTCAGGGATTGGATCAGAGAAGAGCGAAGAAACTTTGGTCTGCCAGAACTTACTAAGGAAAATGGCAGAGCATATCTCGATCAAATTTTGAGCGACGGAACAAGTGAAGGGAGTCAAACCGGCAATGAAAAAGAAGAAGAAGATGAAGAATCAGAAGGAGATGATGAACAAGATCAACAACGGCCAGTTCCAAAAGAAAAGCCTACAACTATCCTCAAGAAACTAGCTAATATGTTTAAAAGAATGTAATTTTCTAAATAAGAATATTAAATTTACAAGTTTGAAGTTTAGATGTAATTTGCACTACTTATGTCTCAAACAATTCAATAAAATTGCTCCAAGTCTTAGAATTCAATCACAACTATTGTCTTCATACTTTTTATTTTTAATTTATAGTTTGCGCAAAAAATACTACAATTAATTACTAGTTTGTAAATTAGTTCAAAGTTTGAATTTTGAACTTAACAAATTAATTCAACATTTGAATTTACTAAAATTAATTCAAAGTTTGAATATTGAACTTAACAAATTAATTCAAAAGTTTGAACTTTGAATCATCACTTCAAAAATTTCATTACTTCAAAGTTCAAAGTATAAAAAAATACTACAAGTTTTTTAATTCTAAGTTTAAACTTTAAACATTGAAATAAACTAAACATTCCAAACATATGTTTTATGTACAAGTAAAAACTTAATAATATTTTGTTGTAATATTTTTCAAAGTTTCCAGCACTTTAAATAAAACACAATGGAAAAACAAAAAAAAAAAAACAAAAAAAAAAATATATTTGGCCCGAACTGCCGGACCAGGCCGGAACCGGACCGGACCGGACGGCAGTTTGGGCCAACTGCTCTCTTTCAAATATGGCCAAAAATGGCTATATTTGCCTATCACCCCCCCTAAATGCCCCCCATACCCCCAACCTATTTTTATCTATATATACTCTAATATTTCATCATTATATCACACAATTTAGCACTTTCTATCAATTTATCTCTCAAATTACTCTCAAAGGCTATTTTCTAAATTTCTTCCAAAATCCAAACAATTATAATGGCTGAAAATCAAGCTCCCGCTGCTCCCGGTCTTAGTGAAACAAGAATTGCGGAACGAAGACGTCGTTCTATAGTGTGGGAACTTATTATGAAAGATACTGAAACTCAGAAAGCTAAATGTAGCCTCTGTAACAAACAGTGACAAATTTATACTGGCCCCAACAATGGAGGGACGGGAAAGTTTAGGCAACACTTAGAAAAAAAACACAAAACCGAATGGGATAGAATAAATGGCTTTATTCCGCGTGATTGAAAATTTGAAGAGATGGCTAAGGGAATATCTATGTCATTTCAATTATGTATTTTCGAATTTCTAGTTTATTTAGTATCTTTGTAATTTTTCGATTTCTAGTTTGTTTTGTCATTTCAATTATGTATTTTCCATTCAATAAACGTTTGTTTTGTGTTTATTTATTTACTTTGCATTAATAAATTTTAAAATATAATTTACATAATTATTTTGTTTCATTAAAAAATATAATTTACATAATTATCACAAATGATGTTTAAATAAATTGTTAAGTTTTTCAAATTTTAACTTTATTTGCCTAAAAAAAAACTAAAAAAACCGTTAAACCGGCCGGACCGGACCGGGACCGACCGGCTTAACGGTCGCCGGAACCGGTTCCGATCCGGCACCAATTTTTAAAACCGGCACTGACCGGACCGGTAGACCGGTTTTACTCTGGTTTTGAATTGTTTTTGGCCCGGTTCCGGATCGGAACCGGAATCCGGTACCGGTCCCGGATCGGACCGGGCCGTTAGCCACCTTTAATAGCAATGATGTAAATAATATGGAAGCTACACCAAACAACTTAGACAGTGAGGATGATGGCACCGGGTTTTATAAGGATATAACTTTCAAAAACAAGCGCGCCTTAGTTGTGGCTTTGAAGATTGCTGCACTGAAGAAGTATTTTGTTTCAATTCAGTGAAGCATATCAAAACTGTATATTGTATCCGTTGTGTAAATGTTAATTGCAAATGGTGGCTTTGAGCCACCAAGTATTTAAATGATGATATCTTTATGATTAAAGTTTACAGGAATAAGCATACATGCGGGTTAGAGCACCTCTCAAGTCATCATCCACTTGTCTCAGCGGAAGTCATTGGTGAATTGATGAAGTCTTGGTATGACGAGGGAAAATGTCCAACTACAATGGAAATTAGGCAAGCAGTCAATAGGAATTTAGGTTCTAACATTAGCTATTGGAAGAGTCGAATGGGTGGTATTATTGCCAAGTCTTTGACAAGAGGGACTCCAAAGCACGAGTACGAGGTTTTGGATGCGTACCGTTATATGCTCAGGACTTTAAATGAAGGTACCAAGACAACTTTGGAGGTTGATCGCGATGGGAACTTCTTGTATTTTTTTTGTATCTCTTGGGTCATGGATTAGGGGATTTGCATATATGAGGAAAGTCATAGCTGTAGATGGAACTCATTTGTCTGGCAAGTACGGGGAAGTTTTGTTGTCTGCTGTGGCATAAGACGCAGAGACACATATTTTTCCATTAGTATGTTGTGTTGTAAATACTGAGTGTGATGCATCTTATGAATTCTTTTTCGAACAGTTGGTCAGTATACTCCCTAGCGACAATGAGTTGTGCGTAATTTTTGATAGGAATCCAAGCATCGTAAAGGCAGTATTACAGATCTTTCCTAAAGCTAATTATAGAGTTTGCAAGTGGCACTTGTCTCAAAGCATCCGGACAAAGTTTCATTGTGGCACTTTCATGGGAAATTTTCATGCAGCAGCAGATTCATATACGTAGAAGGAATTTGAGCCACATTTCGATGAAATCCGGACAAAGTATGACAGGGCTGCCACATATCTTGAGCGGGTTGGATTTGATCGCTGGAGCAGAGCATACTTTCCAGGATACAGGTATTGATAACACATCTTGTTTGGCATGTAAGCAGTGAAAATATGTGTACACATAATCGTTAATATGTGTACACATATTGTGATATGATATGTGTACACATATTATAATATGTGTAGACATATAAATATTATGTGCAGACATATTGTGAGATGTGCAAGCTATTAAGACCTCCCTACTTGCTGAAGATGTGTACACATAATTGTTATATGTGTACACATATTAACAAATGTGTACTTTATTTCGAAGTTTATATTTCTGAAATATCTGGTTACACCTATTATAATGTTTACACATAATTGTAGGTTTGGTGTGATGACAACTAACATTGCTGAGTCCATGAATTCAATGCTAAAGGATGAAAGAGAAATGCCCATAACAACTTTGTTCGATGCTATCATACGAAATTTTTCTAAACAAATTTGATGAGAGGCGTACGATGTTCGTGAAACATACAAAGCCATGTGTCCCTTCAATTGAGGATATATTAAAAAAATAATAATAACGCGGGAGCAAGGTTATTGGTTGTTACCAATGGCACAGATATGTATTCAATTGGTACTGGAGATGATGTTGTCAATATCAATCTAAGCGAAAGGACATGTTCGTGTCGAAAGTTTCAGATTGATATATATCTTAGTGTACATGCGTGCGCAGCCATAAGACGTCAGTATGGAGCATATGGGAGAAAATTGTACAATTTTACTTCTCCGTATTATTACACTAATACGTACATTCTTGCTTATGCAGAAATAATACATCCAATCTTACCAGAGGAATTGTGGAATGCTCCACCGGAGCTTTACGAGAGAAAAATACGTCCACCTTATGTGAAGGTCCCACGGGAAAGAAGAAGGACCAAGAGAATGCTATCAGTTGGGGAATCATTTAAAAGCAGGAGGAATATGTAAAAGATTTGGCCACAAACGAACGACATGTCCCCATCGAGGAGTACAATCAGTAGTTTGAAATAGTAGTGATAATGGGTCGTAGAACATTTGTCCTTTGTAACAGCTTGTATGTTGAATAATTTTCCGTACTATTGCGTATTTGATCTTTGTAACTTTTTACAATTAACCGTTCATCATTTTCATTATGTTTCTAATATCCACAAAGTCTCAGACATATAGTTTTTTTGCTTGCCAACCATTATGTTTCGAATGGCAACCATTAAGGCAAAATACATAACTAAAATCTGTATGGTTCAACTTCACATATGAATTTATGCGTACACATTATAATATGTGCACGCATATAATATTATATGTACATATATTATAATATGTGTAACTATTTGCACAAAGATATGCTTGGTTCCACTGTACCTATTATATTATGTGTACACATAATGTGGTATTTTCCAAATCTTAGAAATAAAGAATGATCCCACTACTGCTTGCACTGAATTATAGTGAAAGAGTGTAATTTTGCGGTATACATACACTTATTGTATCCATCTTGGTCTATTTGATTGTCTTTTGTTGATACTGCAAGTAAACCTTGGGTTGAAGGCTGAATTCAAACAAAGTGTTACATTATTAGTTTTGGATAATGATGATAATAGTGCAAAAGACACGAACCAAGTGCTTTGGAGTATATTTTGATCATTTCACATTGAAATGCACAATAATTAGATCAATTTAACCAAATTGTTGAGATTTCTCACTCATTATAAACTCTAGACTTGATGGTACCAAAGAAAACATAGAAAATTACTTGAATGAGTTTTTATTAGACCAAAGCAACATATTATATATGAAAATAGTACCCAAACTACATGTACGCAAACAAAAATAGATAGTTAACGTAATGCAAAGCACATAAATAAGATATGCATGGTTACACTGCACATCTCACAGTATGTGTAGACATATTATAATACGTGTACATATTATAATACGTGTACACATATTATAATATGTGCAGTGGAACCAAGCATATCTTTGTGCAAATAGTTACACATATTATAATATGTGTACATATAATATTGTATGCGTGCACATATTATAATATGTGTACATATAACTTTTTAATTGGAGGATACTTAGCATATCTGAGTGTCAATAGTTACACATATTATAATATGTGTACACATAATATTATATGCGTGCACATATTATAATATGTGTACACTTAACTTTCTAATTGGAGGATAACTTAGCGTATCTGAGTGCCAATAGTTACACATATTATTATATGTGTGCACATAATATTAATGAAGAGAGAATAATAAGTGATGTTGGTACCTTATAATATAGAATAATAAGTCCTCCATATAATATGTGTACACATATATGGATATATGTACACATATTTTAATATGTGCAGACACTACAGTGATGTTGTTCCTTGTTAAGTATGTGTACACATATCATAGTATGTGCACACATATTATAGTATGTGCCCAATTTATAAACCCCAGCTGACCAAACCAAAAATCAAGATGTTTCCCACATCTACCAATATGTGTAAACATCAGGTTATGTGTACACATAAAAACTGATGTTTACACAACAACGATAGCTATTTCAACTTGTATTGTTCTTGTATGTGAAATTAAACCATAAAAAATCCAGAAAAATGCACAATAAAGTACAACAAATAACAGAACAACTAAACGATGCCTTAAATCGACTAACAATAAAAATTCATCAAAAAGATTGAAATTTTACCTTGATTTTGATGTTACGATGTTACCCACTCGACGATTATCACAAATTCTGTGAAAGTTAAACCAATTGACACTGATGTAGATGAGAATCAGATTTTTTGAAGAGAGGTTTTTGGTTTGAGTTTGGGTTTCGTTTGAGAGAAAATTGTTTATGCTGTAGTTGGTTTGAGAGAAAATAATCAGTGCAACTTGTGTAGAAGTGTAATAATGTGTGAAGTGTGGGATTTAAAAGGTCTGTAAAGTGATTTGATTGTTGTTGTTGTTCGAAAAGTATGTAAGCAGAGCAAAATCCTCAGCAGACGTGGGAAAGTAGAAATTGAATGTATGTGTGTAAAGTTTACTCTTTGACCCCATAAGTTTTCCCCCAAAGTTTCAAAACTGACGAAACTATCCCCGGTCCCACTATTTAACCCACTAATGATAATATTAAGTATTTCGGGAATAAAAGAAAAGAAAAAAGAAAATATTGTCCCCTATTCTTCTATTAAGACTTAGCGGGATCTTTTGCCTCTTTTCTCTCAAATCACCAGTGATACCCATCACGGAGAATAAAGCAAAAGACAATGCGATCATTGCGAAGGCTATAAAAATCCTTTGATCGTCCTAGTTGTTACTCCTCCGCACCATAACCTCTACACCTACCCACAACAACATTGTCAATTCTTCCGTCGTCGATGCTTCTGCCGCCCCATACAACCATCAGATCTGAGCTTGATAGGTGGTATCCTGTTCATTTCCGCCATCGATGCTTGCCACGTACAACTATCAGATCGGAGCTTGATAGGCGGTGCCCTGTTCATTTCCCCCACATTGGTTCCAATTGAGTAGAAAGAATTATTTTAGAAAATTTGGTACTGAAACAGATTGAGTGTTAAGTATATTTTCAAGAACATATTCAAAAGTGCTCAATTCACGTAAAAAAGAATAATTTTCAATTGAATACTTATTAATTTTAACTTTCATGCATCTAACCATCCATATTAAGAGGTGGAATTAATAAGTGTAAGTTAATGCTAAAGTACAATAATAGCCGTCAGTTTATAAATGGTAAACCCTTCTTTTCTTTGCTTGTCAAATTTGCTTTATGGGTTCACCCGTTCTTTTCCATTTATTTATATTATTACTTAGTTTGATACATTATATTTCTGTAGAAAACAAATTTTCGTTCCTGAAAATAATAATCAAGACAAGAAAAATATGGTCACAAAGAATATTTGATTTTAATAAGAGGGTATTACAATCTGTATGATATCCTTTGATTTTTCACCACAAGAATATGAACACTATTTGAACTTGATTTGAAACTTTATTTAAGGGCTCGGAAAACTTGTTATTCAATTTGCGTCTTGAACTTGGATTTGAACTATTCGCCACAAACACTTATGTTGTTATCACGAACAGAAGATTTGAATTTTTTTTGTTACGAACAAATGAACTTTAACTCGAATTCACTTTGAATGTTGTGTTTATGCCTAATATCGGTCGCCTAGGTTAAACAATTAATTTAGAATGAGGTCACAAGCAATATAGTAAATACGATGGAAAAGTAAGTAAATAAAAGAGAAAAATAATGAACAAGAAAAGTAAAGCAGTCTTATTCCTTGAGAATAGCCGGATTCTATGGTGAATCGCTATGTTGTACAATACAATATGTAAGGAGGGGTATTTATAGTGGTGGATACTCAGTACTAATTAAGGTAAAATTCAAAGACTAATAAGGCTATAGGCCTATAACTCAAGGCGATGATATATACTAATCCTAACTAGCAGACTATAAACCTAAGATGGTGGGATGTACGTTCCGCCAAACTCGTACCTTTTTTATTTGTTGTTTGTGAAATGAGGTTTCGAATTAATGCAAAACCTCTAAAGGAGACAAAGTCACGTGAGAATAGAATTTAGTTTGGGGTAACATGAGAGGAAACAATTTTGGAAGGAAGGCAAAAGAAAACATCTTATTCAGGAACACTCCCCCTCGTATTCAGTGGCTTATGTTGTAAAGTTTGTGAGGACAGACAACTATCATGTGAAGTTATATGTCAAATATGTTTGGACTCATTAAAATCTTTCTAGGACCGAACTTCTACCTTCTACTTATAGCTTTACTATATAGTTGAGGGGAAAAAAGACAGAGAGGATATAAATAGTATAGGTAATTAAAGTTCTTGTTTTGTTCTTGTTTACCATATTCTTTAGAACAATTATCATAAGTTTCATCCTATTCATCTAACATACACAATGATTATTCCTGTTCAGACATATATACCTGACATTATGTTACATCCTCTTTCAATTTCTTTTGTTCTTTTTCTAATGATATTTAATTTTCATTATTACTAAACATATATACATCCCAACCACAAACTAGTTAGAGATTGATTATATGAATTTGCATAAGTTCACTCCATTTGGAATCGACGATCTAAATCTAATATTGTTAGAATCTGTATTTTTGATAATAAATAGAAAAATAGAAAGAGATGCAGAAAATTTCGAGCCAACAGTATATATCGTCTATCGTTAAGAAATCTAGTCCCCTCACAGTTACCCAAGGTTGTGGATCAATTTTTTCCAGAATAGAACGGAATTACCCTTACTGTGATAGCAGTAATTCAAATCACAGTAAACAACGAACTCAAATAAACGGAGCAAATCACACGACCCGAGAAGAGAAAAGAAATATTTAGTTGTGTATATATAAAAAATGAGGAAGTGTCTCACTATTTATAGACCAAGGATGAGTGTAAAAGTGTGAAAAAATCGTTACATACGACGAAGTCATAAAACCGTTACACAACTACTCTCTAGGGGATTATCACTATTGACATTGTAAGGTCAAGTGATAATGTATCGGATCCGCTTACAAAAGGCTAACTAGAGAGATAGTAGAGCTCATTGAAGAGAATATGACTATGGTCGAGGGTAAGTCGTTATGGCGGTAACTCTACCTAGAAACCTGGAGATCCCAAGATCTAGGTTTATGGATATCAAACAAAGTTATGCACGACGGCTCCAACATTGTCAAGCAACTCAACCCATTATCGTAATAAGATAATGTTCAGTACCAAGGATAAAACTTTAAAGACATTTTTTAATGATTATCTAAGTTTGATATGAAAATTATCAAATAGTGTACATCTACGGAACTACACGTTTAGAAATCACCTATGTGAGTGTGAAGTGGAAGCCGTTTCAAGGAGAATTCTGTAAGGTCAATTTTCTACATACTCATGAACCAGACGATGTTCATGGCTGAAACGAACACAACAATGAGAACCAAAGATGGTTAAGGGTTAGTTGTGTGACATATGTTGTCTAGGTATGCACCAAAGCTCGACAGTTCAAAGACGTCAAATCTACCGATGGACCGAGTATATCTGATGATTTACTACAGAAAGTTCAAACGGAAACCTATTTAATTTATTCCGATGCGATTAATCCTTACTTGCGAATCACACAGGTTTTCCGCATATTTTCATCATATAGCCTTTCCCCATTCATGTGGGGATTGAGGTTTGTGAATGTGAAAAGGTACATAAGCACCTGTTCATTGAAAAGGTTCTATACCTTTTCATTACACCAACTTTTGGCTATAAATATTGAGGCCTTGCCTCAAATTTTACTACACTTTTGTAAGAAAATGCTTTCTTTTCTTGCATTATTTTCAAGCAAAATGAATGTGTCGTGTGATTTGCTGCCGGCCATTTTGCTTTCGTTGTTTACCATGATTTGAATTACCGCTATCACAATAAGGTTAATTCCATTCTATCTTGGGAGAAATTAATCCACAAATATTGGGTAACTGTGAGGGGATTAGATTTCTTAAAGACAAACGGTGTATAATATTGGCTTGAAATTCATTCTACTTCATCTCATTTCTGTTTATCATCAAAAGTGCAAACATCTAACAGATACATAATAAAATTATCTTTACTGGAACATCGATCTTTTACTTTTACACTGAGAGTAATTCATTTATCTAATGAAATAAGGGTTGATAAAGTAATTGTGGTTCAATAAAATATGATACATCGAAAAAACAATTGAACCCTCAAAAGAAATATTGATATAATTCTCTACACTGTCAAACCTTGAAATTTTCAAGTTTAGAAAACTTAATTTGACTTCGCATCCAAATTGCTTAAAGGGCAAAAGTCTCAAAGCATGCCTTATTCATGCATCTTAACTTTTCGTTCATGCTCATCGCAACTTGTAAATCAACTAGCAGAAATGCTATTTTTGAAGAGAATAGAAAGAATAGCTAGCCATAATACAATATTAGTTTACTCTTTCAATTTGAGTACATGGAAACCACATCACCGTATATTCTAACGAATATTTTCTCCAAAAATTATTGACGTTTATTAAATATTACTACTCCTAAGTCTTAATCTAGGCTTTACTTATTGACAGTAACCCTTTTAACCTATAGCTTACTGAAATTGGATTCAGTCTTCTCTTTATTAATTTAGATTTCATATATTCCTTTTAGAATCCAATAATGTGGCTTTCTAAGATTAAATTTTAAACCACAAATAGTATAGTTTTATCCAAAAGATTTCAGGTTCTTCCTTAAGTTGGACGATTTGTTATTTAATTGACCTTTTTAATTTTTTCTCTCCACTGTTCGATTACAAGCTGAGTTTATATACAAGTTTTTGCACCTAGTGGCTTTCAGCTGGCGCGCTGCTCTATTCCTATAAGAGAACTATTTAAATTTTAGCCTCAAGTTGTCAAGCTGCCATAATTCTTGGTGAATTCCCAGCCTCGCCAGGAAATTTTTGGGCAGAGTTCCTGGCGACTCGCCAGGAGTTTCAAGCGACTTCTGGCGATTGGGGTTATAAGTTAAATAGTTTCTGATATGAGGCTAGAAATGTGATAGGACGTTAGAAGTGTCCTATTTCAGTATATCTCCCATTTATGTATGGGGGAAAAATCAACAAGAAATATTTGCTGATCAAAAGTTAAAGACGAATTTTCGGTTGTTTGATAATTGATCGACCCATTTACATGTCATACAGCTAGGTGTGTGTGTGTGTGTGTGTGTGTGTATATATATATATATATATATATATATATATATATATTACGGCTTACGATTATAATTTAAGTTTAATCAAACTTACAATTGATATTCTGTTTTAGAAAAACAAGATTGAGAAAAAGTAAACTGACTTTATTTTTAACTTATATCATAATCCCTACCCTCCTTGGAATTTGCTAAATCTCAATTGACTGCTAGCATGTACCCCTTGAGTCGTGCAACGATGTTTCAGTCTCCCAAGCAGTTCGAGTCAGCACATTTCATAGTAAAGTATCAACATAGAGAATAACATTAGAAGATCTCATTCCCAAAATCCAATTTGCAAAATGTGAAAATAATCCAATATAATGCTTACATAGAAGTTAATATATACAGTAATAATGTAAATAATAAATTATATAGTTATCTGTGCCATATCAGATTTGCTAAGTATCAGATGAATTTGACATGATGGTGTAAAATATGCATTTGATCACATGTCAGTGCACAAAATTAATGCAAACAATTATATCGCTCACGTTCTAAATAGTACCCTTACACTGTCCTGTGTCCCATGCTAGTTCTGAACTCTATAAGTGTACATGTCTGCTAGACATAAAGAATCTCCACATATACATTGAACATCACATGGCAAACAAATAAAGAGGTGAAAGCCTTGAATCAATGCCTTTGTCCTCGGGATGGTCATCAGTGTGGTTTAATATACCAGTTCAGAGCCACTTTCTTGTACAAAACCTGATTCTTTCACATGATCTTTCAATGCAGTTCAATGCTTGGGGAGTTGGAGTTGGAATACTGCGGGTTAAAAAGGCAAAATAAAGAAAAGAAAAACGCAAGGAGTTGCAAGGTGGGCGTAGATGCCAATCTAAGATTTTAAGTTTGTGAATGGACATTACTCTTTTTGCTTACTAGGTTTTGAATATATCATTTACATAAATTAAGACGCCCCTGCAGGCAACTTCAGATTAATAACTTGTGAGGCGTTACCTTTATGTGCATGGGGCAACCATCCACTCGGTGTCCTTAACACTCCATCAAGCAACTAATATCAGAGGAAATTTAGAACTTTAAGGATGAGAAAGAAGAGAAAGATAAAGTAAAAGTTGTTGAGAGATGCTCTGCTCAAAAGAAAAAAGTGTCAGCAGGGTTAACATTTAAGCAATTCTTATGGCACCAGCAGTTTCATTTGAACATAAATTCTTATCATGATATAGTTATCACATCAGCTTAACATGTCAGACTTAACTGGGCACCAGAAAGATCATTAAACTGAGCAGATAGAAGTATTCACATTGTGGGTAACATGAGAAGATTGGGTCAAAAGACCCTCTCAAGTAGTGGAGGGCATGGAAATTTGACTTTGATGGCATTATTTAATAAAAGGGGACGCACGTGGAGCGTAACAAAACGCGCGCGTTTAACTTTAATACATGGGCCAAATTAGACACAACAAAACTTTCGGGCCTTCATTAAAAATTTTTTGGACTGAATTAACAATCCCAAAAACTTTTAATCAAAAGGTGGGTAACCGAACAGACATCAGCAATCATTTCAAACATCGAACCCCAAAACTTCTCTTACACACTTTTCTTTTTAAGTCGTCTTCTAAAGTCTTCTACGCAACCAACCTTCTGAACATTATCGTCGGCGACCATCTACATTTCTGCGGTAACATCTAAAGGTAAATTTTGAACAATATTGATGTTTTTCAACTGAATCGGAGTTTATTTTTTGCTATTTTGCTATTTTGAAAAAATTATGGTTTTAACGCCTTTTTACTGGTACTGGAATGAAGTTCTTGTGAAAATCTTTGTTTTTGTTGATTTTTTCGTCAAATAGTGCTATGTTCTTGTACAAATGGTGAAGTTTTTGCATATTTATGTTATATTACCATGTTAAGAGCATACTCCTTCGCAGTGTCAAAAATCGTGAGACTGTGTTCTAAACGTGTGATAGGATGTTTGAAGTTGGTGATGCATTTTAGATGATTTTCATTAAAATAAATTAGGGTTTTATAAAATAAATATGCTAAAGGTTGAAAAAATGTTGTACAAATAGTGAAGTTTTTGCGTGTTTATGTTATATTACCATGTTAAGAGCATACTCCTTCACAGTGTCAAACATCGTAAGACTGTGTTCTAAACGTGTGATAAGATGTTTGAAGTTGGTGATGCATTTTAGATGATTTTTGTTAAAATAAATTAGGGTTTTATAAAATAAATATGCTGAAGGTTGAAAAAATGTTGTACAAATAGTCAAGATTTTGCATGTTTATGTTTGTGCGTGCATGTTTAAAGTTCTGGAATATTTGAGACAGTGCTCCGACCGCGCGAGAGGATGATAATGTTTAATGATGACTCTACTTGAATTAAATTTCCTTTTTAAAAAATTAGGGTTTGATAAAACATATGTATATTATGTTTCACACACCCCTATTGCATGTTTGTACATCTTTAATTGATGAATATACTTGTGATTTGCAGCTACAATGGTTTATACGCGGGGAATTAAGAGGAAGGAGACTACTCCTTCTAGTAAACAAACTCCTAGGAAGAGGAGAATTATATTGGAGGACGAAGAGGAGGGGTCCCTAGACTATGATGTAAATGTAGGGCCACAAGAAGTTGTGAGGGGGCCGGACGATGGTAATTTATCAGAAGAAATAGAAGCGCTGTTTGGTGATGATGAGTGGGATGAAGAGGGAAACAAAAAAGAGAGCCTTTTAAATATGGCAGAAGAAGAGGAGGTGGGAAGGCTGGTAAATAATCTTGCTGGAGAATTTGCAGGAGTTGCAAATGTTGAAGAAGTAGATGATGTACAAGAAGTTATAGAGGTTGTAGATGTTCAAGCTGGTGAAGGAGGTAGGAATGGTAGGGAAGAAGAAGAGGTTGAGAGATGCGAAGGAGAAGGTCGGAGGAAGTTCGTAGATGACATGGGAGCTGATTCTGCAGAGCCATCTAGAGAGGTATAGTTGTTGTCTAGAACATACATGAAGTTGTTCTTCACTTTACAGTAGAATGTTCAATATTTTTTTATGTGATTTGAGAACACTCGCTTGCATGATCAGATCAACCTTAAAAATGTTCAAAGTATTTTCTTGCAGTTCCTTGGAACATCTCAAGGGATGTTTCATGCATCTGATATTATGTTCTTGCTACCGTGGTGATTCCTTAAACTAACAAATTTCAAAACATTGTGCAACCTGAGTACGTTACCAGTGTCATTCCACCAATGGTGCTGAAGACTTACTTGGATGATCATGAGCATTTTCAATCCAAGATAACTGTCCGCTCGTCGCTTATTGGACGAATGCTTTTCAGGATTGTGCTGCGTACAAGTGGTTTGTATGACAAGTTCAAAAACACTATCTTTGGCCATTTCTTGGACTTGCCGGAGGAGCCATCATTTCCAACCAGGTTGGTGCACAATATTCTGTTAAGAAGAGTTTTGTGCAATAAAGAAAAAGAAGCTTGGTTCAATTTCAATGGAGTGCCTGTTCGTTTTGGCCTCCAAGAGTTTGCTTTGATGATAAAGCTGAGATGCCAAGCCTATCTAAGTGTCCAATGGGAGGTTGCGATGAAAGAGAGGGGCATGGAGATGTGGGAGTATATTTCAACGGCATGGGAGGATGGGAAAGCAAGGTCAGTTTTTTGCTTCCCGGTTGCTGTGTTTGATAGAAAATGAGGAAGTTCCTAAACGGTACAAGTTTGGGCTTGGCATGGCTTGGTTTGTTCACTCAATATTGTGCGCCAAGGACAAAAAAGCTGGTATTGAGGAATTACTGGTCTGCCTTGCATATCTTCCAAATGAATTTGTAAAGTATCCTTGGGGGCGGAAAAGCTTCGAGCTGACCATTGAGTACCTGGCGAAGCCCATGGCTGATCGTGCAGCTAGCAAGGCTAAGGACGGGCCAAATTACAATCTCTATGGATTTCCTTAGGAATTTGTTGGTTGGGTATTTGAAGCAATACCTGCGCTTCGTCCCAGGGATTTTCCCAAGGAGAGGACCATGCCAAGGATGCACAGATGGATCACTGAAAAGAATGAAAGAGACTCCCGAAGGCTGTTTGAGAATGTTGCAAAGTCTGTAAGTACTTTACCTACAATTTTCTAGATGTTGGAACATCTGCAATGTTGTTATAATCATTGCTGTTAATGTTAAGAACGTCTTTTTAGATATTCGATCACGACAGATATGATGTTCCATTTTTACTGGTGTTAAATGTCGAACAGTAATAATGATGTTCTGAACACTCTTTGTGATGTTAAGGTTTATTTCTCTTATACATTGTATTCTTAACAAATATTTATGGTATGTAGGTGGTGCACCCTTTCATTGACCCTATCAATGCAGAGAGGGAAGATGATACCTTTCAGAATATTGAGCCGTTTGTTGATGGGGGCGATGAGGTAATTGATCAGCTTGTTGTGATGTTGGAGGGGGCTAGCTCGATAATTGGTGGTGATCGAGTGACATTTTTTAGGAATTGCCTCAGGACCCCTCCAAGAGAGGTAATTGATGAAGGACAAGTTGGTGAAGAATTTGTTAGTGGAGGTGTTGGTAGATGTGAAACACAAGTTGGTGATGAGATTGGTGGTAGGGCTGGCCGTTTTACTGGTGGTCTTTTTAGTGGTAGGGGTTTGTTCGAAATTGGAAAAAGCTCTAGGAGGAGAGAACATGAGAATGTGCAGCCTGGTGTCTGCAGTTGCAAGTGCCACGACTGCCTTCAATGGCGACATGGACTTGATCAGAAGCTTGATGCGATCCAGCTGTCCCTTGCTAATTTTGTAGCATCGTTGTCAAAGAAGAAGAAGCAGCAGCAGCGACCAAAGAGGCATATTTTGTTGTCTAGGATGCTCCAGGCAAAGAAGAACCGAGGAAAGAAGAAAATGACTGCTGCCAGAATGGCAAGGTTAGTAGAACATCCAATTAGAATCATTGAACATAAAAGGGATGTTCTTCTATTAAATCTAGAGATTTTTTCAAACATTTTTTTTAAAGAAATTTAGAGAGAGAGCTCAAGTCAGGCTCCAAGAGAGATTGCCAGTGACATTGTACAAGGCACTCAACATTCACAAGAAAGCTGCATTTGACGCTTTATTTGGAGGAGAAGAAGAAAGAAAAGACTGCCTTCCTGTGTCACGAGTTCAATTACTTGGATTTTCTGGACTTCCTGGACGTGAAAGAGTGGATGTGGGATAGTGTAAGTGCATCTTTTTACTTCTATTGTTTTGTTAGTGTTTGGTTTTTATCAAAGAACGGACATTTTTTACTCCGTTCGGAACCTGATGGTCCTATGTTCGTTGAATATTCGACTGGCTGGTCCAAACATAAAATAGTATGTGTCGGTATAGTTTTATTCACAACTTCTAATTTGTTTTATTCTGCAGTTTATGGATGAGTACTTGGCCTTGATGCGTGTGAGGCATAAGGCTTACCCCCGGTATTATGATAGCTCTGATCTTATCCTCGATCTTTCATTCTTGACCAACTTGTGCGTACGATACAATGCGGCTGAAGAGGAAACGAAGGGGTTTGATGTCAGCCTTGACAAATACCTAGCAGAATATAAGTTTGAGGATACATTCCTTGATTATGCCAGAGGTAAGTCTCCATATCCGGGTGGAAGGAAGTGGGATTGTGTGAAAAGACTCTTTGCGGTGTATAACATTGAAAGCACGCATTATGTTACATGCGTCATTCATTTAGAGGAGGTAAGGATCGATGTCTACGACTGCAACATTGGGTTGTACAATGAAGACCGCTTTTATTCAATAATGGGGCCAGTAATGTACATGTTCCCAATATACATCTGGCAGTCGGGGAAATTCAACCACCTCCCTCCTGAAATCCAATCTATGGAAATGTGGCCGTATGAGCGCATCGAAGGCCTTCCAAGGAATTTGACTGGTACTGCATGTGGAGCGTATGCCATCATGTTCCTCGAACATTTGTTGACCAACACCCCGATGGAATTGCTGTGTGACAATGTGATAGAAGATTGTCTAGTTCAATTTGCTGTGGACATATTCCATGGCAAATTAGTCCCTTAGTATGGGTTGTAAAATTTGGATAATTATGTTTTTGTTTTTGATGGGTGTAATATATGGATGATTACCCATGTTTTGATGATATATATGGCAAATGATGACTATTGTTTTGCATTACACTGAACTTCGAGTTTACATTATTAGAACATCTGTATGATGATAAGATTGACTTAAAAATATTAAAAATTATAGACTATTGGAACAACTTTAGTTATTTTCGGAACATTATGTTGTACGTTCAAATAGTTTTTAACTTAATGGATATTAGATGTTCAATAACTAGTAAATAGGGAAACCACAACAGATGTTCTGAACATTAAAGTTTATACATTGATAATCAAGAACCAGGCAAAAACATTCTTGATTGTTCAAAGATTCAGCGCTTTACAAAAGTATGCTACTAATATTAGCATTTAAGACATTACTTAATAAACAGTCATTTTAACATCCTGGTCAGAAACCCAAAATATGTGTTTTCATTTCAACGCGATGCAGTCCCTTCTTGTTTCAAGGTTGCTATCAGGAGCATGGTCTTTATCCTCTTTATTTCTTTCAACATCTTTTTGACGTCCCTATTGTAGTATTCAAAGAATTCCTCAAATTTGAACTTCCAACCCCAAACTTCAGCATGAAGTTGTTCCAAAATATCATTTGCACGTTCTTGTTGTTTTGCAGAAGTGTTTCGACTTGTTCTTCCTCCTCTTAGCTTGGCTAATCCTCTTCCAGTTTTTCCTTCTTTTTTCTTGGCTGATCCTCTTCCCTTTCTTCCTTCTTTTTGCTTGACTGACCCTCTTCCCGTTCTTCCTTCGTTTTGCTTGGCTTCACCTCTTCCCGTTCTTCCTTCGTTTTGCTTGGCTGACCCTCTTCCCGTTCTTCCTTCTTTTTGCTTGGCTTCACCTCTTCCTTCTTGTTTCAAGATTGCTCCCTTTGTCGTTTTTGCTACTCTTGATATGGATGCTCTTGTATTGGTTGCTCCTGTTCTTGCAGTAGTAGCAACTATTGAGGAGGAAGGTCGGCGAACCATTTTGTATTTTATATATATATATATATATATATATATATATATATATATATATATAATTTTTTTTGGCTGAAGATTATAGGTTGTAGTGGTATAGAGTTTTTTGAATGGTTTGATCGAGTATTTATAGGAGAAAAAGAGGTAACCGAATTAAGTGTGTTGTATCCAACACTAGCCGTTATGTATTTTTTTAATTTTTTGAAGTGACGCATTCATTGCTTTGCTTCAGATTTGAATTGAAGGGGATAGCCGTTAAGTGTATTATGATGAGTAGTTTAAAAAATACTAATAGACTACTGGAAGGGTATAAATAATTTTCAAACATGAAGATCAATTTGAATTATAAACGTTAAAAACCAATAGACTAATGGAACGAGTATATGATGATTCGTATCGCCATGAAGATGTTCTGACTTCCGCGGGAAGGATTAGGAACCCGTGGTCACAATTAAAATATGTGTACTAACCCCAACCATTCAATGTGAATAGGCACCTCTTCAAATCATCACATATGCAACCGAAAAGGCACCAAGCCTGGTTTCTATAAATGTTAAATGTCTGCACAACAACAACAACAAGAAGGCAAAACAACAACAATGCCTCGCAGAGTAAGGCACTTAAGAACACCAGAACATGATAATGGAGTTCCAAGTACTAGTAGGTTCACTGAAATCAATCATGTCCGTGAAGATATCGCAGATCTGACCTCAGATGTTGATCAACTTGCAGTATATATAGGAAATGTGGAGGATCAAGTGACGCGATTAAGGACTAGATTCGATGAATTCCATGAGGATATGAATCTTATTAAGCGTATGCTTCGTGGTATTCAAGCTGCACTCAAGATTGACCCACAAAACTACCCTTCACCACCACGGCCTCCAGCGACACACATGTGAAATGAAGAAATAATCTCCTTTCAAGTCTAGCCATTTAAGAAGATTTTCTATTTGTTTTGAATGTCGTGTTTTGAAGTGTTGTCCTTTAATTTTCAGTACAATTTAGCATGTTTTGAATATTTATGAATGTTTTTTTGCATTATACTGAACATCCCGTTTGCAGTATTAGAACATCCGTATGATGATCAATTTGAATTATATACTACAAAAATAATAGACTTTTGGAACGCCATTGATAAATGCTCGAAACATTAAGCTAAACGTTCAAATATATAAATCTTAGTAGTACTCGATGAACAACAATTGGTATCAAATAAACCTAGCTACTATGAAACAAAAAAAACTGCCCAAGACAATAAGAAATACATCTTCCACCGTTGCAATTTAGCCTCTAACTTACTGATCTTTAATAAATTTGTAGTATTACAAGCCCCTAATTTGTCAACTTCTTTCACCAAATTGGCCCTTTCTTCACAAACTTCATCAAGTGAAATTTTCAACTTATTTAAAACCAATGTAGTAGGCTGGGGATACTTCTCGTCACACCATTCCCAAAATCCACAATTGCTAATACCCTTGCGGGGACACTTACAAAATTTTAGTCCAGCATTCGACTGTGTGCCCGCCGTGAATTGTATCGCAGGTAAGCCACACCAACATCGACGATTTTGAGAGGAGCTGCAAGAACAAGTTGATCTTTGAGACATGGTTGAGTTAAGAAGAAGACGATGTAGAGGGGGTAGGGATAACTTATATTTCAATAATGGGGTAAAAAGACCTAATTAATTGAATGGTTGGGGTTATTCCACGTGTTATAAAGTAATAATTCCGTCCGGAGCGGGTTAATAGAACGAGTTGGATTAATGTAAGTTGTGGAGCAGGTCGTTCCACGTATTTAAAACGGGTTGCTCCACTTTTTTTAGCATTAGAAAACCATGTTTGGCACGTAGAAGATATTGTTATAATATCTCTAAACAAATGTATCCGTTGTATTAGTACTACAAACACCAAAAGACATGCTTGGAACATGTAAGATTGAATTGTTTAAGATTGTGTGTATGTATTTCTGACAAAAAATGTATGTATTTATAGAGAAGTTTTTTTTTTTTAAATTTTTTTCCAAAGATTGATGCAAAAACATCTAATTTACGTCACGAACATGGGTTAGTATGTTCAGTTCAAATAGGTGCCTATTTTAATATGTAGTGTTCTAACCTTTAATATGATTGTAATAAGAAACTATATAACATGACTAGATTAATAAGGCTTCATATTTAAGGTTAAATCATCATTGTATAGATTATCCACTTAGTTTGACAACATCTAATGAAATCCTCGATAACTTAGTAATTGCTTTCATTAGATATAACTAAGCAATCACTTTCAATAGATATAAAAGAGTATACTCTAGTAGAACTTTTATGAGTAAACACTTCCAATAGACATACTATTGAGTAGTCACCTTAAATACACATACTATTGAGTAATCTCTTTGAATAAACATAAATTTCCAAAGATTGATGCAAAAAATATCTAATTTACGTTACGAACGTGGGTTTGTATGTTCAGTTCATAGTAGGTGCCTAATTTAATATGTAGTGTTCTAACCTTTAATATGATTGTAATAAGAAACTATATAACATGACTAGATTAATAAGTCTTTATATTTAAGGTTAAATCATCATTATATAGATTATCCATCAGTTAGACCAACATCTAATGAAATACTCAATAACTTAGTAATTGTTTCTTTAGATATAACTAAGTAATCGCTTTTAATAGATATAAATGAGTATTCACTCTAATAGAAATTTTATGAGTTAACACTTCCAATAGACATACTATTGAGTAGTCACCTTAAATACACATAAATGATGTATCACAATCAATATTTGTATGATTTGAAGTCTTAGTTGTTGTAGATACACGAAGAATGTCTGTAATTTGTGAATGAAATTGTATATTTGTTCAAATAGATTATTAATGTGTCTATCTAGTGATATAACGTCCAATCTATGCTACAATTCGTTAGAATACACTTCTTAATGATTAAAATTGTTAATTGAGCTAGAATCAACCCTACACTCCTTATCCAAATAACTTAATAATTACATTTTTGTATAATTAACGACATATATTTTGGTTTACTTACACATAGCATGTTTTGGAATCTTAATAAACTACTAAATAATTGTTTATGCATTTCAAATGATCCTTATATTAGTATTTCTCAACTAATCCTCAACGGTACAAAAAAAACATCATTATGAAGATCCAGAACAAACTTACGACGTTCGAGAACGTTCCGCAAAATGTTCAGAACAGGAGATTGGATGTTCTCTAAATGTTAGGAATTTTTGCGGTTTGGGGGTTTGGGGTTAGGGTTAGGGTTAGGGTTCAAACATCGTTTATTATGTTCTGAACGTGAAAAAAGTACCTTTTATTTTTGAGCAAACGCGTTTTATTTTAAACAAACTACCTAATTGATAATTATGTTTGACACGTTCAAAAGAACGTTCTAATATCTCAAAAAAGAAATGTACCCCCGCCCCGGGCTCTATTTTATACAAAAATGGAACGCCCGTGGAATTCAGAACAAAAAAAAAGGTGGGGCCTTAATGGCAATTATGACAACCCCAAAAGTGAAGTTTTAATTAAAAATGCGGCTGATCAGTCTTATCAATTCCATCATTTCAAACATCGAACACCCGCCCCTTTCTTCTCTTACACACTTCTCAAGTCTTCTTCTCGAGTCTTCTATTTCATCGCCGGCCATCTACATAATGTTCTCCGGTAACATCTAAAGGTAAATTTTGTACTATATTGATGTTTTCAAGTGAATCGGAATTTATTTTTTTGCTATTTGGCTATTTTGATAAAGCTAGGGTTTTTATGCCTTCTTTCTGATTCTGGACTGAAATTCTCGTGAAAATCTCTGCTTTTTGTTGATTTTTTCGTCAAATAGTGCTGTGTCGTTGTACAAATAGTGAGGCTTTTGCATGTTTGTGTTAATAACGATTTTAAGGCCATACTCCTTCTACTATGTCAAACATCTTCATACAGTGCTCTGAACTTTTGTTAGGATGTTTCAACTTGCTGATTCATTTTAGATGGATGTTGTTAAAATATATGCTAGCATGTTTACGTTAATAACGATGTCAAACATCTTCATACGGTGCTTGGAATGTGTGTTAGAATGTTTCAAGTTGCTGATGAAGTTTAGGCGTTCACTTATGTAGTGGAAGTATTATCAACTTAACACATAATCTGATAATTTTCATTCATACTTAAAGAAACAAAATACATATAAAAAAGTACTTGACATAATGCTTAGACAAAAGTACTAGATATAATGCTTAGACAAAAGTACTAGAAATAATGCTTAAATAAAAGTTCTAGTTGTCAGCATTGGGAGAATTTGGAAGAGTAACAAACTGCTCCGGATTCATCCCGTGTTGGAGAAGGAGTCCCAAAAGTATTCTTTCAATACGCTCCGAGCGCTGAATTAACACTTGCCTTATACTCCATACATCAGCAGATAAGCAGTCCACAGCATGGTTGATTGCAGTGATGTCAGTTTGTATACCGGCAATATCCCAGGCGATGTTTCCATAATATTCGTTATGGTCAGGTTCGGCTGGGGCATAGTGGCCATTAGCGACAACTTCGTTTTGGTTATTTTCCATTTGTGTTTGTTGTCTATGAAGAAATTTTGATAATTCAAGTAGGAGGATAATTGTGTGTATGGCAGAACAAGAAAATGTATGTATTTATAGATGAATTTAACATAAAAAAACACCAAAAGGCGTGATATGAACATTGAAAAGACGTCCAATACTCTCTAGGTGATGTATCTGGATTAATTAATGCCTTTTTTCGTATGCAGGTTTTGAGGGATGCTTTAACACCTTTTAATAGCACAAGGCAACCCTTCGCTTGAATCAGTATGACTATTCCATTACACTGAACATCCTGTTTGCAGTATTAGAACATATGTATGATGATCAATTTGAATTATATACTACAAAAATAATAGGAATTTGGAACGCCATTGATAAATGCTCGAAACATTAAGTTAAACGTTCAAATATAAAAATATATAAAATTGTCAAGATTAAAATTCAAAAAGCAATACTTTGAGTTTGGGAGGATTGTCCACTATCCACTCGTTTTGGGCAAGTAGTTCTTTTGTGGCCTGACCTTTTGCAGATGCTACATTTGTTTCTCCTACTTGAAAATACTTCACCAACTGATGGTATCCGTTTTTTCCTTCGTCTACCCTTACCCACGTCGATGAAAGGAGGCAATATTCGTCTCTCAAGCAGCTCAGGAGGAACATTCCAAAATTCTCCCGGTGGAACAGCATTGATCGGTTCTGCATAGGCAAGCATATATGACTCTAACTTGTAATATGCAGAAGTGAAGTCATAGACGCACGCTCCATAGTCTTCTTGACGCAGCATTCTGATAGCTGCCATAGCATGTTTACAGGGTATTAAGTCAATTTGATACTCTCTGCACGTACAAGTTCTGTTGAGTAAATCGACTTCTGCTCCCTGGCCTAGACTGATGATGGTGAAACCATACGTACCTTTTCGACTAACTGCGAGCTTACCCTCTTCCTCCAGGTTGAATCTTATTTTTCCTTCAATTGAAGGGACACATATGGTTGAAACCTCGAGGAACTCCGTAGCTATCACATGAAATTTTTTGCCAAATGTACGATTGATATGATTTAATAGGGCAACAATAGGATATTCTCTTTCATCCCTCAGCATTGCAGTTGTGGACTCAGCAATGTTCGAGGTCATCACTGCAAATCTGAAATAGTAACAAACAAACAAAGACCTTAATGCTAAATACGTCTAATCCAAGTGCGAACATTAAGCATGCGATCAGAACATCAATAATTACGTCATACACATCATTAGTACTATTTTGAACGTCAATTAGAATGTTCTCGGCTTAATTGCCATGTAAATATAGAACATTCCAACGCAAGGTTCATAACATTTGGTATGAATGTTCGTAGTCGTGTACCTATGCCCAGGGAAAAAGCATCTGCTCAATTTATGGAACCCCATGTCATCTTGAAGATATCTGGCAACCCTTGGATCGTTGTCTTCGATTTGCTTAAAGTGCGTTCTGAAATCCTCCACACGATATGCATCTGCTGCCAAGTAATAGGACCCCAGGTGGTCTCCAAACTGAAACTTTGTACGGATATTTTCAGCAAGGTGCCTCGTGCAAACTCCGTAGTGAGCTTGGGGAAACCACTTGGCAACTGATTTTGCTATGCTTTTATGCCTGTCTGAAATGACGCTCAACTCATCATTGTACTGGGCTATGTCAACCAATTGTTCGAAAAAAAATCATAAGAAGCATCACATTCTTTGTCCACAACGCAGAATGCAACAGGGAATATGTGCTTCTCTGCATCCTGGGCAACGGCAGACAACAACACACCGCCGTACTTGCCCGACAAATGAGCCCCGTCAATAGCAAGGACTTTCCTCATATACAGAAAACCCCTAATCCAAGATCCGTAAGATATAAAAAATACTTAAACCTTCCACAACTATCAAGCTTTAAAGCTTTCTTGCTTCCAATATTTTGGGACCTTACCATATAACTGTATGCCTCTAAAATTTCATAACTGTGTTCATGTGTCCCTCTTGCTATTGCCTTTGCAATCTCACATCCCTTCAAACTTTTCCAATAACTAATGTTGCATCCCAATTCTCTGTTAAATGCAACTCTGATGTCTTTTGGTGTTATTCCTTTCCCCTCAATGTACCTATCTTTCATGTATTCACCAACAACATCAGCTGTGGCATGTGTATGGTGGCTTTGCAGGTGCTGCACACTGCACGTGTGCTCGCCATTGTAGATTGTAATATAAAATGTATCACTACTATGATACCTCAATGCTCGAAGCTACCACTTGCAATTTGCATCAACACATCGGGCATGAAACAACTTTTTTGTATTCTTCACAGCTTTGAAAGAAAAAGGCTTCCTCACTGCAGCAAGCCTCAACTTCACCACTAATTCTCGCTTGTTCTTGAAAGTCATACCCTTTACAAAACCTGTGCCGTCTTTTCCAAAAAAATCGTTGCGGCTGCTCTATGATGGTGCTCTTTCTGAAGGATTACCAACTACTTCTCCACCTTCTTCACCTTCTTCGTCTGCCTCTCCACCTTGTTTTAATTCATCTTCATCCATCTCAACATGCATATCTTGTTCATTTGAACTTGAAATTCCTTCAGGCCTTGGAATTTCACTAACCCTTAGTGTTGGCCTAGCCCCAGCTGGGTCTACATCAGCCATATAAAGCTGAACATCATCATCAGTCCTAATTTTAGATGGAGCAGTCTTTTGCTTTGCGGCAACACTCAGCATATATGAAATGCAAAGATCCCTAGGATCATCACTTACCCCCAACTGCGTATGATTTTGTTGACAAGTTCATCATATGTAACATTCCTACTCATAAGGATAGGTCTTGTCTCTTTCACCTTAGGAATCCAAGCATAACATTTCGAACGCTCAACCCATTCACCGAGAAAATCAACTCCTAGTAGTATGTTGTCCCCCAATACTTTAACGATATCTGTAAGGTAGGATAAACATTCATCAAATGTGGTCTAGGTAGCAAAGGATACTGGAACATCGAAAAATAGATCCGAACATGCCCAAGGATGTTTAAGAATACAAGCATACCAATGTGAATAGCATACCCATCGATACATCAGTTCCGACCATCTACAAAAATGTTCCAACATTATGAATAGCATTTACTGAACATGCTGTAAGATTATTCGGGCAACTAAAATTATGTTCCGTAACTCTGACTAGCACAATAGGAACATAAAAAACGATTATCCTGAGCATCTAATACAATGTTCCATAATTGTGACTACGTTGTACGAGTATTTGTAGAACAATCTTTATAATGTTGCGATCGTCACGGTAAGATGTTTCAAAACAGCAACATACTGTTTAAAAGGGTTTTTACAAAAATTAGAATAGTAGGGATTAGCAAGACAGAGATTTTACACTTACAGGAGATATGAGACTTGTCAAGCTTTCCTGTTTGAAGTAATGCCCAACATTATTCAAACAATTTCAACGACAAGCTTTCCAATTTCAAGTAATGGCCATTATTCAAAGCATTTCAACGTCAAGCAAACCAATTAAAAGTAATGCCAACCAGAAATTATTATTCAAAGAATTGCAGCGTATTTTCCCCAAATTATTTTTTCAGTTAGATTCAATAATACCTAATTAACCGAAAAGAATTTAGATCTGACAATATTTTTCGTTTGGGAGAGTTGGAATGCAAAAAATAATGGCGAAAACGAATGGAGATTGAAGAAAGCAGATGCGCAGCAGCTATGGTGTTTTCAGGTCGCGAGGGAGAAGAGAAGAGAGAGAGAGAGAGAGAGAGAGAGAGAGAGAGAGAGAGAGAGAGAGAGAGAGAGAGGGAAAAATATTTCCCTAATTTGAAAAATTTTATTTTTTATATACGTGAGGACCAAAGTGTAAGAAATAAAACTTTAGGGTGAAGGGGAGTGGAGGAATATTATGTTTAAGAGCCTTAATTAGATGTGTCCCTTCTACTACATTAATTAAGACTTTGTCCCTTTTACCTATTTACACTCTTGAGTGTCCCTTTTGACCAAATATCCCGGGTAACATAACTATAGCTTTCTTTTGCAAAAGCCACATAACTTTTATTTTTTACCCAAAAGTCACAATATTTCAACCACTATAAGGAAAAAATCACAATCGCCGAAAATGGTACAACATCAGGGACTCTTTCTTTTTTATTCCAAAAATAATCTTTTAGATAGATATGTATACTAATGATCCAAAATTATCTACTTTTAGAATTAAAGCCAACCTACTTATCCATATATTTAAGCACTTATATTTGGCAAGCTATTTGTTAATGCTAAGTTAATTTTATTTGTTATATACTGTATTTAGTATTTTCTACTAATATACATCTTATTAAATACTGAAATACAACAAGAGAATAACAAGACATCATATATCGCTTACTGGGGTTTAACGCATTGGGTAATGTGGAGTGTGATGAGGTTATTACTTTCAATGTTGCTTGATTAAATAATATCTTTTTGTTGTGTCACTTTAGAAATATAAGGTCTCCCTTTGTTGGGGGTTAATTAAGGATTCGTGCGTCTAATAGCATGTTTGGCTAAGCTTCTCAGAAGCCAAACGTACTTTTTTTTAAGAAAAGCGCTTTTAAAGAATTTTGAGGTGTTTGGCCAAAAGAAAAAAATATTTTTGAGAAGAAGCAGAAGCAGTTTTTTTGCTGTTGGGGAGAAGCTATAAATTTCTGCTTCCCCTGAGAAGCAGAAGCAGTTTATTGATTTTCTAAGACAAAAATATCCTTACAGAAAATATTTATTTACCATACTATATTTAATTATTTTAACCAATGTAGCTCTCAAATATAAATACAACTTTATTTTCTACTTTTCTCTTTTGGTTTAGCTTTATTTTTTTTGATTAAAAGTCACAGTATATGTTTTTATTTTATATTTTATTTTAAATTAAAGGAAATTAGAAATTAAATTAAATCTTTTATTAAAAAAATATGTAAATCTTTTATTCGTTTAAATAATATAGTTGCATAAAAAAATCTTAGTACTGTCTTTTTTCGTAAATTGACACTCAAAAGCACTTTTTGTAGAAATTATCCAAACACAAATTATTTGGAAAATCACTTCTTATATGGATTGGCCAAACAAAAATTGTTTATTCTTCAAAAGTACTCATCCGAGAAATACTTCTGATAAAAGTACTTCTCAAAATAAGTATTTTTTGGCAGCTTGGTCAAACAGGCTCTAAGTTTGGCAATAGACGTATTGATTTTCTGAGGAAGTCGGTGGAATATAAGGAATCAAGAATTGATAAACAATCAATACCAGTACCTCAAACGAAAATACTAAATACATAGCAAATAAAATCAACTTAGCTTAACAAATAGCTTACCAAATATAAGTGCTTAAATATATGGATAAGTAGGTTGGCTTTAATTCTAATAGTAGAGAATTTTGGATTATTAGTATACTTATTTATCTAAAAGGTTATTTTTGGAATAAAAAAGACAGAGTCACCGACGTTGTACCATCGTCGGCTATTGTGACTTTTTTGTTATAATGGTTGAAGTATTGTGATTTTTGGGCAAGAAACAAAAGTTATTTGCGCAAAAAATTATAGTTATGTGACAATTTGTGAAAATTACCCAGACCCTTCAGATTATTAATTTTTAGTACTAATCTTTATTAAAGGTTGATCACAGCATATGTGGAGATCAAAACCAAGCAAATTTCAATTCTTGAACTCATGATCATAGAAAAAAAAGCAAATGAATAGCCCGGTGCACAAAACATCCCCCGATTACGTAAGGTCCGGAGAAGGGCACCACCCAGGGGTACGATGTAGAGTTGCTCACGAAAAAATAACTGCTGAAGTACCGTTGCCTAGTGCCTACTTATAGAATCTCAGATAAGACAATATTGTCTATCTTACCAATTCTCTTCACGAGAGTTACAATATACCCAAGTCAAATGAGTTGAACATGATTATGGTGGAAAGGCTACATTATATGGATCCTTTAAAATGCCTTTGAAACTTGATAGAATTGAAGACTGTTGAATTCGTGGCATTTGAGTGTAATTATTGTAATAATATATAGTGTAATTTCTAAGTTGTATAACCACTAGCCTAACAACTATATAGTCTAGTAATAACGCAGCAATTTTCAAACACACCCTGTAAGTCTGCTAAAGTTTTGATGGTCAAAATTATAAGGTACTTGTATTTGTGCAAGACAACATATTAGTAGTGAAATAGTCGAAATGAGCAAGTCTACTTAAATATCACCATTATTTAAAGGAGAGAAGGGGGGGGGGGGGGTGGGGATATGTTAAAGCTACAAACATTATTCTATTTGAAGGGGAGCCATCCTTAACAGTCTAGTAGTCTCAAAACAACAAATACAAAAAACTACGAAATAAGGGTATGACAAAAAATAGCTTGAACGACCCATAACTTTCACATAATTATCACTCATGAAAAGTGGATGAAGACAATGAGGATAGCAGGTTTGGAGCCAGAATTTCATCTACCACAACCATATCCTCCATTCCCCAATCTTAGTAGGGGGCTAGGGGCCATATTTTGTTGCTTAGAATGACTCATTTATTTGAAGAGGTCAGGTTTGCATATTTTCTTCAATGGCTAGAATCCAAAATCCAAACAAGCCCAACTCAAAGGGGATAACTCTTCTAAACCATCCAAATATAGAAGGAAAATGTGTATAGAAGTTGGTTTTGCACTAGAATAGCTCTTTCCTAGATATTATGAGGAATTTCATTCACTCCATGAGCATGTCATCAAACTAGCCAAAACTATCAAACTCAATTGCTTCTGATCAGGCTCAAAATGGACTAAAAAATGAAGGAAAACAAAATTCTCACTTCCAGAGACACATGAAACTCCAATTGGAAAACAGACGTTATCGATTAACCAAATTAAATTACAAACTCACCATATGTTATAAGTGTACAAGTTCAGGAGCATCAATGTGCCTAATTTCTATCTTAAACTTGGATTCATTCTGGTGGCTTTACTGCTCAACTGAAGAAAAAGAAATGCTAAGGAAATTTCACTCTTATTTTACATCTCAGGTGGCTGTGAACTGTGCTGAGTCCATTTAACATTGTTTCCATGATTATCTCCACTCTCACAACCTAAATGAAATAAATTTAGTAGACCACCAAGAACCAAGAAGGGTAACTAACGACGCCTAAGAAACTTCTTTAGCTGCAGCTACAACAGCCTCTGCTGTAATACCAAACTCTTTGTATATCTTTCCAGCAGGAGCACTGGCACCAAATGTGTCAATTCCAATGGCTTTTCCTTTATCTCCAACATATCTCTGCCATCCAAATGTTGATGCAGCTTCAATGCTCACCCTTGCTGTAACAGATTCCGGAAGGACACTTTCCTTGTATTCAGCTGATTGTACATCGTAAAGCTCCCAAGAAACAAATGAAACAACTCTCACTGCCTTTCCTTCTTTCCTGAGTTCATCAGCAGCCTTGACAGCAATTTCTAACTCTGAGCCAGTACCAATCAAAATGACATCAGGCTTGTTGCCTGAAGAATTATCTGATACAATGTAGCCACCCTTTGATACTGCATCAATGGAGGTTCCAGCAAGTTGCGGCAACTTTTGGCGAGAGAGGGCAAGGATTGATGGTGTCTTCCTGTTGAGGACAGCCACCTTGTAAGCACCTGCTGTCTCATTGCCATCAGCTGGACGGAACATAAATACGTTGGGCATTGCACGGAAACTTGCCAAGTGTTCAATGGGTTGATGTGTCGGCCCATCTTCTCCTAGACCAATTGAATCGTGGGTCATAACATAAATAACTCCAGCTTCAGACAAGGCTGAAATTCTCATGGCTCCTCTCATGTAGTCAGTGAACACAAAGAAAGTAGCACAGTAGGGAATCAAGCCAGGGCTATGTAGGGCAATCCCATTACATATGGCTCCCATACCATGTTCACGAACACCAAACCTTAAATTACGCTCTTCTGGAGTGCTCTTTTGGAAGTCACCAAACATTTTCAAAAGGGTCATGTTTGATGAGGCAAGATCAGCACTACCACCAAGGAAACCAGGTAGAACTTTGGCAAGAGCATTGAGGTTTTGTTGTGACAAGTTTCTGGTGGCATCAGCTGGGCTCTCAGGAGTGTAAGTCTGAGATCAAGAAAAAATGCAAATAGTAATTAGCTTTTCACAACACCATATTAGAGAAAAGCTGAACTTACAGCAGTTGTGCCAAAATAGTTAATTAACTTACTTCAAATTTAACAATTTAGGGCCTTATATAGGGAAAGATTAAAGTTTGGAAAATCCAAATGAATAATAGCTACCACCAATCAAAAGTTAAGGATTAATATGAAGATACTCTATACAAGAAGCAGTTAAACTTGGATTGATATCTGAGAAGAAGACAACAATCACTCACAGGAAGAGCTTTCTCCCAGCCAGCAGGTAGTTCACCAGTAGTGATAGATTTCAACTCTGCAGCTTCCTCTGGGTACTTTTTCTCATATTCAGCAAACTTGGCATTCCATTCAGTTTCAAAGGCAGCACCCTCAGCAACATGACGGCTCCAGTGGCTGCAGTAAGTACATGTTATACCAATATAAATATGACTGCAAAAGGTAAATAAAGCAGGAAAAGAAGATGTTATAGTACTTCTTCACATCATCAGGCACATGGAAAGGCTCATAAGGCCATCCCAGGTTGCTTCTAGTGGCCTCTACTTCCTTTGGTCCAAGTGCACTTCCATGCACACTGTAAGAGTTTGCCTTGTTAGGAGAGCCAAAACCAATGGTTGTAGTTACCTGCGAGGTGAAACAAACAGTCAAAGTACTGATAGACATTACGATGAAATGCAGAAGGAATAAAGGACAAACGAAAAGGCAGAAAGAAAGACACAGTGTCATCTATATGGCAAACGAAAGGCAATGCTTTTCAGTTTTTCCTGGATTTCTTATAAGTTCATGACATAAAGTTCCAGTTTATATTGGACCTTGATCATAGTGGGTTTGTCTTTGACAGATTTGGCTTCCTCAATGGCAGCACGAATCTCATCATAACCTGTGTTACCATTCTTCACCCAGATCACGTGCCATCCGAGAGCCTCAAAACGGGCAGAAACATCCTCAGTGAAAGCAATTTCTGTGTCCCCGTCAATGGAGATGTGATTGTCGTCATAGAAAGCAATCAGCTTTCCAAGTCCCCAATGCCCAGCAAGGGAACAAGCTTCATTTGAGATACCCTCCATCTGGCAACCATCACCAAGTATAACATATCTGCGCAGCCAACAGCCATTGCCATTAGACAGACAAGATAAGACAAAACGAAAACTATCTTGAGAAGGAAGCTCTCTTACGTATAGTGGTCAACAATTTCAGCGTCTGGCTTGTTGAAACGAGCAGCCAAGTGCTTCTCTGCAAGGGCTAAACCAACGGCATTGGCTATACCTTGTCCCAGAGGACCTAATAACAAATAAAAGAAGATCACAATCAGTTACATAAACTCACAACTCAAAGTTATGGAAGCAAATATATAGCACAACAAACAGAAATACAAATGTATAATTATCAGAGTACACAGACACATAAAAGTAAACTAACCAGTGGTGACTTCAACACCAGGTGTCTCAAAGTTCTCAGGGTGACCAGGGGTTCTGCTTTCCCACTGGCGGAAACTCTTCAAATCCTCTTCCTAATCAAACAGTAATACTAAAGATAATCAGTAAGGCTTAATGAATATGAAATTGAGCACTTCAATGACACTCTGAGTCATAATCTAACAAAAATAACTATATCGATAGTCACTCGAACAAAAATTATCCCGCAAACGGAATCGAAAACATCATCAGTTATTACCTAAGGTGTCACCATATATTAAAACAATTACCCCAAATGGGATGGGAAAATAGAAACTTTGAAGCGTTTTCGAATGTTCAGTGTAAATATGGATGTTGCTGAGCATGCTAATAGTCCAAGGTATAAATATGTAGGATTTCTCTTTTTTTTTCAAGATTTCTATAGCCACATAAGTTTCAAGTATTAAAAATTGACAACAATGTCTAAATGTTCATCCGGATTTTCCCATTTGGTTGAACACTTTTCATTCATATCCCACAGTTTAAAGTAATCCAAACACATTCTTGCCATGCCAAATACACCAATAGATCCACAAGAGAGAAAAAGAGAATCCCTCCATTCTGTATATAGATGACACAATTTCCTTATTAATTATTCAAAAAAGAGTGGCACATATCTAAATTTCAAATTAATTTAACTTGGACTTAGCATTTACCTTAATAAGAAGTTTTTATGGTCACATAAATGTTAGTCCCTTCGTTCCAAAAGAATGACACAATTTTCGTATTAGTCAATTCAGAAAAGAATGTCACATTTTAAAATTTGAAAACAATTTAATTCCAAACTTCTATTTTACCCTTAAATAAACTACAAATTTTCAATTTATAAATTTCGTGCCAAGTCAAATTATGACTTGCAAATTGAAAAGAAGGGAGTGACATATTTTAGATGACAAGTTTCAAATATTAAGTCAAACTACCTCACATAACTTGAATTAAAGGAAGTAAAAGAAGAGAGAATTATACCTTGACAGCATCATAACCAGCTAAATGAAGAAGAGCATATTGAAGCATACAACCATGACCAGCAGAAAGAACAAAGCGATCACGGTTAAACCAATAAGGATTCTTGGGATTATACTTCATAACTTCATCATACAATATATGTCCCATTGGAGCACAACCCATTGGCAAACCAGGGTGACCTGAATTAGCTTTTTCAACAGCATCAATAGCCAAGAACCTTATAGTATTCACTGATTTCTCAACAAGTGCAGAATCTGTCTTTTCCAATGTTTCTACAGTTGCAGAAGCACGAATGGAGTTATGTTTAACGCCGAAAGAGGAAGGAAGGGTACGTCGAAGAGAGGACGTAAAAGGAGTGGTTCTAAGCCCGGAGAATGAAGGAAAAGATAGTGAAGGAGATGAAGAAGAGCCATGGCGAGGGAGTGAAGGAGAAAAGATGGCTTGTGAGAGTGTGAGTGAAGATGAAGAAGCCATGGCTCTCTTTGTGTGTATGGGGAATGTGTTGATGAGAGGAGAGTAGAGTAGATATATTGGTGAAGTGGCTTTTTTGGATAAATTTGTGTGGATTTAGTTGAAAATGTGAGCCGTTGGTTAGCTTTTGGAGAGAGAAAAGAGATTTACCTGTTTTTTTTTTTGGCTCTCTATGGTTCGGAGAGAGACTAGAGATTGATTATATATGTTCCCAAATCTTTTTGCACGAGGCAATTAGTATATCTTTCTTGAGACCACTAAAAATTATGATGGAATGGTAAATATTGTCAATTCTTAATTTAAGAGATACTATAAATTTAAATGTAAACTTAAAATTTAAGCCGCTTTTGATAGGGTGCTCTTTGCCTTCAAATTTTAAATTTGGCACGGCTTTGAATCTGCCGAGTCCTGAAATTCATAGAACATTGTATGCATACAAACAATTTTTTGTAGAATTATCCCATATCTTGAATAGTATATACACTAGTCGGATTAACATGAAAAGTTGATTTTTTCCTAAAGAAAAGTTCCTCATTCGTCAAGGAACTTTGAGACATTTTGTTATATAGATATCTCAATTGTTTCACCGTATCCTTCCGTGGTATATTCCAAACTATTTCCTCTATCTCATTTTATATGAATGTTTTACTTCTTGAGAGTAAAATAAATTCTACTTTGACAGCAATTATTATCTAATTGTTTTGGTTATGCTTTAATTTTAATATCCTCTTACGTATTATTACTGGCTTGACTTTCAAAAGTATTTTTCTCATGTTCTTTTTTTTTCCTAGGATAATGTATGCGTACATCCCACCCCTTCCCAGACTCCACTTGTAGGATATACTGGTATGTTGTTGTTTTTAACTCAATAATAGTGTGTTGAATGTCAATGAAGTCGCGACTCGTGACTGTAGTTTAATTGCAGTCAACTTCGTCTAACCTAGGCCTGGGCATCGAGCGAGCGAGCCGAGCCCGAGCCGAGCCCAACCGAGCTTACTATGTTACCGAGTCGAGCCGAGCCTGAGCCGAGCCGAACCGAGCTTTAAACTATGCCGAGCCGAGCCGAGCTCGAGCCGAGCTCAACCGAGCTTTGCTAGAGTTTGACCGAGCCCGAGCCGAGCCCGAGCTGACTCTTTTTCTTTTGTGTCCTCATACTTAATAATATAAAAAATAATATTTATTTTTTTTCATCATAATCATTAAAAAAACAGTTTTAGAGATGATGTTAAAAATATGATAAGTAGTTTTACCCTATAACTTATGTTAAAAGTGTTAGTTATTTTAATTTGATTTGATTTAAAACATCTAGTAGGCTTATAAATTTTAATATTATGGTTATAAATTTTACCATGTTAATAATTAAATGGTTAAATTAAAAATATGAATTGCATTTAATTTTTAGTATCAGCTATTTAGTAGGCTTAACCTTTACATTATGAGAAAATAAATTTGTTTATGTCAAATAAATAAGGATAAGAGTACAAGTTTATCAATTGTTAATTATATTAAATATTAAGTAGACTTCAAATTAGTAATTGAGACTAATGAATGAAAGTTATATTTTAAAGAGAAAATTACATAATAAATCAAGCTAACCGAGCCGAGCCGAGCTTTGACCGAGCCGAGCTTGACCGAGCTTTGACCGAGCCGAGCCGAACCGAGCCCGAGCCGAGCCTCTTTTCAAAATGAGCCGAGCCGAGCCGAGCTAAAAGGCAATCGAGCCGAGCCGAGTTCCGAGCTGGCTCAGCTCTATGCCCAGGCCTAGTCTAACCACTGGACTAATCTAACGAGAGTCAGTTACTCATATTCATATTTATCACCAAGTTTAGATAAATGCTAATAAAACATAAAACAAAATCCTCGAGGAGGTAAGTGAACCTTTTAAAAAGTTGAGGTAATTTGTAGGAAAAGTATGTCTCTATGAAAGAGGACTATAAATTATTTGCGTATTTGTGGATTGATTTTTCAAATCGGAGAGTATTAGTTTTTTGGTTGGTTAACCATTGATTGTGGTTGTGGATTCACAAGAGTGGTTAACAAATTTATTTTTTATTTTTTGCTTTCAATTATTATGAAAATTTAGTGGAGGATGATTTCTCTGGCAGGATAGTGTTAAATCATCGTCTAGCTAAATCTACCATAAAAGTTAGCGCACTTATGTCTCTATTTTCCTTTATCAAAATGGTTGCAAGACAGCATATTCCTAATGTGCTAAGTAGAGGAACAAAATGAACTATTTATGCCAACAATAGTACTATACTCCTTCCGTCCCAATTTATGTGGCATCATTTGACCGGACACGGAGTTTAAGAAAATAGAGGTTGACCTTGTTAAATATCAATTTTACCCTTGAAAAAGTAAGAGAGAAGATTGAGTACTAAAAAAGTTGTTGGTAGGTTTAAAAGTATGTAGGGCCCAACAAGGGTAAAATAGAGATGATGCATTAAATAGTTGTCAAATAAGGAAATGTGCCACTTATTTTGAGACAAACAAAAAAGGAAATGGTGCCACATAAATTAGGACGGAGGGAGTACATAAAAAGTCTAGAGATTCTTTTCTTCTTTTTAGGATACGGAACTGTTAGTAATTGTAGCCCATATGATAAAACAGATTTTACACTAATGCGAAAAAACTAGAATGCTGGAATGTATTTAGCATCCTCGACTACGGCCACGACCTCGACCGCGTCCTAAAGGCTTTCCAGCAGTACTTGGCTTCTTCGGCTTCACCTTAGGTGGTTCTTCTACAAGTAGTGTCTCGAGATTTAAGCTGTCAGGGAGGATGTAATAACGGATGTTGTTACCCCTCACGGTAAGGTGATCCAACGTAACTGGAATCTTTCCCTTTCGTGTAAGTTTAACAGCCTTCAAGTGTGTGTTCATGCTAACATCCACACCTGTAATGGTTCCATGAACTACGGTGCCATTTTTAAGCTCAATTGATACAGTTTCGTTACTCAACTTCATCAAAAATCTGATGAGCTTCATGGTTGCTGAAGAAAATTCAACGAACGGTAGGGGTTAAGATCGGAGATTCAAGAGATCAAGTCGAGCAATAGTGTTGTGTTGGGTTGATGTGGAAAACACGATTGATAGCAAGAGGAATATTTTCTTTAGCTTTTTCTACTAAACTACCGTACTACTCATCAACAAAAAATAGATAGCAACAACTCTATTTATAATTGTGCTGAACCTAATTCACTATAAACAAGGAAATCTATTCTAACATGTATATAAATAAAAATCGAATTAGACTTAAATTAAATAAACTTACAAATAATAAATTCTAAACAATTTAGGTATTCTATATCAATTTTGAATTAGTCTTTAATAGTTGAGAAATAAGACTAGTTCTCTCGTCCTAATACTCACTTGTCTAACCATTAAATGTACAAAAATTCCATAGGTTCACAACCAAAGTATCGAAGATTATAAGTAAAGGCTCTTACACCATGAAACAAAGTGGCTAATATAATGAAGTCCCATCACGAAGAAACTTACTATATCATGTGTATATATCAAGCCAATGTATTCGTGCCATGTGTTTGAAATCAGAGTTTCATCACCTAATCACAGTAAATTAATACGTAATTACTCATCGTTAGATCAATAAACCATAGTAAATCAACATGGTTTGGTGTAAACATCCGATGAAGGTACTATTTACCGTCCTACCACAAAGGTGCTGATATATAAAGTAAAATCTCATATCTCCTACTAAAATTCTGGAGAACCAATTAAGAAACTCTAGCATGTGGATTTACACCCGAATTATCTATATTGAACCCCAAAAATTACCCCGAAAAGGATAAATTCCGGAATATCGACAGGATGGACTAACTCTTTTGGAGTTTTTGGAGTCGCCACCCAATTTAAGGAAAACAGGGAACCAAATTAACAAATGCGTGCAAAAACTCTATTTTTATAAAAAGACGGTCTTTTCAGAGATTCTAAAGGTAAGAGGTTTTATTAATTTCGGAAGAAAGTTTTTAAGGCACTTCCGAAATTCCGTAAAATACGGTTAATCCGACAGGTTTTCCAAAATATTTGCAAAATATACTTTTCTAGAAAATTTATCTAAAATAATTAATTGAAATAAAAAACTTGTTTATGAAAAATATTTTAATTTGCACGCATTTTGCTAATTGGCCTCAGTTTGCAATAAATTAAATCACGACTTCAAAAATAAAAAGGCAACGAACATAAAGTAAAACAATATACAAACAATCAAATATTATTGATAAATAAATATTCTACACATTTATTTGCATAAATATCTCTAAGGAAAGAAAGGCAAAGTTTAAAGGTAAAACCCGAGAAATGATCAACTCGCGGGAGCCTTGGATTTTCTAAAATTTCTAAGTCTTATTTCTGAATGCTCGAGTCCGAATTCAATCCAAACGACTCCAATGCAACGGAAGTTAGCCAAAAAGCGTTCCCGAATTGCTCGTGCCAAGAGGTACCTCGCAATAAAATGGGAATTTAAACTAAATTAGTACGATAATAAAGTGTAATAATTAATAAAATAAAATAACAATAATAATAATAATAGAATATGTAATAATAATAATAAAATATATAATAATAATAATAATAATAATAATAATAATAATAATAATAATAATAATAATAATAATAATAATAATAATAATAATAAAGGGGTTGTTTTTGCAAAATTTAGGCTCAGATTTGTATGGCGCGTTACGTAGAGGCTCGGGATTTGGTACGGTTGCAAACACGGAGCCCGGGCCGTGTTGCCATGCCAAAGCACCAAACCCACTACTCTATTCGACTTGCTTTGCATTAATTTCATACTTTCATCATCGCCTTTTGCTTTAGGGACACGGGAACGGGGCGATTCAAGTGTAGTATCATGTTCAAAATCAGTCCCGAAGCCTCAATACGTGCAAATGTAGTTTTCATCGGCCAGTGTAGTATCTTGTTCAAATCTGTCCACAAGCCTAAAAAATTAGTATTTTCCATAGGCTATAAGCAGAGTATGTTCTGCATATAAGGCAATTATCAAAAAATAGAACGAGTCAACACTCGGTCAATTTAGCAAAAGAGTGAACGAGTCAACACTCAAGTAAACAATTGGGCAATTCGCAGTTATCCAGTGTAGTAAATCAACAGAGAGTGCCAACAAAGTTCACAAAAAAAGAATAGACCCAATTTATATCCAAACGGCGGTGATATTAACGCAGTTTCAGTAGCTTCAATCTAAGAACAAATTCCAAATTGGTCAAGGGACAGTTCTTTCATCGAAGCAACAGTGGCAATAAACAAGAGTAATGTCGCCGGTAAGATTCAGGCCAACAAGCTGCGTATACACGAGATTAGCAACAGAAACAAGGATCATACATAACGATTAAAACCCAAAATAAACCCATGTCATAAATGGGTAACTGAAAAACCCAAATCCACAAATCAACAAGTCGAAACAAAACCCAAAAATGAAAATCTGGAACCACGATCCCAGATTCCGATAAGCAAGTCGACGGCGAAACGGAGGAGCGACGGCCTATCCATTTCTGGTGGCGTCAACTGCCACCCCGCTTCTCTGTTCAGTTTCCGATTTGGCGACAAGAACAAAAAGAAAGGACCACCGGTGCTTTTAATCTCCTTAAAACCCCCTTTCAATTTCCCCTTTCTCAGATCTCACCCCCTCCTTTTACTTCAAATAACCAAGGAGCAAAATGAAATAATCCGAAACTAGTGACTATCAGTGGTGGTGTTATGTTACTGATTCTGATGCGCGTGTGTGATGGGTTTGTAGTGAGAGGGGAGAGAAAACGATGTGGGGTGCCGCGGCTGGTGTAGTGTTGTGGGTTGACTGGAAATACCAAAGGAGAAGGGGGCATCGCTGGGTAATGGGTGTGTGCAAGAAGAAAAGGGCTTTTTGGGGTGTAATGGTGAGGAAAAGTGAGAGAGGTGAGGGAGATCTAGCCGCTGGTCCCTTCTCATGATCTGATTTTTTTGGTCTTAAAGGGGAGTCCCCATTGTGTAGGGTTAATGTGAGGGAAATGAATAATGGATCTTGTGGGAATGGGCCGAAAATGAGAATTATAGGCGTGTGTGCGTATATGGGTTTGCAACGGTGAGCTGATTTTGAAAGAAAGAACGAATTTAGCCTTCTATTAAATTGAACAAGTAATTATATAGTACGCTACAGATGAAGAGATGACTTGCGATTTTGGCCATTTCCTTTAAAATTAGCTATTTATTTGCAATCTTCAAAATTGAACTTAATTTTAAAATTATTATACTTTTAATTAAAATCCGGGACAAAATTGGGTGTCAACAATCTATAGCTATATTAGTCTAAGGAGTTGAAGTGAATAAATTTCTCAAGTTTGTTTATTCTGAACTTTTTTGTTGATCAAACTCCTTGTTGCTGGAGTTCACTTTTCAAGGCACAAATATAAGAGTTGTGACAATGCAATTGAGAAAGGGGAATCTAGTAGAGGTTGCCTAGAATATGGAGGTGTGAATATCCTATATTCTTCTTAGATCTCTCTGGCATATTTGTTCTATAAGAGAATATCAGGGCATAAAAACATAGTTTTGTTCGGTACCGTACCACCAAACTTTTTTGTTGTATGTTTTTGTTACATGATTAAATAAGCCATGAGGGCATAGCTGTAAATAGGAGAATAAGTGAGGGGCATAACAATCATTACAGGGGAGTGTTAGTCGGTTAAGTCAGTGAGTTAGTTAGTGAACGAGTTGTTTGCAGTTAAAAGGGGGAAGAAGGAATTCATTGTGTAATTGTGTAGTCTTGATCTCTCTTCTCTTGTTACCCTCCTTGTAATCTGTTCAGGATCTATTCTCTTCTTGGATCCTTAGGTTTACAAGATTGTATCTTCATTGATATATGAGTATACTATTCCTTTTTGCACGGTATTATCTTAGCTCGTTGCATTGCTATCAGAGCCAGCAGCTCCTTGGACGACAGTAATGGGCGGACGGAACTAGATACATTGAACTCCGACGAGATTTAAATGCACTGAAGGATTAACTACGGATAATGGGCGAATGACATGAAGCTTCTTTGGGAGAAGTCAGGCAACATGCGGATACAATGGGGGAAATCAGGAAAATCTTGGCTCTACTGACCAACCTAATGCCGCCGCAGATCCAGTAAATGGTGGAATTAAGGAGAATGGGGGCCCAAAACACGGCGGTGCACTAGCAAATGGGGGAAACCACGACAATGGTCGACATAATCACCATATGAACACCGGTTATCCTAGGGTTGATAGGGATGGGTGTATAAATGTGAACAATTTTTTGACATTAATAAAACGTCTAAGGAAATGAAAGTAAAATTGGCTTCAATTCATTTTGAGGGTAAAGCTGTGGTAGTACCAAGCTTACTTGAAATCAAGATTAGGCAGAGAACTCCTTAATTGAAATGATTATGTACGAGTTTTGTATCAAAGATTTGGTGAAGTTTTACTTACTGATCCTATGTCAGTGATTGTGGGGTAAAAAAAAACTGGGCGTGTAGAAGAATTTTTGTACAAATTTGATGAATTGTTGACTAGAGTGGACTTATCTAAAGAAAGGTTTTAGCAATTTCTTGAGGAATTTAAAACCAGAAATTGAAGTCCAAGTTAGGATGCTAGAACCAAGAACTCTCAGAAATTTTTTTAGTTTAGCCAAATTTGTAGAGCACTCATTCCAACTACAGAGAAAACAAAACCACCACCCCCCTAAGATATTCAAGACACATGCTTCCCATTCCTATCCAATCTTGGACCCAAAATTCTAGACCCCAGAATTATAGCCATACAAGTGACTATGGCAGAGTGTCATCAACAAACACGATCTCTAACTTTATTAATAAAGGAGGAATAAAAGGGCTTAGGAGACTTGCACCAGCTGAAATAGATGAAAAAAAGGGCAAATGGGCTGTGTTATTGGTGTGATGAGAAGTATACACCTGAGCATAATTGTAGTAAGAGGAAACAACTGTTCATTTTAGAGTTGGAAGAAGAATCTGAGGGGTGGGGAACAGAAGAAAGCTTTGAAGAGGAGGAAGAAATTCAAGAAGATTGTATACTGCAACCCCAAATGTCCGTACATGCAATTGATGGTACAGTGGACTATAATTCCATGAGAGTAAACGGATCAGTTAAGGGCAAGATGGTTCATATCCTTATTGACTCAGGGTCAACACATAAATTCATGGATCTTGAGATTGCCAAAAAATTTGGATGTACACTTGACTCTAGTTCACCCTTTTCTGTTTCTATAGCCAATGGGAATAGGGAGCAAAACTCTTTATATGAGCAGGGGAGTGCAATGGAAGATGCAGGGAGTTGAATTCAAAACTGACATGTTTGAAATAACTTTAGGAGGTGTTGATGTGGTGCTGGGCATTCAATGGCTCACCACCATAGGTGATATCAAGTGGAATTTTAAAGAGTTAAAGATGGAGCTCCACAATAGTGGTAAGAAGGTGTCATTAAGGGGTAGTCAACCAGGAATGGCAAATGTAGTAGACAATGTGAAGATGGGTAAAGTTCTACAAAAAAATGGACAACTTAATATGATGTTTGTAACTCAAGTGAGCACTATAGCATCTGAGAGTGAAAATCTGAATGCACAACAGCTAGAATGTCCAACAGACTTGCAAAAGTTATTAGCTGACTATGCACCCCTGTTTGAAGTCCCAATCAGCCTACCTCCCCATAGGGACCATGATCATAGAATTCTCTTGAAGGAAGGAACTTCACCAATCAATGTTAGGCTATATAGATATCCAGCAACCCAGAAGAATGAGATAGAAAAAATGATCCAGGAGATGCTTGATACATGGGTTATCATACCAAGTGTGAGCCCTTACTCTTCACTTATTATCATGGTTAAGAAGAAAGATGGTACTTGGAGGCTTTGCATAGACTACAGACAGTTGAATACATGCAGTGTTAAGGACAAATTTCCTCTGCCAGTCATAGAGGAGCTATTGGATGAGTTAGGAGGATCAAAATATTTTTCTAAGCCGGACCTTAGATCTGGCTACCATCATATCAGAATAAATGAATATGATATTGAGAAGACTGCTTTCAGGTCACACCATGGGCTTTTGAGTTTGTTGTCATGCCCTTTGGCTTGACAAATGCACCATCCACATTCCAGAGCTTGATGAACAAGGTATTTCAACCATATCTCAGAAAGTTCATCCTTGTATTTTTTGATGATATATTAATATGCAGACAATCATGGGAGGATAACTTGAGGCAGGCATTTGAGGTACTGAGAGCTAATTCCTTATATGTTAAGTTGAGTAAGGTCAGTCTGGACAAACCGAGGTAGAGTATTTGGGGCATGTAATCTCTCAGGAGGGTGTGACGGCAGATAAGGCTAAGATCCAAGCAATGACTAATTGGCCTACTCCTAAGACAGTTAAGGAGTTAATGGGCTTCTTAGGATTGACTGGCTACTATAGGAAGTTTGTAAATGGGGTATGAATTAACAGCTAAGCCACTTAATGACATGTTGAAGAAGGAAAGATTTGAGTGGACTGATTAGGCTACTACAGCTTTCCAAGAACTCAAACAAGCCATGGCAACAACTCCAGTCTTGGCACTTCGAGATTTCAACTTAGAATTTGTTATTGAGACTGATACTTCAAGCAGTGGCATTGGGGCTGTATTAATGCAAGCTGGTCACCCATTAGCTTACATGAGCAAGGCATTAAACAACAAACATTTACATCTCTCAGTGTATGAGAAAGAGATACTGGTTATAGTCGGTGTTGTGCAAAAGTGAAGACCTTACCTGGTTGGTAGGCACCTCACCATTAAAACTGACCATCAGAGTTTAAAGTACCTGCTGGAACAAAGGATATCTACACCTAGTCAAGAGAAGAAGCTAGCAAAACTAATGGGCTATGACTACACCATTGTGTACAAGAAAGATAAAGAGAATATAGCAGCTGATGCTTTATCCAGATGTACACATGCAACTGCTACCTTGTTCCTGCTATTTGTGGTGTCATCTAACTTCCTGAAGCAACTTAAAGCTTCTTATGTTTCTGACCCCAAGTTGAAATCTCTGATTCAACCTAGGATCCTTTTATAAAAAACACTAATAATGCTCAGAAAAGGGCATTATCTATAAAGGTGACAAGATAGTAGTGGGGCTTGATAAGCAATTACAAGAACAAATTCTATATGATATGCATGATAGTGAAATTGGGGGATACCTAGGAATGACTGCAACACTTCAAAGGATTACACAACTTTATTATTGGAAAAAGATGAAAGCAGACATATATACTCATATCAGGTATCGTGAAGCATGCCAAAGATGCAAAGGGGAAAATGTACAATCACCAGGTCTTTTAAAACCACTCCCAATACCTAATAAGTTTTGGCAAGATATCAGCCATGACTTTATTGAGGGCCTACCTTAGTCTCAGTCTAAGTCTGTCATACTTGTGGTAGTTGATAGACTCAGCAAGTATGCACATTTTATAATGCAAGCGGAATTATGAAAGATAGAAACAATCACATGAACAAGAATTTAAGACTAGGGAGAATAGAAATTAGAAGAAAGAATGGAAATAACATTCAATATATAAAAGTTTATTCCAAGGAAGATAAGAAACCTGAACCAAGCAATGGAATCATGCTAGTGATGATCTCCACGAGTTCCAAGTGTTAGGATGATAAAAGAAGAAGCTAGAGAGCTTCTCTACAAAAAGGCAACGCCTATTTTATGTTCCCTGTATTCTGGAAAAACTAATGAAAATGATACTAAGTGTAGGCTTTTATAGTGAAGCTTTACATGCCTAAATTGTGAAGAAGCAGCCACCAATTGGGCTACATGTCAATTGCCACGCAGGGCTAAATAAGTACTATGAAATAGAAAAGTCTAGCTATGCAAAAATATGAGAATGTCATAAAAAATTTCAGCGCATTAAGCTCCATAAAAGAGCCCACCACGTTGCTGAATTGTCTAAGAAATTGTGTCCGCGTGCCACGCGAGTACTACGCGCCAACCATCCTTCTAGGATGCTCCCTCTCCAATGCTAATCAACGCCTCTGTTGTTTCCTCCAACATGATGGCCGCTTCTTCCATCATTGCACCATCACAACTCTTCTTCACCATCAAGTGAACATCATGAAGCTTCTTAGCTTGATCAGTTTGGACTGCATCATTCTCCCCTTCTTAAGAAGATTTCGTCCTCGAAATCATACCATCAAAATCTGCAAGCAAAGGAAAGCACAACCAAAACGTGCTACTACAAGAGTAGGTTAGCTCAACAAAAGTTAGCGCAAATAGTGTGGAAAACACACTTTTATGGTAGAGTCAAGCATCAATGACAATGGAAAAGTCTATATCTTTAAAGAAAACAACAACATCTCAGCTCAATAATGAAAAGCACTCATAACAACAACAATCAAAGAGATCGACGTGAAGTATAAAAACTCATACAAGCAAATGACCTATTATCTCTAAACTCATGACCTACACGCCAAGCCCCCAATGTATGATTCTTGCAATTTGAAACAATAGTTATGGCATACTTATTATCCAAGGTGTGATCAACATATGGAATGGAGTAACAAAAATAGTTCAACCTACAACTGACATTAACTACCCACTCCCCTTCTTGAAAGAATTCTTACTCACACCAAGAGATAAGTCCTCACCTCTATATTCACCTCTAAGACAATCCTCCTCAATAGACAAACTCTCAAGGAAAGTATCAATAATGCCTTCTTCATCAACACAACCTACATACTCATGATTAGGACTACTAGAAGTTGTACCATCACCATCAACAATTGGAACTCCATCCAAGGGATTATCTATGGAGTCAAACTTATTATACCAAGGAGGTTCTAGCCCACTCTCTACTCTGGTTCGATACAAGTCAACACCCCTATTAAAAATTCCCCCAAACAAGGGGTTAGTAAATGCAAGCTTCGCAAGCTCACCACCTAACAAGGGTGAAGTATCAAAACTAGATCCATCATCATCTAAGGAGTCATTTTGTACAACCCTATCCATTGCATTCATTAGGGACTCCTCGGAACAAGTATCAACCTCACTAAGACACGTAAGACCACCAACATCAAATATGCTATCAAAAGAAAGAATAGGATGATCAAACAATTCATCTTTTCCTCTATCAAATACAGGTGGTGTGTCATAATAAAATTCACTAACATGATCAACTGCATTTTCATTATCTACATTTTCATCACTAAAAAGAGATTCATGGAACCATTGGTTCACATCATCATGTGACTTACAAACTTCCTCAATTAGTGACTCATGCTCACACACAAGTTGACCACTAGACCTTATACTAGTTGCAAACACATTATATCCATCCAAATCAGCAACCAATAGATTATTACTAACGCTCTCACAAGACAAGGAATCATAATGCTCATGGAAGGAAGAACTAATACTTACACTTGAGTTGCTGCCTTGATCACTTAAAGCACTTGAAGTGTCTTGAGAAGCTCCTCTACCTTGCAGCTCACAATGAGAATCTCTATCACCTTGCCTTTCCACCTTACAACATGATTGAGGCTCCATCGGCTTGCTTTCAAGAATCCCTGCACAATAGCTAGAACAAGAAGAAGATGATAAAGAATTGTTAGAACAAAGGGTGTCCTTACCCTCAATTTTTCTTTTTTCTTCTCTCCTCTCTCTCATTTTTCTTTCAAGGTCAAGTCTAGATTGAGGTGACAACCCACTCACATCACTCAACACATCCTCTCTTTTTTCCCCTCGAGGATTGTCACCAGTCACTCCCTTACTCATCTCAATCGTTTGTCTCTCATGTTCTGCTGAGTTGGGATGAGCCCCAAGAATGCCATTAGCCGGAGTAGGTGGAATCTTCACATCAACCTGAAATCGGGTACTTAAAGAACCATCACTTGACGCCCTATTCTTCGTAGGTGAACCACTTGACTTAGAGTCATGTAGTTTTGAGCTCACCTTCTTGGTGGTCCTCTCCTCACTTTCTCTTTGACTAGGACAAGGGTGCTCACTAGTCGATGCCTTAACTCTTCTTCCCCTTGGCACAAAGTAATATTCTCTGTGACGCGTACCCAAACGGTACATATCCCTTTTAGCACTATATAGAAACTCCTTATTGTACAACCATGGGGAACCTAACCAAACATCACAAGAATGTAAAGGATATACATCACGCCACACAAACTCCTTATAATCTCCTTTAGAGATGAGCACTTCGGCTACTTCAGAAACCCACATTCCGTTATATTCATAGGGATGCATCAATTTGTAGCTTTGTATCCTTAGCATATCAACCAAAGATGGGTCAATACAATTGGCATCAGTACCATCAACCTTTAGTAAGAATCCTCTAAACCCTTCAATTTCAATATCAAACCTACTCGCTCTATGGTTTCGCTCGGCTTCATCCAAGTAAGAACCTGAATGATCATGAGTGGAAAAACTACCAACTCGACCCCCCACTCTCTTTATTTCAGACTTAGTCACCTCGGGAGTGTAGTAAAAACTCCTATCAACTGATTTTTCTCCATATCCAACCATACCTCCCTTATTGCTCCGTGTACCTGCAAAAGGCATATCAAGAAAACGGGTGAAGAAAAGGTTAGTAAAACAACCTCACTTGCTCTTCCTCACTTTTAGTGGTGGCACTCACGCTCTTTAGAGTTCACACTCCACTCCAAAGATTTTCCGTTATCTCTTAAAAGTTAAGGTGCAAAATCACCATCTAATATGCCCAAGTATTAGTTCGAAATTGAGTTTATGTGACTCTCTGGACGGACGGCTTTTTTAAAGTAAGCACTTGAAGTCAAGAAAGTTCTACGAGAATGGAGGAAATTTCAGCAAGCACGAGTTCCTAAAAGCTCAAGAGATAGTATAGCTTAGAGTAGAAAAATACCCCAAGAATACTAACTAGAATTAATTCAACAAGGAAAAGGAAATTCCTAGAAGAAAATGCCCTTTTTCCCCTCAGGAAAAACTTTCAAGCCTTCCCTTTGTGGATAGGAATAAGTTTTTCCACCTAATTTTGTTTTCCAAATCAGTTTTGGACAAGTTTTTCTATTTTACTTGCTTTCCAACTCAAATTTGGACAACTTTTACCACTTTTCCTACACTTTACAACCCCCACACGTTTTCTGATGCAGCCCGAACACGTGCTGATCAAGTGCTCGATCCACCGAGGAGACCGATGACAAGAAGCCAAGCCAAGCTGCTGCACGATGTGCACATTCACTTAGCCTGGCCAAAGGAAAACAATTGCTCCGAAGCTGAGTGGCCGGGCTCAAGAACCGAAGGCGTTATCTTCAGATTTGAGCTCGAAGGCAAGGTGACCGAGGACAATGAGCTCGAAGACAAGTGAGCGTCTGAGGACAATGAGTTCGAGCAAGCAACCACGCACCGAAGTCAAGGCTGCCGAACACGCATTTAGCTCAGCCCTGCGTGGCTTGTTTTTATTAGTCACTTGTGACTATTTACTATTCTGCTCTTAGCGTAGCCTATAAATACTTTACTTCATTCCATTGTAGACACACAGATTATTGAGTATATAAAAAACATAGCAAGTGCTATTGTGAGTCTCCGATGGAGCCGAACCCCGACGTGGGCTTTTAAAGAACTTGTGTCAACCGGTGTTATTCGATTGAACAACTTCTTCTTGATCATTCAATTTGCAAGAAGCGGGTCTTTTTTGAGGATTGTTGCATAGTATAGGTGCGTCTTGATTTCCCTTCAATCGAGCTTTGAGACAGGTTCCTCACTGTTCTTTTGAATCGAAGCAAGATTTGTCTTGCTTCTATCTTTACTTTTTCTTGTCATCTATCTTCCGCGTTCGTGTTTAGCATTTCCTTCGGGTTTGCTTGCACCATCTTGGTATCAGAGCAAGGTTTGAGTTTGTTCTTACAACCTCAAATCCTGTTCACTTAAATCGTGCTTGTGTCTTCAGTTTCAGCTTTCTTCCATGTGCTTGATTGTTGTTGCTGAGCGTTTATAAAAAAAAAAAAAGGTAGAAAATAAAAATTCAAAAATTGTGTGTGATTGTTGGTTGTTTGGATTAAACAATCATTGATTCTTGATCACCATTGTTTCTTGATTCCAACAAGTGCCCGACGTACCAGTTTTGTGACTAGGGTTTCTTGGTGAAATTTTGGAATGTTTTGAGCTTTAATGGTGACTGGAACTCGAACCCAATCGTGTTTGGTTGAAACCGATGAAGATTGGTGGTTCTATAGTGATTTGGGTTTGTTTGGTGCTTGAAAAATCGAAGTTCTGAGTTTGGATTCGTTGTTCGTACGCCGGAAAATTGTTACAAAATCGTAACAGTGTACGACACGAACGAGCTGATTCTTAGCTCGGAGAACTTGAACTGAATTTCCTCCGTCGTTGTTGGGACCGGAGTTGAAGAAACAACCCAGATCTTGTTAAATTCGTGGTCAGTGAACCGACGCTGTTTAATTCGTACACCGGAGCAAAACTTCACTGTTCCATTGAAGAAGAAAAGGGGGTAAAGTGTAAACATTAAAACCCCAGGTGAAAAGTTGTCGGCTGAGAAAAGGAAAGTGGATAAGGTAAAACCCTATCCGTACCAAGGAGGGACCACTCTTGTACGGACAAGAGTTGGCGTGTTCGAAAAAGATTCCAAAAAGGGAATCAAAGGGCAGATTCTCCTAGGATTCCGCTTTCTTCTAATCCGAAATTCTAGTTAGTGGATCTTTTGAGTAACTGTCCTACTCGAGGTCGTACTAACTCATTTGAGCTGATAGGAACTCGTGCGTGGGTGACCGAAGTCCAACTTCGTAGAAATTTCTTTGACTTCCCGAAGCGCAAGAGTAAATAGCTGTCCGTTCCATTGAGTCAAATCAACTCACTCTTCCCGAAGTAAGACATCGTAGATTGTCAAAATCGAAGGAATTGAGAGAGGTTGATCAACCGAGGAAGCCATTGGCTACAAGTTCTTGAGTGACCAAAACCGAACCCATAAATTGAGTGGACCCGAGTGCCACCCATCAAAGGTGAGGGAGTGTGTGAGGTGATTTCTAACCTTAATATTTTGTTGGTCTTTGACTTGTGCAGGTACCATGGCTGGGAATGGAGGCGATGGCAAAGGCATTGAGAAGCCCGAAGTGTCGTTAGCCGATCTCATGGCTGCGATACAAGGTGTCAGTGCCGAAGTAAGAGGAGTGACTGCTCGAGTGACTCAACTCGAGCAAGGAAGCGCGTCCGTGGCCATGAATGGGTCCGGCGCTGGAACTAGCCATTCCACTCCAATGAAACCTGAGTTGTATGCTGAGCTTGTTCGACAACATCAGTTGACAAGTGAAGCAATTCGAAGAGAGCTTAACTTGGGCAATCCCCAAACTGGTTATCAAAACTTGGGCATTCCCCGAGGAGAAAGGATACCACTTCCAAAGGCCCGAAGAGATCTTGGAGCCGTTGTCGAAGAGGATGTCGAAGAGGAATTTCCCGAGGACGAATATGAGAATGAGCTGCCATTCGCTCAACGAACGCAAGCTCACCGAGGTCGTGGAAATTTCCGAGGTCGAGGCCGAGGCACAAATGTTGAAAGGAATATTGAGCGTGAGGCTAATGATCGTGATGATGAGTATCCCGAACAGGTTCGTGGTGTTCGAGACTCAAACTTGAACAGTGTCAAGATCACTATTCCACCCTTTAAAGGAACTAGTGATCCAGATGAATATCTTGAATGGAAGCTTAAGATGGAGCGCATCTTTGAAACCAATGAGATGACCGAGGAGAGAAAGGCTTCCTATGCGATTGCTTCGTTCGAAGCTTATGCATCAACATGGTGGGAATCTGACAAGAGGCATAGAAGAAGAAATGACTATCCAGTAGTCAATACTTGGCCACAGTTGATGAGAGCAATGGATGCTAAGTATTTGAGTGCTAAGTACAGGCAAACTCAAATGCAAAAGCTCTATGAGCTAAAGCAAGGGTCCAAGTCAGTTCAAGAGTATCATGATGAGTTCGAAAAGATTCGACTAAATCTTGATCTGTCCGAAGACGAAGAGCAAGCCATTATCCGATTCAAAAATGGCTTGGCTCGGGATGTTTCATCTCAATTGAGGCTCCACGTGTATCACACGTTGGAAGATCTGTTCGATGCTGCCACCGAAGCTGAAAAATTGGTGAAGGATGATAAGGCAAACCGGTATCGAGGAGTCGCTACTTCTACTCCCTTGAACCGAGGTAAAGATTGGAAGAGTCCAAACCAAGTAGGTGCCAACACTATTCGAGATTCGAAGAGACCCTTCGAGAGGGGTGTGACCGTTAACCAATCAAGAGAAGTGGGAGGTAAAGTTGAACTCAACTCTCCTAGTGCTTCAAATATTTAGTGTCATAAATGCAAAGGTTATGGTCACATGGCAAAAGAGTGTCCAACTCGCAAAGTTATGCTTCTGCTCGAAGATGGAACCGTCTATGAGCAAGCGAGTGACACCGAGGAGGAACTTATCGAGGAGATTGACCGAGCTGAAGGTGATGATGATCGTGAAGCTACCGAAGCTAATCATCCGGAAATGTTTCTTGTAGTTCGAAGGAATTTGAGCTGCATGACTCTTGAAGAAGAGGACAACCAAAGAGAAAACCTCTTTCATGCCCGATGTCGAGTGAGGGGTAAGGTGTGTTCGATGATCATTGATTCTGGTAGTTGTGCAAATGTGGTGAGCCAAACTTTGGTTTCACAAATGGGACTAACTACTTTGAAGCATCCCCACCCTTACAAATTACAATGGCTGAATGAGTGTGGAGAATTGAGAGTTGTCAAACAAGTGTGGATCAAGTTCAGAATCGGAGAGTATCAAGATGAAATGATATTCGATGTGGTGCCGATGCAAGCTTGTCATTTGCTATTGGGTCGGCCATGGCAATATGACCGAACAGCTGTTCACAATGGCAGATCCAACACTTACACTGTAAAGCTCGATGGGAAGAGTTTCATACTTAAACCCTTGTCTCCAAAACAAGTCACCAAGGACTATAAACGGATGAAAGAATTGAAAGAAGCGGCCAAAGCTAAGCTTCCGATGGGAGAAAAATTGGGGCCCGAAGAGACAAACTCACTGCCCGAAGTGAAAGGAATCTGTGCAATCATGTAACCGAGTGAGTTTCTACGAGGCAATGACTACGGTCAGATGATTATTTGCCTCGTGCACAAGGGTATCTTTCTAAACTCTAATGATGATTTTTCTAATGATAACCCTTTGCCTAGTGCTGTACAAAGTGTTTTGTAGGACTTCGGAGACATGTTCCCTGAAGAAATGCCAGGTGGATTACCTCCGTTAAGAGGAATCGAGCACCAAATTGACTTCGTACCGGGGTCACAAATCCCCAACAAACCGGCATACCTGTGTAATCCCGAAGACACCAAAGAGCTCCAAAGGCAGGTTGATGAGTTGTTAAACAAGGGCCTTGTTCGAGAGAGCTTGAGTCCTTGCGCCGTTCCTGTTATACTTGTCCCAAAGAAAGATGGAACATGGCGAATGTGTGTTGATTGCCGAGCAGTCAACAAAATAACGGTAAAGTATCGTCATCCTATCCCTCGGTTAGATGATATGCTAGATGAGTTAAGTGGTTCTTCATGCTTTACGAAGATAGACCTCAGGTCCGGTTACCACCAAATCCGAATGAAACCCGGAGACGAGTGGAAAACCGCATTCAAGACCAAGTTCGGTCTCTATGAATGGTTGGTAATGCCTTTTGGCTTATCCAATGCACCGAGCACATTCATGCGACTGATGAACCATGTGCTCAAGCCGTTCATAAATAAGTTTGTTGTCGTTTATTTCGATGACATACTTTTTTATAGCAAATCTGTGGATGAACATGTTGAACACCTAAGGCTAGTGCTTGATAAGCTTAGAGAAGAGAAGTTATATGCTAACTTCAAGAAATGTGCCTTTTGTGTCGAGCGTGTAGTCTTTCTTGGTTTCGTTGTCAGTGCTAATGGTGTTGAAGTCGACGAGTCAAAAGTCGAAGCCATAAAAGATTGGCCAACTCTAACCTCGGTATCACAAGTTCGTAGCTTCCATGGCTTAACTAGCTTTTACCGAAGGTTTGTTCGTTACTTTAGCACCGTGGCAGCTCCTTTAACCGAGCTGGTGAAGAAAGACCACCCCTTTGTGTGGGGAGAGTCCCAAGAGAGGGCTTTCCAAGAGTTGAAACGAAGGCTTTGCTCTGCCCCGTTGTTGCAACTCCCTGACTTCGGCAAAGCATTCGAAGTCGAGCGTGATGCATCTGGAGTTGGGATCAGAGGAGTGCTGATGCAAGAATCGAAGCCAATCGCTTACTTTAGCAAAAAGCTTAAGGGTGCAACTTTGAATTACTCAACGTATGACAAAGAATTGTATGCCCTCGTTCGAGCACTCGCCCATTGGCAGCATTATTTGTGGCCTCGAGAGTTTGTGATCAAAAGGTATCATGAGTCTTTGAAGCATCTCCGAGGTCAGGAGAAATTGAACCGAAGACATTCCAAGTGGGTTGAATTCATTGAGAGCTTTCCCTATGTAATTCATTATAAAAAGGGTAAAGACAATGTTGTGGCCGATGCGCTATCAAGGAAATTTGCCTTAGCGACCACTCTCGCCTCTAGGCTCATGGGATTTGAAAGCATCAAGTCAATGTACGAAGACGATCCCAAGCTGAAATGCGTTCGAGACGCGATCTTGAGTGGCCGAAGGGTTGAGAAATATCAATGGCATGATGGCTACCTCTTCAAGAATAGGAGGGTTTGTGTGCCAGTGTCATCGTGGAGAGAGCTCTTAGTTCGAGAGGCTCACTCCGGAGGACTGATGGGACACTTCGGTGTCGACAAAACTCTTGGTATCTTGACCGAGCAGTTCCATTGGCCCAAAATGCGACGAGATGTGGAAAAGCTTTGCAACGCTTGTCTCGTTTGCAAGAAAGCTAAATCGAAGTCCAACCCTCATGGTTTGTACACCCCGTTGCCTGTACCTGATCGACCTTGGGTTGATATATCCATGGACTTTGTGCTAGGGTTACCGAGGTCGGGGGGAGGACATGATAGCATCTTCGTTGTGGTTGACCGTTTTTCAAAAATGGCTCACTTTATTCCTTGCAAAAAGTGTGATGATGCACAGCATGTAGCTACTTTATTTGTTGCATTTAGCACGGGTGGCCGTATTCTTGATTCATTAGGAGTTCATTGACTCCTAAATGTGTGCAAACTCTTATTTGTGTTTAAGATTGGCTAAGAAGTGAGCCTATTCCGATTAGCATTGATGAAAATTTGGATTATCTTGAGAAAATTGAATTCGGTAAGGTTATGATGCCTTGCTAGTTTTTTGTGTTAAGTTTATTTGGTTTTGCGGTGTATGACTAATTGTTCTTGTTAATTTATTATTATATTTAGAAATGACCGACTATGCACGAGATTCTTGCATTGTTGATATATAATTGCATCATTTTTTGTGGTAAGTGAATAAACATCTACTTTGGTAATTGGTAGTTTGTTATTTATTGTATTAATGTATTCTAACTTATGATTTAATCTTTTTGGTAATTAGGTCCAAGTTCAAGTTCAACCAAGAGGCGTCGTGAAACTAAATATCGATCATGGGTTTGGTTGTATCTTGAAGTGATTGAAGAAAATGAAGGAGTAGTTCACAAAGTGATGTGTAAGAGATGTGGTAGAATCTTTAACTATAATCCGAAGTATGGCACAAGCGATTTTAGAGTTCATCTTAAAAGATGTCTACGTTCACAAGCGAGTTTAGGAGTTATCTTAAGAGATGTCTAAGTTGATGGATGTTTCATAACTTAGTATTTTGTTATGTTGTGTTAGTACTTATTTATTTTGGACTTGACTTTGCATGGTCCGTGATGGCTACTTGTTATTAACTTGTTTTCAAGTATTGAGCCTGTTAAATGCTCATGTTGTACTCACTTTTACATGGAGCGTCCTGCTTGTTTAAAGTTGTTTGAACTTGTTAAATTTGGTGTTAACTGCTGCTTGCTTTTACTACATTAGATCTGCTGTTTTGCTGCTGAAATGCTGCTGTTTTTATGCTGAAACGCAACTGAAATACTGCTGCTGTTTCGCTGCTAAAACACAACTGTTCTGCTGCTGAAACGCTTCTGAAATGCTGCTGAAACACTGCTGCTGTTTCGCTGCTGAAACGTAACTGTTTTGCTGCTAAAATGCAGCTGAAACGTAGCTGCTGTTTCACTGCTGAAACGCTGCTAAAACGCAGCTGTTTTGCTGCTGAAACGCAGCTGTTGTGACTTTGCATGGTCCGTGATGGCTACTTGTTATTAACTTGTTTTCAAGTATTGAGCCTGTTAAATGCTCATAATGTACTCACTTTTACATGGAGCGTCCTGCTTGTTTAAAGTTGTTTGAACTTGTTAAATTTGGTGTTAACTGCTGCTTGCTTTTACTACATTAGATCTGCTGTTTTGCTGTTGTTTTACTTCTGTTTTGCTGCTGAAATGCTGCTGTTTTGCTGCTGAAACGCAGCTGAAATGCTGCTGCTGTTTCGCTGCTAAAACATAACTGTTCTGCTGCTGAAACGCTTCTGAAATGCTGCTGAAACACTGCTGCTGTTTCGCTGCTGAAACGTAACTGTTTTGCTGCTAAAATGCAGCTGAAACGTAGCTGTTGTTTCACTACTGAAACGCTGCTAAAACGCAGCTGTTTTGCTGGTGAAACGCAGCTATTGTGATGCTATTAATAGGCTATAAATTTTTTTGTTCGGACTTTTTTTTTTTTTGCCATAAACTTCGATTTAAACTGAAACACCGATGTACCGAACTAAAACACCGAATCAAACCGAAGTATGAAAATTACAGGTTTTTGTACTCTTCAAACCGAACCGAAGTTTCAAAAAATCGAACCAAAGTATCAAACGCCCACCCCTACCTGCCTGGAGTTTACAGTGGATGATTTGGTACTTGTAAGATTGCAACCTTACAGAAAACTGTCTATGAGAAGCACGGCCTATCACAAGCTCTCTTTTAAGTACTTTGGTCCATTCAGAATTCTCAAGAAAGTAGGCTGAGTTGCATATCAGCTAGAGCTTCCTCCTGAAGCCAAAATTCACTCAACTTTTCATGTGTCACAGCTCAAGAAAAGTCAAGGTATTATTGTTGTTCACCAGACACTATCAGTTTCCCTTTCCCCACATGGTCATATCATCTTGGACCCTGAAGCTATATTGGATAGAGGAATTGTCATAAAGAACAACAAGTAGGTCACTCAACTGCTGATCAAATGGTTCAATTGTCTATCTGAAGATAGTACCTGGCTGGACCTATTTAACTTCAAGAACCAGTTTCCAGACTTTGTCCTTGAGGACAAGGACTCTTAAGGGGGAAGATTTGTTACATGATTAAATAAACCACGAGGGCACAACTGTAAATAGGAGAATAAGTGAGGGGCATAACAGTCATTACATGGGAGTGTTAGTTAGTTGGTTAAGACAGTGAGTTAGTTAGTGAAGGAGTAGTTAGAAGTTAAAAGGGGGAAGAATGAATTCATTGTGTAATTGTGTAGTCTTGATCTCTCCTCTTGTAACCCTTCCCTGTAATCTGTTCAGGATCAATTCTCTTCTTGGATCCTTAGGTTTACAAGATTGTATCTTCATTGATATATGAGTATACTATCCCTTTTTGCATGGTATTATCTTAGCTCGCTGCAGTTTTTCTGCTTGATTACTCATCCAAACATAATCGTCAACAATTTATTGATTAAAGAAGTTACATGTGTTGCAATTTTTTCAAAATAAGCATCAATTTGTGTGGGCTTTTCTCACAAATTATACACTATCTCCGTCCAAATTTATGTGACAATTTTGCTTTTTGAAGAGTCAGGAAAACTTTTCTTTATTTAAATTTTTTGTTATTTTACTTATATTACTTCTTATTGAGTTTCTAAATATATACTGTAAATTTTATTAAAAAAGAACCTAGATGTATGCCCGAATTCACATCAAAATAAACAAGTTTTCTAAATTAAGAAGTTTGAGTCTCGAAATTAGAACACTTTTAAGGAAATTGGGATGGAGGGAGTATATAGTTTTCAAATCCAATTTGACACTCTGGGACTATTCCGTAATGCTATTTATAACTGTCTCTAGCATTTATGGATAATACTTTAACTTATGAGGAGTGCAAGATTAATTCAATCTGCTCATACACCCTACGACCCTCACAAAATTCAAGCTGCTGATAAACTGTCTCTAAACTTATGCATTTCGATAAGAAAGTAACCTCAAAGCTGTATTTGGACGGATAACATGATTTGTTTGTATGGCTTGACCAGTTTTGGTATGTATTTTTTGTGATAACTGACTGTATGTTATTATCCTTAAGCATATTCATTATGTTAGTGTCTGGCTATCATATTTTCAAATTAATAGCAATAGAGTGATACTATAGTTTAAATGGATAACAGTTGTAGCTTTATTGCTATAACAATTAACAACCATGAATAAGGATTCTTTGACAGAATGTTAATAGTATATCTTTTATTGTGGTAACAGCAGATATCCATGCTAACAATAACATATTATTCTTATATTGCACAAGATACTCCCAATCCCACTACAGAGACCATTAGTTTTGTTAAATCAGTCTCAGTCGCAGTTTGGGGTCAAGGCCGCCCGAAGGGTATGAACACCCTAGGGAGTGGTTTGCATTTTTAGCCTCACTCAAAAATAACCCTCAACACTTATTTAATGAGAGGTGTTCTCCCTCCCTCCCTATTTTTCCTTTTCATTTGAGCTATGAACTATGATACCAACAAACTGCGTTGAAATCTTGGCAACGCAACACTTGCACACGACCCACTCCTCCGTCTCCAATTAAATTGTCTTGAAATTTTGGAAATAGGCAACACTCGTCCTAACCCCTTCGCCCACATCTCCCAACTATATTGCTTTAAAGTCTTGGCAGGTCAACACTTGCTTGGACCCCTTTTTTCCGCTCCAACTGAAATGCCTTGAACTCTTGGCAAATAGGCAACAAAAGCCCTCGACCCCATTTCCCAACTAAATTGTATTGAACTCTTGGTAGAGCAACACCTGACATCAACCTCTTCCCTAGTCTCCAACAATATTGCCTTCAAATTTTGGCAAATAGGTAATACTTGTCCTCGACCCCCTTCACCCAATCTCCTAACTAATTGACTTGAAGCTTTGGTAGGGCAACTCTTGCCATCGAGGCATCCCCCGTCTCCAATGAAAATTACTTTGAAAGTTGACAAATAGACATCACTTATCTTCAACCCCTTTAACCCTATCTCCCACCTATATTATCGTGAAGTCTTGACGGGGCAATACTTGTCCTCGACCCCTCCCCTCCACCCTTTTCAATTAAATTTCCTTGAACTCCTAGAAAGTAGACAACACTTGCAAGAAGTAAAGAGAAATATATGCAGAGGAGATGAAAATCACGACCCAAAGGGAGAAGGAGATGGCGGCATGTTGGGACAGATCCATGCATGAATGTTACTGGGTTACCCAAGGGCAAAAACATCTTTTCCTACAGGTTAGTTACCTAAAGCAATGGAAGATGGGAACAAATCTTCAAAGTCAGTCACCTTTGAGGGCACCACGTGCCATTTCTTGGGCTGGATGCACAAGCCTTTGAGCAACAAAAGATTTCGCTTAGCAGCCTTGGTGATCGACAGTTTTTCATTTTATACTTCGTCGATTAAGTGGTTAAGATTTTAGCCCCTTATGGTGAGGTGCCAGCCGCCAGGAATTTCTTCAATTGGATTCTTGGCAATCTGCATTATTTCCTAGTGGTTAGCTAAAAGTTAAATGATTTTTCTAACCAATTCCATAAGTTAAACACTAGTGCTAAAATATACTATTTCTGTAACCAACCTTGAACGGATTATTACCCACATAATTCAGTCCTTATCCATTTTTTGTAATCATATTTTGTCTTTCCTTTCTTTTCCTAACCACTTAGTAGAATTTTATAATTTTTTAGATTTTAAGTGTGTGTGTGTATAAATATATAAAATATATATAGAAAAATATAAATATTTATTAGATATAATTTTATGGTAATAATATGTAAAACATATAATATTAAAATATAGTACATATATTTATTAGATATAATTTGATGATATAAATATATAAATAATATAACACAAATATATGTATATATGTGTGTGCGTGTATATATAAGCTATATATAAAGAATATGATCTAATTATATGCCAATATAGTAAATATAAATCAAATTATATATATAAATGTTATGGCTAGATTATGTTAGGAGTAGGCGTCTTGTTAATATACCATATTGGGGGCTAAGTGTTTCCCAAGGTTTTAGAAGATAAATTACGGAACTATGACACCATAGGCAATGGTTTGCCTAATTGACCCCACTAAGAGTGGTTTAGCAAGAATGACATTCTCTAAGTTGAATGAATCTTTTTGGATGAAAATATCCCTACATAAAATATAAAAAGAAGCGTGGTTTTCCTTCACTCTGTTTATCTCTTCCCCAACAGATTTCACCAAATTCAAACCCTAAGCAACTCCAAATTTGAAGCAAAATGAAGATTCAAATGTAAATATCTTCAATATTATCTTGATTATGTATAATTTTTGAATTAAATTATGCATAATTAGTTTTAAATTCGTATAATTTTTTTAAATCTTGTATAATTACAAAATTAGCTAAATCGAGCCGTCAATTTTACTGATACCAATCGAATACTACTGTCGGATATTAAAAAATAAACGTTGTATTGATTATCAATTACTGAAAAAATTATATTAGTTTCAATCTGTATTTGGTGTAGAATTTACTGATAGAATTGTAATTATTCTTATCAAGCTGCAACTGCATTGCTTTGGCCTAAATTAACTTCTAATAACTTATAGATAATCTCTATAAATTGTCACTAATAGGAAACACTTTTAAGCTCTAACCCATGAACTGGTGCCTTGTGGGCAACACTTGAAGCTGTGGTGCAACAATTACTTGTAGAGAAACTCTATATGTGCTACCTAATAGGCAGCACTTTTGATCACATGAAGCGGTCCTTTGTAAGTGCTGCCTTGTTGGCAACACTTGGAGGTCTGGTGCAAAACAACGTATAGAAAAACTCTACATTTGATCGCATGAAGCGGTGCCTTGTAAGTGCTGCCTTGTGGGCAGCACTAAGTGGTTTGGTGCAAAACAACATGTAGAGAAATCTCCACATATGATGCCTAATAGGCAACACTTTAGCTATGGTGATAACTAGTAGGGAATTTCCCTACAAGTTGTGCATGAAGGTCAATATTTTAAGCAATGGTGTAGATAAGTCTCTACAAATTGTTTCCACTCGACCTCCACGGTCTATGCACAACACTAAACAACGCAATATTGATGTTAGCTTCTATCATGTTAATCTATTCAACAAATTATAAACTCGTGTTTTCATTACATTGTGTGCAGAATTTAGATAGCAACAAATTGCATCGATGTTGCTAACAATGGAATATGGAGCACTATTTTGAAGAGCGGCGTAGAAAATCTATTGACAAATCAGAGAGATGGTGCTTACAAGATGTATAAACAATGATGACGGAAATATCATCGATGAATTTAGTCCAACGGCTTCACCAAATTAGCGTTATTTTGTCATGTCATTTTATTTTTAAATATAGTTTTTTCTTTGATATTTTGAAGCACATTTTAAAGTATAATTTATTTACTTTTGTCTTATTGTGTCAATATGTCTCAGCTTCATTTCTCCCTTAACCCTTCTATCATTGTGTTTTCATGCTAGTGTTGGCTAATAGGCAACAAGTGCCCGCTAACTCTTACGAAATCCTCACATGCTATTGCCTTGACTTCCTGCCTTGACAGCACTTGTCCTCCCCTCCCCTCCCCCTCCCCCCCACTAAATTTCCCTAGCCAATTCCATTAAGTTGCTGCTTAGGTAGCACTTGGCTTCCATCTCCCTTCCCCCACCAATAATCTTGAAATGCTTCCTAGGCAGCACTTTTCCACAACACGTCCCAATTTTTACCACATAATAGCAGTAAAGTATTGACTTCCAACCAGTACTTCCAACCCTTTTCAACATACCCAATCCTAGCCCCAATAGTCATAAAGCGTTTCCTAGGCAACATTTCCTGCACACTGTCAAAAATTTTCCAACGGAATAGCCTGAAAGTGTTGCTCCATAGGCAGCACTTCCCAGCCCATACCATATAACCAAACCCCTTACATAAATAGTTTTAAAAATACAGCCTCTCAGGCAGCATGTTGCCTTCACCTCACCTTAAACTATCTCACACAATAACCTTGGAATGTTGCCTCCCAGGCAGCACATAGAGATCAACAACTAACAAAATTCCCAAACACCAAACAGTCTTGAATTATTGTCTAGGCAACACTTCACCTAAACCCCTTGATAAATAACAAGTCCCCAACCCGCAGCAAGATTAAATTCTAGCTAAAATCAATAATATGTAATACATAATAACGCTTAAAAATATAAATACTAACATTAATATAGTGTAACAAAACAAAAATTTAAATGTAAAATAAAAGAAGGAAAAATTCAAAAAATATGTTGTAGTGTTACAAAACTACATAGAATTTAAAACAGAAGCTCTTTCTAAATATTATATCGTACAAAATGTCTCGACCTCCATATTAGTAGATGGTGTATTCGACACAACATCTTGTGACTCGCGAAACAAATGGAACGATGGCATATCAAAATCATCATCCAATCTATATTTTTTCTTTTTCCTAGCAACGACGTCCTCAGAACAACTGGTTGGTTTATAAAGTCTTTCACGTCGTCTATAGATTGCAATTGATATGGTTCACTAGCCATAACCTAAGAAAACTTAACCGCAACACTGAAAACCATAGGAAAATAATAACAACAATAAAATTAGCAAAATACGTATGTGAAATCATTATGCAATGCACAAGATTCCAAGAAATATTTAGATCATTCAACTCCATAAATTTTCCAAAAACACTTTTCCACACCATCATCTGAAGATCGAACAGAAACGTACTAACCAAACTAGTATACTTCATATCACCATCCAAACAACCCTTGGCATCAAACCAATGATCAAATTTAAAGAATTGATCTTATTCCTATGGCACAAAAAATAAAAAAAATACTTAATCGACATTCAAAGTTAATATTTATATGAAAATAAAATTAACAATAAAGGAAAAATAACATACATTACGACACGCCATAATGGACTCAAACTAACAAATTTCCCTTTACAATAAAAATTGCAATGTCAACATCACAAAAAGAAAGAAAATAAAAAAGAGAATACCTACTACGAAACAGTAAGCAAGGTATAGCTGATAGGCAGCAATTCCCTAAAACGAAACTTATGCTTAAATGTTGTGTCAACTGTTGCTCCGTGGGCAATAGTTTCTACAACAAAATGAAAATAAAATGCAATAGCCAACAGAACTTATGTTTGAATGTTATGTCAACTGTTACCTTGTGGCAACCGTATCTACAGCAAAAGGAAAACAAAGTGGAACACCACTTTTCTAAAATTACATCAACTACGTAATTAATATAATTTCATATAAGATATTAAACAATATTCAACAAACATTATTGATTAACAATAAAATTTTATGATTGACAGAAGCAAAATTAGGATTATTAATAAAAATTAAGGAAAAAAATAAAACTTAAAAAAGAAGAAGAGAGAAACTAACCCATATGAAGAACCTCAACACGAAAAACCCTAATTTTTAAGGGAAAGGAAGAGGAGAGAGAGAGAGAGAGAGAGCGGAGAGGGGGGGGGGGGGGATGCACAGAACTATTTCCAATCTGCCTAAGCATTGCTCCTCTTGATGTCAAGGACAAAAGAGTCTTTTTATATGTTTAAAACTAAGTAGGAGGCCATTTGGCTAAAATATCTCTAAGTGGAGACAAAAAAAAAAAAAAAAAACTATAACCAGACATAAGGGGGTACACGTTTTGATATTTTTTGGGTTTTATCCCGACCTTTGAGACCATAAAATAGAAGTTCACAAATAGCCTCTTTTGACATCACTAATTAAGGAATATCCTAAATTTTAAAATAAATTTGAACCCTGTTTAACCTAGATCCGATTTTAGGCCAATTAACAATTAAATTTGTATTTGGGGAGTCACGTCAATAGTTTAGATTAAGAGTTCAAATGATGAATCGCGTTAAATGCTAAATTATTAATATATTCGTGTTTTCCAACAATGATGAACAACAATATAGAAATAAAATATAACCGGAAATAAGTAGAATTCAAGCGTTAATAAAATGAATAGAGGTAACCGTGTTGGATCGCTTGATCCCGGCGAGAGTTCTTCGTTACTGATCGTACTAGGAAATTAGAGAGCAAAAGTATTCAACGAATGTAAGAAAAGAACAGTGTTTGAGCAAGAGTAAGAGAGAATATTCTTATTGATATTGTATATAGGAAGTAAAGTTTTTTTTACAATGGCTTAGAACGAGTGCTATTTATAGGTCTAATAGGCGTCCGTTGAGTATTATAACCGTTGGGCACGTATCCATTGGATATGTAACCGCTGGATTGTAATAACTGCCTTTATGACCATTCATTGGGTAATCGCACATGATCAGGTTAATAATTGCCCATTCAAATCGTGTTGACTGATGAAGCGTTACTTTGTTGCTGCTCGTGATAACCACCTGGCTGGTTATCTGTCCATTAGATGTCTGTCCGGGTGAATCTCTGTCCGTGCCACGTGGCAGGCATGTCTCACCTCATTAGACGATATTAGTTTTTATCCAATACAGATAGTCCCCGCACTTCTCGGGCAGAGTTTCTGCTCGAGGAGTGGATGTGAGTTTTGGCGAGAATCTTCATTTTGCAAAGTCCAATCTTTGTATGATGAAGTTGTGTGACGTACATATCTTATCAGCTACGTGACAAATCCCCATGACGTGCGCATTAAATGCGCCGTATAAAAAAAGTAACTGCAGCTGGCACATCTGCACGTCTGCATTTCGCTTCGAAGTGACTACTGCGCGTCCCAAGGGTAAAAGTAATGATTTTAACCGCCTCAATCTCGTGCATACGTCGACTGCTGATCGCGAGGTGACCGCTGCACTTCAGGGTAATGATGATACTTCAAAAGTTGGTGAAACCTACTTCCCTTTTTGACGGTTGGATCTGATCATGGCCTCTTTGATAATCTCCACGTGTCTCGCGGGAACTTGATGGGATGGATCTTTGCTCCTATAAATAGAGGTTTGTTGAGTGAGAAACCTTTTTATTTGCTTTCGTTTTCTTCTTGCTAAATCTTGAAAATTCTTTGAATATCTTTCAACTTTTCTTTCGAATTTCTCAATTCCTCTGAAATTATGTCTTCAAAGCTAGGAGAAACCAAAATATGGACGTAGCTGGTAGTTCTTCGGCAGCCACCCCCAGGCCTAGGGCTATTTAGGCCACTGCTGCGGAGATCATCCCTATGAAGTAGGGTGAACTGAAAAAGGATTGTAACATTAAAGCTTCCAGCAATCATGGAGATATATGCAACTGGCCGGCGTATAGATTCAAATCCGGGATCACATCGGAGGTGATCCCTCGGGTTAGGGCAGACTGCAATTGGGATGTGAATATTCCCCTCTTGCCGGTCTCCGAAGAGGAGAACATTACTTCACATAGGGCTGGGTGGACAGCTATATGCACCTACCCTTTTACAGTTGGATGTAAACTACCCCTGCATCCCGTGCTTGAGAGGCTCTGCAGGGAATATTTACTCTGCCCGGGGCAGTTGAGCCCTAGCATGTATAGAATAGTTACACTCTTGGATTGGTTTGCGGCAGAAACTGACCAAGTTTTTGGATATGAACATTTTATTTCTGTGTATAGTATATAAAGTTTCAAAGACGGCTTTGTAAACGCTAGGATGCGTGGGAGCAAGGGCTTGGTGCGCAGCTCCGAGGACACAAGCGACCGAGGTTGGCTGCACCGGTATGTGTTCGTGCGTACCCAGGCCCTGACCTTCAACTCCAAGACTTTTCTTCCTGAGGTTTGGAACAAGAAGCATAAGTCCCCGAGTATTCTTTTGATTTTTTCGTGCTTCTTCTTCTTTATTCGTTTGCTTACCCTTTGATTCCCTTTTGTAGCTGCCAAGTGACCCTACGACGGGCTCATATCCGTTGATGAGCTGACGGCGTGGGTAGAGGCGATCTTGAAGGAGTTCTCTCCGGAGAAGAGAGAATGGCCGTACTTTGCTGAGCAGAAGAATTTGACCGTGAAGACTCACAGTGAGAATTTTCTGCTGTTGTAGCCATTCCTTTTTTTTGCAGTTTCTCCGTGTCTGATCATTCTGCCTCTTGCAGGTCTGGGTACTCAGGGAGATGTTTTCCCTGCTCCTCCTCAGGCCGTGCCTTCTGAGTCTGCTGCTGATCCCGATGCTGAAGTCGCATCTTTACTGGCTTCAGTAAAGGCACTGCGCGGCAGGGAGGGTGGCGAGGAGCTCTTATCTAATGGCCTTGGTTCTTTGAAGAGGAAGAAGAAGAGCTAGGGTGAGGGCAGAGCATGGAAGAAGTCTGCACGTAATACTTCCGTTGCTGCCGGGCAAACCTCAACTGGTGGAGGTGAGTCCTCGCCAAAAGCCAGTGTACCAGAGTCTGAAGAAGAGAATATCAAGACCACTACCGAAGTCCCCGAGTCTGCATGGGGAGAGGGTTTAGACAGGGTTGTGATTGATGTTTCAGATACTGAGACTGAAACTCATGAACCCCTTGTGCGAAAACCTTATCTCCGGAGCGATAAGAGGAAAGTTGAGGAGGAGGCTGCCCGTACTCCTGAGAGGAGTCCCCGAGTTGATGACGGGGTGAAGGAGGCTCCTTCCCGTATGGACAAAGGGAAAAGGAAAGTGAGTGAAGAAGAAGAAAAAGGAGAAGAAGAAGAGACAAGAGAAGAGGTTCCCCAAGAGGGTGGCCGAGGTCCTCGTGTTTTTCGTTTCGAGGTCCTGGAAAATGTGGCCACTGAAGGGGCGACGCCTGTTGGTCTCCACAAGTGCGACACAATAGATCCTGGAGTGGAGGGTAACTCCGACTTATCAACAGCAAGGCTTATCTGGAGGTCAGTCATCAACGGTCAGACCGGGTTGAAGGATATCAGGGGTGTGGGCTATAAGTTTGGTCCAAACTACCCCTCTCAACAGACTTGGAAACCCAAGTTCTGCTAGAGGAAGCATACCATGAGGCTAGCCCCTGAAGTTAACTTCATATCCAGGCCGGGCAGTTTAGCCAAGGCAGTTTCATCACTTATCGGTCCCCGAGAGGAGTGGATAATGAGGGAAATGAGTGATGAGGAGTTGGCTTTTACCATTGCTGCCGACTCTGCCCGGGTAAGTGTTTACCGCTTGTATTGGAAGTAATTTTGACTTCAGATTTCTAACTTTTGCTTACTTTGCTTCTCAGTCAAGCATGATGTCTGCCGAGCTTATGTTCCGCTCCAGGATCAACAACGTCGATCAAGTACTTGAGGTAAAGAAAGAGTTGCTGGATGCTCTGAAGGAGAAGAAGATCCTGGCAGAGCAGTGTGGTCTCCTTGGGGGTGAAGTTAATCGATTATCCGAAGTTAACAATGAGCAAACTGAGAGGATTAATGAACTCACCAAGGAGAAGGACTTTCTTTCTGAAGAGAAAGAAGGGTTCGCACGATCTGCGCAGGATCCAGAGATTCTGCTAGAAGAATGTAAAGCTTCGTTGAACAGAGCTCTTGATGAGCGTAGGTCTCTTGAGATGGATCTGCAAAGAGCTAATGAAGAGTCCGCTAGGGCCAGAGCTGAGATTCAAGCTGCTAAGAATCAGGTTGCCCAGTCGATGAGTGCTCAAATTGCGTTATCTAAGGACTTGGCAAACCTTCGTGATCAATATGAAATCAAGGCAAAGCTCGCCGTGCTCGAGGCTAAACGTTCATTGCTCGGGCAGGTCCAGTCTAAGCAGATCAACGTCGAGGAGATGCTACAGAAGACAAAGAACGCTGTTCGCGGAGTAAGACAGATACTGAATCTTTCTCCTGAGGGGTCTGAAGGTGAAGATGATGATAAAGATGAAGATGACGGCGAGAATTCGGGGGACGATGACAGAATTGATGGAGATTGTGCGTCGGGTTCTAGCCGTAGCCCCAAAGACTGAAGCCCCCAAAATTTGATTAAGTTGCAAGTTTGTACATCTGGCGTGAGTCAGATTAGTTGGTTGTGGATAGAAGTATTGTAGGGACTCTCTGATTCTTGTTCGGCCGGTTCCATTTGGCCTTTGATCACTCTGTAAAACTTCTGTCAGCCGTTTTCAGCATTTTATCATTTTACAGGATTATGTATATAAAACTTTAGATCTTTTCAATGACTATATTTAGCCAGAATTTCTGATCTTTCGTTTGTATGTATCGTGGCCTTCGTGCCTTATGTTTAGGAGCTTTTTGAAGTTTGAACTTTATTAAGTTCTGGTCTCCAAAAGTCTGTTCGAATGTTTTAACTTAGCCTTTCCCAAGGAAGAGGTCATAAGTTGTGAGTAATCTGCGCAGATATTTTTGTTCTGACCGAATCGTGGTCGATAGATTTTTTTGGCCGAATTGCTGGCCTTTACGAGCAACTTTGCTTATCGTTTTGATAGTCGAATGTTGTCGCTTAATTCTGGCCGAGTCGTTGGCCTTGTGAACGACTTCTCTTATTTTTGTGGAAGTTTGTCACATAAAAAGTTTTTGAATAACTCGCCTTTTCGCACAAGGTCTTTTGCCTTTATGAAGGTCTTATCTGGCCTACAGAGGCCTCTCACCACCCTCTTTGTTTTTATGTTGGACCACGGGAGGTGATAACATAAAAAGAGTTAGGGTAAGTCGTTGATTAAAGAACACATATAACCAAACGAGGAGTGTGTCCGTTGTGGGATTTGAACCCACAGCCGCGAAGTTGAAGAACTTCGAGCTCTACCAGTTGAGCTAAACGGATCTGACCTTTTTCAGGCCGTTAGTACCATTTAAAGAAAGTATAATAAAAGTAGAAGTGATACCTCTTGAGGTGAATCACGTTCCAACTATTTGGGACAATCGATCCATCTGGTCGTTCCAGGCGATAAGATCCCTTGTCGACTGAAGCAATTACTTTGTAAGAGCCTTCGTAATTAGGGCCTAGCTTCCCCGCATTCGCTTCCTGAGTGTTTTGTGATGCCTTCCTTAGTACAAAATCTCCGACCTTGAAACTTCGTATGCGCAGTCCCCGATTGTAATATTGTTCAATTCGTTCTATCTGGGCGACTACTCGTACGGGCGCTAGCTCCCTTCGCCCTTCGAGGAAATCCAGCTCTCCGGAGAGGTTGACCGAATTGGACTCTTCAGTTCGCAGGCTGGGTTCTCTGATTTCGACTGGGATTAAGGCATTAACACCATACACCAGTGAGTAAGGTGTCTCTCCAGTACTAATTTTTATCGTCGTGCGATAAGCCCATAATACACCGGGCAGCTCCTCTACCCAACATACCTTGGACTGCTCAAGGCGCTTCTTGAGAGATTCAACGATTATTTTGTTTGTAGATTCTGCTTGTCCATTGGCAACCGGATGGTATGGAGAAGAAGTAATTCTCTTGATGTGCAAGTCATCTAGGAACCTAGTCACCTTCTGGCCGATGAATTGCGGGCCGTTGTCCATGACTATTTCCTTAGGTGCTCCAAAGCGACATACGACAAATCGCCAAAGGAAGTCAATGACCTCCGTTTGCCGTATCTTTGTGTATGTTGCCGCTTCGACCAATTTGGTGAAGTAATCGGTGATGATAAAAAAGAAGCGCATTCCTCTTGGAGTCGCGGGAAGAGGACCAACTATGTCCATTCCCCATTTCATGAAGGGCCACAGGAAGATTATTGAGTGGAGCGGTTCTGCCGGTTGATGAAGAAGATGTGCGAACCTTTGACATTTGTCACATTTTTTGACAAACTCGTTCGTAACTTTCTCCATTTTATCCCAATAGTATCCTGCACGAATCAACTTACGGGCTAATGCTTTACCCCCAGAATGATTGCCACAACAGCCTTCATGGACCTCTCTCATCACATAGCTGATTGGACTCGGTTCGAGGCACTTTGCGAGGGGTCCTGCAAACATTTTGCGGTATAAATCGCTGTTGATGATTGTATACCGAGAAGCTTTTATTTTGATCTTGCGAGCGGCTTTTGTGTTAACGGGCAGAGTCCCATGAAGAAGATAGTTCGTGATTTCATTTCGCCAGTCCCAAGTTGCGTTGATGGTGTTGGCTTCGAACTTTTCCCGGTCTATGGTCGTGTAAATGAGTTGAATGACAGCTGAAGAGCTAGCCGCCCCCATTTCTGCCACTGACCCTAGATTCGTAAGAGCATCGGCTTCATGGTTCTCTTCCCGTGGAATTTGAAGTGCCTCCCATTCGTCAAACTGGGGCAGGAGTTCTTTTACACGGGCAAGGTATACTTGCATTCTGGATTCTCGTGCAATGAAGCCTCCGGTCACTTGGTTGAATACCAGTTGAGAATCACTCTTAAGCTTGATGATGTTTGCTCCATAACTTCGGGCTAGCTCCAATCCTGCAATAACGGCCTCATATTCGGTCTCATTGTTAGTAATAAACGGGCACTTGATGGCCTGCCTGACGGTCTCTCCGGATGGGGCGATGAGAACCAGTCCAAGAACGGACCCCTTGACGCTCGAGGAGCCATCAGTGTATAGGGTCCATGCGCCAGGAGCCTGCCCAGCATATAGAACGACATCCTTTTCCGCTTTAGGATATATATTAGCGCTAAAATCTGCCACGAAGCCTGCTAGGGCTTGTGATTTTATTGCTACCCTAGGTTGATTCCCGAAAACTCAGGCTTGTGTAAAACATTTCGCAAAGGAAAGGTTGTTACTACAGCTATTGAATGACTTTGGAAATAATAGTTTACGAGTAGCAATTACTAGTGCTAGAACTAATTTTTCCAAAGGTTGGTAGCGTGTTTCCGCATCAATTAGAGCTTTGCTAATATATTAGATGGGAAGTTGTTTACCTTTTTCTTCTCGAACCAGTACCGCGCTTACCGAGGATTCTAATACTGCCAGATATATCAGCAGCTGCTCCCCGTGTTGAGGTGTGGAGAGCAGTGGCGGATTGGACAGATACTTTTTGAGATCCTTCAACGCTTGTTGGCATTCGGGAGTCCACTCGAACTCCTTATTTTGCTTTAGAACATCTAAGAAGCTTTTGCATCGGTCTGACGATCGGGATATGAATCTTCATATGGCTGCCACTCTTCCGGTCAATTTCATAACGTCTTTTCGGTTGTGGAGTTCTTCTGGAATTGACTCGATGGCTTTGATCTGAGCGGGATTGACTTCAATTCCGCGCTGAAAAACAATGAAGCCCAGGAATTTTCCTGACCCGACTCCAAATGCACACTTCTCCGGGTTCAGCTTCATGTTGTACTGATCGAGTATTCGAAAAGCTTCTTTTAGATGCGCTAGATGGTCCTCTGCTCGTTTGGATTTGACCAGTATGTCATCGATGTACACTTCCATAGTCCTACCGATATGGTCGTGAAACATCCGATTGACTAGGCACTGATACGTTGCACCTGCATTTTTCAATCCAAATGGCATAACTTTATAACAATACGTACCTCTGTAGGTTATGAACGCTGTCTTTTCTTGGTCATCGGGGTCCATCAATATCTGGTTGTACCCAGAGTATGCGTCGAGAAAAGTGAGCACCTCGTGTTCGGCTGTTGCGTCGATCAGTTGGTCTATCCTGGGGAGGGGATATGAATCCTTCGGACAGGCTTTGTTTAGATCTGTGAAGTCAATGCAGACTCGCCATTTGCCGTTTTTCTTGGGCACGACGACCACGTTGGCTAGCCAGTTTGGGTATTTGACTTCACGTACAGATCCGATCTTCAACAGCTGGTCAACCTCATCGTTGATGACCTGATTCCGGAAAGCTCCTTGTTGGCGCTTTTTCTGTTTTACCAGACGGTGGAATGGGTCGATGTTCAACCTGTGAGAGATAATATCGGGAGAAATACCTGTCATATCTGCATGAGACCAGGCGAACGTTGTATGCCGCTCCTTGAGGAACTGGAGGATATCTTCTCGTAAGCGTTCGCTCAACTCGGTCCCCAAGTAGACCTTCCGCTCCGGCTTGTCTGCGAACAATTCTTCAGACTCCAAAGCTTCCACGGTCGGCATGTGGCTTTCCCATTCGTCCAGCTTTGTGATGAATTCCGAGACCTCGTACTTTGCTTCTTCGTGTGGCATGTCTGATCCCGGTCGCTGTAATTGCTATTTGCTCTCTTCGGGCGCTTGAGAGCCACTGAATAGCAATCTCGAGCAGAGCGTTGCTCTCCTCGAACCTCACGTACTCCCCATTCGGATGGAAACTTCAACACCTGATGATAGTGGAAGGAACAACTTGCATATCATGGATCCAAGGTCTCCCCAGGATGATATTGTAAGCTAGATCCGAATCGACAACATGAAATGTCGGCTCTTCGCTACCCCTTCTGACACGACCCGGAATCCGGTTAGGCCGTGCGGGCACCCGACATCCTCCCCTAGACCCGTCGGGCGAACCCTTACCAATTAAATTAGGAAAATAAATATAATAATTCATAAATAAGGACAAGACTTAAAAAAACACACAGGCATATTGACACTTCTAAGCTGTACGAAAGAAAATTACAGCTGACTACCATACATACTAGGTTTAGGGCTATCCAGACTAGACATCTAAGAGTACAAAAGAAGATAGATACCTCCTGGAGGGAGAAAAATGCAACTGAAATAATAAATAATAAACAGGTGGCCATCCGGAAAAAAAGCTGGCTCACCCTTACAGCTGAAGTCGTCTTCGCTCTTGAACAACGTGGCGAACTCAATCCTGGAGCGAACCTGCCGAAACGAAATAGATAGACAAGAAACAAACATAAAACAAGGGTGAGTCAAAGGACTCAATAAGCGGGGCAGACTAGTCACCTCAAAGAATAGGATAGCTAGCCAGGGAGAAGAGAAACAGATAAACAAAATTCCTCTTATTTAAATTATGAAAAGGCAGAGCCAAATAATAACTAGAAACACGTATGGAATCACAAATTCATTAAACCAGGAACGTAAGATAGCCGGAACATATAGGTATCCCGAACATATCAATAATCAGAAATACATCCTGTTGCGGCGTGCAACCCGATCCATATATTCATCCTGTTGCGGCGTGCAATCCGATCCTCGAAACCCAGAATACGAGCCAGGAATATATAGGCAAATAAGCAATGCACGTATAAGCCGAATAGTAGTTATGTATCACAAGTCTACACAATGGTATGAATTGAGATGAAATGAAATGAAATGAAATGTGATGCAAAGGGTCACATGTGCCCGTAATCCCATCCCAAAGCGGAATACTCCTGCATTCGAGGGGAATCTAATCTGATAACCAACTGGAGCGGAATACTCCTGCTCCTGGGGTGGAATACTCCTGCACCCGATATAATATAAACCAGAGGCGGAATACTCCTGCACTCTCCTGGGGCGGAATACTCCTGCACCCGATATAATGTAAAGCTGAGGCGGAATACTCTTGCACTCAATATCTGACATAAGAGCGGAATACTCCTGCTCATAGGGCGGAATCCTCCTACCCTCAATATGATACAATGGAGCGGAATCCTCCTGCTCCTGGGGCGGAATACTCCTGCACCCAATATGATATGCAATGTAATGCATATGAATGACATATAATGCGTATGAATGCAATGTGATGCAATAATAACCCTTCACCGGCGCGAGACACTCATCGAAAGCCGGGAAGTAGATGCCAACTTACAGCCAGGGTACAATGCTCAGATTCTCAATGCAATACCAACAATAGGACATAACATATAATATACAATATAAATCCAAAGCTAAGGCGTAATGAGTACGCCTATCGGCAGCTACACACGTAAGGGATACGTGGTAGAAAATCCACGAGGCCAGGTGCCTCCAAAGAAATGGATATAAACACTTACCTCTCTAAAAAATTAGCATTGCGACCAACAACCGCGTTATTTTTTGAATTCATTGCCAAACGATCCCACTGTGATCAATAAGCAGAAAAATATATCACATTAGGCTAAAAGCTTCATTCCTCACATCTTAGGGCAATCCAGGTAGGAACCTTATACCCTATTCGCATACGCAATACGCAGGCAAGGCCTATATACAGGGTTCAAAGCCACATAACTAAACCCCAAATAAATTACATCTATATGTTGCCCGTAACTCACTGAGTACGAATATATAATCAATTCCATTATCGGGGTCCATTTGGCCCTTTAAACTATTAATTGAACTTACTAAAACGATGTATAATATCCCAAGTTTTACCGTAAAAATATATTCAAACACATGTAATAAACTCAAATAATATATTAGGATCATTACCTGAATGTTTCAGGGTGAAAATTCTACTTTTCTCCGACCCCTTTTCTCATTTTCTGGCATTTTTTTCATTTCTGCGTTTTCATTTCTCCTTCTGCATTTTCCTTTTCCCGTTTTTGTACTCTGTTTATGTTGGGTGGACTTTTGACTAAAAGTCCACCGCCTGTTACCTTTTAAATTTTTTGTCTTTTTTTTTTTATTTTCTTTTCTTTTCTTTTCGTGATGAAAATTAAAACGGTATCCTATGATATTCGAAATAATTTCAAATTTTGCATACAAGTTATACAAAATATATGTAACATACTCGTGAAGGCGGATCTCAAATTGGACTCCCGAAACTCAAGATGCGAATTTAAATGGAAAAGAAGTCAAATTATTTAACTTTCGGCATTTTAACGGAAAACTAGCCGAACACTATCGAAATTCACTTTCGAAAGTTCACAAAAGTCATAAATAATCATACGAACCCAACGGCGCTTTCGGATTTCGAATCGGAGCTCATTCGGCAAAACCGAGCTCGAAAATCTCTTCTTAATATTTATCGCCAATAAAAACTGAAACCTTCTTCCGATGCCTACCAAACGAGGTCTGATTTAGCTCAAATTTTACAGACAGGTCCTAATGGACATTACGAATATTTTAAAATTATCGACACGTCAATCGGAGTCCTAACTTCTGAAACGACTGACCGAGGTCGTTTCATTCTCCTCCATTTAAACTCTCGTTCGTCCTCGAACGAGCCTAAGTCTAAAGCAAGATTCACGCTGATAAGAAAAGAACTTGCACGACTTTCATAAACTATCCCACAGAATTTTTCTCATGATTACAGAATCAAAATTATAACACGTATATCGAACTCTTGGATAAAAACATAGCTGGATAATATTCTAACACCATTGCCCGAGCTTATTCTGACTACATTGAGCCTACCTCGATCACGAGAGGAGAGTTCTACATTTTCGAAACAAAGATACACGAACTTTGAATGGTTTAATATGATTCTACCGAGGAATCACCTCGTCGATATACTTTGTGATATAGAACAGGTCGATGGAATTAAGAATTAGCTCACGCTTTATATAATAGGGGAAGCTTTTGAAGTACCTTGTCACTACTCACTATAGAAGATTTGATGCAAGCAATAAAGTTGATTATATGTGCACTTATAACGCTAAAGTAACTTCTCAAAGAGTTGAGGTGTGAAAGAGATATGCACACCAATGATGGATTGTCGACAAGCTGCACTAGACCTTTAACTCTAATTTTTCATGAAGTAAAACAGCGTCAGTATGACGATCCAGTTCTAGTTGAATACAGACAGATAGCAAGAAGAAAATTGGAGTCACCATTCAGGGTTACTACTGACGGTGTTTCTATGTATAAAGATAGACTTTGTGTTCCTGATGTTGCAGATTTACGTGGACAGATTATGATAGAGGCAAATTATTTCAAATACACTGTTCATCCATGTTCGACTAAGATGTAACATGATCTTAAGTAGATTTATTGGTGGGACGGAATGAAGTGTGACATAGCAGAATTTGTGGCTCAGTGTTCTAATTTCCATCAAGTTAAAGTCTATCATCTTTACAGACTTTATGCTTTCAGCAGATTGCTAGCTTATATATGATTAGGTTGCCAGCTTTTCTCTGGCATTAATAGATTATTAGTGGGTTTAGCAATGATCGACACTCATTGTAGGTTTCTGTCGTGGCCTTACTTTGGGTCGTGAGAAAAGTGGTATCAACACCTCAGAGATTTAATATTACCATTCAGTATTTAGAGGAAGACTCCTCCACTTAAAGCACAAACTCATGCAGCCATTTGAATAGGAATAACCATCCTCGCACAGTCTGCTGGACTGAAGAAGATTTAGCCTGAACGTAGGCAGACCTAAGCTACCAACTACTCTTTCGAGTTGCCAAACAACTGCAACTGTCAAGTTCACAACTCCATACGTTTGCCGTAAACACCACCGCCTGATGGATGGTACTTCTATATAAAAATTTCGGCAGAGTTTCCCCTGAAACTGGATGATCCGCGAAAACAGAACCAGCACTATACTATATATGGGAATGAATACCCGGATAAACTGATATCCAAAATAATAATATGCTTACCCGGCTACAATAACACGTACTCTGGCTCAACACAGGGAACGTGACAAGCGGCTACCAATCGCCCAAGCTCACTAGTGCCGGACGAAGAGGAAATGGAAATGGATCGAGGATAGAAATAATTAGAGCTTCAGAAAGTTCATCTTCTGATTTGCTTGGCTACCAAAGCTCGACTACTTCCGAGTCAGGCGAGCCAAAGAATCGGAATTGAAGAGATAGACATTAAATAAGTTTTATGGAAAAACGTCCATACCAATTTAGCCTCCCAATAAGAAGGAAACTCTGACAATTTACCAGAATACCCTTTTATAACTAAGACAAGCTCATAGAATAGCATGACTCTACTAGAATCTCGAACCAAGAGGAGACACATAGATCGAGTATTAATTACTAACCACTTTACAGCGGAAGAAACAATGACACTTTCTAATGGTGACAAATAAGAATCCCATCATCCTACCGACACTGAGTTCCAAAGAGAGGTAGATTGACTTGACATTATAACAGAATGATGCATAACAAAATGCCAAGCAAACAATACCGATACTCACTCACAAATCTCTCGCATTTAAACCAGATAAACTAGTAGGGTCATCATAAATGCCGGGAATAAATCATACAAGAAGCTCACCCTTCTACCGCAGCCGATTCTTAACAGAAACAATATCCAAGGGAACCATGGAACATGATATGACAGACCATCTCAAGATCGATCGGAAGAATCAAATCTTAAGGAAAGAAGAAATACATGGGTCTAATACATCGGATGCCTCGGCATCCTGCCAGACTAGCAGTTCATAGAACTGCCTCTGCAGCTGAGCTAAGAAACTACTCTGATAATCACCTTCTGAAGAACAACTGCCACCACACTCTCAACCTCTACCGGATGGTAGCATTTCTTTTGATGATTGAGATCTAAATGAAATCCCCTGCGACTGCGTAGATGCCTGATGACGAGAGAAAAGATGATTGCTAACTTGTCGGAGTAAGGGAAAACTCCTCAAAAGGATAGCCAGACTCACAACAATAATATCACCTTTTCGCTGAATATGAGAACTGGACATATTGTTGATAGTTGTAAAGAAAAGACTGAATCTGATCTTGACGAGCTACTAGCACACTCTAAGAATTACGTGACACAAGCTGAGATAACCTAGAAGGTGACCTCCCAAAATAATCAGAACTCTTACCTCCAAATGAGGTACCATGGTTACCTACTAGGGCCATGGGATCTCTTGCTCTCCCGCTCTAACTCTTCCCGCTCTAACTTATGATATGCCTAATATCTTTGAGCAATATCAACAACGATATCAAATGAAATCCCAGCCTCAATTTTTTCGAGCCATCTGGGATCTCAAGGAAAAAGAAAGGTCATCAATAAATCTTTAAATCTCTCGAAAGGCTCATGGACTAGTTCTAATGCATATTCAGCCATTTTATAGAATTTAGTCTCATATTCTGAAACACCAACAGGCTAACCGACAGGCTACCCTGTCCAATCTACTCAAACTGGCAACATTTTTCATCTCGCTCGCTACTCGAAAGGAACTTTTCCACGAATCTAGAAGGAAAATCGAACCAAGTTAATTAATAAGATAGCTGTCCACCAATTCAGGGCTGGACCCCTGAAACTGGAAAGCAGAATAATCATCACCATATCGCTCGATATAATCAAGAGCCCGAAGGATACGCTGACATCATTTTATTTTAAAAATTTACACAGGGATTATCTGATGTATGGCTTAAGAATATCGGAAGGTTCAACCGCGTAAAATAATGCAACCTCTTTGGGCGCTCGGACCGAACTGTTACCTCGGTTGGCTAACCATCCGGAACAATTGGTGGCGCAACACATGCTGCCTCTGGAATATAATTTACTGCGGCAATATTAAGAACTGGAATAGAAGCTCCCTGACACCGAATGTCTGCACATGCGGCACCCTGATAGGCTGCCCAACGAATAATAGGTTCTTACGGTATCTGCGTCGCCAAGATTCTCGTAAAGCATCTCCCTTGCCCATCGCGAGCTCGTACAGTTGGGACCTCCGTAACTAGATCGTCAGCACGATCAAAACTCTCGAAGCTTCGTCAGTGCTAACCCCAGGCCAGACTGCTTCGTCTTGAACTCATACCGTTTGCTGATTTGTTGCACGAGAGTTCACAATTACCACGAAGGAATTAACAAATTAACAAACATACTTTTGAATCCTAGACCGACGCACGATCCGAAAAGAAGGAAGTGAAACTTCCTAAATGCCATCATAGCCCCTCGTAGATAAGTACGGACGTCTACGCACCCATCAGCGAGACTCTACTAGACACTGTCTTAGTCTGGATAGACTCTAAATCGGGCTCTGATACCAACTGACACGACCCGGAATCCGGTTAGGCCGTGCGGGCACCCGACATCCTCCCTTAGACCCGTCGGGCGAACCCTTACCAATTAAATTAGGAAAATAAATATAATAATTCATAAATAAGGACAAGACATAAAAAAACACACAGGCATATTGACACTTCTAATCTGTACGAAAGAAAATTACAGCTGACTACCCAACATACTAGGTTTAGGGCTATCCAGACTAGACATCTAAGAGTACAAAAGAAGATAGATACCTCCTGGAGGGAGCAAAATGCAACTGAAATAATAAATAATAAACAGGTGGCCATCCGGAATAAAAGATGGCTCACCCTGACAGCTGAAGTCGTCTTCGCTCTTGAACAACGTGGCGAACACAATCCTGGAGCGAACATGCCGAAACGAAATAGGTTGACAAGAAACAAACAACAAACAAGGGTGAGTCAAAGGACTCAATAAGTGGGGCAGACTAGTCACCTCAAAGAATAGGATAGCTAGCTAGGGAGAAGAGAAACAGATAAACAAAATTCCTCTTATTTAAATTATGAAAAGGCAGAGCCAAATAATAACTAGAAACACGTATGGAATCACAAATTCATTAAAACCAGGAACGTAAGATAGCCAGAACATATAGGTATCCCGAACATATCAATAATCAGAAATACATCCTGTTGCGGCGTGCAACCCGATCCATGTATTCATCCTGTTGCGGCGTGCAATCCGATCCTCACAACTCAAAATACGAGCCAGGAATATATAGGCAAATAAGCAATGCACGTATAAGCCGAATAGTAGTTAGGTACCACAAGTCTACACAATGGTATGAATTGAGATGAAATGAAATGTGATGCAAAGGGTCACATGTGCCCGTAATCCCATCCCGAAGCAGAATACTTCTGCATTCGAGGGGAATCCAATCTGATAACCAACTGGAGCGGAATACTCCTGCTCCTGGGGCGGAATACTCCTGCACCCGATATAATATGAACCAAAGGCGGAATACTCCTGCACTCTCCTGGGGCGGAATACTCCTGCACCCGATATAATGTAAAGCTGAGGCGGAATACTCCTGCACTCAATATCTGACATAAGAGCGGAATACTCCTGTTCATAGGACGGAATCCTCCGACCCTCGATATGATACAATGGAGCGGAATCCTCCTGCTCCTGGGGCGGAATACTCCTGCACCCAATATGATATGCAATGTAATGCATATGAATGACATATAATGCGTATGAATGCAATGTGATGCAATAATAACCCTTCACCGGCGCGAGACTCTCATCGACAGCCGGGAAGTAGATGCCAACTTACAGCCAGGGTACAATGCTCAGATTCGTAATGCAATACCAACAATAGGACATAATATATAATATACAATATAAATCCAAAGCTAAGGCGTAATGAGTACACCTATCGGCAGCTACACACGTAAGGTATACGTGGTAGAAAATCCACGAGGCCAGGTGCCTCCAAAGAAATGGATATAAACACTTACCTCTCTAAAAAATTAGCATTGCGACCAACAACCGCGTTAGTTTTTGAATTCATTGCCAAACGATCCCATTGTGATCAATAAGCAGAAAAATATATCACATTAGGCTAAAGGCTTCATTCCTCACATCTTAAGGCAATCCAGGTAGGAACCTGATACCATATTCGCATACGCAATACGCAGGCCAGGCCTATATACAGGGTTCAAAGCCACATAACCAAACCCCAAATAAATTACATCTATATGTTGCCCGTAACTCACTGAGTACGAATATATAATCAATTCCATTATCGGGGTCCATTTGACCCTTTAAACTATTAATTGAACTTATTAAAACGATGTATAATATCCCAAGTTTTACTGTCAAAATATATTCAAACACACGTAATAAACTCAAATAATATATTAGGATCATTACCTGAATGTTTCAGGGTGAAAATTCTTTTTTTCTCCGACCCCTTTTCTCATTTTCTGGCATTTTTTTTTTCATTTATGTGTTTTCATTTCTCCTTCTGCGTTTTCCTTTTCCCATTTTTGTACTCTGTTTATGTTGGGTGGATTTGACTAAAAGTCCACCGCCTCTTACCTTTTAAATTTTTTGTCTTTTTTTAATTTTATTTTATTTTCTTTTCTCGATGAAAATTAAAATGGTATAATATGATATTCGAAATAATTCCAAATATTGCATACAAGTTATACAAAATATATGTAACATACTCGCGAAGGCGGATCTCAAATTGGACTCCCGAAACTCAAAATGCGAATTTAAATGGAAAAGAAGTCAAATAATTTAACTTTCGGCATTTTAACGGAAACTAGCTGAACACTATCGAAATTCACTTTCGAAAGTTTACAAAGGTCATAAATAATCATACGAACCCAACGGCGCTTTCGGATTTCGAATCGGAGCTCATTCGGCAAAACCGAGCTCGAAAATCTCTTCTTAATATTTATCGCCAATAAAAACTGAAACCTTCTTCCGATGCCTGCCAAACGAAGTCTGATTTAGCTCAAATTTTACAGACAGGTCTTAATGGACATTTTGAATATTTTAAAATTATCGACACGTCAATCGGAGTCCTAACTTCTGAAACGACTGACCGAGGTCGTTTTACCTTCAGCAAGGGTCGTGAGAGTAATTTCGCCAAGGGTCTTCTCACTCAGTTGTTGAAACAGGAGAGAACTCGAGATATCAGCACGATCTTGTCCGACAGCTGCATCTCTCTTACAACTCGTGATTGGATAATGTTTGCAGAGCTGCCCGCATCGATGAGCACTCTCTTGACGTCGAGTTCCGCCAGACGTAACGTTATCACTAACACATCAGCGTGTGGGAACTGTGAACCGTCTGTGTCGGAGTCTTCAAATGTTATCATCCCTTCTAGTCGTGGGCGCTTAGTGTTTGTGATGGAGACCTTTGCATATTTCTTCGCTGTGAAGGTGACGGAATCCACTTCAATCCCACCTGATATAACATTGACTGTCCTCCTTGGGGAAGATGCTCGTGGAGGACCAGATTTGTTCTGCTGCACCTTCGCATGAGTTTGCTTTCCCTTCTCGGTCAGGAACTCCTTCAAGAATCCCTGTTTCAATAAATGAGCAACTTCATACCTTAGGGCTTTGCAGTCCTCGGTGGTGTGACCGTGGTCGCACCATAGGTCCTGGTTTCTCTTGCTTGGGTCGGTCTTCATGTCCTTCGGCCATTTGACCTTCTCTCCCATATCTTTGAGCGCTGCCACTACTTCAGACATTTCCACGTTGAAGCTCGGCAGTCTTGGGGTTCTGCGGAGGCTGGATTCTGAATCATCTTTTCGAGAAAGCCCTCTGTTGTTGCGGCTGCGTCCTTTGGAATTCTTGCGTGACTGGTCGGGGTAAAGCTCGTAACGTACGTCTGACCTCTCCGTCTCTGCCTTTCCACTGGAACCACCGCTGCGCGTCTGAGTCCTTCCTCGGGTACCTATTCCAATTAATTTATCTTCATCAATACGTACCTTTGAATTGTAGCGGTTGTAGACGTCCGACCAGCTGGCTGCCGGGAAGTCACGAAGAGATTCATAGAGTCTGCGCGTAGCCTCCGAGCTTCTGATATCCAAACTGTTGTTGAATGTGATCGTTGCCTATCGGTCTGGTACTTTGGGTAGCATCATACGTTCCCATTGGAAGCGATCCACATATTTATGGAGAGACTCTTCGGGCCTGTCCTTGATCTCGAAGATATCTTCTACGCGAGTCTCCGTCTTCTGAGCGCCTGTGTGTGCCTTCACTAACAGCTCAGCCATCTCTGCGAAGGACCTAATGGAGTTTGGTGGCAACATTGAGTACCATCGTAGAGCTCCATCTTCTAGGGTCTCCACGAACTTCTTCAATTGGACAGATTCGATCTCCTCATCAGTGAGATCGCTAGCTTTTATAAAGTTGCTGAACATCATGAGGTGATCATTGGGATCAGATGTTCCACGATATCTCGGAATGTTAGGCATCTTGAATGTCTTGGGTATCGCCTTTGGTGCTGCCTCTTTCTTCCAGGGCCGTTGGGAATACCGTTGGACACCAACTTTCTTTAGCGTGGGTAGAGCACCTGGTATCTGATCGATTCTCTCGTGGAGAGACTTCTGAAGTGCTTCCTGGATCTCCTTGAATTGTTTGGTAAGAGCCTCCATGACGATGTTCATTTCAGCGGACGCCATAGATCCTCCATTGTTTCGCTCCCCACCTTGACGTGAAGTGTGCGAAGAAGGGACCTCATGAATTGGTGCCGTAGTGTCAGCTCTTGCAACCGGGGGGTTTTGCCCTCGGAGAGAGTTGAGTGCCTCATTTATCCCTCTATTGACCTCCGCCTGTTCTTGCATAAATGCATAGAGCGTCTCATGGAGGTTCCCTTGGCTAGGGGAGAGACTCATATGGCGTCTTCTCCTAGGCGGAGTGGCGCTCTAAGAGTTCCTACCCCTATTTCGCTGCCTGACCTGTCCTTGGGAAGACTGTTGCTGCTCGTCGGACGAATAATCGGGAGAATAATTGGGACTTGATGAAGAGGTACGTACCTGACTTCCGCCGATGATAGTTTGTTGTGAACCACTTTCTGCCATGTTAGTTGTGAAGCAAAAAGATCGACAAAAAGGAAGATAATACGGGAAGAAATAAACTATTAACCTAAGAAAGCTATTGACCGGCTCCCACTGTGGTCTCCAAATTGTTTAACCTAGATCCGATTTTAGGCCAATTAATAATTAAATTTGTATTTGCGGAGTCATGATCAATAGTTTAGATTAAGAGTTCAAATGATGAATCGCGTTAAATGCTAAATTATTAATATATTCGTGTTTTCCAACAATGATGACAACAATATGGAAATAAATATAACTGGAAATAAGCAGAATTCAAGCGTTAATAAAATGAATAGAAGTAATCGTATTGGATCGCTTGATCCCGGTGAGAGTTCTTCGTTACTGATCGTACTAGGAAATTAGAGAGCAAAAGTATTCAACGAATGTAAGCAACGAATAGTGTTTGAGCAAGAGTAAGAGAGAATATTCTTATTGATATTGTAGATAAGAAGTAAAGTTGTTTTTACAATGGCTTAGAACGAGTGCTATTTATAGGTCTAATAGGCGTCCGTTGAGTATTGTAACCGCTGGGCACGTGTCCGTTGGATATGTAACTGCTGGATTGTAATAACTGCCTTTATGACCATTCATTGGGTAATTGCACATGATCAGGTTAATAATTACCCATTCAAATCGCGTTGACTGATGAAGCGTTACTTTGTTGCTGCTCGTGATAACCACCTGGCTGGTTATCTGTCCATTAGATGTCTGTCCGGGTGAATCTCTGTCCGTACCACGTGGCAGACACGTGTCACCTCATTAGATGATATTAGTTTTTATCCAATACAAATCCTAGCCGTTTCATCAATTTCAGATCATCTAAGATGAAGTTGTCATTTCAACCTCAAACCTTTAATCTAATGTTGGAATCAATTTCAATCCAGTGGTTTGATTTTTCTCCAATAAAAAATGGTTATACATTACATGAAACTTACAAACTTGCTACACCTTAAATGGAATTTTACAAATAGACTACATCATCAAATTTCTTTCATTTTTTATGAAGGGAGATTTACATAAATATACAACCATAATCTGAATAATACATAAATACTGATAGTATACAATTTACGAAACATAACAACACTTTATTATTCTAAATATACAGGTTTCAACAAACACATACTAATTAGTATTTTATCTCATTCTTCCTAACTTCTCCAGCCGTTACTGCCCTATATACTGATGTCATCACTCACCGCTGCTAGACAGCCGCCACCGAAACTTTTTTAATTTTTTTTTGATCTATAAAACGAAACATACAAAAATACACATATAGACATTGAAACTTTTTAGAAATTAATGTTTTGAAACTACATATAACCATCATGCACTAACATACAAAAAACAGACATACACACACAAAAAAAACATACAAAGATATATAAGAAAAAATATATACATAACTTTTCTACTCTAGACATACACATACACAAGCATACATTAACATACACATATATACAACACATATGCACTTACCAAAATGAAAATATACATTTACATACAAAAAGTATATATATATAAAAATTATACACAACACATATATACACATACCAAAGAAAACAAAAAGAGGAGCATATCGGAGCAGCGCCGTTGAACTGCAGTAGCGAGATCGAGGCAGGGGAAGAAGAACAACAGTACCAGCCTCTATATTTTCTCCGATGAAGGCCGGAGATAGATCTCGTCGCCAGAGAAGATTCTGGCCGGCGCGTGGGTAGATTGAGGAGGGGAGAGAAAGAGATAAAAAATTAGGATTTTGTGTTAGAAAGTGAGTGAAATGAAAAATGGTATATGTACGTAATAAAGAGAGAGTTTTTATAATGTATCATAATTTGTATAAAAATATCGTTAAAATATGTAATTTAATTATTTAAGTTGTCTTCTAGCGTAATTTTTCATTTTACCTATAGTAGATTCAGAATCGCTATTGCACAGCTCCATACTCAATATTTATCAATTCCTTTCAAATTTAAGTTAAGATGAGCTCTTAATCGATTACTTTAAGGAGATCCGCGGTATAAGCGCGCACACTCTCTCTCCTATTCCCTTCCCTTCCCTTCCCCTTTTAGTAATAATAAGATATATAAAAGCGACAAATGAAATGTAAGGATGCAATATTTCATCTTACCTACTGTATAATTCTTTTACACCTTTAAATTACGTTGATATAATACAACGTGTAACTGTGTACATCAAAATTGAAATGGCCGTAAGCTAGAAGTTTATAATAAGTAAATACTGTAAAGAATCGTATAATCTCTGAAGTTTATAACTGAGAGGAGTCATATTCTTATAAACTAGTGGAAGTAAAAGTTTGAGTTCTATACAACTCTTATAAGATAAGGTTGAATCCTATCACAACTAAATTATGTGAGATATTCAAAAGTCAAATTTTCAATAGAACCTATCTTAACAACTCCCCTTAAGTGCAGCTGGGTGCACCACAACCAACTTGTCTCTTAGAAACACAAATCGTCTTCCAGATAGAATTTTTATCAGAATGTCAGCAACTTGATTAAGTGAGCTGATATAGCGGACTTCAAGGTCTTTGGCTACAACATTTTCTCTAACAAAGTGAAAGTCTAGTTCAATATGCTTAGTTCTAGCATGAAATATTGGGTTAGCAGTGAGACGGGTCGCAAAAATATTATCACACCATAGCTGAGGGGCTTGAGATAGTGGTACTCCAAGTTTCTTAAGAAGATATTGTAGCCAAGTTGTTTCAGCAGTTGCAGTTGCAGTTGCAGTAGCCAATGCTCTATATTCCGCCTCCGTGCTAGAGCGAGCAACGACCTTTTGCTTCTTAGAACACCAGGATATCAAATTAGAGTCCAAGAAGATACAATAACCATTAGTAGAGCGTCTGTCATCGAGACACCCGGCCCAATCAACATCAGAAAAATATTTAATCTGAAGTTGTGTAGATGGGCGGAAAAGTAGATCAAGATGGAGTGTTCCTTTAAGATATCGCAGCAGTCGCTTCATAGCTTGAAAATGAGACTCCATTGGCTTGTGTATTAATTGACACAACTTATTAATAGTATAAGACGCATCCAATATAGTGATTGTAACATATTGAAGAGCTCCCACTAGACTGCGATATAAGGCAGGATCATGGAACGAAGTACTACCATGCTGTAAAAGTTGCAAACCTGAAATCATTGGTGTAGCAATTGGTTTTGCACCATCCATTTTTGCTCGAGAAAGAATGTCTCTAATGTGCTTTGATTGGTAGAGAACTAAGCCACCATTTTTAGTATTATTTACCTCTATTCCCAGGAAGTAGTGAAGGCTGCCCAAATCCTTGAGAGCAAAATCAGTTGAGAGCTCGGAGATTAGACCAGATATAAATGAAGAGGAGTTGCCTGTGACAATTAAATCATCAACATACACAACAACAAAGGTCACATCAGTAGTAGATTTTCTAATGAAAAGTGAAGAATTAGCACATTTTCTAATGAAAAGTGAAGAATCAGACTCGGACGAAACAAAGCCATATTCAAATAAGGCACTGCTAAGCCTTTCGAACCAAGCCCGAGGCGCTTGTTTAAGTCCATAGAGTGCTTTGTGAAGCTGAAAAACATTAGTGGGATATCTTGGATATGTAAAAACAGCTGGTTGAGACATGTAAACTTCTTCATTTAACTGACCATAAAGAAATGTATTTTTGACATCCAATTGGCGAAGAGGCGAACCACGAGATAGTTCCAAAGTAAGAATCACCTGAATTGTTGTAGGCTTAGTAACCGGACTGAATGTGTCATGATAATCAACCCCAGCCTCTTTGTTAAATCCCTTTGCCACCAACCGCGCTTTATAGCACTCAATAGACCCATTCGGATGGAGTTTTAACTTGAAGATCCATTTTACCCCACAAAATTTTTGGCTATTGAAGAAGGGACAAGGGACCAAGTGCCATTTTGAATGAGAGCATTATATTCCTCTTGCATGGCCTTTCTCCACTTTAAATCTTTGTTTGCTTGGAAAAAACATGTTGGTTCAGTAGGTAAGGTTGAAGGTGGTAGAGGATATTTGGTAGCAGGATTGGCTTGAGGGTGCCTGATTTTTTATTTAATGCGAGTAATCATATGGTGAGAAGGATGGACAATAGGCTTTCTAGGTTGACGTACAACTTTAGAAGCTTGAGTTGTATTAGTTGAGGAAGGTGGAAGCCGCCCAGGATTATATGATGAATCAGGAGAAAGATCACTTGAAAGATTGGTACGAGGGAGTGAGCTTGGTGAGATTGACATATGAGGAAGTGAAGTAGGCACTTGGTGTACTGGGTGGAACATGAGGAGTAAGGATAGATAAAGTGGAACTTGTATTAGAGTGGACTATTGGAGATGACTTGGATGATAAGGTTGGCATAGAATACGGGAAATTACACTCATCAAACACCACATTACGGGAAATATACAACCTCCACATTGGAACATGAAGGCATTGAAAACTTTTGTGATTATCACTGTAACCAACAAACATATATGAGGGAACGAAACTCAAGTTTATGTGAATTTTAGGGGCGAAGGCATTGATAACACGCACAACCAAATACTTTGAGAGAGTGATAATCAGGAGGTTTCTTGAATAACTTTTCAAAATTTGAAAGGTTATTTAGAAAAGGAGATATGATTCTATTAATTATGTAAACAGAAGTAGTAAAAGCGTAACCCCAAAAATGAAGAGGTAAAGAAGCATGAGCTAGAAGAGTTAATCCCATTTCAACAATATGCCGATGTTTCCTCTCGGCCGTACCATTTTGTTCGTGAGTGTGCGGGCATGATATTGGATGTGTGATCCCCATTTTGCAAATACTTTAGAGCATTTTTGATACTCGCCACCCCAATCGGCTTGAAAAACTTTAATTTTACGGTCAAACAAATTTTCAACATGAGATTTAAAATGCAAAAAGATATCAAGAATGTTATATTTAGAATGCATAAGATATAACCAAGTTAATTTTGTATGATCATCAATAAAGGAAACGTAATAACGATATTTATTATTTGACAAATAAGATATAACCATGTAAAGAATCGTATAATCTGTGAAGTTTATTGACAACTGAGAGGAGTCATTCTCTTATAAACTAGTGGAAGTACAAATTTGAGTTCTATACAACTCTTATAAGATAAGGTTGAATTCTATCACACTAAATTATGTGTGATATTCAAAATTCAACAGAACCTATCTTAACAAATACTACTCAGCTAAGTATAAGTTACGTCCTTCATCTTATATTTGTAGAATGCCTTCTTAACATAAAAGAGAATTAATTCTAAAACACATGCAAAATATTGCTACAAGAGAATTAAAAAAAGAAAGAAAGAAATTTGAGGGGGGGCGGGGGGGGGGGGGGGGGGTGCTATCTTAACAAATATTACTCAGCTAAGTATAAGTTACGTCCTTCATCTTATATTTGTAGAATGCCTTCTTAACGATAAAAGAGAATTAATTCTAAAACACATGCAAAATATTGCTACAACAGAACTAAAAAAAGAAAGAAAGAAATTTGAGGTGGGGGGGGGGGGGGGGGGCGCTATTGTGAATTTGTGATGCCATTGGATAAAGCTCCCATGTGTCATATTTAATTTTTGAGGGTTTAGTTTACATTAACTTAACCTTTATTCTAACCATGATTAAGTGGATAAGTTTGAAAAAAAAAGAGATTATTTTTCCCTTTTAATTTGACATAAAATACAGTTATCTTTTATGAATTAATTTTTATTTGATTCTTTAACTTAGTAAGTTCTTGTTTATTTCTTATAAAGAGATCTCGCGAACCATGAAATATACTAATTACTTAGATATATTTAATGTCATATTATTTATCAGATATTACTCGTTTTATAAAGCGAACACCACTTTAATTTTTCAATGAAACATTGTACTTTTCGTATATGATATGATTATTTTGTTTTATATCCTAAACAACTAATACTTGTATCTACAGTACCTTAAAATGATAATATGCTCATAATCATAGTGTAAATTTTTGATTTTTTATAAAATCGTATCTTTTATTTCCTTGAATAATAATTGTAATATTGGATAAAAAAATATATAGATGGGTACCAAAAATTGTGAGGAATATCTTTTTCTTTGCAAAAATAGAGAGTGTTTTCCTAAGTCATCCACTTAACCATTGTTAGAATTATTGTTAAATTAATATAATTTAGACTTTTAATAATTAAATATGATAAATATCACTCATTTAATTGTGCATTTGACGAAATGAAGAGAAAAAACAGTAGAGAAGCCGGATCCAATGCGATAGATGATGATGAGGCATTCTATTTCAACCTTTTGACTCGGTACAAGATGCGCAGTGCATGGGCCATGATATCTGCTGTTTCAAGTTTTGAGCACATGCATGATGTGATAATAGAATTTTTTGGGGCTTTTAAAATAATTTTCTTATGAATAATTGGTCGGTTAAGGAAAAGCTTTCCTTCGTTAACACGTATATTAATCAAATAGATTCTTTAACTTGAAATAGATTCTACTAAACAAAATTCCCGATCACGTATATTAATCAAAAGCTATTAAATAATTTATTCTTAATGGAATTAAAATCTCACTGGAGAAGATTTCTGGATTAGCTGGAAATCTGCCCAACTTGCAAATCACTTCATTTTGTGTTTATTTGTGACATACCGTATATTTCGAGTTCGTGTAGAATCTAAGTATTAATGAAATCTCGATTATCATCTAATACAATCCACTTCTAATTGTGCAATTTGGTGAACCTCTAACTGTAAATAGCCAGCCAAAAAATGAATATATATGAGTAACATAGATCTTATCTCCCCTTTTTCCAGATGAAAAATAACATGCTCAGTCACTTACGCGACTCGTAAGATTTAGTGAAGCGAGTCAATTTTTGTCATGAACCGCTTATAATTCTTGATTTCTAGCTACAGAGGAATCAGAATTAGCATTGTCTCTTCTTTTTTCTTTTTGTTTTTTTCTTTTCATATTCTTAATTTGTTTTTTCTCTTCAATCCATTTCGCTCTTCAAATTATCATAGGCCCTTGATACTCCTTGGTTCATTTTGTTGGTAAGTTTTAGCATCTACTTGACACTCTTAATTTGGAGATCTATTATGCACAACTTGTACTGTCACACACAGTCATATACAGAGTGGTATATACATATGGCATACTACTTAGTAAAACAGTCGAGATGCACCCAAATTAAACTGAACACGGCCATATTAAAAATTAAATGAAACGAGACATAAGACATATACTCTACTGATCCGTAATAGGAGACTCTGGACCTTTATTTTCTATTCTCCACCAGCATAATGTTTTCCCCTCTTTTCTTTAATTTACTATTCATGTTCTCCACGACAAGTTGCCTTAGTCATCGATGAGGAAGGAGATCCTGCTAAGCGCAAGCTAATCGAACAGTTGGCATCACCAACCACATAACCAGAGAAATGCTGCTTTCTGGGAAGGTACTCACATCATACCTAAATATCTAATCATTATTTGTCACGTGATAAATAATTGATCTACGTTTCCAGAGTAATTTGGCTAATAAAAGATTAGTCCACTTTCCGCTTACTCAAATTAGCTAAGCATCAGCTGACCATAAAAATAAAATCAAATGCGTAGATATATGTATAAATGAATAACTAATCTTGTATTCTCTTCCAACTTTCTAACTGTCAAGGCAAGCATTGGATAAAATGTTACTTGTTGCTTCCGCGCAATTGCTATAACAAGAATTATTGTCTGTGCTAGACCTTAACTTGAGACATCAGACATGTTTTTCTGAAACCACTTACATTGGGTAGCTTAATATATAAAACTAAATGATATTATTATAATGAACGTCTAAGGATGTCATCATATGTTGCACGTTAAAGGAAAGAACTCAAATTCTCATGCATGTGACAAACCCTTCTATATAAGAGCATGCATAAACTTCACATTCTCCCATCACAAACTCTTCTATCATCCTAATATTCTCTCTTCACCAATTTAGCCCTTTCTTATCCTTGCATTTCCAAGGTTAAACAATTGTCCTCTAAAAACAATGGGAAAAATTAGCATTTCGCTTTTGCTTCTCCTCCTCTCTATCTTCTCTATTGTAGCTGCAGTCGAGAGTAGTGCAAGTCGATCACGTCGCCGTCCTACTTTCGTAGAGACAACGTGCAGGCGAACTCGTTATCCGGGATTATGTGTGACATTTTTGTCCAGCTATGTAAATCCAACATCACAAGATCCTCAGGAAATAGCTCAAGCTGCTTTGAAAGTAAGCCTAGTTAGGGCTTTACATACAAAAGCTTACCTAACAAAGGTATGCAAAGAACATAAACAAATGAAGGCTAGGGACTATCAAGCAATAAACGAATGTTTAGTTCAAATCTCTCATGCTGTTTCTCAGCTCACAAATTCTGTCAAAGAACTTCATGATTTGAACTTAGATGGTCAAGGAGAATTTGTATGGCATCAAAGCAATGTTCAAACATGGCTTAGTAGCGCTTTAACTGATTCTTCCATTTGCTTGGATGGGATCTCAGGCCAAGCCACGGGTGGTAAAGTGAAGGCTACAATTGAAGCTAAGGTTCTTAATTTTGAACAAGTCACTAGCAATGCTCTAGCTTTGTTTAATGGATTTGCTGCTAGACACAAGGCTTCTCATCATGGCAGCTATGACAAACACAGACCCTAATGATTAAGTTGTGTGAATATTTTTAGTCATTAATTACTTAATTGGTATGTGAATATGTCTCTTATTCATTTATTTATTGGTCTATTTGGTTATGTATGTTTGAAGCCCTACGAAACATAGTTTACTTTAATTTTTTTTCCTCTGTCAAATTTCCGGAACCCATACTTTAAAAGACTGAATGGTTCACTTCGTCAAGCGATGATTCACTTATACTTAGGAGTAGAGATCGATCATATTTAAATATCTTTTAATATATTTTTCAATTAAAATTTGACACAACAAGACACAAATTTTGGGTGCAGAACTTCTCACCTGTCCTCCTTTATTAGTGGGGTTTATATACAAGTATAAAACCTAGCTAAACGAGCTTGACCCAATAATAAAATCCTAGCTAAGTAATTACAACTTAGTCCCTAATAACTACACTATTTACATATACACCATTACCCCGCTCCCTCAAGTTAGAGTATGAGAATTTTTCATGTCCAACTTGTCAAGAAAGTAATCAAAGTGTGCTCATCCAAGAGTCTTTGTGAAAATATCTGCAACTTGAGAGCCTGTTGGTACGTGTCCGGGGCGAATTGTGCCTTTAAGAATTTCATTCCGGACAAAATGATAATAAACCTCAACATGCTTCGCCCGTTCATGAAATATCGGGTTCCGAGCTACATGGAAAACTGCTTGACTATCACACTTCAGTTCTATCGGGAATGGATGACTCACTTCAAGATTCTGTAAAATTCGCCATTTCAGTTCACACAGGGTCATAGCCATCGACCAATATTCACCTTCAGCCGAAGATCTGGAGACTATATGATGCTTCTTCGTTTGCCAAGAGATCGGTGAGTCTGCCAAAGAGATATACCATTCGGTAAGAGAATGTCTGGACAACGGACAAACTACCCAATATGAATCGAACTAACTATATAAACGGAGGTCACAATTAGAATTCATCACTGCCTTGACTTGGAAAGCCCTTCAAGTAACGTACCACATCGGAGAGGTGCTTCCCAATGCTCAATGCGCGGTTGCTGCATAAACTGAGACAATATATGAACATTGTATGATAAATCCAGCCAAGTAAAACAAAGATAAATAATTCATCCAACCAGTATTCGATAACTTTCTGGATCATTCACAAACCGGCGTCTTGCATGGGCCAACTGGTGATTCTGCTCCATCTGTGTAGCAACAAGACGAGCACCCTACAATCCAGCTTCGATATTATATCCAAGGCATACTTTATTTGGCAATGAAATATTCCTTCAGAACCCCTCGCTACTTCAACTTTTAATAAAAGATTTCAACAGTCCGAGATCTTTAATGTGAAAAAGAATTAAAGAGATAATCAAATCATCCACATACACGATTCCACTCAATTGCACATTTCCCTTCTTCATCGTAAACAAAGAGTAATCAGAATATGAATGTCGAAATCCACTGACACGACCCGGAATTCGGTTAGGCCGTGTGGGCACCCGACATCCTCCCCTAGACCCGTCGAGCGAACCCTTGCCAATTAAATTAGGAAAATAAATATAATAATTCATAAATAAGGACAAGACTTAAAACAAAAATACAGACATACTGATACCTCTAAGTTGTACAAAAGAAATTACAGCTGACTACCCATCACACTAGGTTTAGGACTATCCAGACTAGACATCTAAGAGTACAAAAGAAGACAGATACCTCCTGAAGGGAGAAAATTGCAACTGAAATAATACACATAAAACTGGCGGTCATCCTGAATAAAAGCTGGCTCACCCTGACAGTTGAAGTCGTCTTCGCTCCTGAACAACGTGGCGAACTCAATCCTGGAGCGAACCTGCCCAAACGAAATAGATAGACAAGAAACAAACAACAAATAAGGGTGAGTCAAAAGGACTCAATAAGTGGGGCAGACTAGCCACCTCAAAGAATAGGATAGCTAGCCAGGGAGAAAAGAAATAGATAGACCAAATTTCTCTTATTTAAATTATAAAAAGGCAGAGCCAGATAATAACCGGAAACACGTATGAAACCATAAACTCAACCAGGAATACGAGCCATAAACATATCAACAAATAAGCAATGCACGTATAAGCAGAACAGTAGTTATGTACCACAAGTCTACACAATGATATGAAATGAAATGAAATGATATGAGATGAAATAAAATGAAATATGATGCAAAGGGTCACATGTGCCCGTCATCCCATCCCGAAGCGGAATACTCCTGCATTCTAGGGGAATCCAACATGATAACCAACTGGAGCGGAATACTCCTGCTCCTGGGGCAGAATACTCTTGCACCCGATATAATATAAACCAGAGGCGGAATATTCCTGCACTCAATATCTGACATAAGAGCGGAATACTCTTGCTCCTGGGGGGGAATCCTCCTACCCTTAATATGATACAATGGAGCAGAATCCTCCTGCTCCTGGGGCGGAATACTCCTGCACCCAATGATATGCAATGTAATGCATATGAATGACATATAATGCATATGAATGCAATGTGAGGCAATAATAACCCTTCACCGGCGCGGGACTCTCATCGACAGCCGGAAGGTAGATGCCAACTCACAGCCAGCGTACAATGCTCAAATCCTCAATGCAATACCAACAACAGGACATAACATATAATATACAATATAAATTCAAAGCTAAGGCGTAATGAGTACGCCTATCGGCAGCTACACACGTAAGGAACACGTGGTAGAAAATCCACGAGGCCAGGTGCCTCCAAAGAAATGGATATAAACACTTAGCTTGTTATAAAGTTAGCACAGTTACCCAACAACCGCTTTATCCTTTGGATTCACTGCCAAACGATCCTGCTGTATTCAATAAACAGAAAACTATATCAAATAAAGCTAAAGGCTTCATTCCCCACATCTTAGGGTAATTCGGTTAGGAACCTGAAACCGTATTCGCATACGCAATACGCAGGCCAGGCCTATATACAGGGTTTAAGTTCACATAACCAAACCCTAAATAAATTATATTTATATGTTGCCCATAATTCATTGAGTACGAATATATAATCAATTCCATTATCGGGGTCCAATAGACTCTTTAAACTATTAACTAAACTTATCAAAACGATGTCTAATATTCCAATTTTTACAGTAAAAAGATATTCAAACACACGTAATAAACTAAGATAATGAGTTAACATCATTACCTGGATGTTTCGGGGTGAAAATCCTATTTTTCTTCGGCTCCTTTCCTTTCCTTTTTCAATATTCTGATATTTTCTATATTTCCGTTTCTCTGTATCATTTTTCAATTTCATTTCTCTGTTTCTATTCAACTTGAGCTTTATAAGCTCATCCACCGCCTCCTTTCTTTCCCATTTTCTTTCTCTTTTGTCTTTTCCCTTTTTGTCTTTTTGTCTTTTTATTTTATTTTATTTTCTTTTCTTTTCGTGACAAATATTAAAACGGTACCCTACGATATTCGAAATAATTCCAAATTTTGCATACAAGTTATACAAAATATATGCAGCATACTCGCTAAGGCGGATCTCAAATCGGACTCCCGAAACTCAATATACAAATTAAATAGAAAAATGTCAAATTATTTAACTTTCGGCATTTTAGCGGAAACTAGCCGAACAACATCGAAATTCACTTTCGAAAGTTCACAAAAGTCACAAATAATCATACGAACCGAACGACGCTTTCGGATTTTGAATCGGAGCTCATTCGGCAAACTGAGCTCGAAAATATCTTTTTAATATTTATCGACAATAAAAATTGAAACCTTATTCCGATGCCTACCAAAAGAGGTCTGATTTAACTCAAATTTTACAGAGAAATCTTACTGGACCTTACGAATATTTTAAAATTCTCGGCACACCAATCAGAGTCCTAATTTTTGAAACGACTAACCGAGGTCGTTTCAATCTCCTCCACTTAAACTCTCGTTCGTCCTCGAACGAGCCTAAGTCAAAAGAAAAATTCGCACAGATAACAAAAGAACTTCCACGACCTTCATAAGATACTCCACGGACATTATCTCATGATTGCAGAATCATGAGATAATGTCCGTGGAGTATCTTATGAAGGTCGTGGAAGTTCTTTTGTTATCTGTGCGAATTTTTCTTTTGACTTAGGCTCGTTCGAGGACGAACGAGAGTTTAAGTGGAGGAGATTGAAACGACCTCAGTTAGTCGTTTCAAAAATTACAGAATCACAATAATAACACGAACACCGAACTCTTGGAATAAAAAATATCTGGATAAGATGATAACACCATTGCCCGGATTATTCTTACTAAGATGATCCTTCCTCGATCACGAGAAGAAAGTTCTACATTTTCGAAACAAATATACACGAAACTTTGAATGGGTTAACATGATTTAGCCGACAATCACCTCTTCGATATACCTTTCGATACAGAATAGGTCGATGGAACTAAGAATTAGCTCACACTTGATGCAATAAGGGGAGCTTTTGAAGTACCTTATCACTACACACTATAGAAGAACGAACACACTATGCAACATCTCAGCTGATGTTAGTGTTGTTCCGCAAGCTCCTTGTGGGAATGTAGTTAATCATATCCTAATGTATGTCAAAGGTTCGTCTGAACATGGTCTATCATATAAGGATAAGGATCATGCAAATACTACTGGATAGTATGATGCAGAACAGGAATGATCTTTAGACCGAACATCTACTTCAGGGTATTGCCTTTGAATTGGAAATATTATGACTTGAAAAAGTGAAAATGAAAGAGACATGTAGTTGGACCTTGAGCTGAGGCAGAATACCAGCAACAAAGTTGATTATATGGGCACTTATAACGCTAAAGTAACTTCTCAAAGAGTTGAGGTGTGAAAGAGATATATGATGGATTGTCGACAAGCTGCACTAGACCTTTAACTCTAAATTTCCATGAAGTAAAAAAACGTCAGTATGAAGATCCAGTTCTATTTGAATATAGACAGATGGCTAGAAGAAAATCGGAGTAGCCATACAGGGTTACTACTGACGGTGTTCTCATGTATAAAGATAGACTTTGTGTTCCCGATGTTTCAGATTTACGTGGACAGATTATGATAGAGGCACATTATTCCAAATACACTGTTCATCTAGGTTCAACTAAGATGTACCATGATCTTAAGCAGATTTATTGGTGGGACGGAATGAAGTGTGACATAGCAGAATTTGTGGCCCAATGTTCTAATTGCCAGCAAGTTAAAGTCGTGTCATCTTTCCAGACTTTATGCTTTCAGCAGATAGGTACGTATATATATGATCAGGTCGCCAGCTTATCTCTGGCATTAATAAATTATTAGTGGATTTAGCAATGATCGACACTCACTCTGTCGTGGCCCTAGGTTGGGTCATGACAAAAGTGGTATCAACGCCTTAGAGATTTAGTATTTCCATTCAATATTCGGAGGAAGACTCCTCCACTTAAAGCACAAACTCATGCAGCTGTTTAAGTAGGAATAACCATCCCCCCACAATCTGCTGGACTAAAGAAGATTTAGCTAAAAGTCGAACGTAGGCAGACCTACGCTACGAAACTACCCTTTCGTGTTGCCAAACAGCTGCAACTCTCGAGTTCACAGCTCCATACATTTTCCATAAGCATCACCGCTCGACAGCTTAATTCAGGGGCTCAAATGACACCTCTCATTACCCTTTGTAGCTTTAAAACACAACAATGTGCTTATCCAGCAACCTTGACACGTACTCTGACTCAACACAGGGAATATCACAAGCGGCTACTAACCGCCCAAACTCACTATTTTCGGACGAGGAAGAAATAGTAATAGATCGAGGATAGAAATAATTAGAGCTTTAGGAAGCTCATCTTCTTATTTACTTAGCTACCAGAGCTAGACTACATTCGAGTCATACTAACCAAAGAATCGTAATTGAAGAAATGGACACTAAATAAGCTCTATGGAACAACATCCATGCCAATTTAACCTCCCAATAAGAAGGAAACTCTGACAATTTATCAGAAAACCCTTTTATTACCCAGATAAGTTCATGTGATAACATGACTTTACCAGTGTTTCGAACCAAGAGGAGACATATATATCGAATATTACTTACTTATCACTTTGCACTGGAAGAAATGATGACGATTTATGATGGTGACGAATTAGGATCCCATTATCCTACCAACATTGAATTCCGATGAGAGAGGTAAACTGATTTGACATAATAATAGAAGGTGGCACAAAAAGATGCCAAGCAGACCATACCTACACTCTCTGCCAAATTTCTCACATTTAAACTAGATCAACTAGTAGGCTCTCATAAATGTCAGGAATAAATCATACCAGAAGCTCACCCCTCTACCACAACCGATCCTTAATAGAAACGACATCCAAGGAAACCATCGAAACATGATAAGACACACCATTTCCAGATCGATCGAAAGAATCAAATGTTACTCATATTTAAGAGAAGAAGAAATCTCAAGGTCTACTATATCGGATACCTCAGCATCCTGGCGGACTGGCAGTTCATAGAACTGCCTCTGCTGCTGAGCTGAGCCACTATCCTGATAATCACCTCCTAAAGAACCACTGCCACCACACTCTCGACCTCTACTGGATGGTGGTGTTTCTCTGGCTGATTGGATCTAAATGAAATCCCTGCGATTGTGCAGGTGCCAGACGACGAGAGAAATGACGACTGCCTACTTTCCGGAGTAATGAAAAACTCCTCAAAGGATAACCAGACTCACGACAATGATTACACCTTTTCGCTAAAAATTGAAACTGGACAGATTATTGATAGCTACAAAAAGAAAACTGAGTCTATATTGATGAACTACTAGCGCACTTTGAGAATTATGCTCTACAAGCTGAGATAACCTGGCAGGTGACCTCCCAAAATAGTCAGAACTCTTACCTCCAAATGAGGTACCATGGTTGCCCACTAGGGCCACGGGATCTCTTGCTCTCCCGCTCTAACTCTTCCCGCTCTAACTTATGGTATGCCTCGTACCTCCGAGCAATATCAACAACAACATCAAATAAAAACCCGACCTCAATCTCTCGAAAGGCTCATGGACTATAGAATTCAGCCATTCTATAGAATTCAATCTGATATTCTGAAACATCAACAGTCCACTCAAACTGGCAACAGTTTTCATCTCGGTCACTACTCGAAAGGAACCTTTCCATGAATATAGAAGAAAAACTGAATCAAGTTAGTTAATAAGAGAGCGGCCCACCAATTCAAGGCTGGACCCTGAAACTGGAAAGAAGAATAATCAACAGCATACCGCTTGATATAATCAAGAGCCTGAAGGATACGCTGACATCATTTTATTTTAAAAAGAATCACGAGGCTTATCTGGTGCATTACTTATGAATATCGGAAGGTTCTATTGGGTAAAATAACGCAGCCTTTTCAGATACTCAGACCGAGCCATTACTCGGGCTAGCTAACCAGCCAGAATAACTAGAGGCACAACACATGCTGCCTCCGGAACATACTTTACTGCGGAGATATTAAGAACTGGAATAGGAGCTCCCTGAGACCGAACATCTCCATCTGCGGCAACCTGATAAGCTGCCTGATGTTTGGCATTTTATGCCTATGTTTCCTTAATATTTCCGCATGTTTGAGCTTGTTATTCGCTCGTTTTATAGTTTGTGAATGTGGTTTTACACTCATTTGATGTCGTGTGTATGTAGGTTGTTATGAAGTGCATTTGGAGCTTTTAGGAGCTTGATTAAGCAATGAATGATTGGGAGTTGATTGAGGATTGGATTGAGCACACGAGGGCACGACACGAGCTAGATTTCGGACCAAGGAAAACGAATTTTGGTTGGGCGCTATGGGGCACGTGGGGCGCCAGTTATAGCACCCAGTGCCCCAGCGCTATTCCTTGCGTGCCACGTGGAAAAGGCGCCCAAAGTTTGGCGTGTTCTGTCTTGGGCAGTGCGTTACGAGGCGCGAGGCGCCCGTTATAGCGCCCCTGAGCGGATTTTTACTTCCTATTTCGTTTAGGCTTAGGTCTAACTTATTACCAGGCCTTTGTAAACCCTATAAATACTCTTTTACTTAGTTTTTGATAGAAGTTCAGACTTTGGAGCAAGTTTTGGAGGACAGGGGAGGAGCCCTAGATGTCTTCTACACAAGTTCTTTCTCTCTTTCTCTTATTCTTCTCCTTAATTCTATAGTTTGTTCGTTCTAGGGTTAGAGTAAATACATGAAGGTTGATGTTTGAAAGTTGATTTCTATATAGTGATTTACCATTATGGATTGTTTATTCTTTCTTGATCATGATTGTTTATTCTTTCTTGATCATAATTGAACACTATTGAGGCCTGATAATTGAACACTATCTATGGTTTTTAGATTGAACTCGAAAGAGGGAATTTAATTACGTAATAAGAAAGAATAGGGCTTGATTGTGAACCCGGGCATCGGGGAACCAATTTGTGAGTAGGATAGACATATACTTGCTCGCCTAGCTTAACTAATCACAGAATTCGTTACTGCGTACACGTGATTCAACCCATAGACATATAGGGATTGGAGTAGCATGCATAGACCGTGAAGAATCGAAAGGTTTTCATGGGTACATTTAACCTGTAGTTAGCAATCTGGGAAATCAAGAAGTAGAATCAACTGGAAAACTCAACTGGATTGTTCGTAACTCTGACCCGGGACCGTTATCTTTTATTGATAACAACTTAGAATTTGCTCTGTTACTTGATCTCAATTACTTGTTTTAATTACTGCGTTTAGTTAGTAAAATCTCAACCATTGGAAAAAGATCCCTGAATAGTTCTTAGGAAATTGTTTGCTAGAATCCAGTCTGAATAGTCCTCGTGGGAACGATACTCTACTTATCACTTTATTACTTATCGACCGCGTATACTTGCGTGTGCGTTGGGAGCAACAAGTTTTTGGCGCCGTTGCCGGGGACTAAATTGACTGTTTTTTTTAACAATTTATTATTTTCTATTCAGGTTTAAATTTTTTATTTTTATTTTTAGTTTATTATTGTATTACTAGTTTACATGGCATCATTTAATGAAAGTGGGTTGAATGATGGTTGCTCAAATTTTATTGATTCTTGTCTACTTTGTGGAGGACATCACTTTTGGAAAAATTGTCCGAGTCTTTCAACCCTGCGCGACTGGTTATGTGAATTTTCTACCACCTTTGATTGGAATTTTTGTAAATTGTGTGGTGGTCGGTGGAATGATTGTCCTAAGTGTCATGCTACTTCCCCCAATAATTTTTGTGATGATTCTAATGATGTTTGTGAGTTTGACAGGAGCGATAAAGTGCAGGTTGTTAGCGAAACTTGGCTAATGGAGCAAGCCAAACTCTTAGAAGCTTATGGGGATTTCAGGAGAGAACTTACAAAGATGACGAGGCAATTTATGGAAGAAAGGGTTGTGCTCAGGCAAGAGATCGACGAATTTGGCTTGACTATTCACGACTTGGAAGAGAATTTGAGTGATATGGTTGAGGTGTTTAATGCCCAATTATCAGTTGTCGTGAATAGTAGATTTGAGATAGAAGAGCTTAGAAGCCAATTTGAGGAGCAAAAAGTGGAATTCCTACCATTCGACCCAATATTAGTTGATGATGCCAAGGTTGAGGAAATCACATTAGAGTCGAGTGAGGAAATAGAAAACATCATAATTGAGGACTCTAGTGTTTGTGCAAGTGAGGGTGTCAAAAGTAATGCAACTTTAGAATTGAAGCACATTGGACCTCATTCCAATCATTTTTAAACATTGTGTTTGGATGGTGACATGAAAATTGAGCCACCCGAGCCTATGAAGAAACCAAAGGAGGAGGAACAAGGTGCTTATATTTTTAAGTTTGTGATGCCGAGGAGACAAAACGACACCCCTCATGTAAAGGCCAAGAAGTGCAAAATGCGACATTGGTTACTTGGTCCTTTTGTACTTTTGCCACCACCCCAATACCATAGTCGTAAGCTTGAGGCAAAGTTGGGGATTCAATTCATTAGTTCAAGGTGGAGACAAAAGTGATGAAGTTGTCTTCGTCATGCCGCGACGTTAAATCAAGCGCTTCTTGGGAGGTATCCCAATTTTCATGCTTTACTTTTATTTATTTTTATTAGTATTTTTATGGTTATATATTACTTTGGGTGATTCTTTGGATTGCAGGTTATGTAATGTCGAGGCTAAGTGTGGGGTGTCCTCACCCTTGCCTAATGTTGATGACCTGATGAGGGAAGTCTGAGTACCTCATACTATATGGAAGCTTGGAGGATGCTAGCACCAAGGACTAGAGCCTTTAGGGAAGTTTTCTTTACCTTGAACTTTCTTATTTTTAGCACTGAGGACAGTGCTTAGTTTAAGTGTAGGGTGGGGAACTACTCTTTTATTTATTTTTGAGGTTAGGGATGCATGTACCGTAAGATTTTTCTTCTGTCAGTTGACTTTATTTTGATTTGTTTCTTGCTTTAATATATGAAAATAAAAAAAAAAAATTAGAAAACCAATGAAAAAGTCCAAAAAGATTTTCCTTTTAGTTTTATTAGTGGTACATGTCATCCACCCCGTGGTTTTTCTTATGGCCTCGGTTCTTTTCCACGGGGAGGCCTTTGAACCGGGTAGTTTTTTATTTTTAGGATTAGGATAGTTAGTTGTAGATGACCCTAGACGAAGGAATAGGTAGAATGCTAGGTGCCTTTGATTTGTTTGATACCGGTGGACTTGAATTGATTGCATGTGCTAGTTGTGGTGTCCTTGGGTTTTAATTGTGAAGCATGCATAGAAAAAAAATGAAATGACCCGCTTGAGATGCTTGAGTCCGCTTGCTTGACTTTATTGTGAACCTTTGTGCATTAGTGCTTAATTTTCCACAAGTTGCACTCTAGATGCTTGATTGAGAGTTGTTGATGGAACCTTTTTGTGTGGATCGTGTGCAATGTGTGTTGTGAGAGGCATATTCGTGTTTGCTCCATGTTTGCATATTAATGTCTAGAACTTGCCCCGTGTGTGTGCAAAGCGAAATCCTAGGTTCGCTCTAGTCGGGAAATGATACAAGGCCTTCTTTTGATTTGCCTACCCTCACATATATACCTTGGAAAAATTGTTGTTGTGATTTCTTTGACCCTTTTTGTTGGTACCCACACCCCGAGCCTACCCATTTGTTCTACATTGATTCTTTGGGCCTTTACTCCTTAAGCAGTCTATTGATATTGTGTTGTTATGTGGGAGTTGTGGTTGGATTTTGGGAGGTTTTTGAGTGGAGCTAATGAAGGGGAATAATTGTGAAAATTGTGAAGTAGTGAAGAGCATTGGCAAGGTTGGATGAAATTGAAAAAAGAAAAGAAAAAGAAAAAAATTGTGGAAAAAGAAAAAAAAAAAAAGAGAAAAAGATGTCCATTCCTTGCTAGTGTGTGCTTAATAGAAAAAATGCTACATGTTGAGAAGGTGTATGTGTAGAAGTGTTGGTTGGGTGGCTTGATGAGATTGTGCGTAATTTAATTGTGATGTATTAAAGTGCTTAGGGAGGTAGTCACTATTACCCATATGTATCCTACCAGCCCCTTAGCCTACATTACGACCTTTCTAAAGTTCTAGTTAATCCCGATTGGAGTGAGCTTACATTAGTGGAGTCCTACACTACGGGCAAGCCTATGGTACATTGAGTGTGACATGTGAGCTTTTCATTAGAGTGAGTGAATTCGTTTGTTATTGTCCCCATTCTATTCTTGATATTCATGGTTGTGTGTGATACTTGGGGGACACTCTCTTGCTTCATTTTGGTGAGGGCACATGGTTTGCATGAAATAGGTGAAATTGATGGTTCTTGGTTGAGTAGATAGGTGCGATTTTGTGGGAGCATAGTTGCGATAAGTTGAGTTTGTGCATTTGAGCTATTTTGGGGTGGTTGTTCTCATATTTTTGGTTTTGGTAAATTGTTGGCATGTTTGTGGATCCATAGTAGTCATGTGTGCATTGGTTCAATGGTCGGTATCAACCATGGTCATAGGCAGACCTGTTTTACCTAGGTTGGGAAGTGAGTTGTGACTTGCTCGAGGGCGAGCAAGGGTTCAAGTGTGGGGTGGTGATGTTTGGCATTTTATGCCTATGTTTCCTTAATATTTCCGCATGTTTGAGCTTGTTATTCACTCGTTCTATAGTTTGTGAATGTGGTTTTACACTGATTTGATGTCGAGTGTATGTAGGTTGTTATGAAGTGCATTTGGAGCTTTTAGGAGCTTGATTAAGCAATGAATGATTGGGAGTTGATTGAGGATTGGATTGAGCACATGAGGGCACGACACGAGCTAGATTTCGGACCAAGGAAAACGAATTTTGGCTGGGCGCTATGGGGCACGTGGGGCGCCAGTTATAGCGCCCAGTGCCCCAGCGTATTCCTTGTGCACCACGTGGCAAAGGCGCCCAAAGTTTGGCATGTTCTGTCTTGGGCAGCGCGTTACGAGGCGCGGGGCGCCCGTTATAGCGCCCCTGAGCGGATTTTTACTTCCTATTTCGTTTAGGCTTAGGTCTAACTTATTACCAGGCCTTTGTAAACCCTATAAATACTCTTTTACTTAGTTTTTGATAGAAGTTCAGACTTTGGAGCAAGTTTTGGAGGAGAGGGGAGGAGCCCTAGATGCCTTCTACACAAGTTCTTTCTCTCTTTCTCTTATTCTTCTCCTTAATTCTATAGTTTGTTCGTTCTAGGGTTAGAGTAAATACATGAAGGTTGATGTTTGAAAGTTGATTTCTATATAGTGATTTACCATTATGGATTGTTTATTCTTTCTTGATCATAATTGTTTGATTATTGAGGCCTGATAATTGAACACTATCTATAGTTTTTAGATTGAACTCGAAAGAGGGAATTTAATTACATAATAAGAAAGAATAGGGCTTGATTTTGAACCCGGGAATCGGGGAACCAATTTGTGAGTAGGATAGACATATACTTGCTCGCCTAGCTTAACTAATCACAGAATTCGTTACTGCGTGCACGTGATTCAACCCATAGACATATAGGGATTGGAGTAGCATGCATAGACCGTGTAGAATCGAAAGGTTTTCACGGGTACATTTAACCTATAGTTAGCAATCTGGGAAATCAAGAAGTAGAATCAACTGGAAAACTCAACTGGATTGTTCGTAACTCTGACCCGGGACCGTCATCTTTTATTGATAACAACTTAGAATTTGCTCTGTTACTTGATCTCAATTACTTGTTTTAATTACTGCGTTTAGTTAGTAAAATCTCAACCATTGGAAAAAGATCCCTGAATAGTTCTTAGAAAATTGTTTGCTAGAATCCAGTCTGAATAGTCCTCGTGGGAACGATACTCTACTTATCACTTTATTACTTGTCGACCGCGTATACTTGCGTGTGCGTTGGGAGCAACACTGCCTAGCGAATAATAGGTTCTTACGGTATCTGCATCGCCAAGATTTTCGTAATAGCATCGTAGAGAGCCAATGGAACAAGGCCCTGCTCTCTTGCCCATCGCGAGATCATACAGCTGGGACCTCCGTAACTAGATCGTCAGCACGATCAAAACTCTCGGGGCTTCGTCAGTGCTAGCCCCAGTCTAGACTGCTTTGTCTTGAACTCATACCGTCTGCTGATTTGTCACATGAGGGTTCACAATTACCACGAATGTATTAACGAATTAATGAAAATACTTTTGAATCTTAGACCGACGCACGATCAGAAATGAAGGAAGTAAAACTTCCTAAATGCCATCATAGCCTCTCGTAGATAAGTACGGACGTCTACGTACCCATCAGCGAGACTCTACTAGACACTGTCTTAGTCTGGATAGACTCAAAATTAGGCTCTGATACCAACTGACAATCCGGGTAGGCCGTGCGGGCACCCGGCATCCTCCTCTAGACCCGTCGGGAGAACCCTTACCAATTAAATTAGGAAAATAAATATAACAATTCATAAATAAGGACAAGACTTAAAACAAAAACAAAGACATACTGATACCTCTAAGCTGTACAAAAGAAATTACAGCTGACTACCCATCACACTAGGTTTAGGACTATCCAGACTAGACATCTAAGAGTACAAAAGAAGACAGATACCTCCTGAAGGGAGAAAAATTGCAACTAAAATAATACACATAAAACTGGTGGCCATCCTGAATAAAAGCTGGCTCACCCTGACAGTTGAAGTCGTCTTCGCTCCTGAACAACGTGGCGAACTCAATCCTGGAGCTAACCTGCCCAAACGAAATAGATAGACAAGAGACAAACAACAAACAAGGGTGAGTCAAAAGGACTGAATAAGTGGGGCAGACTAGCCACCTCAAAGAATAGGATAGCTAGCCAGGGAGAAAAGAAATAGATAGACAAAATTTCTCTTATTTAAATTATAAAAAGGCAGAGCTAGATAACAACCGGAAACACGTATGAAACCATAAACTCAACCAGGAATACGAGCCATAAACATATCAACAAATAAGCAATGCACGTATAAGCAGAACAATAGTTATGTACCACAAGTCTACACGATGGTATGAAGTGAAATGAAATGAAATGAAATATGATGCAAAGGGTCACATGTGCCCGTCATCCCATCCCGAAGCGGAATACTCCTGCATTCCAGAGGAATCCAACATGATAACCAACTGGAGCGGAATACTCCTGCTCCTGGGGCAGAATACTCCTGCACCCGATATAATATAAACCAGAGGTGGAATATTCCTGCACTTTCCTGGGGCGAAATTCTCCTGTACCCGATATAATGTAAAGCTGAAGCGGAATACTCCTGCACTCAATATCTGACATAAGAGCGGAATACTCCTGCTCCTGGGGCAGAATCCTCCTACCCTCAATATGATACAATGGAGCAGAATCCTCCTGCTCCTGGGGCGGAATACTCCTGCATCCAATGATATGCAATGTAATGCATATGAATGACATATAATGCATATGAATTCAATGTGATGCAATAATAACACTTCACCGGCGCGGGACTCTCATCGACAGCCGGAAGGTAGATGCCAACTCACAGCCAGAGTATAATGCTCAAATCCTCAATGCAATACCAACAACAGGACATAACATATAATATACAATATAAATCCAAAGCTAAGGCGTAATGAGTACGCCTATCGGCAGCTACACACGTAAGGAACACGTGGTAGAAAATCCACGAGGCCAGGTGCCTCCAAAGAAATGGATATAAACACTTACTTTGTTATAAAGTTAACACAGTTACCCAACAACCGCTTTATCCTTTGGATTCACTGCCAAACAAACCTGCTGTATTCAATAAACAGAAAACAATATCAAATAAGGCTATAGGCTTCATTCCCCACATCTTAGGGTAATCCGGTTAGGAACCTGATACCCTATTTGCATACGCAATACGCAGACCAGGCCTATATACGTGGTTTAAGTTCACATTACCAAACTCTAAATAAATTATATTTTTATGTTTCCCACAATACTCTGAGTACGAATATATTATCAATTCCATTATCGGGATCCAATTGATCCTTTAAACTATTAATTAAACTTATCAAAATGATGTCTAATATTCCAATTTTTACCGTAAAAATATATTCAAACACACGTAATAAACTAAGATAATGTGTTAACATCATTACCTGGATGTTTTGGGGTGAAAATCCTATTCTTCTCCGGCTCCTTTTCCTTTCCTTTTTCAATTTTATGATATTTTCTATATTTCTGTTTCTCTGTATCGTTTCTCAATTTCATTTCTCTGTTTCTATCCAACTTGAGCTTTATAAGCACATCCACCAGCTCCTTTCTTTCCCATTTTCATTCTCTTTTGTCTTTTCCCTTATTGTCTTTTCTCTTTTTGTTTTATTTTATTTTCTTTATTTTCGTGACAAAAATTAAAACGGTACCCTACGATATTTGAAATAATTCCAACTTTTGCGTACAAGTTATACATAATATATGTAGCATACTCGCTAAGGCGGATCTCAAATCGGACTCCCAAAACTCAATATACAAATTAAATGGAAAAAGGTAAAATTATTTAACTTTCGGCATTTTAGCGGAAACTAGCCGAACAACATCGTAATTCACTTTCGAAAGTTCACAAAATTAAAAAATAATCATATGAACCTAACGGCGCTTTCGGATTTTGAATCAGAGCTCATTCGCCAAAATCGAGCTCGAAAATCTCTTTTTAATATTTATCGACAATAAAAACTGAAACCTTCTTCCGATACCTACCAAACGAGGTCTGATTTAGCTCAAATTTTACAGATAAGTCTTACTGGACCTTATGAATATTTTAAAATTATCGGTACGCCGACGGAGTCCTAACTTCCGAAATGACTAACCGAGGTCGTTTCATCCATAATTCTTCAAAGATGCGGATAACTTTGCATACCAACACCCGGGAGGTTGCTTCAATCCATACAAAGATTTTCGGAGACAACAAAACTTTTCGGACCCATTATTTCGATGCCTCGGAGGCAATTTCATGTAAAATTCCATGTGAAGATCACCGTGCAGAAAGGCATTATGAACATCCATCTGATGCATCTCCCAAATCTTAGCAACAGCTACCGCTAAGAAGACACGAATAGTGACCATCTTAGCTGCCAGTGCGAAAGTCTATGTGTAGTCAATTACTTTAACTTGGTGATTACCAAAGATCATCAGCCTGGCTTTGTACCATTCAAAGGTACCATCAAAGTTATACTTAATCTTATACACCCATCGATATTTGAGCGCCTTCATTCCTGCAAGCAAGCGCTCGATTTCTCATGTTCAGTTTGCTTCCAAAGTTTGCAACTGTTGTTGCATATCTGTCCGCCGATTTTCATCTTTCACGGCTTTGAAAAAAGATGATGGTTCATGTTCCTCCGTTATTGCTGCAAGAAAGCACACATGCTTCAAAGAGAAAATTATCACAGTTAACTAATGTGCTAAAGGATAAGGCGTTCCTGATGCTTGTTGAGGCTCGAGTGAACAATCAGATTTTCGGACACAAATCGATACACGGTGACTCTGTTTCTAACAGTATTGGTTACATACTCTTGCAAACGAACACTCTCCATATTTGTCTGCTTTCCTAGACCCAACTCTTCCTCCATCACTTCTGCTTACATACGTCCAAGAGCAGCATCTAGGTTCGGATTGCCTTGGTCCGGCCCTTAGTCCTCGGATTCATTTTTTCTTCTACTTGAGCTTTGTCCACAACTTGCACTGGGGGATTCTCAATAGCCCCTTTCACTTCAAAATTGTTCTCTTCTTCTACCACTTCATCCACTCAGACAATCTCAAAATTCGTACTCGTTCTCATAGAACGTAATATCCCGAGACATAAAATACTCTTTGGTATCCAGATCATACAACTCCCGTGCCTTTTTCCCAATCGGATATCCCAAAAATACACATCAACGACTTCTGCTTTTAAACTAATCATTCATTCATTTCTGACTACGTGAATATCATAGGCATCTGAACACTCTCATGTGATCATTATTTGGTGGCACATGCATCAGGACATCATACAGTGTCTTTCCATTTAGCATCGAATAAGGAGTTCGATTAATCAAATAACACGTTGTCAATATATGCTCTCCCCAAAACTCAATCGGTAAGAGTGCTTGAAACCACCCAGGCTACATTGAAAATATATCGATGTTTTCTTTCAATTTTTCCATTTTTCGTGGTGTCCCTACACACAAGGTTTGAAACTATATTCCTTGGTCACGAAAATATGCCCTCATACTCGGAACCTCAGTTCCATTATCACTTCAGACAATCTTGATATTTTTATGGAATTGCCTTTCTACCATTGCAAAGAAATCTTTCAATGCTCGTCCGACCTCTTTTTTATAACTCAACAAGAACACTCATACAACTTGTGAAAAATCATCAACAATTGTTAAAAAAATAAGATGCACCACACAAAGTTTCAGTTATATACGGACCCCACAAGCCACAATGCGACATATCCAAAACATCCACTTTCAAGGCCTGCATCTGTGACACTGTCCGGAAGCAGTATAGTCCATCTATTCATTCACCCGTGCCAATCAACATGCCCTTGGTTCGATTGTGCATACCACATCATTAGTAAACCGCACACGAAAATCAAACTAGATAATCAACTGAGAAACCAAAAACAAATTGCACGTAATTCTGCGCTCATAAAGAACATTTCAGAGGGTCACGTGTTCATTAAGCTGGATTGACCCTTCTTTTGTGGCCATAGTACTGCTTTCATTAGGCAAACCCACGGGACAATGTGCAATGTAATGTAGGTTTCTCAATATATTCAACTCTCTATGTGATTTGAGGCTCCGCTATCAATTATCCACAGACTATAAATTGCCCCTTCAGTCACTCGATTGGCTGTGATCTACTTGTTTTGATCCTACAAGTTCAACAACACTTGCACCTACTTACTATTCAATTCGGGAACACCAAAGCTCCCAGATCCAAATTCATTCACCACACGAGCCACATTTGCTCGTATTTCTTCACGACTACTTGACAAATTATCATTCTAAGAAACCAACTTCCACCACCTCAGATATCCGATGATCTCATGACAATATCGTAGGTTGTGTCCTGAATGATCACAATTCGGACACTTCACCCCTTTTCACTTATTTACCACACTTCTCCGGGTGGATTTCGCTCTTTTTACAACATAAGTCATGACTTACACCCAGCCGCTCTGTCCTTGAGCATTCCTTCTCACTTTTTCATTCTGCAAATCCTCTGAACCCTCTCTGGGTCTCTTAATGGTTTCGTTCACGAAACCAATCTTCTTCAAGGCTATTTGAACCAACCTTGACCAATCAACTTTGAATTATACGTCACACGCAGGCCTCGTCTGCCGCTGACAGCGTTTCCCCAGTGACTGCAACACCTGCTCCCTTTCTGACAGCCATAGACAATTTCCTCGGAGAATAATTTCACCACTCAAACAACTCACAATCCAAAACCGTTGGATGCTCTGATATCGTGTTAATATTGACATAAGAAGGCAAAAATTTTGGAGTGAAAAATACTTTTTCTCCTTCATTGATGGAGTTTATATACAAGTATAAAACCTAGCTAAATGGGGTTGGCCCAATAATAAAATCCTATCTAATTAATTAGAACTTAGATCCTATCTAATTAATTAGAACTTAGTCCATAACACCTATTCTATTTATATATGTACCATTATTTTCTTTATTATATTATCATGTATAATGATATTTGACATATATAAACAATAGAATTTTTTGACGAAAGTTTATTTTCGACCATTTTTGGGATGATGAAACTCCATCTTTAATAATGGTGAATCCATCCTCTTGAAATCTTAGATCCGCCTCTAGACTTGTTGGACCAATAACATGTTCTCAGATTTCTAAGTCATTTTCATTAAGTTTTCAATTGTACAATTAACTAGTTTTTGGCTAGTTCCATCTTGATTCGGATTTAGCGAGAGCTATGCACGCCATTCATTTCTTTTATCTATTTGTGATAATTTCACATTTCAATTTTCAAATTAAAGATCCTTAAATCAAAGGCTGAAAATCATTTTGACCCCCAACTTTGATTTAAAAATCAAACCTTCCCCTCCCAACTATGAAAAATAGTTATTCTCCCCCTCTTTATCCTCTACAATGTCTATTTTGTTCTTGAAATATATACATAAATTTTTAATTAAAATACTTTACCTATAATATATAGGTTGTTTTAGTAATTTAAGATCATTAATGTTATCAATATGTTTAATTATAAATTTACCACAAAGTATATTGATCATCATTCTCTATCGTACGTACAGATTTTTGAGTTTTAGTTATCATCGCCGAAACAAAGGCTGATACACGAAAGAAGTTATGGATGCTACTATATATAATGTAGGAATAAAAATAATATAAAATTAAATAAAGAAGAAAGCCGAGGAAGTCAAAATGTGGCGAGGAAACTCGACTTATACAAGTATTGTAGGAATACTCGACTTATACACCTAAAGATAATTTTGTTCTATATGTGCCAACTTAATACATATGTCTACTTTTAAGGAAATGAATACATAAATACAGAAACTTTGGTGAAAGCTAGCGAGTGCCGGTGCACTGTAGCCCACCATGGGGGTCAACAGATATAATAAAATATAATCTATATTATCATTTAAAATTTATTTATGATAAATAGATAATATTTAGGATTTACATAAATATATGTGTGTACATAAATACGCCACATATTATTACGGGTATACGAGTCCAGCTGGCGAGACTAGACTTGTCCTACAAGTCACCGGGCAAAGAGGATACACGCCTGATCTACGAGTTACGACCGTTCAATTGGTACGGGCTAGGACGGAAGGCATACATCCCTCCCCCTTAGGGTTACAGTCTCCTAGTTAGGGTTTCGTATGTACCACCGCCTTGAGTTTATAGGCCTATGAGCCTCAGTAGTCTTTGTATTTTACCATAATTAGGACTGGGTAATCATTGCTATAAATACCCTTCCTTACATTGTACTGTACATCAAGCGATTCACCACTGAATCCGGCTATTCTTAAGGAATAGAACTTTTTACTTTCTTGTCTATTATTTTCCTCTCTATTTACTTACTTTTTCCATCATATTTTACTATATTGCTTATGACTCATTCATAAATTTAAGTGTTTAACCTAGACATCCAATTTAGGCATAAACAGTTTGGCGCCCATCGTATGGCCCAGGAAAGTATAGGTATTCTACGAGGAAAAGGCGCAATCATGTCAAACAACAGCAATTACATCGCACATGGTACCTGTATCGAGATCTAACATACAATTAATAACTTGGTTAACACAGCTGAAACTATGAATGAATGTCTAAAATCAACGTTATTTTATTCGCTGTCATGGTGCGAATCCTGCCGGGATGCCGGGCCTTATAGTGATGCATATGAAGAAATATTGGCGGTCTATGGGGGACTAGAAGCCCGTAAAAATTTTTTTTGGAGGGACCCAAAGTTAGCAGCACCTGAATCGAAACCATCATGGTCTGTGAGGCACATCAGGAGATAACCAAAAAACTTCGTATCAACTCCATCGAATTTGATAACGAAGACTCACAACAAGTCCTATACCCTCACTACGATGCCGTGATAATTACCCTGCAGGTACATGATGCTCAGGTCAAACGCGTATTGGTAGACCCTGGTAGCACGGTGAACATTATCCTCTGGGAAGTCATTTGCCAGATGGAGGTTCAGAACTAGGTAATCCCCAGTCCATGCACCACAACCAGTTTTAACAGCTCCAGTAAGAAATTTGTAAGAGACATGCTCCTTCAGGTACAGCTTCCAGGTGCAGCGAAGGTACCGTCCTTCCAATTGATGACATGCGATCTCTCACATAAAATTATCTTGGGAAGACCCTAAATTCACGAAGTACGCGCAATGCCATCTACCTGACTCCCTGGGGAGTGAGAGAGATTCGGGGGGAGCAAAAACTATCCCGAAACCATTATGTAACCGCTGTGACATGTGCGATCAAGAAGAAAACAAAGAACTAGAAGAAGAAGTTGGACAAACTGCTTGGTCCTTGTCTAGTGACCAGCATAGCTTTTGGTTTGGGAGCTCACGAAGCAGTCGGATCTCGAGAATTGGCTATTATGGCATTAGAACTCAAAGAAGATGAGAAGCCCACCAAGGCCACGGTCGACGACCTTGATCCAGTGATTTTCGACGAGAGTGTCCCCGACAAGAAATTTTACGTGTGGGCCAAGCTTTCGACAGAAGCCAAACAAGAATACGCTAACTTCCTATGCCATTGGTCGGGCATATTCGTGTGGAGGCACACCGATATCCCTGGAATATCAACTAGCGTCATTACACACTACTTAAATGTTCACCCAAACTTCAAGCCATTCAAGCAGAAGAAATGACTGATTAGTCGAGAAAAGGGGTTGGTTATACATGAGGAAGTTGAGAAGCTGTTGAACAATGGTTCCATTCGCAAGGTTCACTACCCCAATTGGCTATCCAACATTGTGGTTGTCCCAAAGAAGAGTTTGAAGTAGAGGATGTGCATCAACTTCGAAGACTTGAATAAAGTATGCCCAAAAGATTTCTTCCCACTGCCTAATATTGATCTACTCATCGATTCAATGGCAGCTCAAGAGGCTCTGAGTTTTTTGGATGCATACTCAGGATATAATCAGATCCCCATGAATTCGGATGATCAAGGGAAGACTTCTTTCATCACAGACATGGGGACTTATTGTTATACGGTAATGCCTTTTGGTTTGAAAAATTTGGGAGCAACTTACCAGAGGTTACTGAACCTGATGTTTAAGGAGCAGATTGGAAAAACTATGGAGGTTTACATTGAAGACATATTGGTTAAGTCAGAGTATGCCAAGGATAACATTAGCCACTTGGAGATAGTATTCGACATATTGGACAAGTTCGCTAAGAAGCTCAACCCAGAAAAGTGTGCCTTTGGGTTATTCTATGGGATGTTCCTTGGGTTCATTGTCTCCAACAGGGGCATCGAAGCAAATTATGCAAAAATTGCATCATGTGAGGCTATACCAGAAGTTTTGAAGAATAAAGTGAAGTTGAAAAAGCTCAACGGCTGGATAGCTGCACTTTGCCATTTTATCTCACGGTCTTCTGAAAGGTTTCATCAGTTCTTTAATATCTTTAAGAAAAATAAAAGCTTCAAATGGAAAGGGCAGTGTAGCAAAGTGTTTCGAGAGTTAAAGTAGTATCGGGCCAATCTCCCGTTGCAAAATAAGCCGCGCGAGGGAGAACCGTTTTTGTTGTACCTCGCAGTTTCCGAAGTCTCCGGTAGTGCTGTTTTGGTACGTGAAGAAAAGGGGGTACTGTCGCCAATATACTACGTCAGAAAAGCTCTCTTAGATGCAGAATGCCGGTACCAGTACTCAGAAAAACTAGCACTCACCCTAGGTATGGCTATAAGGAAGCTACGACCATACTTTCAAAGTCACATGATTATTGTGGTCTTCTCTTTCGCTTTGTGGACCATTTTGCAAAAACCCAAACTCTCAGGCAGGCTAGGAAAATGAGCCGTCGAGCTAGGAGAATATGATATCATCAATCAGCCACGCACGACCATTAAGTCCTAGGTAATTGCAGACGTCTAAGTTAAATAATTAATTATGAATGAGGTCACAAGTAATACGGTAAATTACGATAGAAAAGTAAGTAAATAGAATGAAAATAAAGAAAACTAAATAAGCAAGAAATAATGGAGAAAGCAAAGTAAATCTTATTCCTTGAGAGTAGCCGAAGTTGATGGCGAATCGTGTCTTCTGTACAGTACAATGTAGGAGGGGTATTTAGAGCAGTGATACCCAGTCCTACAAAAGATAAAATAAAAGTACTAATCGGGCCATAAACCTACAACTCAAGGCGGTGGTATACTGAACCTTAACTAGGAGACTGTAGACCCTAGGCGACAGGATGGGCTCTATGACCAAACCGCCTAAATAGTCGTTGGCTCTTGGAGTGGGCGTATATATATCCTCAGTGTCTGGTGACTTGTAAGATAAGTCTGGTCTCGTCAGCTGGACTCGTATCCCCATAACAATAGGTGGCGTATTTTTTTCCACACAGTCAGTCCCCCACTTGCTGAGTTCTGACGCAAGCAGTCAGGAAGTGAAAGCGGCGTGATGTGAAAGATATCTCACTGACTCCTTGATACTGCAGTCTCTTTGACCAAGAATGATATTGAACTCTTCGAGAATCTTTGTGTGCTTCCTTTTGATTGGCCGATGCCGATGTCACGCACCTTTTCAGGAACTGCCATTAATTGCTCCAAATTATTTCATATCTCTAGTTATAATGACGCATCACCATTTTAATGCCTCATCCTTATCCCTTTCTACCTATAAATAGTGACATCATAAAAGTGGAAAAATCATAACTCTTCTTCGAAAAATGATTTGCTTCTTCAGCAATTTCTTATGATAGTGAGAAGCTTTTTATTTAAGAATGTTTACCTTTGATCCTGGTTTGATTTTCCCACAAAACCTTCTTTGTTCCGAATGGATGTTGCATGAAAGAGGAAACTCATCTGCAGTTATCTTCTCTTTTCTCTTCATCCATGAGGAAATGAATGAAGTCCCCCGAGTTATGAAGTTTGATCGGGTATCTAATGATGTCCTTCAGGATGTTTTCATTATTTCACGTGTACTGATTACGGTGCACTTATTTTCTAACACAGCAGTTGCTGTGATATTCTTCTTGTCATGTGGGGTCAGGACGCTTCTCTGCTAGGATATTTTGCATGTCCAGGCCGCTCTTTCAATGGCTGCGAGCTGGCGATCCACTGGTTGTCTCTATCTTATGACATGCAAGAGTACGTAGCTTCACAGCAGCAGGTGAATAAGGTGTCACCGAACTTCGGAGTCCTTCATATTTCATGGCTTTCATTTTGGTTATCTGCTTTAACTGAACCGCTATTGTAACGCTCCATCAGCCGTTGGCTGTGGGTTATCCGTGCGAAGAGGCTCCTTTGTGATGGGTTACCAGCTCAAGCCTTGCTGTTCTCAGAGAAATTTTGTTTTCACTTGAAAATCTGCGGGGCTGTGCACTCCGATTTGGCCAGTTGAGGTTAAAACGGATAATCAAGCTATGCTGCTAGTCCTCTAGTTTCTCTTCAAGTTCAACAGACGAGATTGGGGAAGGTCAGGCCTGTACTCAGGTGCTTCCGGGACCCCTTGCTTTGATCAAGCAGACAGTCTTTGGTTGCACTAGTGACCGTGTACCTTGAAAGAATGCTCGGGCCGATATATGTTGGGTTGTCAGAATAAAAAAAGAACTCCGTATTGTTTACGGCATATAGTTACAATCCAGATGAAGGATTTTTCAGCCATGTTAATCCTGAGGAGCTCTTTGTTTTTGGTCTTCCCTTTCCTTTTTTTTCTAAAATTGTTATAAACAAATGTTGTATTCAGGAAGAACTAAATGTATATTATGATCCTACGGGCTATTTTTTATTAATGAAACAAACGTTCATCAGTATTTCATACGTACTTGTGTTATTACGCATTTCGTAATGTGTAACAAAGTAGTATGTTTGTGCACCTAGATATTAGATGGCTTCCGGTCATCCTGACTGTTCTAGTTGTTTAATAACGTGTGTCAGTGTGCCTGCCTTGAGCAATTATGTCTGTTGTGCACCTATAGACGACGGCTAGGTTGCATCCATAGCAGATGGCTATTTGCGCGCACAATGGGACGACTTTAACCCGTGTGGAAATGGTCCTTTCGCATTTTGAGACAAAACATATTCGCTTAGTTATTCGAGTATTTAAGACCTTCTGGTACGCGGATAGGCGTCTCCATCGGTATGTAGGTGAAATTGTTGATTTAATACTCGATTAATGCATGGTGGCTGAGTTAGATGTGGTATAACTCTAAGTGAGTAGTGTACTCTAATTTTTATAGCAAAAAGTGAGTGTATTAATTCAACTTAGGTCTAGCCGGTGCTATGAATAGTTGGATCGTAGATGAATCTAAATAAATGAGTAAAACTAACTAAGTAAGATAGTAGATTTATTAATAGAGGAGGCGCGTGGCCTGTGATGCTGTGAGTGAAAACCCGTAACATGTCTGATAAATATTATAACCAAAGGAAATAACAAAAACAAAGTAAATTCTTTCTCAAGCAAAGGTACTTCATGTTTGATCCTGGAAAGATACGGGGTCGTTCGGTAGAGCTTCCCTGTTTAAGGGTGCTGAGCCTTGAAAGTCATCCCCCGGATCGTTGATGACCCTGTGGTACAGTTGCTTGCCGATCAAGCAATAGTGGACTGCCTGTTTTCGCAAGCGAATGCTTTCTGACTTGTCTTCGGGAAGATCTCCTTTGCTCAGATAGTTGACCAGCGCATCACACTGCCCTGCGAAGGATCCTGTATCTTGAACTTCAAGGTTCATCAGGCCTGCATGGGTTAGCTCAACTATCATCTACCAATCGTCCGGGTCTTCGGATGCTTCGATGTCTCTTGATTTTCTTCTTTCGATCTGGCTCGCAAATGTCCTCAGCTACAAAGATTTCCCTTAGTTGATCAACTATCAGCTGAGATTTTTTGTACAGGCTAATCTCCCTATCCCTCAATGTGAAGGCTAAGTTAAGGGCTTGAATTATGGCTTCACACTCTGCTTCGTTGTCGTCAGCTTTTCTGGCCTGATGGTAGACCATTTTAGACTATGTTCTGATCTATAAATTGATCTTCACCCCGTTGGTTTTCATTCCCGTGCGAATTTCCCAACGGCCGTACTCAATTACTGTTTCATTCTGAGTGACTCTTCAGATTTTCGCTCCACTTCTTCTGCAAAATTTAAGATAAAACCTTCCAACACCCGTGTCTTGATATCTATACGGGGTTGATAAATGACATCATAGTCTCCCAACTCTTCCGCCCACTTTGCGATATCTTTCAATAGATCGAGCTTAGATAGAATGGCTCGCACCGGTGTCGTAAAGACTAAACTGACCGAGTGTTTCTAAAAGTACGAGCGCAACTCTATTATAGCCATTAACATGGTTGCTATGAACTGGAGTTATAAGGGCATGAACTTGTGTATGCGTTTGCGGCATCCTGCTGGCGTACTTCACGAGAAACTGCTACCCGTTCTTTTCTCGTACAAGGATCGCATTCCAAGCTATCTCAGATATTGTAACGTATAACAGTAGGTGCTCACCTGTCTCTGGCTCGGTTATCACTTGAATCTATAGGAGTTGGATGTTCGTTCGAGCCATCATCAAATAATATTGTATCAGCCAGAGGGGTCCCCTTACTTTTGTAACACTTCAGAGAGACAACACACCAATTCAGTCACTTCTAAGACTAGTAGATCCATCAGCGCCAATTGGTTTCGTAGCTCGCTGAGTTCATCCCTAACCTCTCTCTCTAAGGCCTCAATAACTCTCAACTCGGAAGATGTAATCTCGTTTGAGGTAAGGCAACATTCCTCGAGGAGAGGCCGCTCACCTCATAGGTTGATAACCCCATGACGGGTCGGGCACTTGAAGACCTGATGAAGTGTTGAGGGCACTCTTTTGGCGTCGTGTATCCATGGCCGTCCCAAGATTACATCATATAGGAGATTCCAATTAATCACTTGGAAAATGGTTGTGCTCTTTACACCCGGTATATGGACCAGTAGAGCTAGTTCCCAATGGATGCTTCTCGGATTCCGTTGAAGTCTATTATGTTTCGAGTACTTGAGGATATTTGAGGACAATGGCTGAATTTGTGTAACACCTTCCCCCCAGATAATATTAGCATTGCTCCTCCGGTCGATAAGAGCCTTTTGGATATGTATGCCAGATACTTCCAGAGGTACAACAAGGTCTCCTTGTTGGTGTGCTTTCTCCTCCAGGTCGAATCGAATGGACTCAAATGTTATCCTAGCCATTGCAGTCCCTCGGGCCAATGTCAGCCGTTTGTCCACAAAGATTGTGTTGATGGTCCTCAGGTTTTCAGACTCTGAACCCTTAAAACGGTGGGGCCCTTCTTCCAGCAGCTCTTTGAGATGTCCTTTCTTTAGCAAGTATTCAATCTCGATCATCAAGGCTTTGAACTCAACCGTTGCATGGCCCACACTGCGATTTAAGTGGCAAAAAGTTGTTGTGTTTCTCCATGTAGATCTTTTCGCTAGGTCCACTGCATTGATTCGAAGACCAAAGTCCCTGAAATTTTAGGGTTGAGTTCGCTTCACTTGAGATCCGGATGCTCGAGAATTATTCTGCCACCCGGCACCTGCTTGATTTTGAACATTCAGCCTCACCCTTCTACCATCCCCCTCACCTTCTAGAGACGGGCTTCCTAGCCTCTTCCTTTGCTCGTCCTCAGGGTTATGAGAATGATCTAGTTCCAAATAAAGTTTCTCAGTAGACCTTTGATGTAGCACACTCCATGTGGACACTAGGTGTTGAGTTAAACTCCAATGCAATTCTCGGGTAGCTGAAGATCCCTTTGAGGTTGTGGACACGGTATTATCAAGGACTAGAGGGTGCTCCATGCGTTCGTTCTGAAATCTACAGAGGTAATCCTTGAGCAATTCGTTGTCACGTTGTCGTATCTCGAAGATGTCTTCCGTGCGCTTCTCGTAATTGCGGGCACCAGAATGCACTTTCTTGAACAGGTCTTGCAGCTGAATGAATAATTTAATGGGTCCCATTGGTAGCTTAGTGTACCAAACAAGGGCTCCTTTTGTCAGGGTTGAGCTAAACTCTTCACTAGAGTGGACTGGATTTCTTCTTTTGTAATCTCGTTACTTTTCAAGGCCATATAATAAGCAGCAATGTGCTCGTCCGGATCGGTCATTCCATCATATTTCAAGTTATCCTCCAAGCGGAAGTGCTTTGGTATGCGGAGTGGTTCTGCGCTTGCTTTGTAAGCATATTTGTAGAACTTCTGCTCGTCTATCGTGGTAACTTGGGGTGGAGGACCCGAAACGTTACCTATTCAGTCGTGGATGGTGTTCATCTCCTTTACGAGGTCCTGAATGACAGGGGGTCCCTTAAGGTCTTGATTGGTGATCGTCGTTGATCCTCCAGTTGCAGCATCTAGGGTGAGCCTACAATTGGGAAAAGATGCCGACGAGTTGTTAGTGGATGTCGGTCATCACGGGGATAATGGCCTCTAAGACGAGCCAGCAAACATTGCTCCCAACTTCTTGGATATCCCTTCAGCTATGTTGTTCATGTTCCGCTCGGACGCTGTTTTAAGGATATCCAGGAGGAAACCTCTGAACTCTGAATAACCTCCTGACGGTTGATCGCCTTTGCTTTTGCTAGCAATACGGATCGGCTCATGAGAAGAATCCTTTGGCTGCTCGATGTGATCCTTTTTTCGTAGGCTTGGGATCACTGAGATCCTTTCACGACAAGAAAATAGGTAATTAACGGTGGTTTAGATGGCTTTTAGTGGCGGTTTTAACCGTTGTAAAATGGAAGTCACAGAAATTTACAGAACTGCCGGTATAGGAAGCGCCATGAGGTTTTTAACGACAGTTTTTCGCACCGCTGAAAAGAACTGCCGCATCAGTCTTAAGTATTTGGCGGCAGTTTTGGATTAAATATCGGCGTACTGCTAAAGAACTGTCGCAGTAGTCTTAGGTATTTGGCGGCAGATTTGGATTAAATCTCGGCTGTTTTGAGTTGGCATATTTAATACTTAATAATAATAAATTTTTTGAACAAACCTCACCTATTATTTATTTTTGTATTTATATACCCCCCCTGCTCTACCAGTCCTGTCACAACCTCCACCACCCCACAACCCAAAGTTTCAACAACACCTCCCCCCCTCCCCCAACCCAATCAAATCATAGCCCTTCAACTCCATTTTAACACAGCTGCTGATAAATAGTACACACGTGGCATAATTCAAATGCACACACTTAATGCGGAGCTCACACAGGTGGCAAGTGGTTGACACTGTTAAGTGTTATTCTGTGGCCTATCGTTGTATGGAAAGTGAAAATTTTTGTTCTCTACCGTTGATGTGGGAATATTGTTGTTTCACTCTCAGGCGCTTCTCTTTTCTTCATTTTTTTATTCTTCTTTTCCTTTTCGTTTCTTTACCAGATTAAATATACTACATAATCCTAACTCCTTCATGATTAAATATTTGTCCAACAAACTCTCTTTATTCCAAAACACAAATAATATATAAATTAACAAACAAAAACCATTAATTGGTTTATAAATAGCCCCCTAAAGAATCTACCGAAAATCTAACTGTGACTGCATCACACACACAGTACACCCAAGGTGTGTGAAATTTTGGAAAGTGGTTTTGCACTTTGTTCTCTGTGATTTCCTTTTATTTCTTTTTCTTTTCTATATATATATATACACACGCGCGCGCGCGCTCCAATATCTATCTTTTTAATAAATATCCTTTTGAAATATTTGAACCGGTTCCCCTTTTGAATCCATATAACTTTTTCATAACAAAATATCAGATTTGGTTTGTTTGGTTAAATGACATTACCCAAAAATTGAATAAAAACTAGTTAGAACTTTATTAATATTATTTTTCTCAAACTTTCTTATTGTAGTATTTTAAGCCCTAGCTTTCGGAAAACAAAAAACGTTGTTGAAAAAAATGATCAGAAAAAACCGCTGGAAAATGCCTACAGAACTGCTGCAAAATAAAAGAAATGCTAAAACTGCCGCTAAATAACTAGAAACCGCTGCTATATTCATATTTTAGTGGCGGTTTACGCTACCGCAACCAACACTGCCACAAAATTAATTTTAGCATAGATTTTCGAAATCGTCGCTAATAAACCGCCGGTAATTGACTGTTTTCTTGTAATGTTTGTAGAATCGTGTGTTGCATCTGTGGTATTCTTCGGAATGCTGCTACCATCGTCCGACATGATTGCGCATTTTCCATCCTACGATACCTACAATTACCTAGGCCCCACGGTGGGGGCCAAACCGTTTATTCCTAAATTTATATGTCTAGATTAAAATATTAATTATGAATGAGGCTACAAACAATACGATAAATTACGACGGAAAACTAAGTAAATATGATGAAAATAAAGACAAGTAAATAAGCAAGAAATAATAGAGAAAGCAAAGTAAATCTTATTCCTTGAGAGTAATCGACGTTGATGACCAATCGTGTCTTGCGTATAATACAATGTAAGGAGTGGTATTTATAGTAATGATACCCAGTCCAAAATAAGGTAAAAATACAAGTATTAATAGGGCCATGGGCTACAACTCAAGGTGGTACACTACCTTACTAGGAGACTCTAAACCCTAGGCAATGGGATGCGTGTCCTGCGCCCTGTGACCAAACCGCCTAAACAGTTGTTTGTTTTAGGAGCGGGTGTATATCCTTAGTGCCCGGTGACTTGTAAGATAAGTCTAGTATCGCAAGCTGGACTCGTATCCCCATAATAATAGGTGACGTATTTTTTCCCACACACATACAACAATGGAGGTTGTTACCCCCCAGATAATGGTTGATCCACACTGACAGGGCCTCAAATGTAAAAGGGGCGGGGCTTGGTTTAGTGATCAAATCCCCAATTGAGAACAAACTTTAGAAGGCTATCAGTTTCTTGCCGGTGACTAACAATGAAGCAGAATATAAAGTAGTAATTCAAGCTTTGGAATTAGCTTACATATTGGGGTCCAGGGAGATCAGTTTAAATAGTGACTCCCAGCTAGTCGTCAATCAAGTAACTAGAGCCTACGCCGCCAAAGACGCCCGTATGCAGGAGTACTTTGGGAAGAGTTGAGAAGCGTTTGAAGAAATTTCAAAAATGGACGATCAATCAGATGCCAAAGGAAGAAAACACGGAGGCTGATGCCCTATCCAGTCTAGTGGCCACTGCAAATATGAGTGCAGACAGCCCATGATCGATCATCGAGTTAACTTAAGCGGATGTCAAGAGCCATGAGGTCAACGTTACGGGACCAGTATGTAATTGGCGGCACCCGATAATTGAATAACCGGACAAGGGAGCATCCCTGTGGACAGAAAGGAATGCAGAAGGTTGAGGGTTCAAGTAGCTAGTTATTGCCTGATCAACGGGGAGTTGTATCGCCTGATGTTTAGCAGCCCTTTGGCTAAATGTCTGGGACACTCTCAAGCGGATTACGCCCTAAGAGAAATGCATGAGGGGCAGTACGGAAACCACTCCGGCGGACGATCTATGGCTTGCAAATTAATTAGGACGGGTTACTTCTTGCCCTGAATGGAAGATGACGCGAGTAAGTTCGTTCGTGCATGTGACAGTTTGCCAGAGATTTTCCTATGTACTTCATCAGCCGGTGAATCTATTACATTTCGTGATAGCCCCGTGGCCTTTCATGAAACAGGGGATAGATATTGTATAGCCCATGCCTAAAGCGCCCAGTGGTGTTAAGTTTTTGCGTATTGTGACAGAGAATTTCACCAAATGGGTCGAAGCCATGTCCTATACTCAAATCTGAGAACAAGAGGTGATACAGTTTATATGGAAGAACATCATATGCCATTTCGGCATCCCAGCAGAAATCACTTGCGATAATGGGCCTTAATTCGTGGGCGACAAGATTACCGCTTTCCTAGAAGAATGGGAGATAAAGGGAATAACCTCAACGCCCTACTTCGGCCAATGGTCAAGCTGAATATTAAAACAAAATAATCCTTAAAAGCCTAAAGAAGCAACTCAAGGAAGCTAAGGGAAAGTGGCCGGAGGCACTGCCGGGAGTTTTATGGGCCTACAACACTACATCCAAGGCCAGCACGAGGGAATCTCCATTCTTGTTAACATATGGAACGGAAGAAATGATTCCCTTAGAGATCAGAGAATCCAGCCTTTAACGGTTGTTTGTTGAGGAAGAGTCGAACAACGAGGACTTGAAGGTTTCACTTTGCACCTTCGATAAATGATGGGAGATAACGACCACACGCCTTGCAGCACAGAAGCAACGGGTGGAGCAGTACTACAATGCGAGGGCTAACCTATGTTGTTTCAATGTAGGGGATCTTATCCTTCACAAAGTCACTCAAAGCACCTAGGAGGCTAGCGCCGGCAAGTTAGCCCCAAATGGGGAAGGACCTTACAGAGTCTAAGACATAGCTAGAAAAGGTGCATATGTTCTTGAAGACATGAGAGGAACAACCATCCCAAAAATTTGGAACATCTCATGACTCAAAAAATACTACTCTTGAAAGGCCAACAAAGCCAACATACTCGAGACATATATTTTCTCATTTCTTGTTTCATTAATATAATTGTCACTATCTCATCGGGCCCTTAGCCCCTTTATTTATGTTTTATACAGCTCAACGCCTATTTACTAATAAAACTACTATTTTACTTAATCAGTTTTACAATTACAATCCATCTATGATCCAAATATTCATTGCCCCGGCCAGAAATAAATTGAAGTAATACACCCACATTTTACTAAAAAAAGTAGGGTAAACTACTTGCTTAGAGCAAGATCACATCTAGATCAGTCACCAGGTATTATTCGTAAGTTGAACTCATCAATTCAATAAATTTACTTCTACATGTCGGTGGATGCCTGCCCGCATGGTACCAGAAAGTCTTAAAATACTCGAGTAAACAAGCAATGACATTATGTATCGGAATGCAAAAATGCCCCGTTTCCACATAGGCTAAAGTCGTCCCATTATGAGTGCAAGACAGTCGTCTATCAAAGGCGAAATATAAGCCGTCATTTACTGATGCAAATGATACGCCCTTCAGTGCACACACCCTTCTTTTGTAGATACTAGTCTAGAAAGGCATACAAAACATGCTACTTAAACTGCACAAGTATGGATAAAACATTAATGGACGTTCGTTTCATTAATAACAAACAACCCGAAGGCTCATAATATATAATTAGTTCTTCCTGAATACAATATTGTTCATAACAATTGTAAAAAGACAGAAAAGGGAAGACTAAAATTTTCAAGTTCCCCCGAATTTGCATGGCCATAGACTCTTCATCTCGATTGTAGCTCTTGCATTAAAGTCTCTATCGGCACTCAGAAAGAGAAATTTCCAACTTGATAACCCAAGCAACAACATCTTTTTGAAGCTATGCCACAGGAGTTGGAAAAATCATTCCCACTGAGGAATCCCTTAGTAGAACGGGGGAGCAAGCAGAATGCGGTCCGAAACTTCACTTGGATTCACTTGGACTCACTTGGAGTGACTCCAATGAGGAACCCTCGATGACCACTGGAACACAATATTTCCCCCTCTTCCCAGACGATTGGAAGTAGATGTAATCTCGAAACCACAGAATAGGGCAGAGCTATACTGCCTCCCTGAACGCCGCGGGTATGGAGAATTGTTATTTCCCACGATTACACCACTTTACTGTTTTAAGGACCAGTTTCTTAAAATGTGTTCCTTTACTCTACGATGTGCGGAATAAAAACTGTAAGTAATTGAACACCAGATTTTAGCGTGGAAAAACCCCTAGACACGGGATCAAAAAACCACGACCTACTTCTCAAGTAGGATTTCAACTTCACTATGTAAAAAGACCCACTTGGTTACAAGACTCACTCTTACTAACCTAGGACTAACTCTAATCCTTTAGTGATCTTTCTCACGATCAGTGAAGTTGTGTCAAGTCCACGACTTGAACTACACAGTTTACAACACGATTTTTGCTTACTACAATCGAACTAAGACTTGAACTTTTACAAGACTCAATCTAAGGAACAGGTTCTTACTTAGTTCTACTGTAGCTAATGATTACACAAATAAGCTAATAATTCTTCTCAGCTTTTGCTCGATGCTCTCTCTATTTGTGTACATCTTCTATGGCTGATAAGCTCCACGTTTTATAGCCAAGAAGTCTTGATGAATAAGAATTCCAAAGCTCCCTTGACTTTGAATCCTAATTGGATTCTACCTTCTAGGATCCGAATCCTTTATCCCTTATCCTTGTGTTTATGCAATCTTTTCATATCCATTTAGACCTGCATAATTATCAAGATAAACATTAGTATTAGGATAAATAATAATATCTCAATTAAATGATTTTGCATGAATTATCTATTCTGCTTCAGTGATTCAAAGGAACAGGTCCTTTGAATCCGTTCCTCAGTCATCAGTCAAAACTCCAAGCTTTCCAAGCTAACAATTTCTCCCTTTTTTATGATGACAAATTCGTACTCATAGCTTCATCTCCTTAATGTCCTGAGGTACAACTTAAGCTCAAAAAGACACCAATCAGTGGAAAATTAATTAATTTATCATTAAGGAACAGATTTTTCTTAGGTATAAAATCATGCAAAATCAGACTTACTCTTCCCCCTTTTGGCATCATTGAAAAGGTTGCAGATAAAATATAACTCAAGTGTTAGAATTAATCAGCACATAGCCATTGAGGCAACTCAAAATGCAAACATACTTCAAATAAAGCAACCGCAAAAACAATGATATTAGCCATCCAAGACAATTCATTAAACCAAAAAGATGAAAATCAGGGGATACAAGCAAGTACTACAGAATTATCCAACTACTAAAGAAGAAAAAGGCTAAGGAACTAGACTAGGCTAAATCCCACTGGACAAAAGATGGCTAAAGGCTAAGGCTAAGGTGGTCAGGATGTGGAAGGACCAGTTCCCTGAGACTTGTTAAGCAGATCAAACATCTGCTTGAGCATTCCCTCATTTGTCTCCTTTGCTTTTGAGGCCTCTGCCTTCCAGTAATTCCTCTCCTCTTCCAACCTTGCTATCTCAGCAGCCTGCATAGCAACCTGTTGCCTAAGTGCCCTCACTTTGTTGTTCAGAGGCTGCCTCCCAACACCAGCCTGTGGAGGATCAACCTGAACTGGCAAATCACAGCTAATCAAAGTAGCACACCCAAACTTCTCCTTGTTTGTAGCCTTCACAACCCCTTCCAAGGGAATCTTCAACTTGGCAAAGATATCAGTCAGAATAAAACCAAACGGCAGGGAGTGTTTTCTCTTCCCAGCAATCACCCTTTTTATCAGGTGGATCATAAAGCTGGGCCAATTGATCTGCTTTTCAGTGTCCAACAGTTCCATAAGGACCAGGTCCATGAAACTGGCAACTCTTCTTTTCTCCTGTCTTGGCATCACAACTTTGTTCACAAACTCAAATAAGACTTGATGTTGTGGGTGCATCTCACTCTTTTGCACTGCCCTGGGTTTTTCTTCACTATCATTCTCAGCAAACTTCCTAGTGATCTCCAGATCAGTAGGCAAATTTGTCAAGTCAGGCCAAACAGTCTTGACATAGCTAGTATACCCAGTGGCAGGAATACCCAACAGCTCACCAAGTTCCAGTGTATCAAAAATTATCACATTTTCATTTACAGAGGTAGTAAGTTGATCACCTCTGATGGAACAATTTTTATAGAATTCCTGCACCATTCCTTTTGCACACCTACCAGAGATCTTAAGGACCATGTCCCTCCAACCCTGAGCATGCAGTTTTTCGAGCAACCATACCATTCCTTCTTCTTGAACATCAGTCATGACCCTTCCTTTCAAAACCTTTCTGGTCAGTATGTCCTCATGAACACAGTGCACAGTCTCACTATCTTCAGCATCACTATCACTCTCATCTTCAGCAACTAACTCATCACTATCACTGGCAGATTCTTCAGAAACAACCATTCTTTTAGAGGACCTGGTCCTCTTAGCAACTTTTTCAGCAGCTTTAACTGAACTTCTTATCACTCTTCTCTCAGGAACTTTTCTTTTCTTTGACTGAGGCACCACCTCCGCAGCCTCAACCATCTCATCATCCTCAGAAAAATCAGCAAGATCAATATCATCAATATCATCCACTTTTTCTTCCTCAACTACCTGTTTTCCTTTCCCTTTCCTGCTCTTTTCCAAGGCAGCAACCAGTTGGTCATCAGCAGCTTTGGCAGCACTTCTTGTCCTCCTACCCCCAGAAGCAGGGGTTGAGGCAGAAGGAACATGTCCTTTTGCCTTAGAGGAACTTTCAGCTTTCTTTTTATTTCCAGGCTTGTAACTATCACCTATTTTCTTCAATTTAGCAGCAATTTCAGCAGTCACATGGTCATCAATGGGTCCCTTCCTAGCCAGTTTTCTTCTCAGACTCCTAATATTGATCAAATCCACTAGGGGCCTGTCACTATCACTTATAGCCTCCTCAACATCTATCACATTCTCCATGGGTGCTCTAAAAGCAGCCTCTGGAGACCCTGATGCCCCATGCATGGGTGCTTCCAACCTCTTAATAGGTTCCCCCTCAAGAGCAGCCTCCGACCCCTCTCCCTTTTCTTCCTCATCTATAACATTCAAAGGGTAGGTAAAGTTTACCTGATACTGATACAACACCATAGCACGAGATAAATCCTCAACCTGCTCAGCAATTGACTCAGCCGTGGGAACTAATCCTTCCCCCTGAATGTCAGGTTCAGGTATTTCTGGAATTGGTTCAGGAACTTCAGGGTTTAGGTCAGTGGTTTCCATGGGTGAGGGAGGATTAGGATTTTGTGGTTGGTCATCGATAGGTGCAGTTGAAGAATTATCAGAAGCAAGAGACATTTTTGCAATTCGAATTAGCAGATAATTAACAATTCTTTCTGAAATTTTGAGAGTTTTAGTTGATGAACAAGGTAAAATAATAATGTGGGAGAAGAAGGGTATATATAGAGTGAATTAAGTAGTGCAATTAGAGTAGGAGACGATCAGCTTACCTCAGCACAACATGCAACAGCTAAGGACTCTTGGGAGTCTCCCGGAGAAAAAGAGCCGTTAGGCTTCAGGACACCTTTTCAGAACAGGAACTGTTCCTCCGATGGGACTCTTTTGCAATTCGGATATGGGTAGGAAACTTAGTGGGATTTTATCCTAAACACAAGTTACCTATAGCCTTTATACTCCTAAATTAATTGAATAATTACGAGTACATACCTGTTTTTAACACCATAATTCAGTGTCCTTCCAATTTGCAATTTTTGATCATCTGAAATTCTAAGAGCATAAGGGTAACATCATTCAATTTTAGCAACTCTAAATAAGATATGTAACATGAGAGTATACATTTAAGTATGAAAACTGGACTGAATGATTCATAATGACTTGAATAAAATTCATTTTAAGAGCAATTTTCTAGCCAATTATGAAGTAAAGGATTGAAGATTTTATGTGAAATTAATCATCCCTAATTCCAATCTATTTCTTTCAAAATCATCTCTACCTAGAGCTTTAGTAAAAATGTCAGCTATTTGCTTTTCAGTAGGACAAAATGCTATGGTAATCAAACCCTTTTCATAATTGTCTCTTAGGAAATGATGTCTTATGTCTATGTGTTTAGTCCTTTTGTGATGCACTGGATTCTTTGTCATATTCATAGCACTAGTGTTATCACAATAAATAGGAACAGTTCCTACATCAACACCAAAATCCTGTAATTGTTGTTTGATCCATAACAATTGTGAACAACATGAAGCAGCTGCCACATATTCAGCCTCAGCAGTAGAAAGTGCCACTAAATTTTGTTTCTTAGTTCCATAGGAAACAAAACACTCACCAAGAAAATGTGCCATACCTGAGGTGCTTTTTCTATCAACAAGGAAACCTGCATAGTCAGCATTAGTATATCCAACAAGATTAAAATTACCACCTTTTGGATACCAAAGTCCCAAGGGACCTGTTCCTTTCAGATACCTCAATATTCTTTTAACAGCTTTCAAATGAGATTCCTTAGGATCTGATTGGAACCTAGCACACAAACCAACACTCTCTTGTATCCATGCTGGAGTAGAAATTTTGATAGCCTTTCATACCATGCTCTTGGTGCCTGCTTGAGCCCATACAAGGCCTTGTCCAGTTTGTACACATGTTCAGGGAACTGTTCACTTTCAAAACCTGGAGGTTGCTTGACATATACTTCTTCTTTCAAGTAACCATTCAGAAATGCACTCTTGACATCCATTTGATGTAGAGTGAAATCCATGTATGAAGCAAAGGCTATAAGAAGTCTTATTGCTTCCAATCTTGCAACTGGAGCAAAAGTCTCATCATAGTCGATGCCCTCCTCTTGACTGTATCCCTGAACAACTAGTCTGGCCTTATTCCTTGTTACCATGCCATCCTCATCAAGTTTGTTTCTGAAAACCATTTTGTTCCAATTATGGACCTGTTCCTTGGCTTGGGTTCCAGATGCCAAACTTGACTCCTTTGGAATTGATTCAGGTCTTCCTGCATAGCATTTATCCAATCTGCATCCTTCAGTGCTTCTTTCACATTTTTGGGTTCAACTAGAGATAAGAAAGCACTAAAGGCACATAGATTTTGATTTTTGACTGCGGATCTAGTTTGAATCCCAGCAGTCTTATCTGAGATTATTTGATCGACAGGATGTGACCCTTGATACTTGTAAGGCTTGGGTGTCAATCCATTGTCAGAGGTCCTCTGCTGAGGAACAGTTCCTGCTAGAGTAGCATTCCCAGTTTGTGAGGTGGAATCAACACTTGTTCCCCCTGTTTCAGTGCTATTCTTCTCAGTTCTGTCCTGAGGAACAGTTCCTTGCAGTTCACTCCTCATATCCAGAATCTGCATTTGTGGATTAAGTTCAAACTCTTTCAGCATTCCAATTTCTTCATCCTCCTGTACCTGTTCTTGAGTGAGACAGTCAGTTTCATCAAATTTAACATGCATGCTTTCTTCAATTTTCAATGTTTTCTTGTTAAACACCCTATAAGATTTACTATTCAAAGAATAACCAACAAATATTCCCTCATCACTTCTAGGATCAAATTTTCCTAAGGCATCCTTCCCATTGTTATGTATGAAACATTTGCAACCAAAAGTCCTAAGATGGGAAATATTTAGTTTTCTTCCTTTAAGCAATTCATATGGTGTCTTTTCTATTAAAGGTCTTGTCATACATCTATTTATTATGTAGCATGCAGTATTAATAGCCTCAGCCCAAAAGTTCTGTGGAAGATTTCCAGATATCAACATGGTCCTTGCCATTTCTTCCAGAGTCCTATTTTTCCTTTCTACTACACCATTTTGTTGTGGAGTTCTAGGTGAGGAAAAAGTGTGATTGATGCCATTTTCATTGCAAAAATTGGAAAACATATGATTTTCAAATTCAGTTCCATGATCTGACCTAATGGCAACAGTATTACTATCTAGAGTTCTTTGAGCTTTCTTAGCAAAAATTGAAAATGCATTAAATGCTTCTTCTTTAGATGCAAGAAATATAGTCCATGTAAATCTAGAGTAATCATCCACCAATACCATAACATACTTCTTACCTCCACGACTCATTGTTCTCATTGGACCACACAAATCCATATGGACCAGTTCCAAAGGTTTAGTGGTACTTACCTATTTCTTTGATTTGAAGGAGGATTTTACCTGCTTCCCCCTTGCGCAAGCTTCACATACCTTTTCATCATTAAACCTGATGTTAGGAAGACCTATCACCAAGTCCTTTGACACAAGTTTGTTCAATTGTGAAAGACTAGCATGTCCTAGTCTTTTGTGCCATAGGAGGGGATCATTTTGCACCACACTTAAGCAGCTCAAGCTTCCATCACATAATGTCAGCAAGTCTACTTTGTAGATGTTTCCATGTCTGTTTCCCTGCAAAATAACCTCTCCAGAAGCTTGATTAGTCACAGTGCATCCAGTAGATGAGAAATTAAAATTATTACCTTTGTCACACAATTGAGATATGCTCAATAAGCAATGCTTCAGTCCATCTACTAGAAATACATTATCTATGCAGTGTGAGTCAGACTTACCTACCTTTCCAATTCCAATAATTTTCCCTTTCTTACCATTACCGAAGGAAACACTTCCTCCTTTGAAGGCTGAGAGTGAAAGGAACAGTTCCTTATGCCCTGTCATATGTCTTGAGCAACCACTGTCCATGTACCATTTGTGGTTTGTCTCCTTCACTCTAGCCTGCAAAAGAAAACTAGGGGTTAATTTTAAGAACCCAAACTAGTTTGGGTTCCTTTCCTTTTGAAAAAGGATGAATCAGATCTCTCTTAGCCCAAAATGGTAAAGGTTTCTTTGTGTGAACATCTCTCCTTTTTACAGAATGTTGAACAGGTTTGTAGGACCTATTCTTTTGTTTCACAGGATTTTGAACAGGTTTAAAGGACCTGTTCCTCTGGACAGCCATTTTTAAAGATTGACAATTTTCTTTCCGGTGACCAGTGTTCCCACAGTGAGTGCATAGCCAGTTTTCAGGAAATGACAAGTACTTACTCTTTGGATCCCATTTGGATGAACTTTGTGCCTTCATGAATCCAATACCTTTCCTGTTACTGCTATGATTTTCTTGCAACCATTCTAGTGCTTCAGAAGACTTGTTCCATTCTACAGTTTTTCTTAATTCCATTTTTGTTTTAACCAAGTCTTCTTCTAAAGATCTTATCTTTTCATCTTTTTTACACAATTCATCAACTGTGTTTTTCAGTTTCTCTTCAGCAATGATCTGATGAGAATTTGCAATACCTTTACCTTTTACAACTGTTTTAACATTTTCTAATTCCTGAGCAGTTGTTTCAAGTGTGAGGACCTGTTCCTCAAGCATGCTAATCTTCCTTTCCAGAAAATCATTTTTAATTATTTCCTCTTTGCATTCTGTTTCTAAGCAGTCAACTTTATCATGCAGTTGGTGATTATCATCCCTCAGAGTTTTAAATTCATTTAGCACAACATGGAATACTTTAACCAACTTTTCTATAGACATGCTTTTTACATCTTCTTTAAGTTTAGAAACAAATACCTCAGGATCCTCTTCATTTTCTGAATCTCCAAGTGCCATTAGAGCAAGATCCTCATCCAGATTATCATCAGTTATTTCGTCTTCACTGTCTTGCCATCCTGCAACCAGCGCTTTGGGATTTCCACTTTTCTTATGGACCTGTTCCCTAGCCTTCTTTCTTTCATCAATGAATTTCTTCCTCCATTCTCCTTCCATGATTGGACATTTGCTGATGTAGTGCTCCGAGCTTCCACATTTATGGCATTCTCCAGCCTGTTTCATGTTAGCAGACCTACCTTGTCCACTAATTTCCCTTTTCTTATTCAAATATTTCTGAACACTTTTAGCGATAAGGACCAGTTCCTTATCATCAATGATTTTATCACCAGCTGTCAAGGCTAGGTTAGGTTCAGTTTTAACTGGTGATCCTATGTTTTTAACCTTCTTCCTTAGTTCATAAGTCTTTAGATTACCTATAAGCTCATCTAAGGATAAAGTGGTTAAATCTTTACTTTCAATGATAGCACAAGCTTTGATCTCCCAAGAGTCTGGAAGAACCCTAGTTAAAATCTTTTCTACCCTATCTTCCACAGTTAAAACCCTTCCCAAAGAGATAAGTTCAGAGGCAATGGCATTAAATCTAGTATACATTTCAGAGATTGATTCTTCTTCTTTCATTTTAAAGCTTTCATATTCAGCATAAAGAAGTGTACCTCTGGACCTTTTTACCTGACTTGTTCCTTTGTGTGCAACTTGTAGAGCATCTCAAATCTCCTTCGCAGTGGCATACCCTCTTATCCTTGTGCATTCGTCAGGACTAAGTCCACCAACCAGCCACTTCCTTGCCTTAGCATTCTTTTCCCATTGCTTTATGTCTTCAGCATTGCATTCCTTCCTGGTTTTTGGAACATCCTTTCCATCAGCATCTTTCTTCATTGGGATCATGGGACCTTCAGTTACTATGTCCCATAATTCGTAATCTTCTGCTTGAAGGTGATCACGCATCCTCTCTTTCCACCATGAATAGTATTTCCCATTGAAGTAAGGTGCTCTCACCATTGACTGGCCCTCACTGTTCTCTCGTGATGTACTCATCTAATCCTAGGTGTTAGCCTTTTCAAGGATAACCTGCTCTGATACCAATTGTTATTTCCCACGATTACACCACTTTACTTTTTTAAGGACCAGTTCCTTAAAATATGTTCCTTTACTCTACGATGTGCGGAATAAAAACTGTAAGTAATTGAACACCAGATTTTAGCGTGGAAAAACCCCTAGACACGGGATCAAAAAACCACGACCTACTTCTCAAGTAGGATTTCAACTTCACTATGTAAAAAGACCCACTTGGTTACAAGACTCGCTCTTACTAACCTAGGACTAACTCTAATCCTTTAGTGATCTTTCTCACGATCAGTGAAGTTGTGTCAAGTCCACGACTTGAACTACACAGTTTACAACACGATTTTTGCTTACTACAATCGAACTAAGACTTGAACTTTTACAAGACTCAATCTAAGGAACAGGTTCTTACTTAGTTCTACTGTAGCTAATGATTACACAAATAAGCTAATAATTCTTCTCAGCTTTTGCTCGATGCTCTCTCTATTTGTGTACATCTTCTATGGCTGATAAGCTCCACGTTTTATAGCCAAGAAGTCTTGATGAATAAGAATTCCAAAGCTCCCTTGACTTTGAATCCTAATTGGATTCTACCTTCTAGGATCCGAATCCTTTATCCCTTATCCTTGTGTTTTATGCAATCTTTTCATATCCATTTAGACCTGCATAATTATCAAGATAAACATTAGTATTAGGATAAATAATAATATCTCAATTAAATGATTTTGCATGAATTATCTATTCTGCTTCAGTGATTCAAAGGAACAGGTCCTTTGAATCCGTTCCTCAGTCATCAGTCAAAACTCCAAACTTTCCAAGCTAACAAGAATGTTCTTGGGTATCAACCTCCCAAAGAAGGAAATGATATCCCATAGACTCGCTTCTTGTGCAAATAGTGTTGCTTCCGGGATTATGACCCTCACCAACCAAAAGACGTGCAGATGCAGGAGCCCCGCTAGGATGGCATTCTTCTGCTGGTGAACCCCACATGACAAGAGGAATATCATAGCAATCATAGCACACCGTGATTAGTGCACATGCCAAATGAAGACATTCTGATGAACATTACTAGAATTCCGATCAAACTTCATGACTCGGGAGAGTCCATTCATCCAATCACGGATGGAGGAAAAGAAGAAGAAAGCTGCAGTCAATTTTTTTCCTACAATTTTCTCATGTGCCATCCATTCATAATAAATGAGTTTTTCTGGGAATATCAAAGCAGGATCAAAGGCAAATATTCTTTAAGATAAAAGAGCCATTCTTTCATAAGGAACTTTGAGGAAGATGAAGATGAAGTATTTCTTTGAAAAGGACTTATGATTCTACCTTTATCACGAAGCCCCATTTATAGGGAGGAAGAGATAAGAATGGATCATGAAATGGTCAAGCGTAATTATGGCCTGAGATATGAAATGATTCGATGCAGCAAAAAGCATTATTGGAAAAGTACATGGAATAGACATCAACCAATCAGATGAAGACACGTGGAGTTCTTGAATAAATCAACATCATTTTTAGTCAAAGAGACTGAGTTCCAAGGAGTAAGTGAGATATCTATCACAGCCGACTTGTATACCACTTTTACTTCCTGACTGCTTGCGTTAGCACTCAGCAAGTGGGGGGACTGACTGTGTGGGCAAGAATACGCCACCTATTATTACGGCTACATGAGTCCGATTGGCGATATTAGACTTATCCTACAAGTCATCGGGCATAGAGGATACACACCTGTTCTACGAGTTACGATCATTCAGGCGGTACAGGAGTAGGACACAAGGCATACATTCCGCCGCCTTAGGGTTACAGTCTCCTAGTTAGGGTTTCGCATGTACCACAACCTTGAGTTTATAGGCCCATGAGCTTCATTAATTGTCGTATTTTACCATAATTAGAACTGGGTAATCATTGCTATAGATACCCCTCCTTACATTATATTGTACATCAAGTGATTCACCACTGAATCCGACTATTCTCATGGAATAAAACTCTTTACTTTCTTGTCTATTATTTTCCTCTCTATTTACTTACTTTTCCATTGTATTTTACTGTATTGCTTGTGACACATTCATAAGTTGAAGTGTTAATCTAGACATCCAATTTTAAGGATTTGCGTGTTTTGATTTTTATTAGTAAATTACTAATACATGTAAAATTATTTCTACAATTTTTCCTCCCATTTATTTTTATTGAAATCATTAACTTATATGGTGTGATTATTATTCACTTTTTATTTGTATTTTAATTTTAATATTTTTCGTTATATAGATATAACTGTTATACTTTATGCACCTCCTAGAGACACTAGAAGGGGGGGGGGGGGTTTGAATAGTGTCCTCCGATTTTCGTTGCAACAACCTTGTTCTTCAGTAGTAGAACAGGGTTCTTCAGTTCGTTGTTATGTAGCCTTCTATCTTAGAACACACCTCCAAACACTCACCAAAAGACACAAGGATTTTTACGTGGAAAACTCCTTGCTCAAGGGAGAAAAACCACGACCCACACTCTGGGATTTTAACACCGAATCCACTAACACAAGAGCAATGTTTCTGATTACAAACTCTGTAACCAAGGGGCTACACCCTAGACCCTAATCACTAATCAAAGCTACACTCTAGCCTTTCTAGTAATTCACAAAAGTAGTTTGCCTAATACATATGCTTCTGAGATAAGCTAATAGACAAAACAATGAATACTTGTAACCGAGACAACTTATAACTCGATAGACCTAGACAAGAGTTCTAGACTCAATTACTCTGCATGCAATCAGTTGTCTTCTTCAGTTTTCCCACGTAGACAGTTCTTCAGATCGCCTTTATATGCTCTCAACTCTCTGTGTGAAAAACCAACTTCGGCTATGTCTTTTACTTGCTTTTATATGAGTTTTGCAACCCTAGTTGAGTCCTACTGGGAATCCTCTTTAATTATGGTAATTGAAGATTCGCAGTAACTCTTTTCCATGTTGAAGTATAACTCTTGTTCATACTTCAAAGACACAGCCTGGACACCGCCTCTTTTAGTCTGACTAGGATATGTCTTCAACCACGCGCCTCTACTCCTAGTTCCACAGGGATTTGCAACCCTTAATCTTTTCGATCAAGCGTGCCCTTCAACTTCAAGGACTAGGCTCTTCTCATGAACCTTAGTGTCCTTCCTGTTTGTCATACTTCAAAACCAGCTCTCAACAATAACATAGAGTAAAATATACCAAGATATTAATGAAAAGAAAAAGTTACAAAAGCTTGATAATCTAGAGGGTAAAGTCAGAATTTTTGAAAGTCCATTGAGCAAAATGGGGGAGAATAATTATTATTCATAGTTAAGAGGGGAGTTTGATTTTTAAACCAAAGTAAGAGGTGTAAACGATTTTCACCCCTAAATCAAATATTTCTCTTTGCCTCATATGATAAATCTATACATGCGTCAGAAAGTAAATAATCCTCATCTTAATTACATCTCAGGTATCTGTCGAGTTGTTCTCTGTTACTACAGTTCATGAACTTAAAACGTTGTTGCGAGTGATGAGGACTACTTGACTCAATTAAGAACTTGAGACACGGCAGCTTTTTAGAGAGGGTATCCATCATGGAGACTGGGCATAATTATATATTAAGCACATGGGCTGATTTACCCATATACTATCGGTGTGATCCGATACCACTGGATCGAATTTGCTAAAATATGTATATATTTATAATAAGCAGAATTAGAAAGTTTCAATATAAAATTAAAAGATGAAACTCAAGAAAGAAAAACACCTTCTAATTAGTTGGTCAAGCTCATTTGATTTGATAGTTGGCTTCGAAGTTCGACTCCCAGTAGCTTCGCTTTATTTGGTATTTTTTTTTTCATTTTTTAAAGCTAAACGGATATGTATCCACATCTCTCGGAGCTTGAGAGTGTGAATATTCTATTTTTTCCTTCGTTTGATTTAGTTGACTACGTCACTTTAATTTCAAATGTTTTGATGAGTATGGTTGGTTGGAATATCATGTAACACAAAAAATGAAGATACAAGAACTGTCGGGAAATTTTGATCACTAGCCATTTTTGGACGCGCTCAATGGGGACTATCCACCGTTTCAAAATTTATTGAAGAATAGCCAAAAATTCGCGCGCACACTTAAGCTCCATTAGCGTTGGAAAAACACCCCAGACTAGCCCCATAACAAAAAACTGGGGCTTTGAACAAGTTTTGTTCAAAGCCCAAGTATTTTGTTATGGGACTTTATATATAAAGCTGAGTCCCATAACAAAATGATGGGGCTTTGAACAAGTTTTGTTCACAGCCCCAGCATTTTGTTATGGGTTATGAGAGTTTATATATAAAGCTTCAGTCCCATAATAATGCTGGGGCTTTGAACAAGTTTTGTTCACAGCCCCAGCATTTTGTTATGGGACAGAAGCTTTATACATAGTCCCATAACAAAATGCTGGGGCCTTGAACAAAACTTGTTCAAAGCCCCAGTATTTATACTGGGGTTAGTTTACTGAAGCTTCCCCAGTACAAATACTGGGATTTGTCCGGAGGTGGCTATTTCTCAGCGAATTTGTTTTTGACGGCTACAAATCAATTAACGCGCGCCAAACAGGCTCCTACACTAAATTTTACAGAACTGTCTAGGCTGAAGGCCCAAGCCTTTGAACAAAGGCTTTAGGCCCCAAAACTTTTGAGGCCATAAAAGGAAAGTGCACAATAGCAACTTTTGGCATTACTATTTAAGGAATATCCAAATTTAAAAAAAGGTTTGAATCCTAACGTTTTCTAAAATAAAAAAAGTTTTGGCAACGTCTATCCCGTGGTTTGAAATTTTAAAGATTAAAAGTAGCCTTTGAATAAAATTTACAAAATTGCTATCTTTTAATGGAACAATACAAATAAGGGCTGATTTACACAAATATGGCCGTGGCTGCAGTGTTTCTACCCCCAGGCAATCATGACTCTTCCACTATAAATCCCCTACTTGATCATTTGCACATTTTACTCTTGATTACAAACAATTGTTGCGATCAAAATTCAAGTAAAATCTTCATCGTCAAGTAAACTCTTCATCTTCTATGTCAAGTTCATAATCAAGATCACTAATTTCTAACAACAAAATGTCTGCACAAAATACTTCTGGCCACTCTAGTGACGATATCATTGACACCACTGCTCTAAATGTTAGCAGTGAGATTGTCAATTTTGCAGAATCTTTAAACGTGGTTTTGCCGGTGGCAGGTGGTAGTGAAACAGTTTTTGAGGCAACAAATTTAGTACCAAGGCGACGCAAAGGCACCGCTCGTCATTTTGAATCTGAGGAAGCAAATGAAGGAGAAGAGGATGCTGGAAATGTGAATGAGGGTGAGGGGGAATCAACCAAGTCAAAAAATATTACACTCGATGTACAAATCGAAATTCATCATGTCATACCGTCTTCATTCGACAACAAAAAGGACTTGCCGTACAGAGTCATTCTACGGCGCAAAGAGAAAAATAGAAACGTGCCTGTTCAATCCACTCTTTTCTTTATTACACAGGCTCATATGAGGGCGCTTTGGGAGGATTGCAAATGGGGGCCCGAGGATCAAGTTGGCATCCCCGACCCAAACATCAGCGTGACCTCAAATCACATGGTTCGGTATTCATTTGTATATACCTATCCATTCACGGTAGGATTCGCCCTTCCTGTGCACGGTGTGATTAACTCGTTTTGCCGTACTTACAACCTTTGCCTGTGCACCGAGTTGCCTTTCACCCTCCAATATGTAACATCACTTTACCACCCTTACTTTTACAAGGGTGGAATTGTTGCCTTGACAGCCGACACAAATATTGCTGATGACTAAAAACGAGGACACAACAGATCATGGATGAGCCGACAATTATATTGTGATCCCTATTACACAAATCTCGGCCGAGCCAGGATTTTCTGAGGTGTAGAACCTCAAGCGTTAGTCACCTTTTCTCCTCTGCTTTTGTTATGACTTTCTTAGCCTCGATAAATGTTCCTTACTCATCATTTTCATTTAAAGCAAACAAAGTACAGTACGTTCCTGCGTCCGAACTGACAAATTGGGTTCAAGCTATAATCAATGGTCGCACCCGGCCCAATAGGAACTGGGAAAACATCGCTTCCGAAAATGAGTGGGCGATCAAAAGGCACGGTGAGTGTCCTTCATATTTTAATCCCTTCCGGGAGCTTTCCCCATTTTCTCTTCAATAATTTTCTCTTTGATTATAGGTCTCCCCACCAAGGCATCAACTGCCAAAGGCAAAGAACCCAAAGAGAAAAAGAATTGAAAAGGAAAAAGAAAGAGACGAATGTCCCCGATCTGGATGCATCTTTGCCCAAGATGACAAACTTGGCCACTTCCATAAAAAAGGCCAAGACTCCGGTAGGTTCATCTGGCTAAGGGCGTTCTTCTTGAGATGAGGATGACATCCTCCTCGACAGAATTGTTCGCCAATCTACCGTCGCCAAACCTCTAACTTCTTTTCCCGTTGACCTTGAGAGAATAAGGGCAATGGAGAAGCCAGGACGGGCTGTGCAACCTTGCATCGAGACGAATATCAGTTCTGGTCCCGATGCCTAGTAATTTTCTTCTTTCTTTTTGTTTTTGTTGTGGTCTTCAGGACGAGATCTACAAGATGAGCTTGATCGAACCAACATGAAGCTGGTCAACACCAATTTATTTTGAAACATTGACCAAGCATATTATGCTCAAGATAAATGAGTTGGAAGCTCGAGTTGAAAGACTTCCGACGCTTGAATCCGAGCTGGCTCGCCTCCGGGGTGAAAATGTTGCGCTGGTGGAAAATTCTGAGGCCAAGGCCAAAAGAGCAGAAATGGACAAGGTTGGGCCATAATCCATACTCGGCATAGAGCCCTCGAGCAATACAAAGCTTGGGGTTAAACTTGGATGACTTGATCGCCAAGACCAATGAGCGAGTGACTCCGACTCAAGAGATTATGAGTGAACTTACTGCAAGTGAGGATTTGGATGACGACGATGATGAGGCCAAAGAAGAAGAAGAAGAAGAAGAAGAAGAAGAAGAAGAAGAAGAAGAAGAAGAAGAAAGCGGTGGTGAAGAAGGGGCCTCTGGAGGTGACAGCAGCACCACTCTATTTAGTTACACAACAAAATAGAAATTGTCTTAAACATCCAAATCATGCAATCAAGGAAGGAGTAAAGATCAGGTGGGGTAGGAAGAGAGAAAGATAGGAGGACAGGACTGGAAGAATCACAGCTGAAGGTTGAAGTGCTTAACGAGTGCCTCAAGTTGCTTCGTATTTTTGGCCCTCTCCATCACCAGCTCGGCCTCATACTTGTGGCAATCAATCTTCAAGCGATCAATTTCTTGATCCTTCACCTTCAACTGTCTGTGCAGTTCTGCATTTTCTCCATTAACTTCAAGAACCATTTTCTCCAGTTCCTGCACAGCACCAATGGCCTCATCAGGTCCATATTCTTCACTGTCCTCTGACTGCTCCTGCTTGACCTGCATTGGCCTTTTGGAAACCCTGCTTTCCTGGAAGAAGTCACAGTTTCTCAGCACATTAACCCCAAACTTCTGATGGATGGTAGGCTTCTTTCCTGCTTCTAAGGGCACTCCAAAACGCTCAAGGATCTGATGGATGATGTAAGAATGCACAAGAGAGTGTGGCTTCTGATCAGTATTACAAATTCTCTTAATGTGCCTAATAATGAGCCCAGGCAAATTAATTTTCACTCCTCTGTCCATCAGATCCATATATGTCAGGTCAAGAGCACTAGCCTCACAATTTCTTTCTCCCCTAGGTAGAAGAAACCTATGCACAAATTCAAACAACAATTGATGTGCAGGCTCCATTTCCTTCTTCTCAACCTTCCTCTCCTTCCTCAATTTGGGTTTCCCTGAGAACTTTCTCACAACATCTAAGGGAGTAACTCTATCTGTTCTCTTTGGCCATTTTAGCTTGACATACCTGCAATACCCTTCAGCAGGTACATCCAGAATTACCCCCAATTCAGGTCTCCCAAATTCAATCTCCACTCCTTTCACAGTGGTAAACACCCTCCTGGCTACCACCCTGCAATTTGTATAAAACTCCCTGACTTCATCCACAAACAGCTTCCTGTCTTTGTTGACAAACACACTCAGCCAACCCTGATTTCCTATCATCCTCAACAAGGGTTTCATATGAAACTCCTTTTCATCATCCAGAATGCTGCCTGGCAGCACCTGATGTTTAGAGAAAAAGGCTTCCCTATCCACTTCTTTTCTTTTCTTCTTACTCTCAATCTCACTGTCAGTGTCAGAATCACTGGGTTCCACATAACTCCCAGCCTCACTCTCCTGCTCTTCTTCCCTAGCACCCTTCTCCTCTTCTTCTTTCTTCTTCTCTTCTTCCCTTATCTTCACATTAGTTATTGTCCTTCCCAGCTTTTCAACCTTCTCCATCTGTGTCTTCAAAGCAGACCTAGTACCCATTCTTCTAACAACAGGCTCCCTAGCCTCTTTATCACCTCCTTCTTCACTATCTTCATCTACCAACCTAGTTTTCAACACAGGCTTACCATCTCTCACCAACCTTCTTCTTTTTTCAGGCTCTATTCTATTTTCTTTTACAAACACCACCTCATCTTCTTCTTCCTCACCAGTCAACTTCTCATCCTCTGCCCCAAACTTTCTTTTTCTTCTTGATTTTTCTTCTTTCTTGTGACCCTCTTGCTTTTCAACAACAACTTCCTTGTTCCCTTCCTCATCAGATTCTGTCCAGCTAAATTCTGCATCCTCAGCTCCAGTGGAGTTTTGACAAGCAACTGGTTCTTGTCCCACACCCCCAGAAGCTTCAGCAGTAGCAGGTCCAACACACTCCGGACCTTTAGGCACAGAATCCTCTAAACACTCCCCTGTTCCACTCACATCTTTACTTGACTCACCAGCATCTTTTCCCAGAGATTCATCATTATCTAGTTCCCTCAACTGTTCTTCTATTTTTTCGGCTATATTTAACTCGCCTCTAGACTCACCGTCTACAACACCCTGCACATCTTCTCTAGGTTCATTCTCTTTAGTTTCTTCTTCCTCCTCACGTGGGTTCCCCCTATCTATGTTGTCCCTCTGCTCAACATCTACTATTTTATCTAATTCAGCAACTAGGGTTTCAGTTTCTACAATGCCAGGACTGGCTATATCAACTGAACCAACAGGTGTAGATGGAATAGGATCAGGAATTACCTCAGGTAACGGTTGAGATGAACTTTGAGTAGTGGGTGTCGAAGGAACGACTCTTGATTTTAACTTCTTGACCAATTTTTTGTCCCCCTTTTTGAGAAATTTTAGGCGAGCCCTAGCAATTCTTTCAGCAAGAGTGGATGGAGGTGGTCTTTCAGACATCTTGAAGGATTTTGTAAAGATTTCTGAGTTTGTTGACGGTTTGTCTATTTTAGGGCTTGAGAGAATTTTGATGTTCAATCGGAAGTGGTGGATGAGATCATGAGAGATTGAAGGAGTGCTGTAGAAAGAGAAGGGGTTTTGGTGAAGTGACAATGTCTAGGGAAGGCAAAAAAAATAATGAGTATAAAGAAGGGCAGCTTTTTGAACTTTTTGAGAACCGGGAGAAGTTAAGAGATTTGACAGTTATGAACTTAATTTAAATATACCCTTTTCAATAAGTGGGGTCCAAGCAATTTAAAAGGAGTTCTATCCTAAAAAGGAATGTGTTCCTATAATTTTGGACAGTTATGAGAATATGGAGAATCTCCCATGATGCACGTACAATAGACAATTTTAATTCCAGTTGTGACAACTAACAAATAGAGTAGGTTGACTGTACCTGGACACGATTCCTCACGTTAAGACTGGTTCCTCCTCAGTACACAGTGGGTTCTTCATGGGATCACATTATTTGTACCTAATGCTCAAAACACTAAAAACGAGTGTACTTACTCAAGTACAAATTTAGTCCAGATAGTAATGACAAATTCCTAACAGACACTTTTACTACTAAACTAGCCAATCACCAAGGGATTACCTGCTGGGTCATCCGTGTATTATTGTCATCCCTAACTCCAACCTGTTCCTCTCGAACTGCACTTTGTTCAAAGCTTTGGTAAATATGTCAGCAATTTGGTCTTCAGTCCTGCATGAATTCATAGTGATTAGACCCTTTTCTACATTGTCTCTCAGAAAATGATGTCTAATATCAATGTGTTTGGTCCTTTTGTGTTGGACTGGGTTCTTGGCAATGTTCACAGCACCAGTGTTGTCACAAAAGATTGGCACTGCCCCACACTTGATGCCAAAATCCTCCAGTTGCTGCTTGATCCATAGCAATTGTGAGCAGCATGAGGCAGCTGCCACATACTCAGCTTCAGCAGTTGACAAAGCAACAGAGTTTTGTTTCTTTGTAGGCCATGACACCAAGCAAGGACCTAAGAAGTGTGCCATCCCTGAAGTGCTTTTCCTATCAACCAAATGACCTGCATAATCTGCATCAGCAAAACCAATTCGTTCAAAAGTTCCACCTCTGGGATACCAAAGGCATAGATCCTGAGTCCCTTTCAAGTATCTCAGGATTCTCTTCACAGCTGTCAAGTGCGATTCCTTAGGTTTTGACTGAAATTTGGCACACAGTCCTACGCTGAAGACTATGTCAGGTCGACTTGCTGTGAGATAAAGAAGTGAGCCAATAATTCCTCTATACTTGGTCTCATTTGTCGAAGAACCAAGTTCATCCATATCTAGCTTTGTTCCAGGAGCAATAGGAGTAGTCATCTCCTTTGCTCCTTCCATGTTAAACTTCTTCAACAATTCCTTGACATATTTTTGCTGGTGTATCATAGTTCCTTCCGGTGTCTGCTTTATCTGCAACCCAAGGAAGAAATTCAATTCACCCATCATGCTCATCTCAAACTCACTTCCCATCAAGTCAGCAAAACCTTTGCTCAGCTCTTCATCAGTGACTCCAAAGATGATATCATCGACATACACTTGAACTACCAGTAGATCCTTTCCTTGCTTCTTGAGAAATAGTGTGTTGTCAATTTTACCTCTTGAAAAATCATTTTTCATCAAGAATCCTGAGAGTCTTTCATACCAGGCTCTAGGGGCTTGCTTCAAACCATACAAAGCCTTGTCCAGTTTGTACACATGATCAGGGAATTCATTGCTCACAAAACCTGGAGGCTGCACTACATAAACTTCTTCATTCAGGTACCCATTCAAGAAGGCACTCTTCACATCCATCTGATACAGTGTGAATTCCATGTATGTAGCAAAAGCAATCAGCATTCTAATGGCTTCCATTCGTGCCACTGGTGCAAAGGTTTCATCATAATCTATTCCTTCTTCTTGACTGTAGCCTTGAACAACCAACCTTGCCTTGTTTCTTGTAACTATGCCATGTTCATCCAGCTTATTTCTGAACACCCATTTAGTTCCAATTATGGATCTGTCCTTTGGCTTAGGAACTAGGTGCCACACCTTGCTTCTTTCAAATTGATGAAGTTCCTCCTGCATAGCCATAATCCAGTCTGGATCTTCTAGTGCTTCTTTAACATTCTTTGGTTCCAAGGTTGAGAGGAAAGCAAAGAATGCACAGAAGTTCTTTAATGCTGACCTGGTCATAATTCCTGTATCCAGTTCAAATAGAACGTTCTCCAAAGGGTGAGAACTTTGATGTTTCCATGGCTTGATCTGAATCTGATTAGAAGAACCTGCAGCATCGTCTTGAGTAGATTCTTCTTGACTTTCTTGATCTTCAGCTTCATCAGAAGTTCCCCCTGTCAAGTTGACTCCTTCATCTGACATGACTTTGCTCTCCTTTTCATCCGAGTCCTCCAGTTCATCTATGCTTTCTTTTCTTCTTAAGCCAATCACCTGATCATCTGCATCATTTTCTCCTATTTCCTTATCTGATTCATCGAACACGACATGCATACTTTCTTCTACTACTTGTGTCCTTTTGTTGAGTACTTTGTATGCCTTACTTTGAGTAGAGTATCCCAAGAATATTGCCTCATCACTCCTAGCATCAAACTTTCCCAAGGGTTCCTTGCCATTGTTGTGAACAAAGCATTTGCACCAAAAAGGCCTTAGGTGGGCAATACTTGGCTTTCTACCTCTGAGTAACTCATATGGAGTTTTGTCAAGAATAGCTCTGATGGAACACCTATTCAGCAAGTAACATGCAGTGTTTACAGCTTCAGCCCAGAAGTTTCTTGCTAGTCCACTTGACAGCAACATGGTTCTAGCCATATCCTCCAACGACCTGTTCTTCCTCTCAACCACCCCGTTTTGTTGGGGAGTTCTTGGTGCAGAAAAGTTGTGATCTATGTTGTTCCCTGCACAGTACTCAGAAAATTTTGAGTTTTCAAACTCAGTTCCATGATCTGATCGAATACTGATGAGTTCAAGACTTAGCCTTTTCTGAACCACACCAGCCCAGTCTTTAAAATTCTCAAAAGCTTCATCCTTAGAGGCCAAGAACAAGGTCCATGTATACCTTGAGTAGTCGTCAACAATCACGAACACAAACCTCTTTCCTCCTCTGCTCTTTACTCTCATAGGTCCACACAAATCCATATGTACCAGCTCCAGTGGCTTAGATGTGCTGACCACTTTCTTTGACTTGAATGACGTTCTTACATGCTTTCCCTTTACACAGGCATCGCACATTTTTATGTTTTCAAACTTCTTTCTTGGCAATCCACGAACTAGTTCCTTTGAGGCCAGCTTATTTAATTGAGTGAGACTTGCATGGCCCAGTCTTTTGTGCCACAGCTGAGAGTCACTATCTTGCACATTCAAGCATGTCAGATTGTTTTCAGGTAAGGACTTCAGTGATGCCTTGTACACGTTGTTCACTCTTTTTCCTTCCATCACCACTTCTCCACTCTGTAGGTTCTTCACGATGCACCCTAAAGAGGAGAAGCTCACTTCGTTTCCTCTGTCACATAGTTGAGAGATGCTTAGTAAATTGTGTCTAAGACCATCCACACAATAAACATTTTCAATTGCATGCTCTAGAGATCTCCCAATCTTCCCAATGCCTACTATTTGACCACTCTTTCCTCCTCCGAAGGCAACACTGCCTCCTTGGAATGCTGCGAGTGAGAGAAAATTTCTTCTATCTCCTGTCATGTGCCTGGAACAACCGCTATCAAGAATCCAGCTTGAGTTGTTCTCCCTCACTCCAGCCTGCAAGACAATTAGAGGTTAGCCTTAGGAACCCAGACAAGCTTGGGTCCCTTCTTATGAGAGAATGGGTAAATTAAATCTTGTTTGGCCCATTTCGGTAAAACACATTTCTTATTTTTGGCTCTTGCCTTGACAATATTAGTACACTTTTGTTTAGTATGACCAGTTTTACCACAAAAAGTGCATAACATGTTACAAGGTAATCCTACATATTTGCTTTTAGGATTATATAAGGGCAGGGGCTTCTTGAATCCTAAACCTTGTTTTCCTTTGTTTTGATTTTCAAGAACCCAATTTATTGCCTCTGAAGATTTATTCCATTTTGTAAGTCTGGTGAGTTCAAGTTTTGAGGTCTCAACCTTTTGATCTAACATCCTGTTTTTCTCAATTTCTTGATGCAAAATCTCATTTGTTCTTTTCAATTCATCTTCCAGAAAGGTTTGAACTTCACTCATAACTTGCTTACCATTCTTACTCTCTCTCAACTGATTACATTCCAATTCAAGCTCAGTAATTTTAGAGTTTGACACAAGAGTCTGCCCTTTCAAGATGGCATTAGTTTCTTCAAGTTCAATATTCTGTTCCAGGAGGCTCTTGTGTTTAGTTCTAAGATTACTCAGTTCTTCAGTTAAGTTATCCTTTTCACGTTTTTCTTTTTCATACCCTTCAATCAGGGTGGCTGTGATTAGAATTAAATTTTCAGGAGAGTATGTATGTAAAGTTTCTTTTAGATCAGATAGACATACCTCAGCTGAATTTCCTGTTTCCTCTCCATCAGTTGCCATAAGAGCAGAGTCCTTTCTGATGTTGTCAGCAATGTACAATTCCTTCAGTTTCTTCCATATTTCCTTGGCAGATTTGCACTCCAGTATCCGTGCATGCACATCCTCAGTGAGTCCTCTTCTTAGATACCCCACGGCCTTGGAGTTTGCTTGTAACCAGTCCAGATCTTGAGGGTCTAGTTCTTCCACTTTCTTTGGCACTAGGACACCATTTACAGCTCTCTTCAACGGAACATGAGGTCATCTTTTCACAATCAGCCACAAGCTGTAATCAGTTGCCTGTAGATAATTTTTCATCTGCTTCTTCCAGTGATTGTAATGAGTCCCATTGAACACTGGTGGTTTTGATGGATCTCTTCCTCCTCTAAATTCTCGAGGATCTTCTTCATCACAGCTGACATTTGTCATACCTGCTAGTGCTAGTGGTGAGTCATCCTCAGCCTCTTTTTCATGATCAGACTCACTATCAGTTGGTCCCCATGTGGCATAGAAAGCTTCCTTCTTTTTCCTTCGCTCTGCTCTGAAGTTTGGGGGCCGTCTTGTCTTCCTTTTGTCTGTATCATATTCCTTAGTGGTTTCCTTTTCCTTTTCCTTAGCAGCTCTGTTCTTCTTCCATTCTATTTCCCACATCGGGCAGTCCATGACAACATGGTCTTTCTTGAAGCATTTGAAGCACCCAGAGTAGTCAGGACTGTCAACTATGTTCTTCCTACTAGAGCTCTCCTTGTTTCCTCGTTTGAACCCTTTAAACCTTCCCAGATTGAGTTTTTGTCTTAACGCACTTACCATTGCAGCTTCCACTGATTGAAGATCAACATAGTCATCAGTTTCTTCTGTTGCTTCCAGTGCAAGGGTCTTTTCCTTCTTTGCTACAGGTTTAGCCTTTGAGTCTTTCATCATCTCATGCGTCTTCAGACTTCCAACCAGTTCTTCAAGCTTAATGGATTTCAAGGGCTTTGATTCAATGATGGCTGTCATTTTTGGTTCCCATGCTTCAGGCAGCACATTTAGGATTTTGTCAACCATCTCTACTTCAGGTAATTCCATCTCCAACGATCTCATTTTGTTTGTAATCATGGTCAGTCTGGTCATCATATCCTGAATTGACTCCCTTTCACCCATTGTAAACAATTCAAATTGCCTTTTCAGCATTCTTCTTTTTGAGTCTTTTATTTCTGTGGTTCCTTCGTGTGCAACCTGCAAGGCATCCCATATCTCCTTAGCCGTCTTATACGATGATACTCGATTGAACTCTTCTGGACCAAGACCACATATGACCAACCGCTTGGCCTTGTGATTCTTTTCGATCATCTTATAATCCGTCTCATCGAACTCTTCTTTCAGTTTGGGTTCTTTTGTAGCCGTGGTTCCTTCACCGACTATTTTGGTGGGAATCAGATTTCCTTCTGAGACTATCAGCCAGAGTTAATAATCTTCAGCACATATGTAATTCTCCATCCTATTCTTCCACCATGCGTAGTATTGCCCATTGAACTGTGGAGGCCTCAGAACCGACTGTCCTTCATAATAGTAGGTGGTGCACTCATTCTGATCCTTCTCAAGGTGTTAGCCTTACAAGAGAAGACCTGCTCTGATACCACTTGTTATACTTTATGCACCTCCTAGAGACACTAGAAGGGGGGGGGGGGGGTTGAATAGTGTCCTCCGATTTTCGTTGCAACAACCTTGTTCTTCAGTAGTAGAACAGGGTTCTTCAGTTCGTTGTTATGCAGCCTTCTACCTTAGAACACACCTCCAAACACTCACCAAAAGACACAAGGATTTTTACGTGGAAAACTCCTTGCTCAAGGGAGAAAATCCACGACCCACACTCTGGGATTTTAACACCGAATCCACTAACACAAGAGCAATGTTTCTGATTACAAACTCTGTAACCAAGGGGCTACACCCTAGACCCTAATCACTAATCAAAGCTACACTCTAGCTTTTCTAGTAACTCACAAAAGTAGTTTGCCTAATACATATGCTTCTGAGATAAGCTAATTGACAAAACAATGAATACTTGTAACCGAGACAACTAACAACTCGATAGACCTAGACAAGAGTTCTAGACTCAATTACTCTGCATGCAATCAGTTGTCTTCTTCAGTTTTCCCACGTAGACAGTTCTTCAGATCGCCTTTATATGCTCTCAACTCTCTGTGTGAAAAACCAACTTCGGCTATGTCTTTTACTTGCTTTTATATGAGTTTTGCAACCCTAGTTGAGTCCTACTGGGAATCCTCTTTAATTATGGTAATTGAAGATTCGCAGTAACTCTTTTCCATGTTGAAGTATAACTCTTGTTCATACTTCAAAGACACAGCCTGGACACCGCCTCTTTTAGTCTGACTAGGATATGTCTTCAACCACGCGCCTCTACTCCTAGTTCCACAGGGATTTGCAACCCGTAATCTTTTCGATCAAGCGTGCCCTTCAACTTCAAGGACTAGGTTCTTCTCATGAACCTTAGTGTCCTTCCTGTTTGTCATACTTCAAAACCAGCTCTCAACAATAACATAGAGTAAAATATACCAAGATATTAATGAAAAGAAAAAGTTACAAAAGCTTGATAATCTAGAGGGTAAAGTCAGAATTTTTGAAAGTCCATTGAGCAAAATGGGGGAGAATAATTATTATTCATAGTTAAGAGGGGAGTTTGATTTTTAAACCAAAGTAAGAGGTGTAAACGATTTTCACCCCTAAATCAAATATTTCTCTTTGCCTCATATGATAAATCTATACATGCGTCAGAAAGTAAATAATCCTCATCTTAATTACATCTCAGGTATCTGTCGAGTTGTTCTCTGTTACTACAGTTCATGAACTTAAAACGTTGTTGTGAGTGATGAGGACTACTTGACTCAATTAAGAACTTGAGACACGGCAGCTTATTAGAGAGGGTATCCATCATGGAGACTGGGCATAATTATATATTAAGCACATGGGCTGATTTACCCATATACTATCGGTGTCATCCGATACCACTGGATCGAATTTGCTAAAATATGTATATATTTATAATAAGCAGAATTAGAAAGTTTCAATATAAAATTAAAAGATGAAACTCAAGAAAGAAAAACACCTTCTAATTAGTTGGTCAAGCTCATTTGATTTGATAGTTGGCTTCGAAGTTCGACTCCCAGTAGCTTCCCTTTATTTGGTATTTTTTTTTCATTTTTTAAAGCTAAACGGATATGTATCCACATCTCTCGGAGCTTGAGAGTGTGAATATTCTATTTTTTCCTTCGTTTGATTTAGTTGACTACGTCACTTTAATTTCAAATGTTTTGATGAGTATGGTTGGTTGGAATATCATGTAACACAAAAAATGCAGATACAAGAACTGTCGGGAAATTTTGATCACTAGCCATTTTTGGACGCGCTCAATGGGGACTATCCACCGTTTCAAAATTCATTGAAGAATAGCCAAAAATTCGCGCGCACACTTAAGCTCCATTAGCGTTGAAAAAACACCCCAGACTAGCCCCATAACAAAAAACTGGGGCTTTGAACAAAACTTGTTCAAAGCCCAAGTATTTTGTTATGGGACTTTATATATAAAGCTGAGTCCCATAACAAAATGATGGGGCTTTGAACAAGTTTTGTTCACAGCCCCAGCATTTTGTTATGGGTTATGAGACTTTATATATAAAGCTTCAGTCCCATAATAATGCTGGGGCTTTGAACAAGTTTTGTTCACAGCCCCAGCATTTTGTTATGGGACGGAAGCTTTATACATAGTCCCATAACAAAATGCTGGGGCCTTGAACAAAACTTGTTCAAAGCCCCAGTATTTATACTGGGGTTAGTTTACTGAAGCTTCCCCAGTACAAATACTGGGATTTGTCCGGAGGTGGCTATTTCTCAGCGAATTTGTTTTTGACGGCTACAAATCAATTAACGCGCGCCAAACAGGCCCCTACACTAAATTTTTACAGAACTGTCTAGGCTGAAGGCCCAAGCCTTTGAACAAAGGCTTTAGGCCCCAAAACTTTTGAGGCCATAAAAGGAAAGTGCACAATAGCAACTTTTGGCATTACTATTTAAGGAATATCCAAATTTAAAAAAAGGTTTGAATCCTAACGTTTTCTAAAATAAAAAAAGTTTTGGCAACGTCTATCCCGTGGTTTGAAATTTTAAAGATTAAAAGTAGCCTTTGAATAAAATTTACAAAATTGCTATCTTTTAATGGAACAATACAAATAAGGGCTGATTTACACAAATATGGCCGTGGCTGCAGTGTTTCTACCCCCACGCAATCATGACTCTTCCACTATAAATCCCCTACTTGATCATTTGCACATTTTACTCTTGATTACAAACAATTGTTGCGATCAAAATTCAAGTAAAATCTTCATCGTCAAGTAAACTCTTCATCTTCTATGTCAAGTTCATAATAAAGATCACTAATTTCTAACAACAAAATGTCTGCACAAAATACTTCTGGCCACTCTAGTGACGATATCATTGACACTACTGCTCTAAATGTTAGCAGTGAGATTGTCAATTTTGCAGAATCTTTAAACGTGGTTTTGCCGGTGGCAGGTGGTAGTGAAACAGTTTTTGAGGCAACAAATTTAGTACCAAGGCGACGCAAAGGCACCGCTCGTCATTTTGAATCTGAGGAAGCAAATGAAGGAGAAGAGGATGCTGGAAATGTGAATGAGGGTGAGGGGGAATCAACCAAGTCAAAAAATATTACAATCGATGTACAAATCGAAATTCATCATGTCATACCGTCTTCATTCCACAACAAAAAGGACTTTGCCATACAGAGTCATTCTACGGCGCAAAGAGAAAAATAGAAACGTGCCTGTTCAATCCACTCTTTTCTTGATTACACAGGCTCATATGAGGGCGCTTTGGGAGGATTGCAAATGGGGGCCCGAGGATCAAGTTGGCATCCCTGACCCAAACATAAGCGTGACCTCAAATCACATGGTTCGGTATTCATTTGTATATACCTATCCATTCACGGTAGGATTCGCCCTTCCTGTGCACGGTGTGATTAACTCGTTTTGCCGTACTTCCAACCTTTGCCTGTGCACCGGGTTGCCTTTCACCCTCCAATATGTAACATCACTTTACCACCCTTACTTTTACAAGGGTGGAATTGTAGCCTTGACAGTCGACACAAATATTGCTGATGACTAAAAACGAGGACACAACAGATCATGGATGAGCCGACAATTATATTGTGATCCCTACTACACAAATCTCGGCCGAGCCAGGATTTTCTGAGGTGTAGAACCTCAAGCGTTAGTCACCTTTTCTCCTCTGCTTTTGTTATGACTTTCTTAGCCTCGATAAATGTTCCTTACTCATCATTTTCATTTAAAGCAAACAAAGTACAGTACGTTCCTGCGCCCGAACTGACAAATTGGGTTCAACCTATAATCAATGGTCGCACCCGGCCCAATAGGAACTGGGAAAACATCGCTTCCGAAAATGAGTGGGCGATCAAAAGGCACGGTGAGTGTCCTTCATATTTTAATCCCTTCCGGGAGCTTTCCCCATTTTCTCTTCAATAATTTTCTCTTTGATTATAGGTCTCCCCACCAAGGCATCCACTGCCAAAGGCAAAGAACCCAAAGAGAAAAAGAATTGAAAAGGAAAAAGAAAGAGACGAATGTCCCCGATCTGGATGCATCTTTGCCCAAGATGACAAACTTGGCCACTTCCATAAAAAAGGCCAAGACTCCGGTAGGTTCATCTGGCTAAGGGCGTTCTTCTTGAGATGAGGATGACATCCTCCTCGACAGAATTGTTCGCCAATCTACCGTCGCCAAACCTCTAACTTCTTTTCCCGTTGACCTTGAGAGAATAAGGGCAATGGAGAAGCCAGGACGGGCTGTGCAACCTTGCATCGAGACGAATATCAGTTCTGGTCCCGATGCCTAGTAATTTTCTTCTTTCTTTTTGTTTTTGTTGTGGTCTTCAGGACGAGATCTACAAGATGAGCTTGATCGAACCAACATGAAGCTGGTCAACACCAATTTATTTTGAAACATTGACCAAGCATATTATGCTCAAGATAAATGAGTTGGAAGCTCGAGTTGAAAGACTTCCGACGCTTGAATCCGAGCTGGCTCGCCTCCGGGGTGAAAATGTTGCGCTGGTGGAAAATTCTGAGGCCAAGGCCAAAAGAGCAGAAATGGACAAGGTTGGGCCATAATCCATACTCGGCATAGAGCCCTCGAGCAATACAAAGCTTGGGGTTAAACTTGGATGACGTGATCGCCAAGACCAATGAGCGAGTGACTCCGACTCAAGAGATTATGAGTGAACTTACTACAAGTGAGGATTTGGATGACGACGATGATGAGGCCGAAGAAGAAGAAGAAGAAGAAGAAGAAGAAGAAGAGGAAGAAGAAGAAGAAGAAGAAGAAGAAGAAGAAGAAGAAGAAGAAGAGGAAGAAGAAGAAGAAGAAAGCGGTGGTGAAGACGGGGCCTCTGGAGGTGAAGAGGGTTCCCCTCATAGAGATGATGTGGATTGCCATGACTAGTAGTTTTTCTTCTTTCCTTTTGTTTTTGTTGAGGCCTTCGGGATGAAATTACAAATAACTTTTGGGTTATTAAGCCAGTTTTAATGAAATTTAAACCCCATTTAAGTGTTTGCTTTATCTCGTCGGGATGCGTAATTTAACACCTAGAGTATTTTTGCTTGCAAGACTTTAAGAATGTTTTAGGGAAGAGTCGATGCAAACTGATGCAATTCTCATTTCCGTGTCGGGGCACATAAAATCTTAATTGTACAATATAACTTTGGGAGTTAGATAGTGAAAAAAAGGGATGTAGAGTGGAACAGATAGTGAAACAAAGGGATGCAGAATGGAACTCTTTTCATAGATAATAACCCGTACCCAGCATTACATTAAACCTAGTCATAATGTGACTTACACATAACTTAGAGATTGCCGCTATCGGGTATTATATACATGACATAAGTACTAAGTTAATCTTCGGGGCGGCAGTCGCCGGTGTAAAGATTTCCAATCTTTGGGTCTTGGGACAATCCCCGGTATGAGAGTCTTAGAGTCGTGGACCAGACTTTAGACCATCTCTTCAATCCCCTTAGTGTTCGGGTACGAGTAATGAGGACCCGAGCACTTTACTCCGCTCCCTCCGCTTCCTGAAAAGGTCAAGCAAAGAAAAAAAGGGGGATTAGTTAATCATTCAACCTAAGTGTTAGAGCGTTTGAAGGCTTGATGTCGTAGGTGAATTTTTTTTTAAAAGAGGTAAAGTACCTTGAAGATAAAAATAATATCGCTTCAAATTGGAGATATTCATATTTGAGGGTTCAAACTTGCCGTTCATATCTTCTCATTGATAAGACCCTTTACCAACAATAGCTTTGACCTGGTAGGGTCCTTCCCAATTGGCTGCTAACTTTCTGACGTTGAACTCCTTAGTTGTTTAGTTATAGGCCTATAACACATAATCTCCAACTTTGAAAACTCTAAACTTGGCTTTCTTGTTGAGATAGCTTTTGGTATGTGATGTTTGGCATTTTATGCCTATATTTCCTTAATATTTCCGCATGTTTGAGCTTGTTTTGCACTCGTTTGATAGTTTATGAATGTGGTTTTACACTAATTTGATATCGTGCGTGTGTAGGTTGTTACGCAATGGATTTGGAGATTTTAGGAGCTTGATTGAGCAAGGAATGATTGGAAGTTGATTGAGGATTGGATTGAGCACACGAGAGCACGACACGAGCAAGATTTCGGACCAAGGAAAAAGGCAAAATGGCTGGGCGCTTTGGGGCACGCGGGGCGCCCGTTATAGCGCCCAGTGCCCCAGCGCTTTTACCCACGCGGGGCATGCTAAAAGCGCCCAAAGTTGGGCGTGTTCTGTCTTTCCCAGCGCGTTCCGAGGCGCGGGGTGCCCGTTATAGCGCCCCTTGTGCGCGTTTTTACGTCCTATTTCGTCTAGGATTGGGTGTAACTTATTACTAGGTGTTTGTAAACTCTATAAATACTCTTTTACTTAGTTTTTCATGGGAGTTCAGACCTTTGGAGCAAGTTTTGGAGGAGAGGGGAGGAGCCCTAGATGTCTTCTACACAAGTTCTTTCTCTCTTTCTCTTATTCTTCTCTTTAATTCTATAGTTTGTTTGTTCTCGGGTTAGAGTAAATACATGAAGGTTGATGTTTGAAAGTTGATTTCTATATATTGATTTACCATTATGGATTGTTTATTCTTTCTTGATCATAATTGTTTGATTATTGAGGCCTGATAATTGAACACTATCTATGGTTTTTAGATTGAACTCGAAAGAGGGAATTTAATTACGCAATAAGAAAGAATAGAACTAGTTTGTGAACCCGGGCATCGGGGAACCAATTTGTGAGTAGGATAGACATATACTTGCTCGCCTAGTTTAACTCATTACAGAATTCGTTAATGCGTGCACGTGATTCAACCCATAGACATATAGGGATTGGAGTAGCCTGCATAGACCGTGAAGAATCGAAAGGTTTTCATGGGTACATTTAACCTGTAGTTAGCAATCTAGGAAATCAAGAAGTAGAATCAACTGGAAAACTCAACTGGATTGTTCGTAACTCTGACCCGGGACCGTCATCTTTTATTGATAACATCGTAGAATTTGCTCTGTTACTTGATTTCAATTACTTGTTTTTATTACTGCATTTAGTTAGTAAATTCTCAACCATTGGAAAAAGATCCCTGAATAGTTTTAGGAAATTGTTTGCTAGAATTCAGTCTGAATAGTCCTCGTGGGAACGATACTCTACTTATCACTTTATTACTTGTCGACCACGTATACTTGCGTGTGCGTTTGGGAGCAACAAGTTTTTGGCGCCGTTGCCGGGGACTAAATTGACTGTTTTCTTTTTGAACAATTTATTATTTTCTATTCAGCTTTAATTTTTTTTATTTTATTTTTAGTTTATTATCTTATTACTAGTTTACATGGCATCTTTTAATGAAAGTGGGTTGAATGATGGTTGCTCAAATTTTATTGATTCTTGTCTACTTTGTGGAGGCAATCACTTTTGGGAAAATTGCCCGAGTCTTTCAACCCTGCGAGACTGGTTATGTGAATTTTCTACCACCTTTGATTGGAATTTTTGTAAACTGTGTGGTGGTCGGTGGAATGATTGTCCTAAGTGTCATGCTCCTTCCCCCAATAATTGTTGTGATGATTCTAATGATGTTTGTGAGTTTGACAGGAGCGATAAAGTGCAGGTTGTTAGTGAAACTTGGCTAATGGAGCAAGCCAAACTCTTAGAAGCTTATGGGGATTTCAGGAGTGAACTTGCAAATATGACAATGCAATTTATGGAAGAAAGAGTGGAGCTCGGGCAAGAGATCGACGAATTTGGCTTTACTATTAACGACTTGGAGGAGAATTTGAGTGATATGGTTGAGGTGTCTGAAGCTCAATTATCAGTTGTCGTGATTTGTAGATTTGAGATAGAAGAGCTTAGAAGCCAATTTGAGGAGCAAAAAGTGGAATTCCTACCATTCAACCCAATAGCAGTTGATGATGCCAAGGTTGAGGAAATCACATTTAGAGTCAAGTGAGGAAATAGAAAACATCATATTTGAGGACTCTAGTGTTTGTGCAAGTGAGGGTATCAAAAGTAATGCGACTTTAGAATTGAAGCGCATTGGACCTCATTCCAATCATTTTTCAACATTGTGTTTGGATGGTGACATGAAAATTGAGCCACCCGAGCCTATGAAGAAACAAAAGGAGGAGGAACAAGGTGCCCATATTTTAGAGTTTGTGATGCCGAGGAGACAAAACGACATCCCTCATTTAAAGGCTAAGAAGTGCAAAATGCGGCATTGTTTGCTTGGTCCTGTTGTATTTTTGCCACCACCCCAATACCATAGTTCTAAACTTGAGGCAAAGTTGGGGATTCAATTCATTAGTTCAAGGTGGAGACAAAAGTGATGAAGCTGTCTTCGTCGTGCCACGACGTTAACTAAGCCGCTTCTTGGGAGGCAACCCAATTTGCTTGCTTTACTTTTATTTATTTTTATTAGTATTTTTATAGTTGTATATTACTTTGGGTGATTCTTTGGATTGCAGGTTCATGTAATGTCGAGGCTAAGTATGGGGTGTCCTCACCCTTGCCCAATATTGATGACCTGATGAGGGAAGTCTGAGTACCTCATACTATATGGAAGCTTGGAGGATGCTAGCACCAAGGACTAGAATCTTCAGGGAAGTTTTCTTTACCTTGCGCTTGCTTATTTTTAGCACTGAGGACAGTGCTTAGTTTAAGTGTGGGGTGGGGAACTACCCTTTATTTATTTTTGAGGTTAGGGTGCATGTACCATAGGATTTTTCTTTTGTCACTTGACTTTATTTTTATTTGTTTCTTGCTTTAATATATGAAAAAAAAATTAGATAACCAATGAAAAAGTCCAAAAAGATTTTCCTTTTAGTTTTATTAGTGGTACATGTCATCCACCCCGTGGTTTTTCTTATGGCCTCGGTTCTTTTCCACGGGGAGGCCTTTGAACCGGGTAGTATTTTTATTTTTAGGATTAGGATAGTTAGTATAGGTGACCCTAGACGAAAGGAATAGGTGGAATGCTAGGTGCCTTTGATGTGTTTGATACCGGTAGACTTGAACTTGATTGCATGTGCTATTTGTGGTGTCCTTGGGTTTTAATTTGATGCATGCCTAAAAAAAATGGAACGACCCCCCTTGAGATGCTTGAGTCCGCTTGCTTGACTTGGTTGTGAACCTTTGTGCATGAGTGCTTAAATTTCCACAAGTTGCATTCTAGATGCTTGGTTGAGAGTTGTTGATGGAACCTTTTTGTGTGGATTGTGTGCAATGTGTGTTGTGAGGCATATTTTTATTTTGCTCCATGTTGCATGTTAATGTCTAGAACTTGCCCCGTGTGTGTGCAAAGCGAAATCCTAGGTTTGCTCTAGTTGGGAAATGATACAAGGCCTTCTTTTGTTTGCCTACCCTTACATATACCTTGAAAAGAAAAAAAATTGTTGTTATGATTTCTTTGACCCTTTTTGTTGGTACCCACACCCCGAGCCTACCCATTTGTTCTAAATTGTCTCTTTTGGCCCTTTACTCCATAAGCACTTTAGTTGATATCGTGTAGTTGATTGGAGTTGTGGTTGGAATTGTGAGGTTTTTGAGTGGAGCTAATGAAGGGGAATAATTGAAAATTTGTGAAGTAGTGAAAGGCATTGGCAAGGTTGGATGAAATTGAAATAAGAAAAGAAAAAAAATAGCAAAGTTGAAAAGAAAAGGAAAAAAAATTGTGGAAAAAGAAATAAAAAAGAGAAAAAGATATTCATTCCTTGCTAGTGTGTGCTTAAAAGAAAAATGCTACTTGTTGAGAAGGTGTGTGTGTGAAAGTTGTTGATTGGGTGGCTTTGATGAGATTGATGCTTAACTAGAATGTGATGTATTAAAGTGCTTAGGGAGGTAGTCACTATTACCATATGTATCCTACCCGCCCCTTAGCCTACATTACAACCTTTTTAAAGTCCTAGTTAATCCCGATTGGAGTGAGCTTACATTAGTGGAGTCCTACACTACGGGCAAGCCTATGGTACATTGCGTGTGACGTGTGACATTTTCATGAGAGTGAGTGAGTTCATTGGTATTGCCCCATTCTATGCGTGATATTTATTGTTGTGTGTGATTTTTGGGGGGCACTCTTTTGCTTCATATTGGTGAGGGCACGTGGTTTGCATGAAATATGTGAAGTTGATGGTTCTTGGTTGAGTAGATAGGTGTGATTTTGTGGGAGCATGGTTGCATTAAGTTGAGTTTGTGCACTTGAGCTATTTTGGGGTGGTTGTTCTTATATTTTTGATGTTGTTAGTTTGTTGGCATGTTGTGGATCCATAGTAGTCATGTGTGCATTGGTTCAATGGTCGGTATCAACCATAGTCAGAGGCAGACCTGTTTTACCTAGGTTGGGAAGTGAGATGTGACTTGCTCGAGGGCGAGCAAAGGTTCACGTGTGGGGTGGTGATGTTTGGCATTTTATGCCTATATTTCCTTAATATTTCTGCATGTTTGAGCTTGTTTTGCACTCGTTTGATAGTTTATGAATGTGGTTTTACACTAATTTGATGTCGTGCGTGTGTAGGTTGTTACGCAATGGATTTGGAGCTTTTAGGAGCTTGATTGAGCAAGGAATGATTGGAAGTTGATTGAGGATTGGATTGAGCACACGAGAGCACGACACGAGCAAGATTTCGGACCAAGGAAAAAGGCAAAATGGCTGGGCGCTTTGGGGCACGCGGGGCGCCCGTTATAGCGCCCAGTGCCCCAGCGCTTTTACCCACGCGGGGCATGCTAAAAGCGCCCAAAGTTGGGCGTGTTCTGTCTTTCCCAACGCGTTCCGAGGCGCGGGGCGCCCGTTATAGCGCCCCTTGTGCGCGTTTTTACGTCCTATTTCGTCTAGGGTTGGGTCTAACTTATTACTAGGTGTTTGTAAACTCTATAAATACTCTTTTACTTAGTCTTTCATGGGAGTTCAGACCTTTGGAGCAAGTTTTGGAGGAGAGGGGAGGAGCCCTAGATGTCTTCTACACAAGTTCTTTCTCTCTTTCTCTTATTCTTCTCTTTAATTCTATAGTTTGTTTGTTCTCGGGTTAGAGTAAATACATGAAGGTTGATGTTTGAAAGTTGATTTCTATATATTGATTTACCATTATGGATTGTTTATTCTTTCTTGATCATAATTGATTGATTATTGAGGCCTGATAATTGAACACTATCTATGGTTTTTAGATTGAACTCGAAAGAGGGAATTTAATTACGCAATAAGAAAGAATAGAACTAGTTTGTGAACCCGGGCATCGGGGAACCAATTTGTGAGTAGGATAGACATATACTTGCTCGCCTAGTTTAACTCATTACAGAATTCGTTAATGCGTGCACGTGATTCAACCCATAGACATATAGGGATTGGAGTAGCCTGCATAGACCGTGAAGAATCGAAAGGTTTTCATGGGTACATTTAACCTGTGGTTAGCAATCTAGGAAATCAAGAAGTAGAATCAACTGGAAAACTCAACTGGATTGTTCGTAACTATGACCCGGGACCGTCATCTTTTATTGATAACTTCGTAGAATTTGCTCTGTTACTTGATTTCAATTACTTGTTTTTATTACTGCATTTAGTTAGTAAATTCTCAACCATTGGAAAAAGATCCCTGAATAGTTTTAGGAAATTGTTTGCTAGAATTCAGTCTGAATAGTCCTCGTGGGAACGATACTCTACTTATCACTTTATTACTTGTCGACCACGTATACTTGCGTGTGCGTTTGGGAGCAACAGTATGGCTCATTTGAGCTGCTAGTAAGACAAAGGTTAATTCCCTCCGGCCATCGAGCAAATCTAATTCAACCCACATTGCTTGTTGATTTGCCTCCTCGGTAGCGTGGGCGTACTGAAGCTTGGTTCACCAACTTCTACGGGAGCCAAATCATCTATCTTATAGACAAAAGAAAATGGGGTATCCCCCGTATTATTCTTCTCCATAATACAATGTGCCGACAACACAGCGGGCAACTCATAGGGCAACAAGTCTTTTGCTTTTTCGAGCCTCATTTTCAGACAATCAATGATTATTCTATTTGAAGATTCGGCATGTCCATTTGCTCTTGGATGATATAAAATTGATACCACTCTTTTAATGCCCACTTCCCAAGGAAATAAGTGACATTTGAGCCGATGAACTGCGTGCCATTATCACACGTGATTTCCCTTAGAACCCTGAATCTTCAAATTATATTCTTCCATATAAAATATATAACTTCTTTTTGTCTAACTCGATAAAAGCCGCCGCTCCTACCTATTTAGAGAAGTAATCAGTGAGCACAAGAAGAAATCGAACACCTCCTTTTGCTTTGAGGAGTGGCCCAATTATATCCTCCCCCCATTTTATGAATGGCCACGGGGACACGATTGAATGCAAAGGATTAGCATGTTGATGAATCATTCGAGCAGGACACTGACATTAGTCACACTTCTTGACAAAGCTTTGGCATCTGTGCCGATATTTGGCTAATAATAACCCGTTCGAAGCAATTTGTGCACAATGTGTTTCTTTTTTAATGACTACCGCACTCACCCTCGTGTCCCCCTCTTCATATATTCGATTTTCCCCGGGCCCATACATTTGGCCAACGTGCCGCACTACAACTTCTTGTATAATTTTCCTCAGATCAACGAATTCGGGACCACTTGAATTCTAAGATTTTTAGCCTCCTTCTTACCTGCTGGCAGAGTTCCCAAGTCAAAGTAAGAAATGAACTTGGTGCGCAAATCCCATGTATGACTCGCCTTATTAACCTCAAGCTTTACCCTTTCTACGGTCGACTTAAGAAGAAGAACAACTGAATCAGTCACCGAGCTATTTGTTTTTTAGAAGTAGAGCCTAGATTTGCAAAGGCGTCCGCTTCCAAATTCTCCTCCCAAGGGATCTGTTCAATTCTACAGTCTCGAAACTTTAACAAGATTTGTTGAACTCTAGCTAAGAGCTGTTCCATTCTGGGTTCCAGAGCCAAAAAGTCCCCAAGTATTTGATTCACCACTAACTGTGAATCACTTATTAACTCGATTCTCTCTATGCCATTCTCTTTATCCAGTTCCAAACCTACTAGCACTACATCATATTTAGCTTTGCTATTGGTCACTTGCTTAAGCCTAATAAATTGCTTTACCCTTTCCCCAGTTGGAGCTACTGACACTAAGTCAAGCCCCGAGCCTTTCGAATTGGTAGCTCTATCAGTGTACTTGTCCAAATGCCAGAAGTGGCCCTACAATATTAACTCCTCATTCTCCGCGTCTTGGAGTATTTTAGCACTAAAATTACACACGAAATTAGCTAGCACTTGAGACTTTATAGCCGTGCGAGACTGATAAGTGATATCGTACTCGCTTAGCTAAACAACCCACTCTTATCAATGGTAAGGTAGTGACTAGTGCTATGAGATGGCAATAAAAATCGGGCTGAAGTTTATGTGCAGTAATGAATAAGGCAAATGCCAATTTCTCTAAGTGAAGGTACCTGGTTTTTGCATCGAGCAACGACTTTCTAACATAATCGATTGGCTGTTGTTTTCCATCATCCACTCGAACCAGGACTGTGCTCATAGACACATCAGATACGCCCAAATAAATTAGCAACATCTCTCCAGCTTTTGGCTAAATGAGGAATGGTGCATTTGCCAAATAGTGCTTTAACTAATTCAACGCCTATTTACACTCTGGGGTCCACTCAAAGGCTGTATTTTTCTTCAAAACTGCAAAGAATTTATGACATCACTGCAACGACCTCGAGATGAATCTTCTCAAGGTCTTGATTCGGCCAGTAAGACATTTGACTTCTTTAGTCCCCGAGAGAACTTTTGGGATTTTGGTGCAAGAAAAACCGAGCATCAAAGTCAAGGCTGCCGAACACTCACTAAATGTGTTCGAGCAAGCAACCGAGCACTGAAGTCAACGCTGTCGAACACTCATTATTTCAGCCCTGCGTGGCTTACTTTAATTGGTCACCTGTGACCATTTACTATTTTATCCCTAGCGTAGTCTAGAAATACTCCTTTACATTTCATTACAAGTAGTTAGTTTTTGTTGAATGATCAAACATAGCTGTGGCTATTGTGAGTTTCCGATGGAGCCGAACCCCGACATGGGATTTTAAGAACTTGTGTCATTCGGTGATGAATTGTTTGAACAATCTTCTTCTTTGATCATTCAATTTGCAAGAAGCAAAGACTTCTTGAGGATTGTTGCTTAGCATAGGTGATTCTTGACCCCGATTCGATCGAGCTTGAGACTAATTCCTCAATGTTCTTTTGAATCGAGCAAGATTTGTCTTGCTTCTATCTTTACTTTGTTGTTTAATTCCGCCTTTCTTCGTGTTAAGCTTAGACTCGATTTTACTTGCACCATCTTGGTATCAGAGCAAGGTTTGAGCTTGTTCCTACAACCTGAAATCCTGTTCGTTTATCTTGTATCTTTCAGTTCCAGCTTTCTTCCTTGTTGTTGATTGTTGTTGCAGTAGTTTTTTTTTAAAAAAAAAAAAATGTAGAAAAGAAAAATTCAAACAAATTTTGGTTTGATTGTTGGTTCTTTGAATCAAACAATCATTGATTTGTGTTCACCATTGTCCGAGGATTGCTTTGGGTACCTGTCGTACACCATCGGCGACTAGGGTTTCTCGACGTGTTTTGGACTGTTGATGTGGTGGTGGCTGATTCAAATCCCCAGTTGTGTTTAGGTGGTTGTTATCGAACACTGGTGGTTTTCTTTTGATTTGGGTCGTGTTTTTGAGCTGAAAATCAAAGTTCTATCGAACGAACGACCGTCCGTACGCCGGAAAATTGTGACATTGTAATAGTGTATTGACGAAGTAAGTTGTGTTCTTACCTCAAAACTCTTGAAATTGTTTTCCTCCTTCGTTATTATTACTGGAGTTGAAAAACAACTCAGAATCAGCGTTCAAATTCATGGTTAGTGAACTAAGTTAATTTGTCTGTGCGCCGGAGTAAGGTTTCACTGTTCAATTGAAGAAGAAAGTGGTAAAGTGTAAATATCAAAAACCCCAGGTGAAAATTTGTCAGCTAGAAAAGGAAAATTGGATAAGGTAAAACCCTATCCGTACCAAAGAGGGACCACTTTTGTACGAACAAGAGTTGGTGTGTTCGAAAAGATTCCGAAGAGGAATCGAAGGGTAGATTCTTCTAGGTTTTCACTTTTCTTGTATTAGAAAAATCTAGTTAGTGGATCTCTGGAGTAATTCTTCCTACTCGAGGTCGTACTAACTCATTCGAGCTTATAGTAACTCATGCGTGGGGTGACCGAAGTCCAAATTTCCTAGAACATTCTTTGACTTCCCGAGCACAGAGTAAATAACGTCTTTTCCATCGAGTCATATCAATTCACTCGTCCTGAAGGAGACAGTGTAACTTGTCAAATTCGAAGGAACTTAGAGAAGTTGATCAACCAAGGAAGCCATTGGCTACAAGTTCTTGAGTGACCAAAATCGAACCCATAAATTGAGTGGACTCGAGCGCCACCCATTAAAGGTAAGGGAGTGTGTGAGGTAATTTCTAACCTTTAACATTTTATTTGGTCTTTGATTTGTGCAAGTACCATGGCAGGGAATGGAGGCGAAGGAAAGGGCATTGAGGTGCCCGAGGTGTCGTTAGCCAATCTCATGGCTGCGATACAAGGTATCAGTGCCGATGTAAATTGAGTGAGTGCTCGAGTAGCTCACCTCGAGCAAGGTAGTGTGTCCGTGGCCTTACCTGTGTCCGACGCTGGAACTAGCAACTCCACTCCGATGAAACCTGAGCTGTTTGCTGAGCTTGTTCGACAACATCAGTTGAAGAGCGAGGTTGTTCGAAATGAAGCTATGGGCAATCCCCAAGCTACACAACACATGGGCAGTCCCTAAGCACAACAACCAAACTTGGGCAATCCCCAAGCTGGATATCAACACTTGGGCATTCCCCGAGGTGAAAGAGTACCACTTCCAATGGCCCGAAGACACATTGTGGATGTTGATGAAGGGGTCGATGAAGGATAATTTCCCGATGCCGAACCTGAATATGAGCCACCGTTCGTTTAACGAAGGCAAGCTCAACGAGCTCATGGAAATTTTCGAGGTCGAGGTCGAGGCAAAAATTTTGATCGAAATATTGAGCGTGAGGCTGATGATTATTATGATGAGTATCCCGAACAGATCCGAGGTGCTCGAGATATAAACTTGAACAGTGTCAAGATCACTATTCCACCATTCAAAGGAACTAGTGATCTAGACCGATATCTTGAATGGTAGCTTAAATTGGAACGAATATTCGAGACAAATGAGATGAGTGAAGAGAGAAAAGCTGCACATGCTATTGCTTCGTTCGAGGCATATGCGTCGACATGGTGGGAGGCTGACAAAAGGTTGAGGCAAAGGAATGCTTATCCCGAAGTCACTACATGAGCGCAGTTGAAGAGAGCAACATATGCTAAGTATGTGTATGTCAAATATCGGCAGGAGCAACTTCGAAAGCTCTTCGAGTTGAAGCAAGGGAACAAATCAGTTGAAGAATACCATGATGAGTTCGAAAGAATTCGATATGCCCTTGATATGGAAGAAGATGACGAGCAAGCCATCATCCGATTCAAAAATGGCTTGGCTCGAGATGTGTCATCTCAATTGAGCCTGCATGTGTACCAAACTTTGGAAGATGTGTTTCATGCTGCCATCGAAGCTGAGAAATAGGTTAAGGACGATAAAGCAAACCGGTACCGAGGAGTCACTACTTCAACTCCTTTGAACCGAGGTAATGAATGGAAGAGTCCAAATCCAACAAGTGCTAACAATGTTCGAGATTCGAAGAAACCCTTTGAGAGGGGAGTGACCATTAACCAACCAAGAGAAGATGGAGGAAAAGTTCAACTTAATTCTCCCAGTGCTGCAAGCATTCAGTGTCACAAATATAGGGGTTATGGTCATTTTGCAAAAGAGTGTCCAACTCACAGAGTGATGATAATGTTCGATGATGGAACCGTCCAAGAGCAAGCGAGTGACACCGAGGAAGAAAATTCTGAGGAGATTGACCGAGCTGAAGAGGATGATGGTCGTGAAGCTGCCGAAGCTGATCATCCGGAAATGTTTCTTGTAGTTCGAAGGAATTTGAGCTGCATGACTCTTGAAGAAGAGGATAAACAAAGAGAAAACCTTTTCCATGCCCGACGTCGAGTGAGGGGGAAAGTTTGTTCAATAATCATTAATTCGGGTAGTTGCGCGGATGTGGTGAGCCAAACCTTGGTTTCACAACTGGGACTGCCTACCTTGAAACATTCCCATCCTTACAGATTACAATGGTTGAATGAGTGTGGAGAATTGAAGGTTGCCAAACAAGTGTGGATCAAGTTTAAAGTTGGAGAATATCAAGATGAAATGATGTTCGATGTGGTACCGATGCAAGCTTGTCATATGCTATTGGGTCGACCATGGCAGTATGATCGGTCAGTTGTTCACAATAGAAGATCCAACACTTACACTGCTAAGCTCGAAGGGAAGAGTTTCATACTCAAACCCTTGTCTCCGAAGCAAGTCAGTGAGGACTATAAAAGAATGAAAGAATTGAAAGAAGCGGCCAAAGCTAAGCTTTCGATGGGAGAAAAAATTGTGGCCGAAGACAACCACTCACCGCTGAAGTGCGAAACATCTATGCAATCATGCAACTGGGTGAGTATCTACGAGGCAACGACAACGATCAGATGATGATTTGCCTTGTGCACAAGGGTATCTTTCTAAACTCTAATGATGATTTTTCTAACGATAACCCTTTGCCTAGTGCGGTATAAAGTGTTTTGCAGGACTTCGGAGATATGTTTCCCAAAGAAATGCCTAGTGGATTACCTCCATTGAGAGGGATCGAGCACCAAATTGACTTCGTACCGGGGTCTCAAATCCCCAACAAACCTGCATACAGGTGTAATCCCGAAGACACCAAAGAGCTTCAAATGTAGGTTGATGAATTGCTGAAGAAGGGCCTTGTTCGAGAGAGCTTGACTCCTTGCGCCATTCCTTTTATCCTTATCCCAAAAAAAGATGGAACTTGTCGAATGTATGCTGACTGCAGAGCATTCAACAAAATCACGGTAAAGTATCGTCATCCTATCGCTAGATTAGATGACATGCTAGATGATTTAAGTGATTCTTCATGTTTTTCGAAGATAGATCTAAGGTCCGGTTGCCACCAAATTTGAATGAAACCCGGAGACGAGTGGAAAACCGCATTCAAGACCAAATTCGATCTCTATAATTGGTTGGTGATGCCTTTTGGCCTATCCAACACACCGAGCACATTCATGCAACTGATTAACCATGTGCTCAAACCGTTCATAAATAAGTTTGTTGTCGTTTACTTCAATGACATCCTTATTTATAGTAAATCTGTGGATGCACATGTCGAACACCTAAGGATAGTGCTTGGTAAGCTTAGAGAAGAGAAGTTATATGCTAACTTCAAGAAATGTGCCTTTTGTGTCAAGCGTGTAGTCTTTCTGGGATTCCTTGTGAGTGCTAATGGTGTTGAAGTCGATGAGTCAAATGTCGAAGCCATAAAAGATTGGCCAACTCCAACCTCGGTATCTCAAGTTCATAGCTTCCATGGTTTAGCTAGCTTTTACCGAAGGTTTGTTCGTGACTTTAGCACCGTGGCAGCTCCTTTAACTGAGCTGGTAAAGAAAGACCATCCATTTATATGGGGAGAGTCCCAAGAGAGGGCTTTCCACGAGTTGAAATGGAGGCTTTGCTCTACCCCATTGTTGCAACTCCCTGACTTCGGCAAAGCATTCGAAGTCGAGTGTGATGCGTCCGGAGTTGGGATTTGAGGAATGCTTATGCAAGAATCGAAGCCGATCGCTTACTTAAGCAAAAAGCTTAAGGGTGCAACCTTGAATTACTCTACGTCTGACAAGGAATTATATGCCCTCGTTCGAGCACTCACCCATTGGCAGCATTATTTGTGGCCTCTTGAGTTTGTGATTAAAAGTGGTCATGAATCTTTGAAACATCTTAGAGGTCAGGAGAAATTGAACCGAAGACATGCCAAATGGGTTGAATTCATTGAAAGTTTTACCTATGTAATTCATTACAAAAAAAGAAAAGACAATGTAGTGGCCGATGCGCTATCAAGAAAATTTGCCTTAGCGACCACTCTCGCCTCAAGGCTCATGGGATTCGAAAGCATCAAGTCGATGTACGAAGATGATCCCAAACTAAAATACGTTCGTGACGCAATCTTGAGTGGCCGAAGGGTTGAGAAATATCAGTGGCACGATGGTTACCTTTTCAAGAATGGGAGGGTTTGGGTGCCAGTGTCATAGTGGAGAGAGCTCTTGATCCGAGAAGCTCACTCCGGAGGCTTGATGGGACACTTTGGTGTCGACAAAACTCTTGGTATCTTAACTGAGCAGTTCCATTGGCCAAAAATGCGACGAGATGTGGACGAGCTTTGCAACGCTTGTCTCCTATGTAAGAAAGCTATACCCTGTTGCATGTGCCTGATCAACCTTGGGTTGATATATATCCATGGACTTTGTGTTGGGGTTACCGAGGTCGGGGGAGGACATGATAGCATCTTCGCTGTCATGGATCGATTTTCCAAAATGGCTCACTTTATTCCTTGCAAGAAATGCGATTGTGCACAACATATTGCTTCTTTGTTTACTGCTCATGTGTTGAAATTGCATAGTGTGCCACGTACAATTGTGAGTGATCAAGACTCGAAGTTCTTGAGTCATTTTTGGAAATGTTTGTGGGGTGCCCTCAGCACTAAACTATTATTCTCGACGTCTCACCATCCTCAGACTGATCTAACCCATTGCCTCGAGATGTTATTATTGATTTTGAAGGTACTCACCGAGCCAAAGCTTTGCTCAAGTTGCACGCCAAGGCAAAGAAGAATCTTGAGGAAGCTTATGCTAAAGTGGCATTGAAAAAGAACAAGGGGCGAAAGAAGTTGGAGTTGAAGAAGGGAGATTGGGTTTGGGTTCTCTTCTGTAGAGAGCGATTCCCGAACCAAAGGAAAGGAAAGTTGGCACCTCGAGGGGATGGTCCATTTCAAGTTTTGAGCAAGATTAACAATAATGCTTATGTGATCGACCTCCCAGGTGACTATAATGTGTCCAACACTTTCAATGTTGCTGACTAAACTCCTTGTGTTGTAGGCCAATTACTGGGGACAGATGCTGAAGCGATTTCGAGGATGAAATATTCTCAAGAAGGGGAAGATGATGCAGCTTGAAGTACTGATCAAGTGCTCGGCAATCCACCGAATTCAATGAATGATCCACCGAGGCCAATGACGCGAAGCGAAGCCAAATTGCTACATTATATGCACATTCAGTTGGCTTGGTCGGGAGGAAGCATGTGTTCGGAGGAAGAATGACAAAGTGCTAAAGACGAAGGCTACATCCTGAAATTCGAGACCGAGGACAAAGTGACCGAACACCAATCCTTGGCGCGTGGCAGTACAGAACCGAACACAACTAATTGTGTTCGAAGTAAAGTGGACATCCGATGATAAATGTGTTTGAGCAAGCAACCGAGCATCGAAGTCAAGGCTGCCGAACACTCACTAAATGTGTTCGAACAAGCAACCGAGCACTGAAGTCAAGGATGCCGAACAATCATTATTTCAGCCCTGCGTGGCTTGGTTTAATGGGCACCTGTGACTATTTACTATTTTATCCCTAGCGTAGTCTATAAATAATCCTTTACATTTCATTACAGGTAGTTAGTTTTTCTTGAATGATCAAATATAGCTGTGGCTATTGTGAGTCTCCGATGGAGCCGAACCCCGACGTGGAATTATAAGAATTTGTGTCATTCGGTGAAGAATCGTTTGAACAATATTCTTCATTGGTCATTCAATTTGCAAGAAGCATAGATTTCTTGAGGATTGTTGCTTAGTATAGGTGATTCTTGACCCCCGATTCGATCGAGCTTGAGAGTAGTTCCTCAATGTTCTTTTGAATCGAGCAAGATTTGTCTTGCTTCTATCTTTACTTTGTTGTTTAATTCCGCCTTTCTTTGTGTTAAGCTTAGCCTCGATTTTGCTTGCACCAGATTTCCTCTGTGTAAGAATATGGTTATATCCTGTGTAAGCATCCAAGAAGGTTAATAGTTTGTGTCCCGCCGTGGAATCTATTAACCCATCAATTTGTGGCGATGGATATGAATCTTTAGGGCAAGCCTTGTTCAAATCCGTGTAGTCCATGCATAAACAACATGCGGCCTTTTTTTTTTGCTTTACCTGAGTATGGTGAGGATCCACGTTAGTTTATGCATCATTATCTCAGTGTTGATCCAAACCACGTCGGCGTGGGATAAAGCAAAACAATCATTGTTGGACTTTAACAATGCAACAACGGCCTTTTTTGACTCTCGGTCTAACGATCCGAGCTAACAAATATTTTTCTCTCAAGAAATTCCATTGACAAAGCGAGTGAACCCAACTCCCCGATCGTAGAATCTTAAGCCTTTTTCTTTCTAGGCTCTTGAATGCATGCCGAGATCCTTTCTACCACTTCTTTTTGAGGGTCTAGTTCAATTACCGAGCCTTTTTTCTCTTCAGATCTCGGGTTCTGTGGTTGTTATTTTGATGGTCTGACCCGGATAACTCCGCTCTTCAGATGAACTGAATAACACTATCTATCCATTCATTGTTCGCCGCGGATGTAACGAACACCCCACGGCATAGGACACTTAATAACTTAATAAGAGTGGAGAAAACAACCTCTATCACGTGTATCTACGGCTTCCTAAGGATAACATTGTAAGCTATGTCCTCGGGCATAACATGGAACATTGTTTCCATAAAGACTCCTGATCCATAGGTGGTATGGATTATCTTAACCAGAGTCATTTTAGTGGAGTTGTTGAAACCTATCCATATGGTTTCCTTCGGGACTATTTGGTCTTTTAACCATATTTTCTTCACTGCTCCTTAAATTATGATGTTAACAGAGGTCCCAATATCTATGAAGACTTGTTTATTGTTCGAGTTCTTGTTCCTTAACATAATCACCAGCGCATCGTGGTGTGGGATGATAAGCTGGTTTTACCAACTTAAATGCTACTTTAAGCTTTTATTTTTGAATCCAAAAGCAACTGTGTGTGCTATTAATTCCATGAATTGCTTAGTTTTAGGTTATGATATGTTTACAAGAGTTGTGACCAAAAACTAAAGCTAAAGAGCAAGAAAAGAGCCCCGCCCTGATCAGAGGACGCGCGCCTAACAAATTCTGAGAGCTGCCAAGTCTGAAACGAAGGAGGGCGCCCCACCTCCTAAGATGCCGAAAGCAAGAATCTTGAAGCCACAGGAGGGCACCCCGCCTCAAGAAATGAGCGCCCCACCCAAGCCTGCAAGAGAGTAAAAATCAGCCAAGTCTAGAAAGGGCAGACAACCAATACCTTAGGCGGGCCACCCGTGGAAAAATTGTAGTTAATTTTCAGCAATGTATAAATAGAACTAGCTATGGTTTTAACACTATTCTATTCTACATTTCACATACTATTCTTATAGGCACATTTGGGAGACAAGATTACAGGTTTCCATTGATTTGTAAGCTTAATATCTTGTACTTTTGAATCATTAATCTTTTATCAAATACATATTTATGTTTGAATCTATTACATCTTTGCATTACATGTTCTTTTGTTTAATTCAAACCCCTCGTATGAATAGCTAAATTCATAACAAAGGGTAGGGGTAGAAAACCAAAGGGTGTTATTTAGATTCACCAGACATAACATAAGTAACGATTATCCAACTCCCTTTGCATTAATATCAAATCTTGAAATTTATCATATAAGGATTTCATTTCTACTTTGTTAATTAAAGACTCGGGAGATATTAACTAATGTAGATTAGCGGAGTTTGTAAGGATTTGGGTTTTGTTGGAAAAAAACTTAACCTAACCCATCTAAAAGGGGTTACACTCAGATGAGGTCTCCTTTCCGTGGGTCTATGAGTTGGAGCTTTATGCTCTTCACTATGGCTTTTCCGAGCGTAGTGGGGTAGACCTCTCTTAGGCCTTGCGGATTCTAGGGGTTACCATAGAATAACTCGATCGTATTCATACTTGTGTTAGGACCGTGAAACTACTCTACCCATTGATTGGAGATCACCATTAGCTATTTATGCCCGTAGCTTCTTATTATAGAATCACTTACGTACTTATTTTTAATTAAATTTCTTCATAGTTTATGGTAGCTTTACAATAAATATTCCTTCTTCGAGGACTCTTAACTAACATCAATTGAGCGAGTCTCTCACTTGAGAGGCTAGTTCTCTTGAGAAATTGACCCCGACTCATAGAGGATATATATCTTTGACTACCGTCTCTTACCATTAATGGTGTAGGATTGAGCGTGGATCAAATTTTCACGCCGTTGCAAGGAACTACGATTTCATTATTGAGTTGTATTAGTTAATCAAAGTTGATTAGTTCGTAAGTCATAGAACTTTACTTTTTTTTTTTTTACCTTGTGTAGGTGAAACATGATATATAGGAGAAATCCTAATAGACTCTTGCGGAACCCCAATTATAATCAATAATATGGGGATCTTGCGGAACCCCAATTATAATCAATATGAAAATGTAAAACTCAATGAAGAGGGTCATCAATTCTATGTTGAACAAGTTGATGATGATCCTAGAGGAGAGGATGATGATCCTCAAGTCGCGAATGTGGGCCCTCAAGATGATAACCCTTTTGCGGGTGCTCAAGCAACTTAAGGAGTGCAAGCAAATTAAAAGGGAAATATTTGAGACAATGTGGGTGTTGCTGGCAATGCTAACCAAGGTGGTCGAGGTGTAAATCAAGGTAGTTGGGGTGCAAACAGTGGAGGTCGTGCTTATTCAAACCGAGGGGGAAATGTCAATAGACTGAGTGCACACAATGTTAACCGAAATCAAGGAAAGTACGAGGTGGTCGGAACTACAACCAAAATGTGCAAGATCTAGATGATGATGTAATCTCTACAAGTTGGCACGGGTCTCAGAAGAGTCATTGCGACTAAGAGTATTTACCTATTCTCTTCAAGGAAAAGCCAAGGCATGGTTGAACAAGCTGCCAAGGCATGGTTGAACAAGCTGCAACGAATTCGATCTTTACATGGAGTGAGCTAGTGAAAGAATTCTTGGCTAATTTTTTGCCAAAGGGAAGACAAGCTTCACTAAGGGACAAAGATAATTTACAATGAAAAGGGGAGTCCATAGCCACTAGGCCCGTGACCGGATGAAGGGTATGTATGGACTACCGGAAACTCAATGCCGCAATAAGGAAAGATAATTTCCCCTTGCCTTTCATTGATCAAATGGTTGATCTTCTAGCGGGACGTGCCTACTATTTCTTCCTAGATGGATACTCTGGATACAACCAAATATCCATTGAGGCCGATGACCAAGACAAGACCACTTTCACTTGTCCCTATGGCACTTTTGCATTCCGCAAAATGTCATTTGGTCTTTGCAATGATCCTGCTACATTTCAAAGGTGTATGCTAGCTCTTTTCCATGACATGGTGGAGAACTTCCTTAAAGTATTCAAGGACGACTTCTCGATAGTTGGAGATTCATTTGATGATTGCTTGTCGAATTTTAAGATGGCGTTAGAAGAGATGTGAAGTTTTACTAAATTGAGAAAAGTGTCATTCTCTAGCACAAGAGGGCATAGTGTTGGGACATAAAGTGTCCAAATATGGCATCGAGGTGGACCAAGTAAAAATTGAGATAATCTCAAAGCTTTCACTTCGAACGATCGAAAAAGGAGTGAGGAGTTTCTTTGGGCATGCGGGATTCTTCCGCCGGTTCATCAAAGACTTTTCCGAAGTTGTGAACCTTTTATGCAAACTCCTTGAAAATGAGGCCAAGTTCGTGTTCAACAAGGTGTGTTTGGATGCTTCTGAAGAGGTAAAAAAAAGATTGACAACCGCACTGGTTATTATGAGCCCAAAATGGGAGCTCCCATTTGAGTTAATATTTCACGTTAGTGACGTTGCTTGTGGAGTCGTGCTAGTTCAAAGGGTTGACAAGATGTTCCATCCCATCTACTATGCAAGAAAAACTATGAATGGAGCCTAATTAAATTATACGGTGAAGGAGAAAGAGCTCTTCGCTATTGCGTTCGCATTTGAAAAAATTCTAGTCATACTTAGTGGGATAGAAGACAATTGTGCATACCGATCATTCAGCTATCCGGTACTTAACGGATAAGAAAGATCCAAAAGTAAGGCTTATTCGGTGGGTGCTACTCCTCCAAAAATTTGATATAGAGGTACTCAATAGAAAAGGGACCGAAAACCAGGTGGCGAATCACTTGTCCCTCTTGGAGGAAGAGTGTTGTCCAAAAGGAGATATTTATGCGAATGGCTCATATCCGGATGAAAGAATCTTGGTTATATCTTGGGAAACAATCCCTTGGTATGGTGATCTAGAGAATTTCGTGGTAGGTGGAGTCTATCCCGAAGACTTCACTTTTTATCAAAAAAAGAAGCTACCAAGGATGCGAGATTCTTACTATTGGGATGAACCATATCTCTTTATGGTATGTGTTGATGGGATAATCTGGAGGTGTGATGCCGAGTCCGAAATGCGATTATGGAAGGATACCGGTGGAGTGAAGACGCAGGCGAAAGTCTTGGAATGTGGCTTCTTTTGAACAGCTTTGCACAAGGATGCCCATGCCTGGGTAAAGAATGTGACCAATGCTAATGGATGGGTGGAATCTCAAGGAAGCATGAGATGCCACTTAATCCCATCGTGGAAGTTGAGTTGTTGGATGTTTGGGGGGTCGACTTTATGGGGCCCTTCGTGAGTTCTTATGGCAACAAATACAGCTTGGTAGCGGTTGATTATTTATTGAAGTGGGTGGAAGTGGTTGCGCTCCCCAATAATAATCCAAGAGTATGCTAGCCTTCTTGAAGAAGAATGTACTTTCAAGATTTGGAAGTCCACGTGCTATCATTACCGATGGTGGGATTCGTTTTTGCAACTAAGCCTTTGCAAACCTCCTCCAAAAATATGAAGTGAGACACAGGGTTGCAACTCCCTACCATCCTCAAACAAGTTGTCAAGTCAAAGTCTCTGATCGTGAGATTAAAAGCATTTTGACAAAGACGGTTATTGATCGTAGAACTGATTGGGCAGAGAAGCTTAATGATGCCTTGTGGGCATACCAGACTGCATACAAGACCCCGATTAGGATGTCCCCGTTCAAGTTGATATTTGGGAAAGCTTGTCACTTGCTTGTAGAGTTAGAATACAAAGCTTTATGGGTATTGAAGAAACTCAACATGAATTGGGATGATGGTGCCAATGCACGAGTTGCTCATTTTCATGAGCTTGATGAGTTCCAATTTTTGGCATATGAAAACGCCATGCTTTACAAAAAATGATGAAATTGTTGCATGATTCAACGATTCGGAACTAGACTTTCAAAATTGGGGACTTGATGTTGTTAATTGATACGTGGTTTAAATTACTCCCCGAAAAGCCTAGATCTAAATGGACGGGTCTATTTAAGGTAGTTGGTGTCACACCTTATGGCTTGGTGGATTTGGAGTCTAAAGATGGTGAGAGAAGCTTCCGGGTGAATGTGCATTGAGTGAAACATTATTTGGGATATGACACGATGTTGGTGAAGTGGCGTGCAACTATCTTGATGAAGTTTGATTGGAAGAACCAACACCATCGTGTCGCGATGATAAATTAGACCCTTTTTGGGAGGCAACCCAAGTTTTTAGTTTAATTAGTTGTTGAATGTACAGGTCTCGTATTGTGTGTGAGGAGAAAAAGCTGGAGAAAACATGGAAAATGCAAGAGACAGGCCGCTCAAAAGTCAAGGCGGAGCGCCTCACCTGAAGCAGTGAGCTCCAAAAATAGGAAGACAAAAATTTGGCTAAGTATTGGAAACAGGGAGCTCCGTCCTACATTGTGGGCGGGTCACTCTACTTTGTGGGTGAGCTGCCCTCAGGTAAGTATGTAGTATGTGTATGAAACAGTGATGACGAACTGCCCCAACGGGTCTCACCCAACCCAGTCAGGTGTGAAAAGAGCAAAACGCACTCCTTCTTTCATTATTTTCAAAATTCACATTTCCCACCATCACCAACCACCCGAAAAACACAAAAAGCACCACCAATTCTTTTCAAAATTCACAATTCCCACCATCACCTAACAACAAGCATTAACAAAGGCACTCACACACCTCAGGCTCCAAATCCTCACATAAATTTAAGGTAATTTCACTTTACATTCAAGTTTCTTTAATTTTGATTAATTTCTTAGTATAACATGTTTAGGAGTAAAATTAGTTTAGTCATAGCATAATTTAGTATTAATGGTGATTCCTTATGCTCAAATGCTCAATCCCAGAAATTGAAATAGTTGGAGGAGAATTTAGGGTTCATATGTGCATACCTTTTTCTTGAGTGTTGAATTGTGAATTGAATCCATGCTTTAAACCCATACTTGACATGCTTTGCAATGTATGAAGAAGGAGAAAAGTTGGGTAATTGCTCAAATTAGAATTTGGTGGTGTTTATACACTTTGTACACTATAAAAGTGTGGTTGGAATGCACACTAGTGGTGGGCCTATCTGGGACCACCACGGGTGGACCGTCTTGTTCTCAAGGCGGACCTAACCATGAAGGGCTTTGAACTAACAATTGTTTAGAGTTGTTTACAGACATGACTCAAAAGACATTTGCTGAAAAGAGGAATAGACTGGTAAGGAGAGCACCAACTCATCCTTCTTTCGAAGGAAGGTCTGTGATGATGAGTCATTAGCCGACTTGGCTAGGCAACCAAGAAGAAAAATCTAGAAGAAGCAAAGGTCAAACACGACTCGAGAGAAGGCTCAAGAAGAGGAAAATGAAGAAAGTGAAAGTGAACAAGAATGAATTGAAAGGGGAAGTAAGCATGAAAATGAAAGTGAAAGTGAGAGCGGTGATGACAATGAAGAAGAACCACAAGCTCCTCAAGTGCACGCAAGTGAAAGCGACGATGACCTACCTGAAGATTTGGCAACCCGATTCAAATCAAAATTTTCTTTCCGAGAATATCAAAGAGGGTTGAGCAGGTTGAGAAAGAGAAGTATAACCTATGAGAGGGTGATAGGCTTGAACAAGGTAGAACAAAACAACCCTAATTTTTATAACACCTTTTTGCATACAGGTTGGAAAGATATTTTTGGGAAGCCGTTGAAGAATGCCAACAATGAAATGATCCGAGAATTCTATGTCGATCTTGGCAGGAATGAATTGAATGACAGCAAAGTGTTTTGTTGGGGTAAAGTAGTAGATGTGTCCGCTAAAGCCTTGAACAACTTCTTCGAGCTCCATAACTTCTCTCTAACATATCACATGGAGAAAGTGAACATGAGCAAAGACAAAAAACGAGAGTGGTTGGTGCCAATTATTGGGAGAAAGAAAAATCCACCATGGAGAGCCCCCGGGGCACAAATTGTAAGAGCGGATTTGAACTTTAAAGCAATGGGGTGGCACTACATAGTGATTTTCTGAATCATCCCAATAGCATAAGACAACAAGATCACAATGAGGAGAGCGGTGATGATTGGGTGTCTCATGTCAGGTGTTTGGGGTAACTTGGGGGTCGTTACGATTAAGACAATGGTTGAAGATGCTAATTCCAGAAACAACAACCTTTCATTCCCAAATACACTGGCTGAATATTTGATGAGTAAGTGGTGTGAGGCTCTTCCTGCTGATACCTATCATGTGCCGGTAGGTACATTAGCTTGTATGCAGTCAAAGATGTCAGCAACCCAGTCAACCCAGCACCTTCTCCACCAGAGACCCCATACCAGATGCTCCAGCACATGATGTGCCCGCACTTGCTCCCCATGGTATTCTTCCACAACCTGACATTCCTTCCCGATAGGGAGTATCCTCTCTCCACTTTGAGGTTGGCACTAGCACTAGCATTGGCATTATTCTTGAGGATCAGACTCGGGTTAAAAATCTCATTTCAAACTTGCCCCAATTCTAGCCACCTCCTCTGCCTGCACCTCTGGCCGTCACTGTTGAACAATTTGGTAAGATGGTAAAGGCCATGACTGATCATACTAAAGTAATTGAGAAGAACACCATATCTCTCGAGGCACACACCAAGGCCATTGAGGGCCATAAAACTGAACAACCAGGTTTATGGATGGCATTGAGGATTATGGGTTACCACTATCAGAAGATAGATAGAAAGTTGAGTAAGGTCTTAAGGACGCTCGAAGGGTTTGCTCCAATGCCCCAAGGGTGGAACCCAACGACCAAGACTACACCCACCTAGCCATTGGCCTTGGTTACTGTTGCTACTAAAAACCACCCCTCCAGCCCTACCACAGGTTCCCTCTCATGCTCCCAGGCCTTCCAGTTCGAAAGCTCTTCCTACATTGTCCAAGAAGGCTCAGCAAAAAGAAGCTGATGAGTTGAAGAAAAATTTGGAGAGGACACATGCTATGGAGTTTGATGAGGATGATGATGATGTTCCTCTGGGTCCTGCTTTGGACCCTGTGGCTGTGGTGGGTACTCTATAGGCTGCTTAACTTCCGGATCATGTCCAGGACCAGCTTGCTACTCAGTTGTCCATTAAGGAGGTAGTTCGAGCAAGAAATGAGAAGAAGAAGAAGAAGGATAATGAGCTTGCACCTGCACCTGTGGAAGGAAAGGGCAAGCAGATTGGCTGAGATTGTGCCATGGACTCCCTTTCTACTCCACTTTGTTCTTCTTTTATTTTACTTAAAATGTGACGATGCTAGAGTCTTTAGCTGGGGGAGGAGTTCGAATTCATATTGTGTATTTTGGATAGAAATTGTACTTGTTCTTTAAATGATATCCATGTATGAATTCGAACCATTTTGATGTATATACACTTCCATGTTGATAGTTTAGCTTGTTTTAAGGTTATGTTCCAAATGTTTTTTGTTTGACTCATCTTCCGGTTTTCTTCGCTTAGTTCATTCTGGATGCTTTTTTTTAACCAAGTATGTACATTGAACTTATTTTTGAAATATATTAGTGACTCATCTGATACCAATTTATGTTACTTTATTTTTATGGCATATAAAAAGTGAATATGTGTTTTGATAGACATGATTTGAGTTGTAGACCGTCAAAAGTCTTTTATTGGTTTATTGAGTTATTGGCGTGATCCAATCTTGAACCATTGCGTGCTTTGTGAGTGAGTGTTCTTATTGTGTATTTGGAATTTTACTTGAGAGATCACTTGCAATTGTGGTGAGGTAATTGTATAAAAAGTTCGTGTGTACAACTTGACAGTTCGGAACTTGTCGTTAGTGTGCTTTGAGGCGAAGTCCTAGGTAATACTTGACTTGAAAAATGATCTTAGGCTTTCTTCATACCGCTAGAATCCTAAATGGCCTACACATACATATTAATCCTAGTCAACCCCTTCGAGCTTTTAACCGTTCATTTGGCAATCACAAATTGTAACTCGAGCCAATTTTTGTGTGCTAAGGCACCAATCCTCTTTTGGCCTAAACCTCAATGTATGCATTAAAAAACGTGCAACTTAGGCTAACCCTTAAGTTTGGGAGAGATAGTAAGAGTCGTGAACCTCTTGTGAATGTCATTGAAGTTAAAAAAAGAAAAAGAAATGAGAAATGAAACAAAAAGAGAAGCAAAAGAGAGAAAAGAGAAGAAAAAGAAAAAATGGGTAAAAGAGGGAACGACTAGTACCATCTTTGAAAAAAGGTAGAGTTAGCCGAAAAGAAAAGAAAAATATAGTTGCAACTAAAAAGATCAAAGATAATGTAGTGTTAAGGAGGTGTAAAGACACTAATTAGCCAAATATACCAGACCTTGAACCAAAAGCGTACATTACAACATATCAAGTCCTAATTGACTTAGAGTCAAGTATGCGTACATTAGTGGAGAAGTACAAGAAGGGAAAGCCTTTTTCTCGGGAAGCGCACATGAACATTTCTTTGTGAGAGTGAAAGCTTAAACTACTAAGAGCCCCAAATTTTTGGTTGAAAATCATTTATATGAGTAAGGGAATCTATCCTTTCTTGTGAGAATAGTAAGTGATTCTTTCTAGGCTCTTTAATTCACGCCGAGGTCCTTTCTAGAACTTTTTTTTAAGTTTTTAGTTTAATTACCAAGCCCATTTCCTCTTCAGATCCCGGGTTCTATGGTTTCTATTCGATGGTCTGACCAGTATGACTCTGCTCTTCAGATGAATCGGATAACACTCTCTAGCCATTCATATTTTTGCGGCGGATGTAACGAACAGCCCACGATGTAGGAAACTTAATAACTTGATGAAGAGTGGAGGGTACAGCCTCCATCATATGTAGCTATGGCCTCCTAAGGATAACATTGTAAGCTATGTCCTCAGGCATAACTTAAAACACTGTTTCCATGGTGGCTCCTTCTTCATAGGTGGTATGGGTGATCTCACCCAAAGTCATTTTAGTGGAGTTATTGAAACCTATCAATATGGTTTCTTTCGAGATGATTTTGTCCTTCAACCATGTTTTCTTCACTAATCTGTAACTTATGATGTTAACAGAGGTCCCAACATCTATCAAGACTTGTTTAGTGTCCGAATCCTTGATCCTTAACATAATCACCAGTGCATCGTGGTGTGGGATGATAAATTGGTATTTTACCAACTTAAATGCTACTTTAAGCTTTTGTTTTTGAATCCAAAAGCAACAGTATGTGCTAATAATTCCATGAATTGCTTAGTTTAGGTTAGGATAAGTTTACAAGAGTTGTTGACTAATAAGTGAAGATAAAGAGCAAGAAGAGAGCTAAAAGTATGTGAATTGCAGTTGGACATAGAAGGGCGCCCACCCTGATCAGAGGGCGCCCCGCCTAAGGAGATCCTGAAAGCTGCCACTTCTGAGACCAAGGAGGGCGCCCCACCTCCTGAGATACAGAGAATAAGAATCTTGAAGTCACAGGGGGGTGCCCTGCCCAAGCCTGCAAGAGAGAGTGAAATCAGCCAAGTCTAGAGAGGGTGGACAGGCCCTTGACCTTATGCGGGCCGCCCGTGGCAAAGTTGTAATTAATTTTCAGCTATCTATAGATAGAACTAGCTAAGGTTTTAACACTATTCTATTCTACATTTCACATACTAATCTTAGAGGCACGTTTGGAAGACAAGATTGGAGGTTTCCAATGATTTATAAGCTTAATATCTTGTATTTTTGAATCATTAATCTATATCAAATACATATTTAATGTTTGATTCCATTACATGTTTTCATTACATGTTATTGTGTTTGATTCAAACCCCTAGTATGAGTAGCCAAATTTATAATTATGGGTGTAAATATGCTATAGGTGGTAAAAAATCAATAGATGTTGTTTAGATTCACCACACATAACATAAGTAACGATTATCCAACTCCCATTACATTAACATTAAAATCTTGATAATCATCATATTGGGATTTCATTTCTACTCTTCTAGTTAAAGACTCAGGAGAGATTAACTAGTGTAGATTAGCAGAGTTGGCAAGGATTTAGGTTTTGTTGCCTAAAACATAGAAATAACCAATCTAAAAGGGGTTACACTTGGAAGATGTCTCCTTTTATTGGGTCCATGATTTAGAACTTTATGCGCTTAACTATGGCTTTGACGAGCATAGTGAGGTAGACCCCTCTTAGGCCCGGCGGATTCTAGGGATAACCATAGAATAACTCGACCATGTTCATATTTGTGTTAGGAAGGTGAAACAACTCTACCTATTGATTGGACATCACCATTAGCTATTTACGCCCATAACTTCTTATTATAGAATCAATTACTTGTTTGTAATTAAATTGCTTCGTAGTTTATGATAGCTTTACACCAAACATTTCTACTTCTAGGACTCTTAACTAACATCAATTGACTATCTATTTGTGACTCTCTCACTTGAGCGGATAGTTCCCTTGGCAAAATCAACCCTTACTCATATCGGGTATATATCTTTGACGACCGCCCCTCACCATCAATGGTATAGGATTGAGCGTGGATTATGGGAACATCCTCCCCTCAGAGTTATCTTCGCTAAGCACAAGTTCATACCCCCGAGCTCCCAGCTCGACTCCTCTTTTCCGATGTAATGGAATGCTTTGCAAACTTATTAGCCGCAACGAAATTCACGCCGTACACTTCCGACCCCCCTGTGATCATATTAACAACTCTTGGGTTGAGATGGAGCCCTTGGTGGCTGTCCTTCATTTCTTTTCTTTGAAAATGTCTTCTTCTCTTTGTTAGTAAAAAATTATCTCAACATGCCCTTCTTGAGTAAATGGGCTACCTCGTACCGCAACGCTTTGCAATCTTCAGTAAGATGCTCGTGGTCTACATGAAAATAACATAGAGGGTCTTATCCCTCTTCCCATGGATCAGACTTCATATTCTTTGGGAGTCTTACCCCTTGTTAGTAATTTCCTTTAATGCATTCATAAAATCCGCATCAGTTATATTCAAATTGTACTCAGAAATTCAGGGCATATCATTCTTCTTGTGTACCAAGGACGGCATCGTGGCTCCCTTTTTATTAGCATTATTGCTAACTTTATTCCCTAGCCTTTGGCTCATATACTGCCTTTGGGATTTTTAGGGTTCGTATCGTCACTTTGAGTTCCCTCACGGTGCATCAGTGCGTCGAGATGACTCGGGGCGACCTCTATAACAAGAACTTCGGTGAACCTCCACTCATCTTCCTACAAAATTGCATCGCACTTTAATGAAGCCGTAATTACTAAAATTCCACTGCACCTTTTAAATTTAATGAAGTCGTAACTAAAACAATGTCACCGCACCTTTTACATTTAATAAAGTCTTAACTCTTAACTACAAAAAATGTCACCACTCCCTCCAAGGCAGAAAATAATTCCAATCTATTTGTGTTTTTGTATGCCTCTAAATATGATTTAGAATACAATTAGATTTTTTCAGAGTTTACAAGCAATATATTGTATCAAGATTGCGATAATAATGGAAACAACAATGAATATAAACATAAGAAAGATGATTTATAAATAACTTGAGATTACAATTTGACAGAGTTTTGGCTATCTCTCTTAATGCCTTTACATTGATACTAAGGTGTTATTTATAGCAAAAAAGATTGAGGTAAGCGTGGGCATTAATCAGCCCACTCCTCCATATTTAGATCATGGGAGACCCACAATCTTCCCTTATTGAATTCCGAGATCATGGGGCTTCAGTTACACTGGGTTCAAACTATTTGTCTCAGGGCCTATGCATTTCTATGTCTCGGAAAATAATGACTTAAGGCACAATCTGTCTTGGTCTCGGGGCTTGTCCTCAACATTCTTGACATAATTCCCAGGGCTATGATATAACCCCTATGGCTATCGCTCCAAGCTTTGTGCCTCGGTCACAATGTGTCCAAGCTATGATTTGACCAATACAATTTTTGCATTTATTGAACAAAAAATTAAGTCTATTTTGTAAAGAATTGAGGCAAATTGACACATCCAAAAAAAATGAAGTGCTTATATTTAAGAATAACGACCATTCAGTCGTACTTATTTATACAATGAGAAAAAAACTATGTATATTTTACATATAAATGAGGCCAAATTATCCTCATTTCATTCATCCATAAAAATATATATCAACATAAAATATCTAGACAATCCAGTGCATTTATTCATAAGTGAGACCAAATACACTGTTTATTTTACAAATAAATGAGGCCAAATCGTCATCACTTCATGCATATTTTATAAATAGCGACAATCTGGTTATACTTATTCATACAATGAGCAAAACTATTATGTAAATTTTGTATATAAATGAGGAAAAAGTGTCCTCACTTCATTCGTCCATAAAATACATATGAAAATATAAAATCAAGACAAGCCAGTTGCATTTGTTCACAAGTGAGCTAGTATACTGTCTACTTTACAAGGAAATGAGACGAAATCGTCATCAATTTCAAGTACAACTTTCATTACAAATCGTCATCAGTTTCAATACAAGTTTTATAACGTCATACTCCGATGAAATTTGACAAATCAACCCAAAACATGACAAGGCTTAATTTGATAGCAGCAATAACAACTCAAGTAATCACAGAGTGCATGCGATTTCTCATGGATATCTAAGATCTCGTAGTATTTGGCATATAATCTGGACATAATTAGTCTAATTGCTGCAAGTAACAGTTCTATCCAAGGGCGGATCTAATATAGGATTCACGGTGCACGTGAACCCATACTCTCCCCATGAAATAGATATATTATGTGTATATTTTTCAAAATATGTCTAATATGATGTTCGAGAACCCATACTCTAAAATTTTAAATGACACTTGGTCAAGAAATGGTTCACGTATACTTAGGAGTAGGGATCGTTCCTATTTAAATGCCTTTTAAAATGTTTTTCTGTTAAAATTTGACACAACAAGACACAAATTTTGGGGTGAAGAATTTTTCACATTTTCTCCTTCATTGATAGAGTTTATATACAAGTATAAAACCTAGCTAAATTCGCTTAGCCCAATAATAAAACCCTAGTTAACTCATTACAATTTAGTCCCTAACACCTACACTATTTACATATACACCATTACCTCCCTCAAGTTGGAGCATGAGGATTTCTCACGCCAAACTTGTCAAGAAAGTACTCGAACTGTGCTCGTCCAAGAGCCTTTGTGAAAATATCCATGACTTGAGACCCCATTGGTACGTGTCCGGGATGAATTGTTCCTCCAAGAATTTCATCCTGGAAAAAAAGGACAATTAAACTCAATATGCTAGGTCCGTTCGTCAAACACTGGGTTCCGAGATACACGCAAAGCCGCTTCTCTATAGCACTTCAGTTGTATCGTGAATGGATGACTCACTCTCAGATTTTACAAAATTCCCTTAAGCAATTTCAATTCACACACGGTCATAGCCATTGACCGGTATTCACCTTTAGCTGAAGATCTGATGACTATCCGCTGCTTCTTCGTTCCCCATAAAATCGGTGAGTCTCCCAAAGAGACATACCATCCAGCAAGAGAACGTCTAGTCAACAGACAACCTGCCGCAATCTAAATCACACCAATCGTATAAATGGAGGCCATAATTAGAACTCATCACGATGCCTTGTCGTGGACAGCCCTTTAAGTAACGTACTACTTGAAGATCGGCTTTCTAATGCTCAAACCGCGGTTGCTGTTTAAACTGAGATAATATATGAACACTGTATGATAAAACCACCAGGTAAAGCAAAGATAAATCAACCGTCCAACCATTGTTTGATAACTTTCTGGATCTTTTACAAACCGGCCTCTCGCAAGTGCCAATAGGTGATTCTGCTCCATCGGGGTAGAACCCGAATGAGTACCCAACAATCCAGCTTCGAATTTTATATCCAAGGCATACATTCTTTAACAAAGAAATATACCTTCAGGACACCTCGCCACTTCAATTCCCAAAAATACTTCTATAGTCCAAGATCTTTCATGTGAAAACAAACAGAGTGATACATCTTGAAAATTTGTATAGCTTTCGGATCATACCCGGATATAATCAAATCATCCACAGACACAATTATAGTCAATTGCATATTTCCCTTCTTAATCGTAAGCAAATAGTAGTCAGAATATGACTGTCAAAACCCATAATTCTTCAGAGCTACCGATAACTTTCCAGACCAACACCAGGGAGCTTGTTTCAATCCATAAAATGATTTTCGGAGACGACAACAGACCTTTCTGGACCCATCATTTTGATACCCTGGAGGCAACTTCATATAAACTCTCTCGTGAATATCACCTTGCAGAAAGGTATTATGAACATCCATCTGATGTAGTTCCCAATTCTTAGCAGCAGCTACCGCCAAGAAGACAAGGGCAATCACCATCTTAGCTATCAGTGTGAAAGTCTTTGTTGTAGCAAATTCCTTCAACTTGGTGATTACCAAAGGTGACCAGCTTGGCTTTGTACCGCTCAACGGTACCATCAGAGTTGTACTTAATCTTATATACCTATCGACATCTGATAGCCTTCTTTCTCAGAGACAAGCGCTTAATTTCCCATGTCTTGTTTGCTTCCAAAGCTTGCAACTCTTGTAACATAATTGTCCACAAGATTTCATCTTTCATGGCTTTAAAAAAAGATGATGGTTCATGTCCCTCCGTTATTTTTGCAAGTAAGCATACATGCTTCGAAGAGAAATTATCACAGTTAGCATAGTGTGCTAAATGATAAAGCGTACCTAAGGCTTGTTGAGGCTCGAGTGAACGATTGGATTTTTGGACACAAGTCGATACACTGTGACTCTTATTTCCAAACAGTATTGGTTACAGAGGCTCGCAAACGAACACACTCCATCTTTGTTTGCTTCCCTCGACCCAACTCTTCCTCTATCACTTCTACTTCCATGTGTCTAAGAACAACATCTAGGTTCAAATCGTCTTAATTCGGCCCCTCATTCCCTGAATTCATTTCTTCCTCTTGAGCATTATCCACAACTTTCATGGGGGATTCTCAATACCCCCGCTCACTCCGAAATATTTCTCTGCTTTGACCACTTCATCTACTCAGACAGTCTCAAAATTCAGACTCTCTTTCACACCATCCTTTGGTGCATACAAACCTCATTCTTATAAAACGTAGCATCCTGAAAAAAAAAAATTCTTTAGTATCCAAATCATACAACTTCCATTCCTTTTTTTCCATTCGAATATGACAATACGCATTGACGACTTCTACTTTCAAACTTATCATTCTTTCATCTGTGATTACGTGCATAGCATAAGAATCCAAACATTCTCAAGTGATCATAATTCGGTGTCGCATGCATCGGGGCATCATGCACTATCTTTCCATTTAGCACTAAAGAAGGAGTTCGGTTAATCAGATAACACGATGTCATTATACGCTCTCCCCAAAATTCAATCGGTAAGTGCGCTTGAAACCTAAGCGCCCGGGCTACATTAAAAATATATCGATGTTTTCTTTCAACTCTTCCATTTTGTTGTGGTGTCCCTACACTCGAGGTTTGATAATGGATTCCCGGTTCACGAAAATATGCCCTCATACTCGTCAACTCAGTTCCATTATCACTTCTAACAAATTATATATTTATAGAATCATCTTTCTACCATTGCAAAGAAATCCTTCAATGCTCGTCCAACCTCTTTCTTATAAATTAACAAGAAAAATCATACAGCTCGCGAAAAATCATCAATAGTTGTTTTGTGAAAAAAGGCTACACACAAAGTTTCAGTTCTATACGGACCCCACAAGTCACAATGTATCAGCTCAAAACTTTCGGATACTTTATTTTCACTCAAAGGAAATGTATTCCTAGTCTACTTTGCTCGATGACATATATCAAATGCTTATTCAATTTTCTTACCACTACAATTGCTAACTCCTTGAGTTGGAGAGAAGTTATTACTTGAATAGAAGGATGTCCTAACCTTTGATGCTACATATCCAAAACATCCACTTTCTAGGCCTGCATTCATAACACTGTCCGAAAATAATATAGTCTATCCACCCGTGCCAATAATGGGTGGATTTACACATAGCATATCAGTGTCGTCCGATACCACTGGGATCGAAAATGTTTTCTAAATAGGTATATAATTATAATAAGCAAAAAGAGAAAGTCTGGTTATCAATAAAAAGGGTGAAACCAACGATGTAAAAGAACCAGCAAGCGAGCTGGTTGAAGCCCTTGTAATTTAACTCTGAGGTCCAGATATCAAACCCCAACAACATCAGTTTTTATTTCCTTATTTTTAGCTAAATGGCTAGGTTTACTATAATAATCTTACATAATGACTACCAACTAGACCTAAACCTATTAGAACACAATCAAAACTAATTGAGAACTTTAATTTAACTTGTAGTGATTTATTCTTTCGTTCGCTTCTTTAAGTTTCGATGCAACTAATAGAAATTTCTGCGTAAGCCACTAGTGCCAATCAATATTATCATGGTCCGATATCATTAGTAAATTGCACACGACAATCAAACAGATCAATCTACTGAGATACCAAAATCAAATTGCATGTCATTTCGAGTACATAAAGAACATTTTAAAGGATCACATGTTCATTAAGCTGGATCAACCCTTCTTTTGTGGCAATGGTATTGCTTCTATTAGGAAAACCCACCGGATAATCTATAATGTCATGTAGGTCTCTCAGTATATTCAACTCTCCAGTCATATGATTTGGGGCTCCGGTATCAATTATCCACGGACTACAAATTGCCTTATCAGTCACTCAATCGACTATGTTTGACTTCTTTTGATCCGACAAGCTCAACAACGCTTGCACCAGCTTACTTTTTCAATTTGGGGACACAAAAGCTCCTGGATCCAAATTTATTCACTACACGAGCCACATTTGCTCATGTTTCTTTACGGCCACTCGAAAAATTCTCATTCTGAGAATTAAACTTCCACCACCTCAGATATCCGATAATCTCATAACAATATCTTGGGTTGGGTTATAGATGATTTCTTCGGAGTAGAATTTCATCAGCCAAACAACTCACAATCCAAAACCGTTGGATCGATTCATGGTTCTGATACCATGTTAAAAATTGACACAACAAGACACAAATTTTGGGGTAAAGAACTTCTCACATTTTCTCCTTCATTAATGGGCTTTATATACAAGTATAATACCTAGCTAAATGGGCTTGACTCAATAATAAAACCCTAGCTAACTAATTATAAATTAGTCCTTAATACCTGTACCAGTTACATATACACAATTATTTTCTTTATTTTATATTCATATATAATAATATTTGCCTTATATACACAATATAGTTTTTGACGAAAGTTGCTCCCAATCACTTTTGGGACAATGGAACTCTGCCTCTAACAATGATAAACTCATCGTCTTGGAATCCTAGATCCGCCTCTAGTTATACCTAATGTGATAAGATGTTGTGTAAATGAAGTGCGAAAGTAGATGTTTCTCTTTTGCTTTGAAAAAAACTATTGCTATTATATTTTTGATGGGTATTTATCTAGATTTTTATGCAACAAAAGAAAAAGAATATCTTTCTAGTTTATTGAGGTAACTTGGCTACGTTCTCTCGCTCCAATCCATGGAAAAAGTGAAGAATACTGAAGAAGAATAGTGAAAGCGTCTGTGGACATAGAGACGTCGTGGAGAGAAAGTGGTGGGGGAGGTGGTAGTGAACGGTAGTGTTGATGATCCGGTGAGAGTCATTGTAGTGAGAGAAATTTGACTGGTGGGAGTATGTAGATGATATGGGGCACATGTGTTGCGTTCCAATGTTGATTTCTTATCACTTTTGGCTTTAATTTTAGGATATTATATGCCCAATAATGATCAAATTGAGATATATTGCTAATTTGATGTGTTTGAACGTTGTATGAATGAAATGAAGGAAATTGGAACTTAATTGGTACAAAAAAGGAAGTAGCAGCGCATATAGCCGTCCATGCTTCGCATGAACAAGTGTTTGGCGTATGAAAAGAAAAAATTGAAGAAAACAAAGGAGCAATAATGCAAACAGCCATTGGCGTGAGGCATGATCTAGTGCTTGCGCTGAAGAGTTTTCCTAGACGAATTTGGAGAGGCTAAGGACGTTTCCCACTTATTGTATTCTACAGAAAGCATTGTAAATATATTTTTGGACCTACTTACGTACTTGGGAAGCGAGAAACATACAAGGAGGCTAGAGCTTTGGAGATTTGAAGAAGACGAGTTTTTCCTAAATTCTTTCTTTCTCTTTGTAATTTATTCATTCATGAATTATATTGACATGGTTATCATAAACATGAGTGGCTAAGTTACCCATTCTAGGGTTGGTTGAACCACTCCATTACTTATGTGTGATGAATATTGATTTTAATGAATGAAACTTGTTAATTCTTCCTATCTAAGTGTTTACGTTTTATTTGCTATTAATTAGAAGGGTCCCCCAATTGATTGTCTCCTTTATTCTTGTAATTCTAGGGATATATTCATAAGTTAGGGTTAAACACTTAGCAATATTTCAACATAAAACAAAGGTGTTACTTAGGTTGTCAAAAAGGTGATTTGTGACCATTGAACCTGATTGTGAACAATACTTGTAGTCCTACATATCTTCATTAATTAGTTGAAAAATTGGTTAGTTAAAGTTATAATTATTAAAAAAACCCTAAACACTCTCTAGCCTAGGGAGATTTTCATCCTATAGCAGCCATGGCTGTGTCCACCGGCAGGCAGCCTCATTGTGAGGTTGCCCCGCCTCCCTTACAAGTGTCCTTTTCTAAACTACAACCACAATAAAAAATAGCTCATATGATTAATACACCATTGATATTAAGTTCTATTGAAATTATTCATGGAACTTCAACACTAAAATTTTCTTTTGATGAGATTGAAGAATTTAAGAAAGAGGAAGGGCTGGCGATTTAACAGCTCCTTGTATGCATCAAGCTTTGGCGATGACGTTTTCTTATGGACAACCTAAAATGCAAGATTACGTAAGCTACTCCCAAAGCATCTTGGTGTTCAAGGTCATTTTTTAATTGGATGGCTTGCTAGGAGACATATTTTGATACGTTTTGATAATCGTGATGATTATGTCTTAGCAGCATCTAGAATTGTTAGTTTCTTGTAGTGTAATGGTGAAGAATATCAATATAGGATTTTCCCTTATGCTGGAGGGTCTAACCCTAATGAAGAAACTTCTAAGGCGTTTTGTTGGATGTCTTTGCCTAATTTGTTGCCTGAACTTTTTGCTAAGAGATCATTGCTATCTATTGCTTCGGCAATAGGTAGACCAATTTCTATTGATAAGGCGGCACAAGAGAGATCAAGACCTAGTATGGCAAGGATGAAGGTTGAACTTAATATTCTTGATAAACTTTCTAATTGTGTTGGGCTCCAGTAGATTGATGAAAAATTAGGAAATGTGGCAGAATACGTGCAAAAGATCGAGTAGGATAATCTTCCCTCATATTGTACTTTTTGTAAATATCAATGTCATAAGTTGGATGATTGTCGATTGATTATTGAGAAGCATAATCACACAAATAATGAGGGTGCAGGTGCTGAAGAACATGATAATTGATTATTCAAAAATACCAAGGAGATTCAAGGGAAATTCTTAATGCCAAGAAAGGAGGTACAATTGCAGTAAGGGAGAATGAGCAACGTGATACAGTTTCTAAGGGTGTGATGGGGATTGCGCTAACTTTGAATTTAAATTCTGGGGAGCCTAGTGAGGTCCTTTGCAGGTGGAAGCAGTCGCAATTACTGATGGTATTAATAACCAGCAGTGCAATTCAGAAGCAACGTTGGTTCCTTGTATTGCTACCACTTCTTACTATACTGATTCTACACATGGAAGCAAGGAGAAAACAACATGTTGGCAAGCTGTAACTAACAAAAAAGGGGGAAAATTTCGTAGTATCCAGCAACATAAGTAACAAGAAGAACAAGCAAAAAATACCCAGGCTTCAACTAAACAAATTGTTATGCACAAACAGTCTATAGAAAAGGAAGAGAACGTGCATTTAGGGCAAACAACTAATGGTTTTGAGGTCCTAATGGAGCAACCGATTCAAGGGAAAGAGAGTGTATATAATGGAGGGCAGGACGTTGAGCAAAGCGATGCAGTTTCAGCCAAAAACCAGCTCATCTAAGGCCAAGAGGCTTGAAAGTAATGCTTCCATTAAACAGCTTTGCCAAAAAAGTACAGGTAATATTATGGGAGGCGATCACCAGGCGTCGCATGCGTTACAACGTCCAATTTTGCCAGTTTTAACGGGGAAGGAGGTGCATGCTATTGCTTCAATTGAAAATCATGAAACAAAGGTATTCCACGAAAATATATCATTACAAACAATTCCCTCGCAAACTCTTAGTGTAGAAAAACAACTTGAATATGGTACTGGTCATGGTGTGAATATGTTGATTCCTAGTTCACAACTTGAACTCATGTGCAAAGGTCTTCATGATAATGTTGGGGAATTGGCTAATGTCAAGGTAGCAGATTTTGTCAATGAGTTTTTTCGACAATAATCTGGAAAAAACTGGGAGAGGTAGCATATCTGGTGACCATAATACTTTGATTAATGTTGAAGTAGATCCTACTAACTTGGTTCATGATGTTGATACAAAATATGTGTCTGATTCTAATGAGTCATAGGGTGAGGATCAGGAAGGGGCAAGAAGTTCCTGGAGTTGGGCAGATATGGTGGAGAAGGATGAACATGTAGCATAAAAGACCCTGGGTAGTACTTTGAAAGCTACGGCACCAGAGTTTATTCCTTTTCAATTGGCTAATGTTAGCCGGTGAACACAATCCAAAAGATATCGACAGGGTCATGGGTAGGTCCATTGGCTGCAAAGAAATTTGAGCCAAATCCTTTGATTCCATATCATAAGACTGAAGAAGCAAGCAAGGAGCTTGACATTAGGGAGGACTTAGAGGAAGATGAGCAGGAAATGATGGATGATCCAAGAGAGAGGGTAACCAGTGCGGCTGACATTTCACCTAGGAAACCAAGGAAGAAGGCTCACAGAAGAACAACAAGTGATGATACCACGACTACAGGTAGAACAAACCCTCGAAGGGTTGCAAAAAATGTGTTTAAATCAAATAGGTATTGATGAGTTTTTTGGATAGTTGGAAAAACAAGTTAATTTTTCAAGAGGAGCAAGATGGTTTCCAGAATTTGAGTGGGCTACAAGCATTACATCAATTCACTTGCATGAAGAAGGATACATTTAGTTTTACTTTCTTACTTACTTGTATTTTTCTTCATTTTATTAGTATTATTATTTTTAATATCATTATAGAGTTCATAATAGACTCTATGATGATCACAATGTATCTAGTGCTTTCGAGTTTTTTCTTTTTACATAGTTGTTAGCTAGTTGAAGTTGTGCGTTATTAGAAATAATAAGGTAAGGCCTAGCCTCCCTTATTTGTATTGTTCTGATTGAGGTGATATTATTATTAATAAAATTAGTCACTAAGCACCCTGCTTAGTGATCTTTGCTTAAAAAAAGGTTATAATTATTATACGGAAGTGAATAGTTGTGAATGTGGAATAAGTGTTCAATAGGAAGAACCACGTTGAATTCATTGAATCATTATTGTAATACATATGTAAGAGTTGGGGAGATCAATGCTAGGCTTTAGATCCTTTGAACCAATCTTAATCTCTATTAATTGTCGTTTAGTTTATTGTTAATTTTTATTACTTAGTTGTTACTGCACATTCAATCTAAAATAAAAATTCTTAGAAGTTAGTTGATAGGTAAATTAGTTAGAATAACAACTAGATTTCAAGTGTTCTCTGCGAGATTCGATATCGGGACTTTAAATAGCGAGCTATATTTGCTGTGACCGCTTAGTCTCTTTTTATAGAGCGTAGTTGGGCATGATCAGTAGATAATCCTAATGAAATCTAGAGAAAGAAAGTGTGAAAGGAGAAGGTGCAAATATTTCAATGCCATGAAAAAAGTGCTCAGCAACTCAAGATCAGGTACTAAAATGCTTAATTCAAAAAAAAAAAAAAAAATCCTACACAGAAGCCATCTCATCAAATTTTTACTATTTTTCACTATCAATTAGATTTTAAATTTCAATCACAACTCCCAACTTAGTTTATCAATTACTCGTTACTTTTAATCAGTTAAGTCAACCTGGAGCTGTGATAACTATTAAAGTTTGGAGATATGCTTTACAAGCGCATACTCTCTCTCCTCTTCCCATCAATTAGCTATATAAACAAAATGAACTTAAGGATGCGGTAAGTCATCTTACCTAATTTAATATAGATTGATATAATACGTGTAGCTGTCCGTATAAAAATTGAATTGGTATGTTTATAACTACTTTGATTTATTTTAATTTATGTGATATAATTTCTTTTTTTAGTCCATTTCAGAATGAGTGACACAAATTTAAATTTAAAAATAATAAGCTTTGCACTTCTCATTTTACTTTTAATGAGAAACTTAATTTTATAACAACACAAATGTTATGACAGGTCACATATTTAAGGCCACAAGTTTAAATATTTTATATCCACAAGATTTATTTTTGACCGTAAATTTTAAAAATCAACCTTTCTTTCTTAAAGTATTCCTTGCCAAATCAAACCATGCAACATAAATTGAAACAAGGAGAGTAAATAAGTACTAGTAGTAATTATCATCATAAGTTAAATTACCCTAGCTAGTAGTACCAAAATTTATTCAGAGGCAGCATGTATAATAACTTACGTCGTCCTTCGCCCAATTAATCATCTTATATTTGTACCGTTTGCTCCGTAGCGACGAGAAGGAGAATTCTAAACACATGCAAAATATCACAGGACATTTGAAAAGGAAAAAAAAGGAGGGAGGATGAGGGAGAGTTTACTATTGTGATGCCTTCCAATAAGATGATGGAGCATCGTCTACTATTTCAGCCTTTGACTCTGAGCAAGATGCGTAATGCATGGACCATGATATCTGCTGTTTCAAGTTTTGAGCACATGCATGATGTGATAATAGAATTTTTCGAGGCTTTTAAAAATAATTTTCTTATGAATAATTGGTCGGTTAAGGAAAAGCTTTCCTTAGTTAACACCATTCTCTTTCTTTAACTTGAAATAAATTCTACTAAATAAAATTCCCGATCACCTATTAATAAAGCTATCAGAAGGAGTAATCTATTCTTAAAGAATGAAAATCTCACCAGAGAAGATTTCAGATTAGCTGGAAATCAACCCAACTTGGAAATCAGTTCATTTTGTGCTTAATTTATGACCTACCATATATTTCAAGTTCGTATAGAATCTGATTAGCTCCCGTTTGGACATAAAACTAGGAAGTTTTTCTTTTTTTAAAAAAACAATATTTTAATTAGTTTGTTTATACAATTTGTTCAAATTTTGGCGGATGTTGAAAACCAAAATTTCAAATTCTAAAAACTGGTTGACACTAGTTTTTGAAAAAAAAAAAAGAACTTTTTCCAGATCATAAAACTTTATCTTTGTTTCAAGTAAAATGCATGTCCAAATAGAACTTCAAGTTTCAATAACTATTTTTCAACTTCAATTTTAAAAACTCATTTTTTTTTTTGGCAAAAGTTTCAGCCAAATCTATGTCCAAACGCTAGCTATATATTTATGAAATATCGATCCACTGTTATTGTGGATTTTGGTGAACATCTAACTGTGAATAGCCAGCCAAACATGAATATATAGGATGAAAAAGAACAATGCTCATTCACTTATGTAACTCTTAAGATTTTAATGAAGCGTGTCAATTTTTGTTAATGATAAGTTTACTACAGCGGAATCAGAATTGGATTGTCTCTTTTTTTTTTTTTTTTTTTTTTTTTCCATTGTTTTTTCTGTTATTCTTCAGTCTATATATCTTGCTCATCAGATTATCATAAGCGCTGGTTACTGCTCAACCAGATTCATTTTCTTGGTAACTATTAGCATCTCTACTTGACACTGTTAACATGGTGATATGTATATACACACTTATACTATCACAGACAGGGAGTAATATATACATGCGATATACTACTAAGTAAACAGTCGAGATCCCCGTAAGTTTGAACCTATCAATACCACCATATTAAAATAGAAATGGAATGAGACATAAGACATATACACTACTCCATAATAGGAAAATTTGGACCTTTAATTTTTATTGTCCCACCACCATAATGTTGGTGAAACCAATTTCCCATCTGTTTTCTTTAATTTATTTTTCATGTTCGCAAAGACAAGTTGCCTTAGTCATCGATGAGGAAGGAGATCCTGCTAATCGCAAGCGAATCGAACAGTTGGCATCACAAACCACATAACCATGGAAATGCTGCTTTCTGGGGAAGGTAATCACATCATACCTAAATATTTGATCATTATTGGTCACGTGAGAAATAATTGATCTACATTTGGAGAATAATTTGGCTAATAAAAGATTACTCCACTTTCCTCTTACTCAAATTAATTAAGCATTAATTGACCACAAAAATAAAATCAAATGCGTTGATATATCTATGAATGAATAATTTGGCTTGCACACTCTTCCAACTTTCTTAACTGTCAAGGTAAGCCTTGTAACTTCCGCGCAATTTCTGTAACAAGAATTATTGTCTGTGCTAGACCCTAAACTTTGAGACATCAGACATGCTTTTTCTGAAGCCAATTGCATTGGTAGCTTAATTTTTAGAACTAAATGAAATTAAGTCAACATTATTGTAATGAACGTCTCAGGATGTCTTCGTTTATGCACGTTAAAGGAAAGAGCTCAAATCTCATGCATGTGACAAATCCTTCTATATAACGCATGCATGATCTTCACATTCTCCCATCACAAACTCTTCTATCATCCTAATATTCTCTCTTCACCAATTTAGCCCTTTCTTATCCTTGCATTTCCAAGGTTAAACAATTGTCCTCTAAAAACAATGGGAAAAATTAGCATTTCGCTTTTGCTTCTCCTCCTCTCCATCTTCTCTATTGTAGCTGCAGTCGAGAGTAGTGCAAGTCGATCACGTCGCCGTCCTACTTTCGTAGAGACAACGTGCAGGCGAACTCGTTATCCGGGATTATGTGTGACATTTTTGTCTAGCTATGTAAATCCAACATCACAAGATCCTCAGGAAATAGCTCAAGCTGCTTTGAAAGTAAGCCTAGTTAGGGCTTTACATACAAAAGCTTACCTAACAAAGGTATGCAAAGAACATAAACAAATGAAGGCTAGGGACTATCAAGCAATAAACGAATGTTTGGTTCAAATCTCTCATGCTGTTTCTCAGCTCACAAATTCTGTCAAAGAACTTCATGATTTGAACTTAGATGGTCAAGGAGAATTTGTATGGCATCAAAGCAATGTTCAAACATGGCTTAGTAGCGCTTTAACCGATTCTTCCATATGTTTGGATGGGATCTCAGGCCAAGCCATGGGTGGTAAAGTGAAGGCTACAATTAAAGCTAAGGTTCTTAATTTTGAACAAGTGACTAGCAATGCTCTAGCTTTGTTTAATGGATTTGCTGCTAGACACAAGGCTTCTCATCATGGCAGCTATGACAAACACAGACCCTAATGATTTAGTTGTGTGAATATTTTTAGTCATTACTTAATTGGTATGTGAATTTGTCTCTTATTCATTTATTTATTGGTCGATCTATTTGGTTATGTATGTGTGAAGCTCTACTTATTTGCAACTCCTGTAAACTAGAAGAAACATAGATTGGTTCCTTTTTTTTTTCTGTGACTTGTTGGACCAATAACATGTTCTCAGATTTCAATTCATTTTCATTAAGTTTTCAATTGTACATTTACCTAGTTTTTGGCGAATTCTATCTTGATTCGTTTTTAGCGAGAGCTATGCACGCCTTTCATTCCTTTTATCTATTTCTGATAAAAGATCCCTAAATCAGCTCTCCCTTTGACTCATCTGATGAATCTATACATGCGTTGAAAGTAATTAATCGTCATCTTCATTACATCTTAGGTAGCTATCGAGTTGTTCTCTTTTACTACAGTTCATGAACTTTAAAGTCGTGACGAGCGATGAGGTCTACTTGTTGAAATATTAAACTTGTTCACATTATTCTATTTATTTCTAGTATGAACTAGCTAGTAGATTAAGTGAATCAGCTAGTTTTTGAGATACATGTATTAGAGTATTAACATAGTTATGTACTTTGGAAGAAGTGAAGTGTAGACAAAATTAAGAAGATACATGTCCACACTTAGATAGATACACTGCGCTATTTACCTATAAATAGCCATCTAGTTCTAGTTATTTGAGCAAACCAACATGAGTGAAACAAAGAAGAATAGTTTCCTCACTTGTGTCTTCATAATAGAAAAACTGGAGCAAGTTGAGTGAGTAGAAAAAACTATTTCATCACCTGTCTTCAAGAAGGTTTGATTGATTTGAGAGTACTCCTCCTACTCCTCCCTACTTAAATTATTTTCTAACACTACTTGGCTCAATTAATAACTTGAGACACTGCAACTTATTAGAGAGGGTATCCATCGGGGACTAATTTATAGTATTAAGCATGACTAATTTATAGTATTAAGCATGATAGACACACAATCAATTGGGATAAAACGATTAACTTTATTACGTATTCGGATTAACTTTTAACTATTAGTAAGCCAAACTTAAATCTTTGGACAAACAAAGATTATGTCGGGAATTGATGCCCAGTAGCTTTCTAGCACGCTACTACTCTTAACACTTTTGGCTGTCGTTTTAAATTGTTTAACTTTTAGCTCAATTGTCGGAAACCGCCGGACACTTCAGGTTATTTTGTGCACTTTCCCGTTGAAAAGATAAGTCATTTGTGCCCCTTCCTGCGCAGGCCTCAGCTAAACCAGGTAATTTCTCATATTTTTAGTGTCATTATTTAACTTTCGACTCTTTCAAAAGATAATTCAACTTTTAGGCCCTACACGCTAGAATGTAGAAGTTTACTCCTGGCGATACAAGTTGATATTTCTCACGATTACACCACTTTACTGTTTTAAGGACCAGTTCCTTAAAATGTGTTCCTTTACTAAACTATATGCGGAATAAAACTGTAAGTAAATGAACACCAGATATTAGCATGGAAAAACCCCTTGACTCGGGATCAAAAAACCACGACCTACTTCTCAAGTAGGATTTCAACTTCACTATGTAAAAAGACCCACTTGGTTACAAGACTCCCTCTTACTAACCTAGGACTAACTCTAATCCTTTAGTGATCTTTCTCACGATCAGTGAAGTTGTGTCAAGTCCACGACTTGAACCAGAAAGTTTACAACTCGATTATTGCTTACTACAGTTGAACTAAGACTGAACTTTTACAAGATTCAATCTAAGGAAGAGGTTCTAACTTAGTTCTACTGTAGCTAACTGATTACACAAATAAGCTAATGACTCTTTTAAGCTCTTGCTCGACGCTCTCTGTATTGTGCATACTTCTATGGCTGATATGCTCCACGTTTTATAGCTCCAGCAGCCAAGAAGTCTTGAGCAATTGAGACTCCAAAGCTCCCATGAGTTTGAGTCCTAATTTGATACTTCTCTTTAGAATCCGGATCTTTTATCCTTTATCCTTTATTTATGCAATCTTTTCGTATCCGTTTAGACCTGCATAATTATCAAGATAAACATTAGGTTTAGGATAAATAATAATATCTCAACTTAAACGATTTTGCATGAATTATCTATTTAGCTGCAGTGATTCAAAGGAACAGGTCCTTTGAATTCGTTCCTTAATCATCAGTCAAAACTCCAAGCTTATCCAAGCTAAAATTTTCCCCCTTTTTGATGATGACAAATTTATAAGCATAGCTGCATATCCTTAATGTCCTCAAGTACAATCGTTTTCCCCCTTTTTGATGATGAAAAATTCATAAGCATAACTGCATATCCTTAATGTCCTGAAGTACAACTTAAGCTCAAAAAACAATCAATCAGTGGAGAGTTTATCATTAAGGAACAGATTTTCAGTTAGGTATAACTTCATGCAAATCAGACTTACTCTTCATAAGCATAGCTGCATATCCTTAATGTCCTGAAGTACAACTTAAGCTCAAAAAACAATCAATCAGTGGGGAGTTTATCATTAAGGAACAGATTTTCAATTAGGTATAACTTCATGCAAATCAAACTTACTCTTCCCCCTTTTGGCATCATTGAAAAGGTTGCATAAAAAATAAAACTCAAGTGTTAGAACTAATCAGCACATGGCCATTGAGACAACTCAAAATGCAAACATAAATCTGATTAAAGCAACTGCAAAACAATGATATTAGCCATCAAAGACAATTCATTTAATCAAAAGATGAAACCAGGGGATACAAGCAAGTACTACAGAATTATTCAAAGACTAAAGAAGGAAAAGACTAAGGCACTAAACTAGGCTAAATCCCACTGGACAAAAGGTGGCTAAAGGCTAAGGTGGTCCAGATGTGGAAGGACCAGGTCCCTGAGACTTGTTAAGCAACTCAAACATCTGCTTGAGCATTCCCTCATTGGTCTCTTTTGCCTTTGTGGCCTCTGCCTTCCAATAACTCTTCTCCTTTTCCAACCTTGCTATTTCAGCAGCCTGGATAGAAACCTGTTGCCTAAGTGCCCTCACTTTGTTGTTCAATGGCTGCCTCCCAACACCAGCCTATGGAGGATCAGCCTGAACAGGCAAATCACAACTAATCAATGTGGCACAACCAAAGTTTTCCTTATTAGTAGCCTTCACTACCCCTTCCGAGGGAATCTTCAATTTTGCGAACACATCAGTTAAGATGAACCCAAACGGCAAGGAATGCTTTCTCTTCCCAGCTATCACCCTTTTGATCAGGTGGATCATAAAGCTGGGACAGTTGATCTGCTTTTTAGTGTCCAACAATTCCATAAGGACTAGGTCCATGAAACTGGCAATTCCTCTTTTCTCCTACCTTGGCATCACAACCTTGTTCACAAATTCGAAAAGTACTTGGTGCTATGGGTGCATCTCACTTTTCTGCACAGCCCTGGGTTTTTCTTCCCCATCATTCTCAGCAAACTTCCTAATGATCTCCAAATCAGTCGGCAAGTTTGTCAAGTCAGGCCAAACCTTCTTGACATAACTGTCATACCCAGTAAAAGGAATACCCAACAGCTCACCAAGTTCCCTGGTATCAAAAATTATCACATTTTCTTTAACAGAGGTAGTAATCCTGTCATCTTTGATGGAGCAGTTCTTGTAGAACTCTTGCACCATCCTCTTTGGACACCTGCCAGAGATCTGAAGGACCATGTCCCTCCAGCCCTGAGCATGCAGTTTTTGCAGCAACCATAGCATCCCTTATTCTTGCACATCAGACAATACTCTACCCTTCAACACCTTCCTGGTAAGCATATCATCATGAACACAGTGTACAGTCTCATCTCCCTCAGCTTCACTGTCACTTTCATCTCCAGCAAAAGACTCATCACTGTCACTAGCAGAACTTTCAGTTACAACAACTCTTTTAGAGGACCTGGTCGTCTTAGCAGATTTTTCTGCAGCCTTAACAGAACTTCTTGTTACTCGTCTTTAAGCCACTTTTCTTTTCTTTAACTGAGGCACAACCTCCTCAGCATCTGTCATCTCATCATCTTCACCAACATTATCAAATTCAATATCCTTCACTTCTTCCTCTTCACCAACCTGTTTTCCTTTCCCTTTTCTGCTTCTTTCTAAAGCAGCAGCTAACTGTTCATCAGCAGCTTTAGCAGCACTTCTTGTCCTCCTAACCCCAGAAACAGGGGTTGAGACAAAAGGAACAGGTCCTTTTGCCTTAGAGGAACTTTCACCTTTCTTCCTATTTCCTGGCTTATAACTGTCCCTAATTTTCTTTAACTTAGCAGCAATTTCAGCAGTCACATGGTCATCAATGGGTCCCTTTCTAGCTAATTTTCGTTTCAGACTCCTAATGTTGATCAAATCCACCAAAGGCCTATCACTATCATTTATAGCTTCATCAACATCTATAACATCCTCCATGGGTGCTCTAAAAGCAGCCTCTAGAGACCCCGATGACCCATGCATGGGTGCTTCCAACCTCTTAACTGTTTCTTCTTCCCCCTCAAGAACAGCCTCAACCCCTCTCCCTTTTCTTCCTCATCTATCACAACATTCAAAGGATAGGTAAAATTTACCTGATACTGATAGAAAACCATAGCTCGTGACAAATCCTCAACCTGCTAAGCAATTGATTCAGCCATGGGAACTGGTCCTTCCCCCTGAATTTCAGGTTCAGGTATTTCTGGGATTATTACAGAAATTTTAGGGTTTAGGTCAGTAGTATCCATGGGTGAAGAAGGTTTGAGATTTTGTGGTTGATCAGAGGTGGGTGCAGCTGAAGAATTTTCAGGAGAAAGAGACATCTTAGCAATTCGGATTAAGTGATAATTGATTATTCTTTCTGAAATTTTGAGAATTCAGTTTGTGAGCAAAGTAGAAGAATAATGGGAGAGAAGGAGTGTATTTATAGGATGAATTAGGTAGTAGAGATAGAGTAGGAAACGATCACAATTATCTCAGCACAACATGCAGCCATTATGGACTCTTGGGAGTCTCCCGGAGAAATAGAGCCGTTGGACTGTCAAGTTACCTTTTCAGAGTGGGAACTGTTCTTCCGATGGGACTCTTATGCAATTTGGATATGGTTAGGAAACTTAGTGGGATTTATCCTAATAACAAGTTACCTATAGCCTTTGCACTTCTAAAGTAACTGAATAATAACGAGTACATACCTGATTTTAACACGAAAATTCAGTGTCCTTCCAATTTGCAACATTTTGATCAATCTGAAATTCTAAGAGCATAAGAGTAACATCATTCAATTTTAGCAACTCTAAATAAGAAGTATGGCATAAGAGTATACATTTAAGTATTAAGCTGGACTGAATCATTCATAATGACTTGAATAAAATTCATTTTAAGTGCAATTTTCTAGCCAATTATGAAGTAAAGCATTGATGATTTTATGTGAATTTAATCATCCCTAATTCCAACCTATTTCTTTCAAAATCATCTCTACCTAGATCTTTTGTAAAAATGTCAGTAATTTGCTTTTTAGTTGGACAAAATGCTATGGTGATCAAACCTTTTTCATAATTGTCTCTTAAGAAATGATATCTTATATCAATGTGTTTAGTCCTTTTGTGATGCACTGGATTTTTTGTCATGTTAATAGCACTAGTGTTATCACAATAGATAGGAACAGTTCCTACGACAACACCAAAATCCTGTAATTATTGTTTGATCCATAACAGCTGTGAACAACATGAAGCAGCTGCCACATATTCAGCCTCAGCAGTGGAAAGTGCCACTGAATTTTGTTTCTTGGTTCCCCAAGAAACCAAACACTCACCAAGAAAATGTGCCATACCTGAGGTACTTTTTCTATCAACAAGGAAACCTGCATAGTCAGCATCAGTATATCCAACAAGATTAAAACTACCACCTTTTGGATACCAAAGTCCCAAGGGACCTGTTCCTTTCAGATACCTCAATATTCTTTTAACAGCTTTCAAATGAGATTCCTTAGGATCTGATTGAAACCTAGCACACAAAACAACACTGAACACACTATCAGGTCTACTAGCAGTTAGATAAAGTAGAGAACCTATCATACCCCTATATAATTTTTTATCAACTGATATTCCATGTTCATCAAGATCCAATTTTGTGGCAGTGGCAATAGGTGTTTCAATTTCCTTAGCATTATCCATATCAAATCTTTTAAGTAATTCCTTAACATACTTTTGTTGATGGATCATAGTTCCATTTGAGATTTGCTTAATTTGTAAACCCAAAAAGAAATTGAGTTCACCCATCATGCTCATCTCAAACTCACTCTCCATCAAGTTTGCAAATTCCTTACTTAAATTTTCACAAGTAGCACCAAAGATTATATCATCTACATAAATTTGAACAATTAAGAGATGCTTACCTTTTTCTTTCAAAAACAATGTACTATCAATTTTACCTCTCTTGTATCCATGCTGAAGTAGAAATTTTGATAGCCTTTCATACCATGCTCTTGGTGCCTGCTTGATCCCATACAAGGCTTTCTCTAGCTTTATTCTTAGTTACCATACTATCCTCATCAAGCTTGTTCCTGAAAACCAATTTTGTTCCTATGATGGACCTGTTCCTTGGTTTTGGTTCCAGATGCCAAACTTGACTTCTTTGGAATTGATTCTACTCCTCAAATTATGATTCTTGACTGTTGATCTAGTTTGAATTCCCACAGTCTTGTCTGAGATTATCTAATCTAAAAGATGTGAACCTTGATACTTGTAAGGCTTGAGTATCAGACCACCTTCAGAAGTTCCTTGCCGAGGAACAGTTGCTGAGGGAGTAGCACTGCCAGTTTGTGAGGTGGAACCAACATTTGTTCCCCCTGTTTCTGCGCTGCTCTTCTCAGTTCTGTCCTGAGGAACAGTTCCTTGTAGTTCACTTCTCATAGTATCCACATCCAATGTCTGCATTTGTGGATCAATTTCACCATGTTTCAGCATTCCAATCGCTTCATCCTCCTGTACAATTTTCAATATTTTCTTGTTAAAGACTCTATAAGATTTATTATTTGAAGAATAATCAACAAAGATTTCATCATCACTTCTAGGATCAAATTTTCCTAGTCAGTTTCATGATCAGACCTAATGGCAACAATATGACTATCTAGAGTCCTTTGAGCTTTCTTAGCAAAGATTCAAAATGCATTAAAAGCTTCTTCCTTAGATGCAAGAAATATAGATCATATAAATCTGGACTGATCATCAACCAACACCATAACATACTTCTTACCTGCACGACTCATTGTTCTCATTGGTCCGCACAACTCCATATGGACCAGTTCCAAAGGTTTGGTAGTACGTACCTGTTTCTTTGGTTTGAAGAAGGATTTTACCTGCTTCCCCCTGGCACAAGCTTCACAAACCTTTTCATTCTTGAATTTGATGTTAGGGAGTCCTATCACCAAATCCTTGGAAACAAGCTTGTTCAATTATGAAAGACTAGCATGGCCAAGTCTTTTTGTGCCATAGGAGGGGATAATTTTGCACAACAATTAAGCAGCTCATGCTTCCATCAGATAGTGTCAACAAATCTACCTTGTAGATGTTTACATGTCTATTTCCCTGCAAAATAATCTCTCAAGAAGTTTTGTTAGTCACAGTGCATCCAGTAGATGAGAAATTAACATTATTACCTTTGTCACACAGTTGAGATATACTCAATAAGCAATGCTTCAGCCCATCTACTAGAAACACATTGTCTATACTATGTGAATCAGACCTACCTACCTTTCCAATGCCAATGATTTCCCCTTTCTTACCATTAGCAAAAGAAACACTTCCTCCTTGAAAAGCTGAGAGTGAATGGAACAGTTCCTTGTGTCCTGTCATGTGCTTTGAGCAACCACTGTTCATGTACCGTTTTATAGCTCCTCACTTTCACTCCAGCCTGCAAAAAGAAAACTAGGGGTTAATTTAAGGAACCCAAACTAGTTTGGGTCCCTTTCCTTTAATAAAATGGTGAATTAAATCTCTCCTAGCCCAGAATGGCAATGCTTTCTTTGTGTGAACACTTTTCTTAGCCACATATTTTTGGACAGGTTTGTAGGACCTGTTCCTTTGTGTAGCTTTTTCAAAATATTGACATTTTCTTTTCAAGTGACCTGTGTGTTCCACAATGTGTACATAACCAATTTTCATAACCTTTACTACTATGATTTTCATGTAACCATTCTAATGCTTTAGAGGATTTATTCCATTTAAGAGTTTTGTCCAGTTCATCTTTGGTTTTGATCAAGTCTTCTTCCAAAGCCCTTATCTTTTCATTTTTCTTGTACAGTTCATCAACTGTCACTTTCAATTTCTCTTCAGAAATGATTTGATGAGAATTAGCAATGCCTTTATCATTTTCAACTGTTTTAACTTTTGATTTTTAATTTTCTAGTTCCTGAACTGTTGATTCAAGTGTGAGGACCTGTTCCTCAAGCATGCTAATCTTTCTTTTTCAGAAAGTCATTTTTAATTGCTGTCTCTTTGTATTCTGCTCATAAACTATCAATTTCATCATGCAGTTGATGATTACCATCCCTTAGAGATTTAAATTCATTTAACACAGTATGAAATACTTTAACTAATCTCTCTCTAGGCATGCTTTTCACATCTTGTCTAAGTTTAGAAATAAATACCTCAGCATCTTCTTCATTGTTTGAGTCTTCAAGAGCCATTAGAGCAAGATCCTCATCCAGATCATCATCAGATATTTCATCCTTACTATCTTGCCATCCTGCAACCATTGCTTTGAGAGTTCCATTCTTCTTTCGGAACTGTTCCTTAGCCTTCCTTCTCTTTTCAACATACTTCTTTCTCCACTCTTCTTCCATGACTGGGCATTTGCTAATGTAGTGCTCCATGCTTCCACATTTGAAGCATTCTCCTTGCTGTTTCATGTTAGAAGATCTATTTTGTCTACTAGATCCCTTCTTATTCAGGAATCTTTGGACATTTCTGGCTATAAGAACCAGTTCCTTCTCATTATCAACAAAATTGTTAGCAGCAGATAAAGCAAAATAAGGTTCAGTTTTAACTGATTCTCCTATGTTCTTGACTTTCTTCCTCAGTTCATATGTTCTTAGATTATCTATAAGTTCATCTAAGGAGAGAGTACTAAAATCCTTGCTTTCAATGATAGCACATGCTTTAATTTTCCAAGAATCTGGAAGTACTCTAGTCAAGATCTTTTAAACTCTTTCTTCTACAGTTAAGATTCTTCCAAGAGAGATAAGTTCAGTTGCAATAGAATTAAACCTAGTGTACATTTTAGAAATTTTTTCTCCTTCTCTCATTTTAAAATTTTCATATTCAGCAAAGAGAAGTGTACCTCTAGATATTTTAACCTGATTGGATCCTTCATTAGCAACCTGCAATGCATCCCAGATTTCCTTACCTGCAACATCATTGAACAATGGTGGCCTAACAGTGGACTGACCCTCGGAGTTTTCTTGTGGTGCACTCATTCTAATCCTAAGGTGTTAGCCTCTTCAAGGATAACCCGCTCTGATATTAATTGATATTTCTCACGATTACACCACTTTACTGTTTTAAGGACCAGTTCCTTAAAATGTGTTCCTTTACTAAACTATATGCGGAATAAAACTGTAAGTAAATGAACACCAGATATTAGCATGGAAAAACCCCTTGACTCGGGATCAAAAAACCACGACCTACTTCTCAAGTAGGATTTCAACTTCACTATGTAAAAAGACCCACTTGGTTACAAGACTCCCTCTTACTAACCTAGGACTAACTCTAATCCTTTAGTGATCTTTCTCACGATCAGTGAAGTTGTGTCAAGTCCACGACTTGAACCAGAAAGTTTACAACTCGATTATTGCTTACTACAGTTGAACTAAGACTTGAACTTTTACAAGATTCAATCTAAGGAACAGGTTCTAACTTAGTTCTACTATAGCTAACTGATTACACAAATAAGCTAATGACTTTTTTAAGCTTTTGCTCGACGCTCTCTGTATGGTGCATACTTCTATGGCTAATATGCTCCACGTTTTATAGCTCCAGCAGCCAAGAAGTCTTGAGCAATTAGAACTCCAAAGCTCCCATGAGTTTGAGTCCTAATTTGATACTTCTCTTTAGAATCCGGATCTTTTATCCTTTATCCTTTATTTATGCAATCTTTTCGTATCCGTTTAGACCTGCATAATTATCAAGATAAACATTAGGTTTAGGATAAATAATAATATCTCAACTTAAACGATTTTGCATGAATTATCTATTTAGCTGCAGAGATTCAAAGGAACCGGTCCTTTGAATTCGTTCCTTAATCATCAGTCAAAACTCCAAGGTTATCCAAGCTAACACAAGTTATGGCAAGTCTTGACAATTTGCCATGGATTTCTAGTGGTAAACCCCTTGTAAGTTTGGCGAATCACCAGGACTTTTATATAAAAAGTATAGTTATGGTGAGTTCTTACAATTCCCCATAACTTCTGTCACAAGATAAGCCAACGTTGCCTGTAAAAGTTCAGTTCAGGTGGACAACTAAAAGTGTATATTTTTTTAATAGCAAAATACATAGATGGCCCATTGAAGATGGCTTCAATTCTCACTTGAACACTCCAACTCTCTCAGTGATCATTTAGACACTTCTTGTAGTCCCCACTGTGTCTCTTAAACACTCTTGTCTATTGTTCTACGCGTGAAGGCCAAAGTTGTGACGTGTCAAAGTGACCAACAAAAATTTAACAGCTCATTTCCATGTTGGCAAATTAAATACACGTAATAAAAAGGTTAAAAAGAAAAGTAAAGTCCGGTTAAAATAACCCGACCCCTCCAATTTCCCCCATTTTAATCTAACCCTAAAAAAAATTAACCTGTCATCTCCCTTATTCCAAAAATCTCACAACCGTAATCGATGATCAGAGTTCCATCTTAGGGGTCCTTTTCAGTCAACATTCTTGAACAACTAACAGGTAAGAACATTTTGTTTCAATTTAACCTTTGTTTTGTGTTTTCGATTTCGCTTTCGGCTTCGATTAATTTAATCAAAAGAGGTTGGTAAAGGGGTTAAAGAATATTAGTGGGTCCCACTACCTGTATAACATTCCTTTTTTTGTGTTTTTTTTTAAAGTGATGGGCCACCTTTATGTACATCCACCATGGGGGTCGTGTTACCGAGAAAGAGTATGTGGGTGAGAAGGTGTTATAGTCGATCCAATAGATAAAGACCACTTTTCAGTTATGGAATTTTGCTATTACACTAAAAAGTTAGGTTATCTTACAATTTCTGGATTTTACTTACAAAACCCTCGTGATGAAAAATTAGTTTTGATGGAAAATGATATTTTACTACTAAATGTGGCTGAACATATGAAAGATCGGGATGACTAACATGTGTATGTTGGGCATGTGATAGAGGAACTAATTATAGAGGCTAGTGCACCCACTGTGGAGGCTAATGGACAGTGGGACCCACTGTAAAGTCTAATGGACCCCAGGTAGCTGGACTTATTGAGGCACAGGTAGGTGACACCAACCATGACACATTTAATAATACTCTAAGTGGGGTTGGATCTAGGGCAAACACAACTTGTGAGGATATAAATACTGAAGAAACAAGTGAGAGTGACCATGATGAAACTGATGAATTTGATGAAACTGGAGGACTTGATCAAGCTGATGAAACTGATGAGGTAAAACAGTAACAAGAAGCTTCAGATGCATCATCAGTTGAAGGTGGTTCTACGTATGATGAAGAAGACTTTGAGGGGCTTCCAGATGAAGATGACAGTGAGGTTGATGAGGAGTTGAGAGTTTTCAGAGATGCTGCTAGAAAAGAGAAGAGAAAGGAGGAACAAAGCAGATCTGGGCAGAAGAAACAAAGGAAGAAACAAAACTTCACTGAATAAGTTGTTCTTAGAGAAGCTGGTATTGACAAAGGTTTTGAAGACATGTACAAGAACAAGGCAGCCAAATTTGATGGGAAATTGACAGGAGATAAAGAGTACCTTGACAGCTCAGATGATGCAAGTGTAGATAGTAGAGAAGAATTGGATCCTTGTGTTGTTCCAGGTAACGATCTACCAGCTAATTGGCCTAGTTCAAATGTCAGGTATGATGAAAACTGTAAATATGCAATCTTTGAACTAGGCATGATATTTGACAATGAAGTTTAAAGAGGTAATTATTGATTATGCTGTCCAAAAATAAGGTCCATCTTAAGTTAAGACCTAATGAACAAAAAAAGGTTAGGGTTAAATGTAGAGGAAAAAAGTGTAAGTGGGAAATATTTGCTAGTGTTGACAAAGATTCTGGTGATTTTATTGTGAAGAAGTATTATCCTGTGCATAAATGTCAGAAAACAAACAAGAACAAGCATTGTAACACCAAGTTCATTGGAAGGAAATTGAGGGATAATATTATTGAACACCTTAAAATTAGGATTGTGAAGTTGCAAGACCTTATAAGAAAGAAATGGGGGTTATATGTTGGAAGATCTTTGTGTAGTAAGGCTAAGATGTTGGTCATTAGGCAGTTCATGAGAGATTGGGCGAAAAAATTTTCAAGGCTGCTTGTATAATGCTGATATAATCAAGAGTACCAATCCTGGTACCTCATGTTAGGTAAGAACAGATTTAGAGACTGTCCCTGGCAAACATCTTTTCAAACATTTCTATGTGTGCTTTGATGCATTAAAAAGGGGATGGTTGGAAGGGTGTAGAAGGATAATAAGGTTTGATGGATATTTTCTCAAGGGTGCATGTAAAGGGGAGCTGCTAGTAGCCATTGGAAAGAATGGTAACCAGCAGATGCCTAGTTGTTTGGGCAGTAGTAGACCAAGAAGTTGTTGATAATAGACTGGACCTGGGTGAAGGAGATGGACTACTGTGATGTCTGACATACAAAAGGCACAAATTTCTCTTATCTTTTATTCTGTTTTTTTTGTTTTACCTTAGTTTTATTATGTTCTTTCCTCTGGTTAATAATGATTAATTTACTGTTATTAATTGTTTGTAATTAGGGTCTCCAATAAGTAGTTAGAGATTTGTTACCTAATGCTGAAAGGAGATGTGTGCAAGTCACATTTAGGCAAACTGGCAAAAAACTTGGAGGGCGGAGGAAATGATAAAATAGCTTTGGAGGTGCTCCAAAGCTAATTTTAAGGTGATGTTACATGAGGAGTTTGCTGAGATGCAGAAATTAGGAAAGAGGCAGATGTGTGATCACTTTCTAGAATACAACAAAGAGTTTTGGTGTAGGGCATACTTTAGTGATACCTCAAAATTTGATGTAGTGGAAAGTAACATGTGTGAAACTTTCAATTCATGGATAGTAGGCCCTAGACATAAGTCAGTCATAACAATGTTGGAGGAAATTAGGCATAAGATTATGTCTAGACAAGTTGATATGATTAAGCTCCCTGCAAAGCGGAAGAATGATCTTACATCTATGACATATGCAATGTTAGAAGACAACAAAAAAGTTTGGAGGACACTTGATATTGTGTGGAATGATGAACATGGATGTGAAGTACTTGAAGAAAATGTTAGGCACACTAATGATCATAGTAAGAGAACCTACTCATGTAGGTTTTGGAAATTAAGAGGCATTCCATGCTCTCATGTGGAGAAGAACCTGAAGATCATGTTCTTCACTGGTATAGGAAAGACACTTTCCTTGATGCTTATAAGTTCTTCATCCAACCAATACCCAGCTTGAAATTTATGGCCTACAAGTTCTAATCCACCCGTGGAGCCTCATGAAGTTAAGCCTATGTCTGGTAGACCTAGAAGGTGTAGGAGAAAAGACAAGGATGAACCTAGGAAGAAGTGGGGCAAACTATCCAAAAAATGAGCAAAAATAACATATTCTATTTGTAAGCAAGCTGGACATAATAAGAAATGATGTAATTCAAAGGTATGACACTCTTTCTTCATGTTTTTACTCTTATTTTTATGTATTTATTAACTGTTTCATTTCATCTTATAGAAAAGTACAAGTCAGCCCCAAGGAACATTCACTGATGCAACTGCCAGTCAACAAACATTTACTCAAGGAAATGAAACTGCCAATCAACAAAATTTTACTTAAGTACCTTCCATTCAACAACCTTCCAATCAAACATCTAGTGTGGTTAACCCAACTTCTTTATGTGCTTATTTCTCTAAAGTTAAAAGGGCTAACACAACTAGAAGAGGTAGAGGAACAAGGTTAGGAAGGGGAAAAGGCAGTGGGGAAGTAGGTGTCAACAGCGGTAGAGGCAGGGGCCAAACTACTGGTTTTGCTGCTGGAATTAGAGTTGACAGGGGGCAAATAGGTGCTACTGCTAGTACTCGTAGAGGCAGAGGCCAAACTACTAATGCAGCTGGTGGTGGAAGAAGTAGTTTTGGTGGGGCACAAGCTACTTGTGGTACAGCTAGGAGTAAGAGACCAAGAGAAGTTGGATTTGACCTATATACTGACACATGCAGTGAAAGACAAGTCATGGATGTAAGTGACCTGCTCCTTTGAACTTTTGTTGTTACCATTTGCTTAGCTTTTCATGATTTTTTTCCTTTGTTCTTTGTAAATTTCAGCCTGGCAAACCAACACAAAGGGTTATTTCAACTGGGAACTTCAAGAATGCAAGTCAAACTGGTCTTGACCTTGGATACAACCCAAAATCATGGAGATGGCAAGGAAAATATGCAGTTACAAGGAACCAACTCCAAGAAATACATCAGCAAAAAAGGATGAAGTTGAGGACTCGAGCTGCTGAATCATCTCAAGCTGCTTCATCTCAAACAGTTCCATCTAATAGAGGAGACAGCTAGGACTTGAAGATTTATGTTCATTTTGTCTGTTAGATCATATATGAACCTATTTGTATGTAGGACTAAGTTTATTAGGTCATATATTTGAACCTATTCAAGTGTTTGATATACTATGTTTTGTTCATTTGGCAGTTATTAATAGGAAACATTTTAACCCATTATCTCTATCTAGCTAGTTGATGATAATTTTTACATGCTTTTCAGCATTGTCTTCAACATTCAATAGTTTTGTGAAAACTGAATGTTAACTTTTGTATCAGAACATTTTGCAACTTCCATTTCATTTCAAGCACAACATTGCATAAAGGCATGCCTTACATAAACCTAGTCTATTATACAAAAACTAAGAAAAATGGATTATTAAGCCGGTTCATACATTGATACATCAATACCAACAAAACATCTTCCCTAAACACCTCATGATGTACTTTACACATAGTTTCATACGAAGCCAAGCTACACTCAAGGTGATAACCACATTTCTACACTTTCTCTTCATCATCGTCTTCACTTCATCATGAGCTTTAATTTTCTTCAATAATCCCCAAATAACAACCGTAGCTTGTTCGGAAAATTTATCTTCAAACTACATAAAATAGTTGCACCCGACCTAAAAGCATAATGCAAAAATATCAAAAACTTGATTATGAAAAATGATGGATCAAATAAAGCTCACTAACTTACCCACCCGTAATGGCACCCAAAGAATCTGCGACCTGGGTTAGAATGTGACCATGACACTTGAAATTTAGCAATTCTTCCACAATGACAGAAAATTTGAGTAGCCATTAGTTTATTATTAGCTAAAATGTAGGGAGATAGGGAGTTATAAGGAGAGAAAAGAGAAAAAATAAAGAAGGATGAAGGAAGAAAAAATAAAGTTGAAAGAGAGAGAGAGTCACGGGGAGAGAGAAGAACAATAAAGGAAAAATGGTGAAGTTAGGTTTTAAGGAAGAAGAAAAGAGAAATATGTAATTTCTCACGTTTTTTTACCGTTGGAAGCAGTAAAAATAAACTCAAAATGCTCATCCGAGTTTATGAGACACGCATTTTTCCAAGTGAGACGGGAGTGTTCAAGAGACACAGTGGGGACTACAAGAAGTGTCTAAATGATAACTGGGAAAGTTGGAGTGTTCAAGTGGGAATTGGAGCCAACTTCGAGAGGCCATCTATGTATTCTGCCTTTTTAGTGGGTCAAAAAATTAAATGGAGACCACCCAATTAAATGTCGCCTATCTTTCAAGTTTTTGCTCGAAAGAGACAGATCGGCGTCACTAATATAATTTTGATCCCTATAAGGAAAGTCTTACAAATTTTTGCCCTCATCAGGAATAGTTCTTGACGACTGCCAGAGGGAAACTCCTGGCGGTTAAAAGAAACTTTATTCACGAGACGCTAAAATGGTAGAGATTTTTTTATAAGGGCCAAAGTTTTGATGAGATGCCAAATGTGTCTTATTCCTGTAAATTTCCCCTATCTTTTAACTAAGTGTTTGCACGAAATAGATGACTGATGATTATAATTTTTGATCCTTAAAGGAAAGTGTTACAAAAATAACCGTTGTCAGAAATTAATCGATTGCGACCACCAAAGAGTAACTCTTGGCGATCATTAGGTCTTTACTAATAGAAAGATCTGACGATCAGCTGGAACTTTCTTATGGGCAACTAAAATTATAAGACATTTCTTCACAAAGCCAAATCTAAGACTCCAAAATTGTCATATTTCTATTAACGGAACTCGCAGGTCCGACAAATGCACAGGTTGCCGCTTTTAAGATCACTCCTTACAACATAGACATTTGTTGAGGAAATAACCAAATAATAAAATTACGCTCTGTCTAATAGATTAACCTTTTGGATAATATGATGACTCACTTTAATTTTGTATTAGAGTAGATAGAGGTCATGTGATCGAATCTTATCATCACTCATATTAAAATGGATTTATATGTACTTGGCCCGATGAAAAAGAATCAGGCCCACGCATGAGGGTGCGTGCTGAGAGGATAATTTACAAGACTATGATACCTTAGGCAATGGTTTGCCTTCTTGATCTCGCTTAAAGTTGTTTTACAAGAATGACCTCACTAATTTAAAGCAAGTGCTCCCTCGGGGGCAACACTTCAAGTTTTAAACTTGACAAGTGCACTCACAGGGGCAACACTTCAAATATAAAATGACAAGTGCTGCAAGTGGCAGCACTTGACCTTTTATCTCCGTCAACATTCTCCCCAGATAACTTGAAGTTCTGCCTTGTAGGCAGCACTTGCAATTTACACTTGAAGTGTTTTTTCCAAGGAAACACTTGTAAATATATAACGTGAAGTACTGCTTACCAAGACAATTTTGCTAAACCATTCTTAAGTGGGGACAAAAACTATAATCAAGGATAAGGAGGTACATGTAATGGAATTTTTTGGTGCTGAGAAAATAACTAAATAATTAAAGTATACTATCTCTAACAGTTTAAGCGTTTAGATAAGATAATCACACACATTTACAATGTATTTAAATTTCAATCATCTCAAAATGAAATCAGATCTCGGCTCTAATGTTTGAAACTTCAGATTTTATAATTCTTAAGTTTTAAACTTCAGACGTTTAAGTATACTAGTATAGTACCCGCGCGATGCGCGGTTAATACCCACAGAAAATAATCATAACAAATTTTAATTGTTAAAGTAACGTTTATAAAATTTGAATATGATTTTTGTATTTTTCATCGTGGCTCCCTAATTTTTTTCTCTTTGGGTGGAAAATAACCGCCTAAACAATGGCACAATAAGAAATTTAGGAACAATTAATGATACATTCATTCAAAATAAATAAAATCTAAATACACAAATGATCATATAGTTGGCGAAACAAATAATTAAATGATCATATATTTTGTAATGCAAAGGACATGAATTGTAATAACACATAATATTTAGATAGAAAATAAGTTCAATGACGTCTTAGTTAAATTACTAAAAACTTCTTTACTCAGTATGTCTCTAGCATTTTTGTTGTTTCTCTGTTATCACCATAAACTAAGATCTTCAGTCCCTTTCAACTTGCCACCCATGAAAAAACAACATAAAATTGTCCATGTGTAAACACTGATCTCTTACTTCATATTTGGTATTATTTGAACTTACAATTTTAATTTCATCCTGAATTGTTCCTTCAATAATTATTAATTTTTTACAATTATATTGTTGAAGACGGACACAACTCAAGGATAGTAAAGCTCACAACTTCTTTACTATTATACTAGTACCGGGTACACGCGTTGCGCGTAGAACCTAATTGTTAAGGAGAATCCGGTATAAATAGTAAGCAATGAAGTGAAGATTGGTGGCGCAAAATAGTACTCCGTTTGTCCCATTTTATTTGTCATAGTTACTGTTTTGAGCGTCAGACATCTTAAATTTGACCGCAGATTAGGATATAAAATCTTTAACTTTTCTAAATAAAATTTTCATATTTGAAAATTACATGTAAAGTACTAAAAGTCACAATAAATTATAATGCAAAATATTTAAAGAAATATATAGAGATTACGGTCAAAGATAAACTCGTTTGACCCTCGAAAACCGAAATAAGACAGACAAAGTGGGACGGAGGGAGTAGTGACTAAGAAGAAGATATAAAAAGAAAAGAAAGTTGCAAATGATATGAAAATATTTGGACCGTGGAGGAACAATTGTAAAATTAGGGGCACAGAGTAGAACAGTTTGTTTAGTCGGACAACCATGAAGTACCTGTGAGTGGAACCCAATCGTCGAGGATAATACTGTTTAAATAATATGTAATGAGTTTAATTCTTGAACGATTGGTTAGTTGTGTTAATAGTTTTGAAGAATTTTTCGTCTAATTAGTTGAGTGTTGTGACGCATTGGTTGCTGCGGTATAATCAGAACGGTTGATGTCGGCATTGATATCTTTAATGAAAGTGAAACATAATCCGTAACCGTATATCTGAAAACATATATTTAAAAAGTTGTTTCTCCACCAAATTGTTATTACATGTCATTGTGATGAATAAGTTTGCTTTGCCAAAATGTTGAACCACTCCCTCGGACTTAGATAGATGACCACATAAGTGTTACTCTATAACAAATTAACTTTAATCTTCTTTAAATTTTTGTGATACTGTTTACACATAGAGGTGCAAGATTTCGTTCCCCTAAGCTCAACTTCTCTGATTAGAACCTCGTTACGTAAAGTTTAAAAAGAAGTTATTCTAAGGATGTATAGATTTTGTTTAGAGCTTAAATATGCATCAAAAGGACATCAGTATGCCCACACATGATATAAGTGTAAAGATACCACAAAATAGTTCCTTTTAGGCTTGTCGACAAATCATGTCACATTGTATTTTTTTATTTTTGTGTTTCTGGGGCATCTCTTCAGCTCAATTGTCCCAGAGATTACTTTGTGCCTATCAATCCACCAAGCATTTTAAATAAATGATGAGCTGTTTATAAGGAATTTCAAAAATTTCAGTAAAAATAATTCAATTTGTGCCTAAAGGATCTAAATTGAATAGTAATAACAATAAGTTACAGTTATGCCAAGAAAGATAAAAAACATTCATGAAAAGTATCCTTCCTTTTCCGAGAAGGAATAAGAAAAGGAAAAAGTCTTACCCTTCTTAATGGTGATGAAGAAAAAGTAACACCAACAGCAAGAGTAGGCAAATTATATAATCAACAATGTGGAACAACATAAATAGAAGAGGTAATTAACCAATTTCTCTAATCCTTTATGGATACAAAACCAATTCTATAAAAATAAGGTATTGATGAAGCTCTTGATTTTCTAAAGCTTTCTGTATGTGAGTTGGCTGATGCTTCTTCTGTGTTATTAAAACCCATCTTAATATTTTTAAGTTAACTGAGCACACGTCACGATTCTAGATTATTTGAATCAATGGGTACCGAATATCGTATAGTTAAAAAAGAAAAAGGGATTGATGGAGAAGTATATTTACTTCCTAGCTACCTAGCAAGCTGGCAATACATATCAACCCTCTGCTGTCTAACTGTCCTGAAAGATGACCTAACACTCCTTGGTTTTATTACTTACAAATCCACTATGCAAGATTCTAAGTTATCACTAAGCTACTTGGACTTTTCTCCCTCTAAGTTGGTCAAAGTTTTGTATCTGTTAACTAAAGGTATGTCACAACTATTTGCTTTCTCATTCTCAAGCAAATGTACAACTATTCTATGTTGTGATGAAATAGTGAACCTAGTGGCAGCCAGTTGGAATTTCAAAATCTTTATCTGAGCATGCACTTAAAATCTTTTATGCTCTGGTGATGTAAGTGATCATGTCTCAATAGTATATCTCTCAGAGATTGAGCTCTACATAGTTCACAAGCTTAAAGAAAAACATAATCCTATATAAAAAAATCTGTTCAATCTTTATTGTTCCAGTGGTTTCTCAAGTAATTCAAGTTTTTTTCAAGTAAGTTTTGAATTTTTTGCAACAACAAACTCCTCAATCCAAAGATTGTAAGTTCTTGAATTTCTAGTCAGGTGAAGAAAAAAAAGTACATGGTAACATGTATGTTTACATTCAGCGGCATGTAGGGTGGACTATACAGGCTCAACTCAATCCATTACTTTCAACTCGAAGTGTATAAATATGAAGAAAAAAATTTAAAATATATACATATAATAAGATCACGCTCATTTTGAACCGACTGGCTCTAGGTCTTGGATTCGCTTTAGTATACAATGTTATTCTACTTCTTTATAGAAATCAAATCACGTGAAGTTCAGTTGGTAGAGATTAATTCTTCTGATTACGCAAAACGGGGATCAAAGAAACTGGGACTTTATTTCATCGAATTGGATGCTCGTATTATAAATATATTTCAAGCCTCAAAGGAAAAAAACACATACAAAACAGGGAAACTTTGTTCTCTACCTTACAAAATAGAAAGATTGTGCGTAGTAAAAGCTAATATAAAGAGTTTGAGGAAACATAACAGTTTGAACTCAAATGAAGCTTTTAGCAACAATTAGCTTAAATACCAACACAGACAGATTGAACTCACCAAAATCCAGACATGAAGGGAGTTAAATTTTGCAGAAAGAGACATAAAAATCAGAAACAGACAGATAGAACACAACAGAAGCTAAAATTTACAGTCGACTTTAACAGTAGCCACACTTTGGGATGATTTATAGAGTTCTTCTCTCTTACCTTTGATGGACTATGGTCTATGGAGTCTTGGAATACGGTTTTTTAGTGGAACGTCTCATTAATATGGTCTAAGAGGTCAACAACTTTCTGAGATCTTCTAAGCAATATTGAACTGTATAACCAATCAATGTGTTCGTTTAGGTTCTGTGGAAAATATAGTGCAGAGGTAAGTTCCTCTTTCAAGGTTTATGAAGATAGGATCGCTGTATCACTAAGCATGGCTGTCCCATGTGGAACTCAAGTACTGGAAATTTCCTATTAAAATCTATGACCAATTCTCTTAACATATGGGCAAAACTCAATCAATAATCTATGGTGTGATGAGTAACTAAAACTATGAAGTCTTAAAGTACAGCATGAATTTGATGGATATTATAGCAATATGTTGATGTATTCTTGATATTGATAATGGGTTATTGACATTAATTTATTTAATTCAATGTAGTATAGAATATAATGCATTGTTGCAGATTTGGATTGAATGTAATATTGTATTTTTGGTGCTTTGTAAGAAAAAAAAGTAAAGGAACACAACAAATGGTTTATAAATGAACAAATTAAATTCAACAACAAATGGAAAGTAGCTGAAATAACATAAGTTGTGCCAACTAAAGTTGCTCTTAGTACAATCAGAGACAACTTCATATTTAAAGACTATAAACACTCAGAATTGATATAGCTCACAACCAAAGAATTTTCTAGAAATTTTAAATAATTAATCTTTCTTCCAGTTTGATCACTTTATCAAGAACAGAATTTGGTGGCTTCAACTCTGTTACTCCTCTTGGTTCTTTGCTTTATTGATGTGTTATCAGCCTCAACTTGATCTACTGCACTTACTCAGTACTATCTTACTGTTGTGCAATAACTAACTAATCTCTAACTCCCATAACTCCCATAATTTGTGGCTTGGGTATCCAAGGATGTTAATTGACTGATAGTAAGGCTGCGATGCCGTCTAATCTATGAAAGCAAACAGGATAGGGGGCATAAGCAAATCAATAGTCGATGCTACAGTCGCGTCGCAAAACGTTTTCAGGATTCACAGCCCTACTGTGCCTACAGAGGGCAGCGAACAAATTAGGGCGAATTAGCGGCTTAAGTTACCTAGTTCATGTGACTTGAAGCAAAGGCGAAGGTGTCCAATTCATCTACAATTCCTTATGAAGAACTGAAAAAAGGCTGTAAGGTAAGGAATTTAGGGAACTAAGTTGCAAGGGGACATAAACTCAGCATTGGGGCACACTAAATCAACAGGGTACAGTGAGCATAATGTGCGGTTGCGGCAGCCTAGGATGGTAGTTCGACGATGGTAAGTATGCGACGTCGTCTATTTGAGTGAAGCAAACAGGGTTAGCACTCTGGAGGTTAACTTGACAAGCTACATGCGAACATAAGTAATAATTATGCTAAACAAAAAGTAGGTGCGTTGATCTCATACCCGAATCGTGATGAACGCCACAACGAAGGCTGCGGGAAAATTTGAGGAGCAAACTGAAGATCAATGTGGCTTCACAAAATGTCAACAGAAATCATGGTTCTGTTGTGTAACATGAAATTTTATGTTTTCAAAGACAATATGGCCAAAAGAAAGGAAGAGAAGACTGATTCTTGTGCACAAGTTGCTAGTCAAATTCTTCTTAAAGTGGCTTCAAAAAATGGAACTTCTAGTAATGATAACATATTGCTATCTCCATTATGTTTTCATCCAGTATTGAGCATGACTGCTGCTGGTGCAACAGAACATACATTAAAACAGATGCTTAACTTTCTTGGTGTTAGAGATATTTATGAGTTAGAATCTAAATTTTCAGATATGGCAGCAGTTTTCTATGTTTCAGGTGCATTTTGTTACTGTTGGTATGCTATTTAATACCCTGCGCATTTATTAAGTAACCTACGGCATTACTTCAACAGCACAAAGGCTGCGACGTCGTCTAAACGGCGACACCAAAGGGTGATTTAGCGGCTTAAGCAATTTACGACGCTACTTCAGCATCACTAAGGCTGCGACACCTAAGAAAGTTAAGGGACAAATTTGCAAGGGGACATGAACACAGCATTGGGGCACAATGAAACAGCAGGGTACAGTGAGCATAATTAGCGGTTGTGGTAGCCTAGGATGGTAATTCGACGATAGTAAGTATGCGACGCCGTCTAATTGAGTAAGGCAAGCAGGGTTAGCATTCTGGAGGTTAACTTGACAAACTACACGCGAACATAAGTAATAATTATGCTAAACAAAAAGTAAGGGAGTTGATCTCCTACCCGATTCGTGATGAACACCACAACGAAGGCTGCAGGAAAAATTCAGGAGCAAACGGAAGATCACTGTGGCTTCACAAAATGTCATCAGAAATCATGGTTCTTTTGTGTCTATAGACGGGAGCGAACAGTTTGGGGGGGGGGGGGGGGTAGAGGGGGGAGGGGTTTAGCGGCTCAAGTAACCTACGGCACTACTTCAACAGCACAAATACTGCGACGTCGTCTAAACGACGACACCAAAGGGTGAATTAGCGGCTTAAATAATCTACGATGCTACTTCAGCATCACTAAGGCTGCGACGCTGTCTAAACGACTACACCAAACAGAACCTGGGGCCTAAGGCAACTTTAGCTGGCAATACAGGAGGAGATGTCAAAGTTCATGCTAGTATAAGCAACAATTGTACTAAAGTAAAAGCAAAGGTGTCGGATTTATACCCAATTCCTTATGAAGAACGGCAAGAAGGCTGTAGGAAAAAATTTAAAGGAACAAATTAGAATACTCAATGAGTGCTCAAAATGTCAAGAGAATCGATCGACGGTTAAATTCTGGAATGCTAACATATAAGCAACAATTGTACTAAAGCAAAAGCGAAGGTTTCGGATTCGTACCCAATTCCTTATGAACAACGGCAATAAGGCTGTAGGAAAAAATAATAGGGAACAAATTAGAATACACAATGACTGCTCAAAATGTCAACAGAATCGATCGACAGTTAAATTGTGCAATGCTAACAATAGTACCTAGCTGCTGCAGTTGTTGGTAAGTATACAGAGAATAAACCAAAACAGTTCCATCCAACTTATATAGAGTGACTATCAAATTGAAACCGTCCAGACCTTGCTGTTGATGAGCGTGAATCATTAAAGTAGATGTAAGGCCAAAAGGCGCAGAGAATCGGCGTCTACATTCAACGAATCGCCTAAACATGATGAGGGTGAATGAATTCTGGATACTGAAGAGGTGGGCAGCTCAAGAGTTGGCCAAAGTTAGGCAGGTGAGAAGCAGGAATACAGGGAAAGGCGCGTAATTTTTTTTTCTGTTTTATTAAAATAATAACAGTATTAGTATTAGTAATTTGTTAAGGCTGCAGGGGCATTTAGGTCTTTTACATTTTGCTTAAGTGATAGGCACATTTAGAATAGTATGATTTGCTGTTTAGCTTTGAAGAGGTCTAACACCCATCTAACATGTCTTTTTTTTAAAACAAATTCAACATATATACACATACGCTACATTTATTTGGATTTACAGTGTTGCATCAGCCTTCCTTCTTTTTACATTACATCAGCCTTTGCTAGTTCTACTATCTCTAACAGTTTAAGCATATAAGCACACACATCAACAACATTTACAATGTATTTAAATTTCAATCATCTCAAAATGAAATCAGATCTCGGCTCTAATATTTGAAACTTCAGATTTTATAGTTCTTAAGTTTTAAACTTCAGACTTTTAGGTATATATTTGGTCAACTCAAACTTCCGAAAATCGAGCGGAAGTAGAATTTTTTTCAAGTTTGAATTGTCGGTATCAATTTTAAAAGTGATTAGCAAATATTTTCTCCGTTGAATTTTATGATATGTCGTCCCAAATAATCATGAATTTCCTCCTTTGGACGCAAGGGTCAAGTTAGAAATTTGTTATCTCTTCCACTACAAAAAAAAATGGCTTTTAGCTACGGTTGAAACCGTGGCTATTAGGCCAAAAAACCGTAGCAAACGCTAAGTTACAACGGCTTGTTAGCCACGGCTGTAACCATCCTTAAAAAGGGCGTCGCAGGTTCGTTAGCCACGGAATAACTGTCCGTTGTAACATTAAATTAGCTACGGATACACTAATACTTAGCCACGGCTACTCATGTAGCTAATTGTTATTATAGCCTGAACCATTATAAACAATATTATAATTTAGCTACGCAGTCACCGTGGCAAAATTATGGCGTCACGCAACATATTTTCAGTTTTACCGTGGCTCTTTGTTTGTTACTGGAAAATTGAACAATTTTGTAGCTACGGTCGAACCGTGGCTAATAGTTACTGTCATTTTTTTTTTAACAAAACATTACTATGAAAGCATCCAGCTTTTCCTGATATTTACATCCATGTTCAACCTGATATCTGGACATTCAAATTCTACTACATATACTAATAATGAGATTAAAAGAAAAAAGAACTTGCTAATAGCAATCAAAGTGTTATAATTACTTCACTTTCAACCCTTGTACAACAAAAGCAAAAATTCCAAACAAGCAATATTCTCAAGAACTTCCAACATCCAGTTTCCACTACATACTAATAATGAGATTACCAAAAGCAAATTCTTGCTAATAACAATCAAAGTGTTATAATACTTCACTTTTCAATCATTGTTTAACAAAAACAAAAACTTCAACTAACCAATTCGCAAGAACTTCCATAACTGTTAGCAACAATGGTGATGCAAAATGTTGAGCAGAACCTTAGTTGAGGGTAGGCAATTCACCACCAAATTTAACTTGTAAAAATTTGTAAAGAGTTGCCAAATGATTCTGAGCCCGTGCAAGCTGTTCATTAGTCTCCGCAAGCTGTTCATTATTCTCCACAAGTTTTTCTTTGGCTTCTTCATATCCAATCAGTTTTTCTTTCATGGTTTCTACTTCTTTCTCTAGGTCGCCAACACGTTCTTGGGACATATTACTACCAGAGCCACCAAAATTCACAGGACTAGCGAAATATCGACGTATTCCAAAAACAGTGGAGGGGCAAACAGCGCTACCTAAACCACGCACACGACCTGAATGCTCAGCTCCATAAACTTTTCCAATTGCATCATTAGGATGAGCCATTATCTTCAATGGGACACCCAAAGATGCAGCATGTTCCTGATCTTGAGGTAGGTGCTCTGAAATTTTTTCCTACAAGTAAAATAAAATCCTAAGTTAATGTCAAGGAAAGATCATGCATTAGGTTTCTCACAAGGCTGTTCCACCCAAAATATGGCACTAGCTTTTGCATTAATAGAAAGAATTAGCAACATGAAGCAATTACATTTTAGAGGCCCAGGATTGAAATACATAATAATTTAAACTAAAAATATAAGTGATTATACCATTGTGCAAAGATAATAGAGAGTATCTGACTTATCAAACATCTTCTTGAAACATTATATAATCAATACAAAAACATACATATATAGATAAAGGAAAAAAGGGAACAAAGTTGCACATAACATGAAAAATCACCAACTAATGACACTGAAAGCTCATTGAATCAATAGATCTTATAATGACACTTCAAGAGTCAATCCTCTACTCCCAAATGGCATCAGCTAAAATTGGAACATGCATAACACATATGGGAAGTGAATTTCACACCATGAAATAAAGTCGAAATGAAGGAAGGAAACAAAATTGAAGCAGCAAGAAAATAGGCTTGGTCTTTGACTCTTTATGTTGATACTTACTAAATAATTCACTAAGCAGTTTTGCAAGATACTACGTAAAATTTGTTCATGAATAAACATCTTGAAATCATTTCAATGTTTTATAATGTATCAAAATTTTTAATTTTATCACTAAGAAAACTTCGAGCATTAGAGAACCCCTAATATATTTTATATTAAATGAATTAATTACTCCATCTTCTATCAAGTAAATCAAAAAGACCCATTGGTTGTTTTTCTGTTGCTCTACCAGATTCTCTAATCAGCAAATCAAGACCTTTCATAGTGAAAATGTCTAGCCTTTCAGCCTGAAGAGGACAAAATCCTATAAATACTCTTAGTAAAACCCTTTATTATCTACAACACAACTGAAACTTAGAAAGGTTAACATCAATATAAATTAAATATATATGATTTACTTACAGCTAAAATCTTTCCTTCTTCATTCACATAATTTCCATTCTTTTTCAGCAAAGTTGACAGAATGACTTCACTTCGACATACAGGCCTTCCCAACTTTTTCTCCTGACATCGTCAATTATAATATAAAATTAAGAAGTGTTACATGTGGTAGTGATCCCCAAAATATAACCCATGACAAGGAACTTACCATTTGACGACCTCTCCTTGCATTGCTCATACTACCACCGGCATGTGAGACTTTAAGCTTCTTACGATTTTCTGTGTTTTGCAAGCTCTGAGTCTAACATTCTCAAATATGGAAGTATAAGCTAATTATACCAGAAATGAATAAAAGTGAGATTACGTATCAGAAAGAATGATTACCTTCATCTTCTCATCTTTATAGTGATGCACAAAAGCTGTCCAATCGGCACAATCCACACCCGACGGAAGATTAGCAAGTATATCTTCCTTACGTTTATTAGGATTGAAGTGCGTACATCTTAAATGATATTTGTGTGCCCTCCATCTTTCGCATAAAGTATGCATCACCCATTTAATTCCAGCAGCATAATCAAACTCAAATTTATCCTTCATATAAAATTTACACTCATAAAACAATATCTAATAACTAAAGAGTGGATATCTGATTGGAAGAAATCTGAAAGGCTACCTCAACATACTGCCATTGTTGGCGGCTATTGGCCTCTGGCATCCTATTCCAACTTTGAACTGATATAGGACAGATTGTCGTATTCTGAGAAAGCTTACCAAGAAACCTCACAAGCAAGTTTGAGCCATTATCATTGCCTTATCCATCACCACTGAGTTCCAGAATTACTTTTTCATTTCTCTCCAAATGCCAAACTTGATCTGCTTGCATTTTTCGAGTTGTAATTTCTCCGCTAGAAGTATCTATCAGTGTATAGAAATCAATCAATAAAAATTAGAAACGAATCAAGTTATATCTGATTTCATAGAGCTAAAGAAAGAACTAGAATAAAGAAAATGACAAGTTGAATGAATAGTAAAGAAAGAGGAAGCAGAAATTGATTGTAATCTCAAAAACTGTTAAGAGACTAGGATTTCCTAACATTGTTCTGTCAATATCCAAACTCAAAAACATACACACAATAATAGAAAATTAGAGAACACTTCACTACTCTTTATTTCCACCAGTAAGTTGAAAAAGTTTTACAAGTGATTAAACAGAAACTAGAAGCGGATTTCACCCAACATCCAAGGTATTTTGAGGAACCTTATTCTCTAAATAATCAAAGAGAACCTACAGAAAAAACGTGGAGAAAAAACTGCCTATCTTTCCCCTTTATTTAAAAATAAATAAGACAACATAACCGTCCAAACTCTTAAATAACTGCTAGGTAATTGCTGGAAACACAATGTAACTAGCTATTCCGGGTCCTAACTCATTCCGGAATGACTAGTAAACACAATGATTAGTTATTTTCCTAATCAATTAAAAATAACCTCATATTGTTAAAGTATGACTATAAAAAGTTTGTAACTATTGTATGTTTCTCTTTGAGTCTTAAAAATTGACTAGTCGCCAAAATTTTCTGGACTAGTTGGTGGAATGCTAGGTCCGCTCTAGACTTTTAGGGAACTCTTTTTTTTTTTTTTTAATTTAAATTGTGTGGGAAAGTAGTGCCTTTCATTAAATGATGCAAGCCAAACTGGATGAACAACGACTCACATACGCAGAAGATAAAATGGAAAACTAAAGATAGAAAGGTAGACACAATTCCAACTCAATCGAGCAAAATCAAGGAACTAGTATTCGAACCTCTCGATTAAATTGTGAAAAGGCACCTAAACTATGAACAAATCCTCAAGAGAACATTGCTTCTTGCAAACTGAGTGAGCAAAGAGGAAATGTTCGACCAGATTCCACCGAAAGCCACAAGTTCCATTCATAAGGTTCCCTCGATGAGGTTGCTCATGAAGAAGACACAAAGCATACAACTACTATTCAAGAATCAAAACTCGATGTCTAACAAATGAAATGTAATGGGGTATATATAAGAAGCCCCAAGGATATGATAGTAAATACGGCCACAGACGGCTTATTAAACAAAGCCATGCAGGGATGAGTTAAGTTGAATGGCTCGAACTCTCTCCTGTCTCGGGTGAAAGTGTAGCCATCAGTCGCTTCACTGCTCGGCCCAAATAATCAGAGTTCGGATGCTTGTTTCCTTGGACTCGAGCATGGTGATATAGCTTTCAATTCTGGCACCCGGCTACTCACTCTCTGAATTGATTCTTCCCTTCGGCCACGCTAGATGGACGTATATATCGTGCAAAGTCTTGGCTTGGCTTCGTGTGATCGGTGTCGATGGCACGAAAACTTGATCAACATGGGTTCGGCACTCTTCGTTTTCCGGTGTTTGGCTTGCGACAGAAGCAATCAAGTCAGCAACATTAAAGGTGTTTGACACATTATACTCACCTGGGAGGTCGATCACATAAGCATTGTTGTTGATATTGTTCAGCACTTGGAATAGACCATCCGCTCTCTTAGACAACTTCTCTTTTCTATGTTCAGAAACCTTTCCTTTCGAAAATGAACCCAAACCCAATCTCCTTTCTTTAACTCCAACTTCTTACACCCCTTGTTCTTTTTCGAGGCCACTTTTTCATAGGCTTTCTCAAGATTTTTCCTCACTTTGGCATGTAGCTCGAGCAAAGCAGTAGCTTAGCGTGTACCTTCAAAATCGACAACAGCATCTTGAGGCAACAGGTATAAATCAAGTAGAATTAAAAAGTTAAAACGATACACACACTCAAACAGAGTCACTCCAATCATTCGATGCACAGTACAGTTGTATACAGATTCCATCACGGGCAGACGATCAGCCCTGTTTCTGGCCTTACCTTTATAGATTGCTCGAAGCACAACTCCTAAGGTTTGGTTGGCTACCTTCGTCTGTCCATCAATCTGAGGATGGTGAAATGTCGAGAATAGTAATTTAGTGCCAAGGGCACCTCATAGACATTTCAAAAAATGACTCAAGAACTTACAGTCCCGATCACTCACAATAGTACGAGGCACACCATGCAATTTCAAGACATGCATATTAAACAAAGTAGCAACATGTTGTGTGTAATCATATTTCTTGTACGGGATAAATTTAGCCACTTTGGAAATACGGTCGACCACGACAAAGATGATATCATTCCCACCCCTCGACCTTGTAACCCCATCCTAAAATCAATGGATATATCAATCCAATGGCTCTTAGGAACAGGAAACGGAGTTTTCAAACTATGAGGGTTTGACCTCGACTTAGCTCTGCTGAAATCTTAACAAGCATTGCAAAGCTTCTACACATTGCATCGCATCTTTGGCCAGTAGAAATGCTCGGTCAAGATACAAAGAGTTTCGTCCACTCCAAAGTAACCCATTCAACTGCCAAAATGAGCTTCTCGAACCAAAAGCTCTATCCAAGATGACACAGACACACAAAATCTTCCCTTCTTAAAGAGATAGCCATCGTGCCAGTGATAATTTTTCACCCTCCGTTCACTCACTATAGAGTCACGGACGCTCTTAAGCTTGGGGTAGTGTTCATACATCATCTTGATGCTTTTGAACCCCATCAGTCTCGAAGCGAGAGTGGTCGCTAAGGCAAACTTTCTTGACAGTGCATCGGCCACTACGTTGTCTTTGGCCTTCTTATAATGAATTACATAGGGAAAGCTCTCGATGAATTCTACCCATTTGGCATGCCGCCGATTTAAATTATCTTGGCCTCGGAGATGTTTCAAAGATTCATGATTACTTTTAATCACAAACTCCCATAGATAATTTTTGCAATGAGCAAGTGCTTTAACAAGGGCATACAATTTCTTATCATACATCGAGTAATTCAAGGTTGCACCCTTAAGTTTTTCACTAAAGCAAACGATCAGCTTCCCTTCTTGCATATGTATTCCTCCGACCCGTCTCTGGATGCATCACATTCGACTTCGAACACTTTGAAATAAGGGAGTTGCAAATACAGGGCAAAACTTAGCCGCCGTTTCAATTCTTGGAAGGCCCTCTCTTGGGACCCTCGCCACAGAAATGGTTGGTCCTTTATTACCAGCTCGGTTAAAGGAGCTACCACGGTACTAAAGTCACGACCAAACATTCTATAAAAGCTACCTAACCTATGGAATCTTCAAACTTGAGACACTGAAGTAGGGGTCGGCCAATCTTTAATAGCCTCGAATTTTGAGTCATCGACTTCCACACAATTAGTACTCACAACAAAAACAAGGAAGATAACATGTTCACCACAAAAGGCACACTTTTTGAAGTTAGCATACAACTTCTCATTTCTCAAAGTATCAAGAGCAAGCCTTAAGTGTTCTACATGTTCATCCACAGATTTACTATAATCAAGTATGTCAATGAAATACACAAAGACAAACTTATTTATAAACGGTTTGAGCACATGGTTCATCAATCTCATGAATATGCTCAGTGCGTTAGAGAGGCCAAACGGCATCACTAACCATTCATATAGACCGAATTTGGTCTTGAATGCGGTCTTTCACTCATTACCCGGTTTCATTCGGATTTGGTGGTAATGGAACTTAAGATCAATCTTTAAAAAATAACTTAAACCACTTAATTAATCAAGCATATCATCTAATCGAGGTATAGGATGACGATACTTTACCATTCTCTTATTGACTGCTTGGCAATCAACACAGATTTGCCACGTTCCATTTTTCTTTCCCACAAGTATCATAGGAATGACACACGAACTCAAGCTCTCTCGAACCAGTCCTTTGTTCAGCAATTCATCCACTGCCATTGGAGCTCTTTGGTTTCTTCAGGATTACACCGGTAGGCTGGCTTGTTCCATATTTGAGAGCTCGAGATGAAGTCAATTTGGTGCTTGATTCCTCATAACGGAGGTAATCCACCTTGTATTTCTCAGGGAATATGTCTTTGAAGTCATGCAAAACATTTTCGACAACACTAGGCAAACGGGTATTATTAATGAATTCATTATTAGAGTTCAGAAGGATACCTTGCACATGAGGAAAATCATCAGTTTTTTTTTGTCATTGCCTCGGCAGCTCTCACCCGGCTGCATGACTGCACAAATATCACCTGACACAGGTGGTGTTTCAGCATTGTCATCAGCCACAACTCATATCCCTACGGGATACTCAGCTTTGGCTGCTTCTTTTAGCTGCCTCATTCGTTTAAAGTCCTCACCGACTTGTTTAAGGGACAAAGGGTTGAGTATGAAACTCTTACCTTTGGCTTAGGAATGTAAGTGTTGGTTCGTTCATTATGGACAACAAATCTATCATATTGCTATGGTCTCCAAAGTAGAAAATGACAAACATGCAACGGGACCACATCAAACATCAAATCATCTTAATAAGCCCCCACTCTAAACTTGATCAACACTTGCTTATCTATCCTCAGTTCTCCAAATTAATTCAACCATTGTAACCAATAGGGATGTAAGCAATCCTATTTGCGAAAACAAAGTTTGGCTCACCATATTTGAACAACTACCCCAATCAACAATCATCGAACACACCTTTCCCCTAACTCTACACCTCACATGGAAGAGATTTTTTCTTTGAACATCTTCCGCATCTTCTATGTTCATAGTGTTCAAGTTTTTTCGAACCACAAGAAAGATTTCTAGACAGTCAGCTTTGGTTGCTTCGTACCTTCTTCAACTTTATCAGCTTCAGTTCGTTCTATGTTTTCCTTCTCAGAGTCACTCGCTTGCTCATAGACGGCTCCATCTTCAAGCAACATTATAACTTTGCGAGTCGGACATTCCTTAGCCATGTGACAATAACCCCTGTATTTGTGACATTGAATCGATGAAACACTAGGATTATTAAGTTGAGTTTTACATCCCAACTCCTTGGAGTTATAATTGGTCACTCTCTTTTCGAAGGATTTCTTCTGATCATTGCCAGTGCTGACATTTTTAGGATTCAAACTCTTCTATTCTTTGCTCCAGTTCAAAGGAGTAGTAGTAGTGCTCCCTCAGTATTGATTTGCTCAATCGTCCTTCACCCTCTTTCCAGCATCGATCGCCGCGTGGAAAGCTTCTTCTAAAGTATGGAACACATGTAGTCTCAATTAAGATGATATCTCTCGATTCAGCCCATATTTTAACCGAACGATGGCATTCTCATTGTCTTCATCCATATCAAGGGTCAAACAATCTTTTCAAACTCGTCAAAGTACTCTTCGACCAGTTTTGACCCTTGTTTCAAATCATAGAGCTTCCGAAATTGCTCTTGACGATGTTTAGAAGTCACATACTTATTTATGCCTGAAATCGGTCGCCTAGGTTAAGTAATTAATTAAAAATGAGGTCACAAGAAATACAGTAAATACGATAGAAAAGTAAGTAAAATAAAGATAGAAATAATGAGCAAGAAAAGTAAAGCAATCTTATTCGTTGAGAATAGCCGGAATCTGTGGTGAATCACGATGATATACAATACAATATAAGGAAGGGTATTTATAGTAGTGGATACCCTGTCCTAATTAAGATAAAATACAAAGACTAATAAGGCTTATGGACCTATAACTCAAGGTAGTTCTATATACTAAACCCTAACTAGGAGACTATAACCCTAAGGCGGCAAGATGTATGACCTTTATCATATGCTTGTACCGCCTGAACGGTCGTAACTCGTAGAAGGGGCATATATCCTTTGCACCTGCTAACTTGTAGTATAAGTCTAGTCTCCCCAGCTGGACTCGTATCCCCGTAGTAGTAGGTGGCTTATTTTTGCCCACACAGTCAATCGTCCCACTTTCTGAGTGCTGATGCGAGTAGTCAGGAAGTGAAAGAAGCGTGATAGGAGATTTAAAGGTGTGACTATACCGATACTCTTCCCCTGTATCTTTGCATGCGTTGCATTAGATATGAATCCCTTTAGTACGATGATGTGTCCCTCTGCGATTTGAGGGTTTTTCCGCGTATCTTTCCAATGCTGTTGTTGCTATGTTCATATCCCGTAATTATAGGGATACACATCATGTTAACTGTAGTAATCATAATTATGATCCCACGCGACCGTGATCATTAAAATTCTCATTCAAGTAGTCCCCACAGGCGTGTATATATATGTCGTAACATAGGGATTTACTATCGGTTTCTAAAGAATTTTCAGAACTTCTTCAGAAAGACAGACATTCCATTATTTTTATCATGCCACAAGGACCAAATTTCCTCCCTGACACCTTAAGAACCACTATTATCTCCCTTTGCAATTAGTTTTGAAGGCTATGGTCGCATGCAGGGCCAGACTCCTAAACAGGAAGGCGAGAATAACAATCTCTCAATAGAATACTACCTTTCTGTAGTTGTAAGGAATGATCTGATGCGCATCAGCTATGAATGCAAGTGGCTAGAATTTGTTGACATCATTGTCCCTTGAACTAATGAAAGAATTTCTTCTCATCGGGCCCGTTATTCAATGGTCCAAACATACCCCTTCACTCTTCAACTCAATAAGCGTGTCCATGCGATTGTTGAGGACATATGTGTCCGGTACAACATCTGTTTGGGCCAAATTAGCCCTTCTGCTTGGCGTCTAGTTGCCGTGTTGGATCATGTGGCTAATTATGCTCAAGTTGCATTCACCTTCGGACATCTTCTGGCTCTCTATTCTCCCCATTTTCAGCGAGGATTCCAAGGACCGCGGCTAGGTCTATATATATGTTGATGTACGAACGACCAGCATATTTTCCTCTCTTCCCTTCTTAGAGGTCTTCAACAGAAATTATAAATTCTTGTGAATCCTTCCATATGCCTTGATGCTATCTACCTTTTGGAACTGATTTCCTTTTTTTCTCAGTGAATCCTATGACTGCTATTTCGCTGAGCCACGATGAGTTGTGATGTGGCTCACGATGATCTTTCCAAGGAACCACCCTAAGACTCTGACGTTTACTACTCTGGCTACTGCAAACGGCTAGTAGGCAAAAGACCATGGTAATTTTAGTGCTAGCAATTTTTTCCTTTCACCTTGAGTCTATCAATGTCTTTATCAAATCCCATTTTTGCCTCAAGATTTTCTCATCGTAAAATACCCCAGCTAAAAGATATCAAAATCGCTGCCCCCTATATTGCTCTTATGCCTGACATGTTGGCTTGTGGTGGGAGAATTTTGGAGAGAGCGATTAGTTCCCGCTCTTCAAAGAGGAAAAGACCTTGCAGGCCTACTAGCGTGGTGGCTGCCAGTGAAACCCTTGTGATTTCTGATGGCAAAGGTGAAGTCCCCAAAGCGCCCATGCCTAAAGCTGTTGAGGCTACTCTAATTACAGCTACTGAATCCGATCCGTCTATGCGAAAGCATAGGCTTTTGATACAAGAGACCCTTATGGCTGAAGGAGAAGCCATCATGGAGGATGGAGCGGCTGCGCCACCTGCCTTCTCTGAACCTCATCCGCCAGGTTACAATTCCACTTCTTATCGTGTAATCATGTTTTACCCATGTACTGCATAAGTTGACATTTCTCGTTCATCTTCAGAAACCACTGTGTTGACTCATGTTCCTGAGGCTACCGACTCCTTTCAGCATCGTCCTAGCAAGGAAGTGGTCGCAGACACTATGGCCAAACCCATGAATGAAGCTCGTGAGGTTGTTATCCCTATCACTGCGGGAGTTAACCTGTTCGGGACTCCAAGGCTTGTTACTGACCATACCGCCGAGTTCATCGGTCCCGCTGAGCAGGGTCACCTTTCTGATTATGATTCTCGTGATCTGCTTGAGGTTTTTGCAGGATGCGCTCTTTGGGTAAACTCTTTCTTCCTTATTTCATAAACAACATTTTTGTCCTTTCTCACCGAATGCTCAATCTGCCAATCGTCTAGGGGTTGATGGTATACAATAAGATACTCCACTAAGGGGGCCTAGAAAGAAGTCTTCCTGAGGAGATAGAAGCCTTTCGCGGGCAAGTTGCCAGCATAGAACGTTCGCGGAGAAGGTTGAAAAACTGAAATGAGAGCTCCAGACTACTCGTAAAGCTTATCGGATGGATGTTTTGAAAAGAAGGAACCTGGACAAAGCACTGGCCAATGTGGTTTGCAAGCACAAGAAAACTATGGAGACTCTCAAATCTTCCCTCACGGATGCCCAAGGTTCAGAGCAAGTACATCGAAGCAATGTGAACCGCTTCGATGCGATTGTAGAGGAACTGCATCAAAAAAGCTATCTGGTGTGTAGGAGAGAATGAAGGTTGCCCAGAAAAGTGTCTCAGGTTCCTAGAGTCTTTCCACTTTTTTCAGGATAAGAATGGTAGGTTGAAGAGCAAAGTTGCATCACTGGAAAGGAACCGTGATGAACTAGTAAAAACCTTGAACGCTCGTCGCGTGGATGAAGTGGATCGTGCTAACATCGTAGCTTCCCTTGGCACTCTCCTCCGGGTTCGTGACGACCCTAACTTGGACCTGACTGCCTAGATTGCATTGCATACCAAGCTTGTTGCTCAGGCAGATGCTCAGCAGGGATCCGACCTTGAGGAAGGTTCTGAGGAGGATAGTGGAGAAAGAGGAGATGAAACCCTGCAAGGGGAACCTACAAGTTGTGAATCAGGAACTTCGCGGAGTGTTTCTGCCGAAGGAAGTCCTCCGAGAGAGGAATAAAAATCCCCCCTGATGCATACATATTTTTTGCATCTTTGTTTTGAATAATTGCCCGTGCTATTTGGGCATAATAGTATAATTTTTAGCCCGTTTTGAGGCGTTTTTATTTGAATTACTTGTTTTCTTGTTTGTGACGCTTTTTAATTTCTGTCGTAAACATTAAGTGATGTTAAGTTGTACCTTTCTGGGCGTATGCACCTAAAAGATTAGATGGCTTCCGGTCCTCCTAAATGTCCTAATGGTAAGAACGTTTATCAGTGAGCATGCTTTGGAAATTACGTTCGTTGTGTACCAATTTTTGGTTGCTATGTTGCATCTGTAGAAAATGGCTGTTTGCGCCCACAATGGGATGACTTTAGCCCATTTGATAACGGGTACTTTTTCGTCCGACTTCGAACATCTCTGCTTAGTTTCTCGAGTATTTAAGTCTTTCTGGCACTATGCGAACAGGCGTCCCCATCGCTATGTAGGTGCAATTTTTGAATTAACAAGTTCAACATATGAGTAATGCTTAGTGGCTGAGCCAGAGGTGATCTAGCTCTCAGCGAGTAGTTTACCCTACTTTTATCACGAAAATTGAGTTTATTACTTCAACTTGTAATTGGCCTGGGCTATGAATATTTGGATCGTAGATAGATCTTAATTTGTAGAAAAGAAAATTAACTATATCCATAGTAGTTTAGTAACAGGGGCGCAAAGCTTGGAATATTGTGGGTGAATACCTATAATATGTCATAAGAAGCATGAAAAATGTATGGAACTAAAAAAAATTGAATTATGAAAATGAAATCCCTTCCGAATATCCCTACTCATTCAACCCTCCCTCCCCCCGACCCTGAAAAACGTCATTCAACCGTACAATCAAAATCGTAGTCCTGGCTGATTGAGGTTTCAGGGTCTTCGGTGACATTAGGAATGTTTCTTTTAGGTACCTCTTCAGGGACAGCTGCTCCCAAGATGGCCACTATGTAGGACTTTCTTGCTACCTCCTAGTCCCTGTTGAGTTCTCTTATCCCCTACTTACTAGGATATTTAAGATTTTGATGCCATGTTGACGGCAGTGCTTTGAATTGATGGATCCACCATTCTATGATCACATTGTTACAGACACCACCCTTGACTTGAAAAGATAAAGCATAATCTGCTCCTGGGATGTGAAAAGTAAGGTTAATTTCTGGAACATCCTTTTCGTAACAATTATTCAAGCCAACCAGTGTGTAGACACTTGGGCCATCTTGTTTTCGACTCCCATCACCTTCAGCGTGTCCCACTTAATGAGGTTGACAGCAATACTAGCATCGACCAAGACACGTTTAACGTCTGTATCCTCTATCTCGAGAGTTATGACCAAAGCATCGTGGTGAAGAGTGTTACAGCTGGTTCAATCCTCGTCACTAAATAGGATCATATCGTCTCGGGCGTGGCCCTCATCAGGCGCTTCCTCGATGTTGTTTAACTATTTGAGAAATGATGGACAGCTGATTATGACATTAATGGATCTCTTCGGATCTGATAGCTCTGGTGGTCCATCCTAATTATTTCCGCGTTTGGTGTAAGTCTGCTTTCCCCTGTCGGTGAGCAAATCCTTGAGATAACCGTTATTCATCAAACCCATGACTTCCACGATTAGTGCTCTGCATTCGGCCGTCTCGTGTCCATGATCCCTATGAAAATTACAATAGAGATTCTTATTCCTTTTTCCCGGTTTAGCCCTCAAATTGCTAGGCCAACGTACTTAGGCATCCTTCATGTGAACCCATACGAACTCTATGGTGTTGACGTGCAATCCCAGCTCTTCAAACCTGTTAGGCACCCGATCTACACTAAGTGACCCCTTAGTTGATGGCGCTACGGACTTCCCGCTATCTTCTCGATTTGGGAAATCGTCTCAGTAATATCTCTTGCTTCGATTCCCTTTATCTCCGGCCTAAGGTTCCTCCATGTATCCCTATTTCTGTCCTTAGCAGATGGCGTCTTGGAAAATAGGGCGAACATCCTCGGGGAGGGATGATTCTCATGGCTCCAAGCGAAGCTTCTCAGTATACCTCTAATGTAGGGCGTTCCATGTTGTCACAAGATGTTGAGTCAAACTCCACTGCAATTACCTTATGGCTAGCGACCCCTTCTAGTTCAGACTTTTGTCAAAGGCTACCATGGCAATATTATCGGGGACTGGAGGAAGTTCCATGCGCTCCCACTGAAACCTGTCTAGGTAGTCCTTCAGCAGTTTGTCGTCACACTAATGAATCTCGAAGAAGTTCATCATGCGCTTCTCCCGCTTGCAGACACCAAAATGCGCTTTCTTGAATAGGTCCTGCATCTGGGTGGATAACTCGATGGAGCCTATTAGTAGTTGGGTGTACCAAGAAAGGACACCTTTGGTAAGAGTTGAGCCAAACCTCTTCGCTAGAGCAGATTGAATCTCTTCTTTAGTGATCTCGTTACTTTTTACAGCAGCATAATACGCAACAATATGCTCATGCGAGTCAGTTGTTATGTCATACTTCAAGTTATCCGATAGGCGAAAGTGCTTTGGTATGTGGACCGGTGCAGCGCTTGCTTTGTTGGCATGCTTGTAAATTTCTGCTCATCTACCATGGTAACTTGGGGTAGAGCACCTGGCACATTACCAATCGGTCGTGGATGGCCTTCATCTCTTCTATGAGGTCCTGGATGATGGGCGCTCCCATAAGGTCTTCATTTTTTATTGTTCATGACCCTCCAAGAGCAGCATCCATGTTGAGCCTGCAGCTAGGAACAGATGCTGGTGAATTGTTTGTTGGTGCTGGTCCTCACGGGGATGCTGGCCTCTGAGACGATCCCGAAAACATTGCTCCTAGCTTCAATGATATTTCTTCGACTATATTGCTCGAATCCCGATGCTGTTGTTCTGACATAGTTTTGAGAAGATTAACAATGAAGCTTCTGAACTCGGGATTACCTCGTCTTCTCTGTTTCTGGCAACGTGAGTTGGATCCTAGGAAGGGCTTTTTGGTTGCTCAACCGGATCCTTAGGCTGCAAGCTGGGATCATTGGGATCACTTTACAGATTCATCTACTGCATCCGTAGTGTTCTTCAAAACGTTGCTACTGTCGTCAAACATGATTGGGCCTTTTCCTCGAGGAATACCTACAATTGCCTGGGTCCCGTCGTGCGCGACAAACTGTTTATGCCTAAAATCAATCGCCTAGGTTAAACAATTAATTAAGAATGAAGTCACAACCAATACAGTAAATATTGTGGAAAATTAAAATAATGATAGAAATAATGAGCATAAAAAGTAAAGTAGTCTTATTCCTTAAGAATAGCTGGATTCTATGGTAAATCGCGATGATGTACAATACAATGTAAGGAGAGATATTTATAGTAGTGGATACCCTGTCATAATTACGGTAAAATACCAAGACTAATAAGGCTTATGAGCCTATAACACAAGGCGGTGCTATATATACAAAACCCTAACTAAGAGACTGTAACCCTAAGGCGGCAGGATGTATGCCCTTTTTCCTATGTCTATACCGCCTGAATGGTCGTAACTCGTAGAACGGGTATGTATCCTTTGCGCCTAGTGACTTGTAGGATAAGTCTAGTGCCGCCAGCTGGACTCATATCCCCATAATAGTACGTGGCGCATTTTTGACCATACAATAATTAACATCCATCACTCTCAAGTAAGGTGCTCGGCTCAAGCATGCCTTCTTCGCATTCTCTTCTCAGACTTCCATGAATTAGAGGCATATGCCTTGAACTAAGCAATAGCATAGGCAGCTTTCTCTCATTAATCATCTCATTCGTCTCAAAGATTCATTGATCATCTCATTCGTCTCAAAGATTCGTTCCAACCGAACCTTCCAATCAAGATATTGGTCTGGATCACTAGTTCCTTTGAGTGGTGGAATAGTGATCTTGACACTGTTCAAGAGTATATCTCTACCACCTCAGGCTTGTTCCAGATAATCATCAAAGTCATCATCAGCCTCACGTTCAATATGTCTATCAACATAAGCGCCACGCTCTCAATCTCCAGGGTTTCCACGGCCTCGTTGAGCCTGACCTCGTGGATAGAACGGTGGCTCATAATCAGCTTAGCCATACTCTTCATCTCGAACATTACCCTCTTCAGAATTTCTTTGGGGTCATTGAGAAGGTGGTAATTCAGCTTGGGGAATGCCCAAGTTTTTTTCATCGCGAGCAACTTGAGCTATTAATTGTTGGCGTCGGGCCAACTCAGCAAATTGCGTCGACCACATATGAGTAGAATCGCTTGTTCCAGTCCCGGACCCTGGTAAGGCCTCAGAGGTTCACTTGTGTTCGAGATTGGTAACTCGAACACCCACTCCTCTCAGATCGGCGCTGATGCCTTGTATCGTGGCCATGAGATCAACCAACGATACCTCGGGCGCATCTACACCTTTCTCTCCGTTTCCAGCCATTCACCAGCAAAAATCAAAGACTAAGAAAATGTTAAGGTTATAAATAACCTCACACACTTCCTCTTCTTTTATTTGGTGGCGCTCGGGTTCACTCAATTTTGTAAGTTCGGTGACTCAGAACTTGTAACCAATGGCTTCATAGGAAAGAGTGAATTGATGTACGACTCAATGGAACGTATGCTATTTAGCTGTCACGGGAGGTACCGAATTAACTACGAAATTTTGCACTTCAACCCTTCACACACGAGTTCCTCTAAGCTCAAACAATTTAGTAGTATCACAAGTAGAAGAATTTACTCCAGATGTCTACTAACGAGAAGTCTCAAACACAAAGAAAGAAACAGAACCTAGGAAATCTACTCTCTGTTTCCTCTTTTGGAAATGTCGGACTCCATTTTTGCAAAGAAATGGAAGGGGTCCCTCCTGGGTTTTAGCAATGGCGCTAAACCCTTATTGTTCACAGTCTAGCAAGAAGACAAGATCTCTGGTTGTTTTCTATCAAACTTTAACTATTTTTCGGCGTCCGTACACAATTAAGAAATTTTACTATTTTTTGGCGTACGGACTGTGTTTCTCGACTGAGCTGCAAAGTTTCTTAAGAAAACACACGACCAAAATAAATTGATAACAACTAAAAATAATGAAATTCAAACTGGGTTTTCAAACTCCAAACCCTTTGTCTGACAGTCTAAAACCACGAGAAACCCTTGTCGACAAACGATGTATGACCGGTGGTTTTCAAATACTCAAAAAATGATATAAAATGACCTTAGGTAGTTATTTCGGGAGATAGGACTCTGATTCACATGGCGATAGTTTTAAAATCTTTTGTAGGGTCCATTAGGACCTGTTTGTAAAATTTGAATTAAATCAGACTTCGTTTAGTAGGTATCAGAAGAAGGTTTCAGTATTCGTTGTTAGTAAATCTTAAAAGAGGTTTTCAATTTTGATTCTGCTGAATGAGCTATGATTCGGGATTCGAAAGTTTCGTTAGGTTTGTATAGTCATTTATGACCTGTGTGAACTTTCGGAAATAAATTCCGAAGTTTTTCGGATAGTTTCCATTAAAGCTCCGAAATTAATAACTTGATCTCTTTCCGTTTAACTCGCATCTCTAGTTTTGGGAATCGGATTTGAGATTCATTTTAGTGAGTACGTCACATAAGTTTTATGTAACTTGCTCGAGAAATTTGGGATCATTCCTTAGTTCTTAGGGTTCCATTTTAATTTTAGTCACACTAGTGAGTTTTCAAAAGAAACACAAACAAAAAAAGAAAGACAAAATAAGGAAAAGAGTAAGTAAAGTAAGGCAGTGGAATCCCTTAGCTTATATAAGTGAAATGGAATAGAAATGAGAAACAAAACAGAGAGAACACGAAGGAGAAAAAAATACTAGTAAAAGAGGGAAAGGGAAAGGAAAAGGAAAAGGAAAAAAATTGAATTTTTACCCAGAAACATCCAGGTAATGATGTTGATTTATTATGTGTGTTTGAATTTATTTTAACGGCAGAAATAGGGATATTAGGTATCGTTCTTATAAGTTAAATTGATAGTTTAAAGGTTTAATTGAGCCACGATAGTGGAATTGATTATATATCAAATTCAGGAAGTTATGGGCAACCTATAAATATAATTTATTAAGAGTTTGGTTATGTAATTTCAAACCATGTACATAGGCCTGGACTACGTATCACGCATACGCATCGAGTGTCAGGTTCCTACCCGAATTGTTCTAAGACGTAAGGAATGAAGCCTTTATGCTTATTGAGTAGGTTTGGATGGTTTAGCAATGAATCCAAAGGACAAAGCGGTTGTTGTGTAGCAGTGCTAACTTTAGAACAAGGTTAGTGATTTTATCCATTTCTTTAGTGGCCTTTGGCCTTATGGACATTCTACCACGTGTTCCTTACGTGTGTAGCTATCGATACACGTACTTATTACGCCTTAATTTTGAATATACACTATATATTATATGTTATGCCTTGTTGTTGGTATTGCATTGTGTATAGAAGCATTGTACTCTGGTTGTGAGTTAGACATGTACTTCCTGGTAGTCGATGAGAGTCCCACGCTGGTGAAGGGTTATTATTGCATCATACTGCATTCATATGTATTATGTTTTCTGGTTATGGGCTGCTCTGTCAGATACTGAGTGCAGGAGTATTCAGCCCCATGAGCAGGAGTATTCCACTCTTATGTGAGTTACTGAGTGCAGGAGTATTCCGCCTCATATTATATCGGGTGCAGGAGTATTCCACACCAGGAGCATGAGTATTCTGCTCTTACGTCAAATACTAAGTACAGGAGTGTTCTGCCTCAGCTTTATATTATGGGTGCACGAGTATTCCACCAAAGGAGCAGGAATATTCTGCTCTTATGTCAGATATTGAGTGCAGAAGTATTCCGCCTCAGCTTTATATTATATCAGGTGCAGGATTATTCCGCCCCAGGAGTAGGAGTATTCCGCTCCAGTTGGTTATTAGATTGTATTCCCCTCGAATGGAGGAGTATTCCGCTTCGTGACGGGATTACCGTTTGCTGTGCGTTGTGTGTTGTGCGATGTTTTGTGTATGTGTCATGTATATCTGATTTTTGCTATGTTCAGGAAACCTATATGTTCAGTCTATCTTATTCACCTGGTTATTCATGAGTTTATAGTTCCATACATATTTCCAGTTATTATCTGGCTCTACTTTTTTATAGTTGAAATAAAGTGAATTCGGTTTATCTACTTGTCTTCTCCTTGGCTAGAATATCTTCTTCTTCGCTAGAATATCTTCTTCTTTGAGGTGGCTTACCAGCCCCTACTTAATGAGTCCTTTTGAATTACTCTTTGTTTGTTTCTTGTCTATTTATTTCGTTTCAGCAAGTGCGCTTCAGGATTGAGTTCGCCACGTTGTTGAGGAGCGAAGACTACTTTAGCTCTCAGGGTGAGCCAGCTTTTGTTCAGGATAACCACCAATTTTATATTTATTATCTCAGTAGTATTTTTCTCCCTTCAGGAGATGTTTATACTTCATTTGTATTTTTAGATGTCTGTCAGGATAGCTCTAAACCTAGTATTTTGGGTTGTTAGCTGTAACTTCTTCTGTACAGCTTATGTAATTAAGTTTGTGTCTCTTTAAGTCTTATTTCTTATAAGTTGATTTATGTGTATTTTTGTGAATTCAATTCAAAAGGGTTCGCCCAACAGGTGTAAGGGAGGTTGTCGGGTGCCCTTACGGCCTAGCCAAAAATTTGGGTCGTGTCAGTTGGTATCAGAGCCCAGTTTAGAGTCTATCCAGACTAAGACAATGTCTAGTAGAGTCTCGCTGATTGGTACGTAGACGTTCGTACTTATCTACAAGAAGCTATGATGGAATTTAAGAAGTTTCTCTTCCTTTTTTTCTAATCGTGCGTCCGTCCGGGATGCAAAAGATATCTTTGGTAATTCCTTCATAATAATTGTGAAATCTCATGCGACAAATCAGCAAAAGGTAGGAGTTGAGGACGAAGCTGTCTAGCCTAGGGCTAGCGTTGCCCAAGCCCCGAGAATTGTGGATCGTGCTGACGATCCAGTTATGGAGGTCCCAGTTGTGCCAGCTCGCGGTGGGCAATGGGATCAGAGCCTTGTGGTTCCCCGGTTCTCCACGATGCTTTTACAGGAATCCAGATGGCACAGATACCGCGAGAACCTCCTATTCCTTAGACAGCTCATCAGGTCGTCGCAGATGTAGATATTCGGACTAAGGGAGCTTCTGTCCTAGTTCTTGATGTTGCCCCAGTAAATTATGTTCCAGAGGCAACATGTGTTGTTCCTCTAATTTATTTGGCTGGTTAGCTAGCCCAGGTAACATTTCGGTATGAGTGCCCGAAAAGGCTGTATCATTTTACCCGATTGAACCTTTCGATATTTTTAGGCCATGGATCAGACAATCCCCGTGTATTTTTTTAAAAAATAAAATGATGTCGGTCTCGAGCAATATGGTGTTGATTATACTGCTTTCCAGTTTCAGGGTTCAGCCATAGATTGGTGGACTGCTCTTTTATCAGCTAGGCAGGCTTTCCTAAGCTGACTTGGTGCAAAATATCTTATAGATTCATGGAAAAGTTCCTTTCACGCAACGAGCGAGATGAAAATTGTCGCCATTTTGAATTGTTGCACAGGGTAGCCTGTCGGTTTCAGAATATGAGATTAAATTCTCTAGAATGGCTGGATATTTTCTAGAGCTAGTCCATAAGCCTTTCGAGAAAGTTCAAAGATTTATTGATGACCTTTCTCCTTCCATGAGGTCCCTGATGGCTCGAGAGATTTAGGCTGGGTCTTCATTTGATTTTGTTGTTGATATTGCTCGGAGGTGTGAGGCATACCATAAGTTAGAGCAGGAAGAGTTGGAGCGGGAGAGAAAGATATCCCATGGCCTTGGTTGGTACAATGGTACCTCATTTGGAAGTAAGAGTTCTAATTATTGTGCGAGGTCACTTGCCAGGTTATCTCAGCTTATACCACGTGATTCTTAGAGTCCGCCAGTAGTTCGTCAAGATTAGACTCAGTTTTTGAAACGACCTCGGTTAGTCATTTCGGAAGTTAGGACTCCGATTGGCGTGTCGATAATTTTAAAATATTCGTAATATCCATTAGGACCTGTTTGTAAAATTTGAGCTAAATCAGACCTCATTTGGTAGGCATCGAAAGAAGGTTTCAGTTTTTATTGTCGATAAATATTAAAAAGAGATTTTCGAACTCAGTTTTGGCGAATGAGCTCCGATTCGAAATCCAAAAGTGCCATTAGGTTCGTATGATTATTTATAACTTTTATGAACTTTCGAAAGTGAATTTTGAGGTTTTTCGGCTAGTTTCCGCTAAAATGCTGAAAGTTAAATAATTTGACCTTTTTCCATTTAAATTCGCATCTTGAGTTTCGGGACCCGATTTGAGATCCGCCTTAGTGAGTATGCTATATATATTTTGTATAACTGGTATGCAAAAGTTGGAATTATTTCGAATATCGTAGGGTACTGTTTTAATTTTTACCGTACCAGCGAATTTTAAAGGAGAAAGAAAAAAAGGAAAAAAGGACAAAAACCGAAAGATAAGAGGCGGTGGACTTTGTCCTTAGCCTTTTTATAAATCATGAATAGAAACATACGTACAGAAGCAAAAAAAAATGAAAATGTAGAAAGGAAGAACAAGACACCACGCAGGGAAAAATGCTAGAAAATGAGAAAAGAGCCGGAGAAAAGATAGAATTTTTACCCCGAAATATCCAGGTAATGATGTTAATTCATTATTTGAGTTTATTACGTATGTTTGAATATATTTTAATGGTAAAAATTGGGATATTAGACATCGTTTGACAAGTTCAACAGATAGTTTAAAGGGTCAATTGGACCCCTATAATGGAATTGATTATATATTCGTACTCAGTGAGTTATGGGCAACTTGTAAATATAATTTATTTAGGGTTTGATTATGTGACCTTAAACCCTGTACATAGGCATGGCCTGCGTATTGTGTATGCGAATAGGGTATCAGGTTCCTAACCGGATTACCCTAAGACGTAGGGAATGAAGCCTTTAGCCTAATTTGATATATTTTTCTTCTTATTGAATAGAGTTGGATCGTTTGGCAATGAAACCAAAAGATAAAGCGGTTGTTGATTAGCAATGCTAAATTTTTGAAGAGGTAAGTGTTTATATCCATTTCTTTGGAGGCGCCAGGCCTCGTGGATTTTCTACCACGTGTTCCTTACGTGTGTAGCTGCCGACAGGCGTACTTATTACGCCTTAGCTTTGGACTTACATTGCATATTATATGTTATGTCCTATTGTAGGTGTTGCATTGAGGATCTGAGCATTGTACTCTGGCTGCAAGTTGGCATCTACTTCTCGGCTGTTGATGAGAGTCCCGCGCCGGTGAAGGGTTATTATTGTATCACATTGCGTTCATATGCATTATATGTCATTAATATGCATTACAATGCATAGCATATTTGGTGCAGGAGTATTCCGCCCCAGGAGAGTGCAGGAGTATTCCGCCTCTTGTTTACATTTTATCGGGTGCAGTAGTATTCCACCCCAGGAGAGTGCAGGAGTATTCTGCCTCAGCTTTACATTATATCGGGTGCAGGAGTATTCGCCCCAGGAGAGTGCATGAGTATTGCGCCTCTGGTTCATATTATATCGGGTATAGGAGTATTCCACCCCAGGAGCAGGAGTATTCCGTTCCAGTTGGTTATCAGATCAGATTTCCCTCGAATGTAGGAGTATTCTGCTTCGAGATGGGATTACAGGCACATGTGACCCTTTGCATCATATTTCATCTCATTTCATTTTATTTCATACCATAGTGTAGACTTGTGGTACATAATTATTATTCTGCTTCTACGTGCATTGATTATTTAATGATATGTTCCTGGTTCGTATTCCCAATTGAGTTTATGGTTCAAACGTGTTTTCGGTTATTATCTGGCTCTGGTTTTTTATAATTTAAATTAGAGGAATTTGGTTTATCTGTTTCTTCTCCCTGGCTAGATATCATATTCTTTGAGGTGGCTAGTCCGCCCCACTTATTGAGTCTTTTTGACTCACCCTGGTTTGTTGTTTGTTTCTTGTCTATCTATTTCGTTTCGGCAGGTTCGCTCCAGGATTGAGTTCGCCACGTGGTGAAGGAGCGAAGATGACTTCAGCTGTCAGGGTGAGCCAGCTTTTATTTCGGATGGCCACCAGTTTATTGTTTATTATTTCCGTTGCATTTTGCTCCCTTCAGGAGATATCTGTCTTCTCTTGTACTCCTAGATTTCTAGTCTGGATAGCCCTAAACCTAGTATGTTGGGTAGTCAGCTGTAATTTCTTTTGTACAGTTTAGAGGTATCAGTATGTCTGTATTTTTATTTTAAGTCTTGTCCTTATTTATGAATTGTTATATTTATTTTCCTAATTTAATTGGTAAGGGTTCGCCCGACGGGTATAAAGGAGGATGTCGGGTGCCCACACGGCCTAACCGGATTTTGGGTCGTGTCAGTTGGTATCAGAGTCCGGTTTAGAGTCTATCTAGGCTAGGACAGTGTCTAGTAGAGTCTCCCTGATGGGTACGTAGACGTCTGTACTTATCTACGAGAGGCTATGATGGCATTTAGGAAGTTTCACTTCCTTTTTTTCTGATCGTGCGTCGGTCTAGGATGCAAAGATATTTTTGTTAATTCCTTCATGGTAATTGTGAACCATCATCGACAAATCAGCAAACGGTATGAGTTGAAGACGAAGCAGTCTAGCCTGGGGCTAGCACTGATGAAGCCCCGAGAGTTTTGATCGTACTGACGATCTAGTTACAGAGGGCCCAGCTGTACGAGCTTGCAATGGGCAAGGGTGTAGGGTCTTGTGGTTCCCTTGGTTCTCTACGATGCTTTTTCGAGAATCTTGGTGATGCAGATACCGCAAGAACCTATTATTCCCTAGGAAGCTTATCAGGTTACTGCAGATGGAGACGTTCGGTCTCAGGGAGCTCTCCCTTATGTTGCCCCAGTAAATTATGTTCCAAAAGCAACATGTGTTGTTCTTCTAGTTATTCTGGCTGGTTAGCTAGCCCGAGTAATGGATCGGTCCGAGTGTCTGAAGAGGCTGCATTATTCTACACAATGAACCTTATGATATTCTTAGGCCATGCATCAATTAATCCCTATGTAATTTTTTTAAAATAAAATGATGTCAGCATATCCGTCAGGCTCTTGATTATATTGAGCGGTACGGTGTTGATTATTCCCCTTTCCAGTTTCAGGTGTCCAGCCTTGAATTGGTGGACCGCTCTCTTATTAACTAAGTTGGTTTGGTTTTCTTCTAGATTCGTGGAAAAGTTCCTTTCAGAGTAGCGAGCGAGATGAAAAGTGTTGCCAGTTTTAGAGGATTGGACAGGGTAGCCTGTCGGATAGCCTGTTGGTGTTTTCAGAATATGAGATTGAATTCTATAAAATGGCTGAATATGCATTAGAACTAGTCCATGAACCTTCCAAGAATGTTCAAAGATTTATTGCTGACTTTCTCCTTCCTTGAGATCCCGGATGGCTCGAGAAATTGAGATTGAGACTTTATTTGATGTCGTTGTTGATATTGCTCGAAGGTACGAGGCATACCATAAGTTAGAGCGGGAAGAGTTAGAGCGAGTGAGCAAGAGATTCTTCAGCCCTGGTGGGCACCATGGTACCTCATTTGGAGGTAAGAGTTCTAATTATTTTGGGAGGTCACCTTCCAGGTTATTTCAGCTTGTGTCACGCGATTCTTAGAGTGCGCAAGTAGTTCGTCAATATCCGACCCAGTTTTTCTCTTTGTAGCTATCAACAATCTGTCCAGCTTCAATTTTCACTGAAAAGGTATTATCATTGTCGCGAGCTTGTCATCTTTGGTGGAGTTCTCCCTTACTCCGGCAAGTGGGCAGTCTTCCTTTCTCTTTTCATAAGGAACCTGCACAGTCGCAGGGGATTTCTTTTAGATCTCAATAAACCAGCAAAAATACCACCCTCCAGTAGAGGTCGAGAGCGTGGTGGTCGTGGTTCTTCTAGAAATAATTATCAGGGTAGCGGCTCAGCTCAGCTGCAGATGCAGTTCTAAGAACTACCAGTCTGGCTGGATGTTGAGGTATCTGATCGACTTGGAAATGGTTGTCTTATCATGTTTCCATGATTTTCTTGGATGTCATTTTTATTAAGAATCGGTTGCGCTAGAGTGGTGAGCTTCTTGTATGATTTATTCCTGGCATTTCTGAGATCCTCCTAGTTGATCTGGTTTAAATGTGAGAGATTTGGCAGTAAGTGTCGGTATTGTCTGCCTGGCATCTTGTTGTTCCACCTTCTATTATTATATCAAATTAGTTTACCTCTCTTCTCAGAATTTCGTGCTGGTTGGATTATGGGATTCTAGTTCATCACCATAAGGGAGTGTCATGGTTTCTTCCGGTGTAAAGTGATAAGTAATATTCAATCTACCTGTCTCCTCTTGGTTCAAAATGCTAGTAAAGTCATGTTATCCTATGAGCTTATCTGGGTTATAAAAGCATTTTTTGGTAAATTGTCAGAGTTTCCTTCTTATTGGGAGGTTAAATTGGCATGGATGTTGTTCCATAAGAGCTTATTTAATATCTATTTCTTCAATTGCGATTCTTGGGCTACTTTGACTCGTAAGTAGTCTAGCTTTGGTAGCCAAGAAAATAAGAAGATGAGCTTCCTGAAGCTCTAGTTATTTCTATCCTCGGTCCATTTCTATTTCTTCTTCGTCTGGCACTAGTGAGCTTGGACGGTTGGTAGCTGCTTGTGATGTTTCCTATATTGAGCCAGAGTACGTGTTATTGTAGCCGAGTAAGCATATTATTGTTTTTCAAGGCTTCTAAGGGTAATAGAAGTACCATCCATCAGGCGGTGGTGTTTACGGCAAATGTATGGAGTTGTGAACTCGAGAGTTGCAGCTGTTTGGCAACTCGAAAGGGTAATTGGTAGCTTAGGTCTGCCTACGTTCAACTTTTAGCTAAATCTTCTTTAGTCTAGCAGACTGTACGGGGATGGTTATTCCTATTCAAATAGCTGCATGAGTTTGTGCTTTAAATGGAGGAGTCTTCCTCCAAATACTGAATGGTAATACTAAATCTCTAAGGCGTTGATACCACTTTTGTCACGACCCGACCTAGGGCCACGACAGAAACCTAAATGAGTGCCGATCATTGCTAAACCCGCTTATAATCTATTAATGCTAGAGATAAGCTAGCAACCTGATCATATATACGTACCTATCTGCTGAAAGTACAAAGTCTGGAAAGATGACATGACTTTGACTTGCTGACAATTAAAGCATTGAGCCACAAATTCTGCTATGTCACACTTCATTCTATCCCACCAGTAAATCTGCTTAAGATCATGGTACATCTTAGTCGAACCTGGATGAATAGTGCATTTGGAATAATGTGCCTCTATCATAATCTGTCCACGTAAATCTGCAACATCAGGGACACAAAGTCTATCTTTATACATGAGAACACCATTAGTAGTAACCCTGTATTGTGACTCTGGTTTTCTTCTGGCTATCTGTCTGTATTCAACTAAGCACTAGATCCTCATACTGACGCTGTTTTACTTCCTGGAAATTTAGAATTAAAGTTCTAGTGCAACTTATCGTCCATACATCATTGGCATGTCTCCTTCGCACCTCAACTCTTTGAGAAGTTACTTTAGCATTATAAGTGCACATGTAATCAACTTTGTTACTGGTATTCTGCCTCAGCCCATGGTCCAACTACATGTCTCTTTTATTTTCACTTTTTCAAGTCATAATATTTCCAGTTCCAAAGACAATACCCTGAAATAGATGTTCCGTATGAAGATCATTCCTGGTCAGCATCATACTATTCAGTAGTATTTGCATGATCCTTATCTTTATATGATAGACCCTGTTCAGATGAACCTTTGACATACATTAGGATATGAGTAACTACATTTCTACAAGGAGTTTGCGAAACAACACTGCCATCAACTGAGATGTTGCATAGTGTGTTTGTAAAAATAATATAGCTTGCATCAAATCTTCTATAGTGTAGTGACAAGGTACTTCAAAAGTTCCCCCTATTGTATCAAGCGTGAGTTAATTCTTAGTTCCATCGACCTGTTCTATATCGAAAGGTATATCAAAGAGGTGATTATCCGCTGAATCATGTTAATCCATTCAAAGTTCCGTGTGTCTTTGCTTCGAAAATGTAGAACTCTCCTCTCCTGATCGGGGAAGGATCATCTTAGCCAGAATAATCCGGGCAATGGTATTATCATATTATCCAGATATGTTTTATTCCAAGAGTTTGGTGTTCGTGTATAATTTTGATTCAATAATCATGAAAACAAATTCCGTGGGATAGTTAATGAAGGTCGTGCAAGTTCTTTTGGTATCAACGTGAATCTTGCTCTAGACTTAGGCTCGTTCGAGGACGAACGGGAGTTTAAGGGGAGGAGAATGAAACGACCTCGGTTAGTCGTTTCGAAAGTTAGGACTCCGATTGGCGTGCCAATAATTTTAAAATATTCGTAATATCCATTAGGACATGTCTGTAAAATTTGAGCTAAATTAGACCTTATTTGGTAGGCATCGGAAGAAGATTTCAGTTTTTATTGTCGATAAATATTAAAAAGAGATTTTCGAGCTCGGTTTTGTCGAATGAGCTTCGATTCGAAATCCGAAAGCGCCATTAGGTTCGTATGATTATTTATGACTTGTGTGAATTTTTGAAAGTGAATTTTGAGGTTTTTCGGCTAAAATGCCGAAAGTTAAATAATTTGACCTTTTTCCATTTAAATTCGCATCTTGAGTTTCGGAAACCCGATTTGAGATCCGCCTTAGTGAGTATGCTATATATATTTTGTATAACTGGTATGCAAAATTTGGAATTATTTCGAATATCGTAAGGTACCGTTTTAATTTTTACCGTACCAGCGAATTTTAAAGGAGAAAGGAAAAAAAAGGAAAAAAAGACAAAAGACGAATTATAAGAGGCGGTGGACTTTCTCCTTAGCCTTTTTATAAATGATGAATAGAAACATACGTACTGAAGCAAAAAAAAAAATGAAAACGTAGAAAGGAAGAACAAGACACCACGCAGGGAAAAATGTCAGAAAATGAGAAAAGAGCAGGAGAAAAGATAGGATTTTTACTCCGAAATATCTGGGTAATGATGTTAATTCATTATTTGAGTTTATTACGTATGTTTGAATATATTTTAACGGTAAAAATTGGGATATTAGACATCTTTTGACAAGTTCAACAGATATTTTAAAGGGTCAATTAGACCCAGATAATAGAATTGATTATCTATTCCTACTCAGTGAGTTATGGGCAACTTATAAATATAATTTATTTAGAGTTTGGTTATGTGACCTTAAACCCTATACATAGGCATGGCCTGCATATTGTGTATGCGAATAGGGTATCAGGTTCCTAACCGGATTACCCTAAAACGTAAGGAATGAAGCCTTTAGCCTAATTTGATATATTTTTCTTCTTATTGAATAGAGTTGGATAGTTTGGAAATGAAACCAAAGGATAAAGCGGTTGTTGATTAGCAATGCTAAATTTTGGAAGAGGTAAGTATTTATATCCATTTCTTTGGAGGTGCCTGGCCTCGTGGATTTTCTACCACGTGTTCCTTACGTGTGTAGCTGCCGATAGGCGTACTTATTACGCCTTAGCTTTGGACTTACATTGTATATTATATTTATGTCCTGTTGTTGGTGTTGCATAAAGGATCGTAGCATTGTACTCTGGCTGTAAGTTGGCGTCTACTACCTGGCTGTCGATGAGAGTCCCGCGCCGGTGAGGGTTATTATTGCATCACATTGCATTCATATGCATTATATGTCATTCTTATGCATTACATTGTATATCATCTTGGGTGCAGGAGTATTCCACCCCATGAGAGTGCAGGAGTATTTCGCCTCTGATTTACATTTTATCGGGTGGAGTAGTATTCCGCCCCAGGAGAGTAGGAGTATTCCGCCTCAGCTTTACATTATATCGGGTGCAGGAGTATTCCGCCCCAGGAGAGTGCAGGAGTATTCCGCCTCTGGTTCATATTATATCTGGTGCAGGAGTATTCCGCCCCAGGAGCAGGAGTATTCCGCTCCAGTTGGTTATCAGATCGGATTTCCCTCGAATGCAGGAGTATTCCGCTTCGAGATGGGATTACGGGCAACATTGACCCTTTGTATCATATTTCATCTCATTTCATTTCATTTCATACCATAGTGTAGACTTGTGGTACATAATTATTGTTCATCTTCTACGTTCATTGATTATTTATTGATATGTTCCTGGTTCGTATCCCTAGTCGAGTTTATGTTTTCAAACGTATTTTCGGTTATTATCTGGCTCTGCCTTTTTATAATTTAAATAAGAGGAATTTGGTTTATCTGTTTCTTCTCCCTGGCTAGATATCATATTCTTTGAGGTGGCTAGTCTGCCCCACTTATTGAGTCCTTTTGACTCACCCTGGTTTGTAGTTTGTTTCTTGTCTATCTATTTCGTTTCGGCAGGTTCGCTCTAGGATTGAGTTCGCCACGTGGTGAAGGAGCGAAGACGACTTCAGCTGTCAGGGTGAGCCAGCTTTTATTTCGGATGGCCACCAGTTTATTGTTTATTATTTCAGTTGCATTTTGCTCCCTTCAGGAGATATCTGTTTTCTCCTGTACTCTTAGATGTCTAGTCTGGATAGCCCTAAACCTAGTATGTTGGGTAGTCAGCTGTAATTTCTTTTGTACAACTTAGAGGTATCAGTATGTCGGTATTTTTGTTTTAAGTCTTGTCCTTATTTATGAATTATTATATTTATTTTTCCTCATTTAATTGGTAAGGGTTTGCCCGACGGGTCTAGGGGAGGATGTCGGGTGCCCGCACGGCCTAACCGGATTCCGGGACGTGTCAGTTTTCTCTTTATAGCTATCAACAACCTGTCCAGCTTTCATTTTCCACGAAAAGGTGTTATCATTATCGTGAGCCTGTCATTTTTTCAGGAGTTTTCCTTTACTCCAGCAAGTAGGCAATCGTCCTTTCTCTTACCTTCAGACACCTGCTCAGTCGTAGGGGATTTCATTTAGGGCTCTTTCAACCGGAGATATCCCACCATCCGGCAGGGGGCCGAGAATGTGGTGGTTGTGGTTCTTCTAGAAGTAATTATTAGGGTAGTGGCTCAGCTCAACCGCAGAGGTAGTTTTATGAACTGCTAGTCTGGCAGGATGCTGAGGCATTCGATGTAGTAAACCCAGGTATTTCTTTTCACCTTATATGTTAGTAAGATTTTACTCTTGTGATCAATATGGAAATGATTTGTCTTATCATGTTTCCATGGTTTCCTTGGGTGTCGTTTCTATTAAGAATCATTTATGGTAGAGGGTGAGCTTTTGGTATGATTTATTCCTTGAATTTGTGAGACCCCTACTAGTTTATCTAGATTAAATGTGAGAGATTTGGGAGTGAGTATCGATATTGTCTTCTTGGCATCTTGTTGTGCCACCTTCTGTTATTTTGTCAAGTCAGTCTACCTCTCTCTTTGGGATTCAGTGTTGATAGGATGATTGAATCCTAATTCGTCGCCATTAGAAAGTACATTGTTTTGGTGTAAAGTGATTAGCAAGTAATAATGGATCTATGTGTGTTCACTTGGTTCAAGATGCTATTAGAGTCATGTTATTCTATGACATGATCTTGTCTCGGTTATAAAAGAGTTTTCTGGTAAATTACCAGAGTTTCCTTCTTACAGGAAGGATAAATTTGCATGGATGTTGTTCCATAAAGCTCATTTAATGTCTATTTCTTTAATTGCGATTTTTTTTGGCTAGCCTGACTTAGAAGTGTCTAGCTCTGGTAGCCAAGCAAAGAAGAAAAGGAACTTCTTGAAGCTCAAATTACTCTAATACTCAAACTCAATCCATTGCCATCTCTTCTTCGTCCGGCACTAGTGAGTTTGGGTGGTTAGTAGCCGCTTGTGATGTTCTCTGTGTTGAGCCAGAGTGGGTGTCAAGGAAGAGTGGAAAACACATTGTTGTGTTTAAAGGCTTCTAAGGGTAATGAGAAACATCATTTGACCCCTGACTTGATCCATCAGGCGGTGGTGCTTATTGGTAAAGGTATGGAGTTGTGAACTCGATAGTTGTAGCTGTTTGGCAACTCGAGAGGGTAATTTGGTAGCTCAGGTCTGAGCCGCATTCTATTTTTAGCTATGTCTTCCTTAGTCCAGCAGGTTGAGCAAGGATGGCTATTCCTATTCAAATTAGCTATATCAGTTTATGCTCTAACTGGAGGAGTTTTCCCCCAATACTGAATGCTAATATTAAGTCTCTAAGGTGTTGCTGAAGTGTAAGCTAATTCTAAGGTTCATCGACCTGTTCTATATCAAAAAGTATGTGATTCGTTGGTGGAAACATGTTAATCCATCCATGGTTCTATGTATATTTTTTTCGAAAATGTAGAACTCTCTTCTCGTGATCAAGGAAGGGTCTGCTTAGTCTGAATAAGATTGGCAATGGTGTTATGATATTATCCAAATATGCTTTATTCTAAAAGTTCAGTATACGTGTTATAATTCTGATTCTGTAATCATGCGATAATGTCTGTGGAGTAGTTTATGAAGGTCTTGCAATTTCTCTTGTTATCTGTGTTTATTTTATTTTAGATTCAAGCTCGTTCGGGGACGAACGAGAGTCTAGGTGGAGGAGAATGAAACTACCTTAGGTAGTTGTTTCGGGATATAGGACTATGATTAGCGTGCCAGTAGTTTTAAAATTTTTGTAAGGTCCATTAGGACCGGTTTGTAAAATTTGAACTAAATCGGACTTCGTTTGGTAGGTATCAGAAGAAGGTTTCAGTATTCATTGTCGGTAAATCTTAAAAGAGGTTTTCGAGCTCGATTTTTTTGAATGAGCCCCGATTTTGAATTCGAAAGTTTCGCTAGGTTTTTCTGGTCATTTGTGACTTGTGTGAACTTTCAGAAGTAAATTCCGAGGTTGTTCGGATAGTTTCCGCTAAAGCTCCAAAAATTAATAATTTGATCTCTTTTCGTTTAATTCGCATCTCTAGTTTTGGGAATCGGATTCGAGATCCTTCTTAGCGAGTACGTCACATAAATTTTGTGTAACTTGCTCGAGAAATTTTGGATCATTCCAAATTTTGTAGGGTTCCATTTTAATTTTAGTCGCAGCAGTGAGTTTTCAAAAGAAAAACAAACAAAAAAAGAAAGAAAGAATAAGGAAAAGAGTATGTAAAGTAAGGCGGTGTAATCCCCAAGCTTATATATGTGAAAAGGAACATAAATGAGAAACAAAATAGAGAGAACACGAAGGAGAAAAAAATATCAGAAAAAGAGAGAAAGAAAAGGAAAAGGAGAAGGAAAAAAATAAAATTTTCACCCAGAAACATCCAGGTAATGATGTTGATTTATTATTAAATTTTATTATGTGTGTGTGAATATAATTTAACGGTAGAAATTAGGATATTAGACACTGTTCTAGTAAGTTAAATTTGTAGTTTAAAGGTTTAATTGAACCCCGATAGTGGAATTGATTACATATTTGAATTCAGGAAGTTATAGGCAACCAATAAATATAATTTATTAAGAATTTGGTTATGTGATTTTGAACCATGTACATAGGCCTGGACTGCGTATCACGTATACGCATCGGATGTCGGATTCATACCCGGATTGTTCTAAGACGTAAGGAATGAAGCCTTTAGCCTTATTTGATATGTTTTTCTGCTTATTAAGTAGGTTGGGATGGTTTGGCAATGAATCCAAAGGACAAAGCGGTTGTTGTGTAGCAGTGCTAACTTTGGAACAAGGCAAGTGATTATATCCCATTTTCGGTGGCCTTTGGCCTGGTGGATATTCTACCACGTGTTCCTTACGTGTGTAGTTGTCGATACGCGTACTTATTATGCCTTTGTTTTGAATATACACTATATATTCTATGTTATGCCTTGTTGTTGGTGTTGCATTGAGCATAGAAGCATTGTACTTCGCCTCAGCTTTATATCATCTCGGGTGCAGGAGTATTCCGCCCCATGATCAGAAGTATTCCGCTCTTATGTTAGAAACTGAGTGAACGAGAATTCTGCCTCAGCTTTATATTCTATCGGGTGCAGGAGTATTCCGCCTCAACTTTATATTATATCGATTGCAGGAGTATTCCGCCCCAGGAGTAGAAGTATTCCGCTCCAGTTGGTTATTAGATTGTATTTCTTTCGAATGCAAAAGTATTCCACTTCGTGACGGGATTACGGACATATGTGACCCCATTGCATCATACTTCATTCATTCTATTTCATTACACCGATTGTTGTGCGTTGTATGGCTATAGTGCGATGTTTTGCGTATGTGCCATGTATTTTTGATTGTTGATATGATCGGGATACCTATTTGTTCTGTCTATCTCGTGTCCCTAGTTGTTTATGAGTTTATGGTTCCATATGTATTTTCAGTTATTATCTGGGTCTGTCTTTCTATAGTTGAAATAAGGTGAATTCAGTTTATCTGCTTGTCTTCTCCCTAGCTAGCATATCTGCTTCTTCGAGGTGGCTAGCCAGGCCCCACTTACTAAGTCCTTTAAAATGTCTCTTTGTTTGTTTCTTGTCTATTTATTTCGTTTCGGCAGGTTCGCTCCAAGATTGAGTCCGTCACGTTGTTGAGGAGCGAAGACGATTTCAGCTGTCAGGGTGAGCCAGCTTTTATTCAGGATGGCCACCAATTTTATGTTTATTATCTCAATTGTATTTTGCTCCCTTCAGGAGATGTTTATACTTCATTTGTGTTCTTACATGTCTGTCTGGATAGCCTTAAACCTAGTTCATTGGGTAGTCAGCTGTAACTTCTTCTGTACAGCTTATGTATAATTATGTTCGTGTCTCTTTAAGTTTTATTTCTTATCTATAAGTTCATTTTATGCATATTTTTATGAATTCAATGCAAAAGGGTTCACCTGTCAGGTCTAGGGGAGGGTGTCGAGTGCTCGCCCGGCCTAGCCAAAAATTTAGGTTGTGTCAATTGGTATCAGAGCTCGGTTTCTAGACTAAGACAGTGTCTCACAGAGTCTCGCTGATGGGTACGTAGATGTCCGTACTTATCTACGAAAGGCTATGATGGAAATTAGGAAGTTTCTCTTCCTTCTTTTCTAATCGTGCGTCGGTGTGGAATGCAAAAAATATTTTTATTAATTCCTTTGTAGTAATTGTGAAATCTCATGTAACAAATCAGCAAAGGACAGGAGTTCAGGACGAAGCTGTCTAGCCTGGGGCTAACGCTGCCCAAGCCCCGAGAGTTTTGGATCGTGCTGACGATACAGTTATGGAGGCTCCAGCTGTGCCAGATCGCGATGGGCAATGGGATCAGAGCCTTGTGGTTCCCCCGACTCTCTACGATACTTTTACGAGAATCCTGACGGCGCAGATACTGCAAGAACCTTTTATTCCTTAGGCAGTTCATCAGGTCGTCGCAGATGCAGATGTTCGGACTCAAGGAGCTCCTGTCCTAATTCTTGATGTTGCCCTAGTAAATTATGTTGCAGAGGCAGCATGTGTTGTGCTCAATTTTTCTTGCTGGTTAGCTAGCCCAGGTAACAGTTTGATTCGAGTGCCGAAGAGAAATTACCCGATTGAACCTTCCGATATTTTTAAGCCATGGATCAGATAATTCCAGTGTAGTTTTTAATAATATTGGCGTATCATTCAGGCTCTTGGTTATCTCGAGCAATATGGTGTTGATTATACTGCTTTTCGATTTCAGGGTCCAGCCATAGATTAGTGGACAGCTCTTTTATCAGCTAAGCAGGGCTTGCCTAAGCTGACTTGGTGCGAATTTTCTTGTAGATTTACGGAAAAGTTCCTTTCGCGCAATGAGCGAGATGAAAATTATCGCCATTTTGAATTGTTGGACAGGGTAGCCTGTCGGTTTTCAGAATATGAAAATTGTCACCAGTTTGATTGTTAGACTTATTCACGGTTTGTAGTTTTAGACATGTACTTTGGTTTTGGATCTTTAGAGTTTTTGTTTGATTTTTACTTAATTCTAAATGTTTAGATTTTTTTTTTTGGATGTTATCCAGTCTTATTTTCTTATGTTTTTAAACTTGTCGAGTGTTTAATTGTCAGAACTGGTAGATATTTTTTTATATTATTCTAAAACTAGATAAATTGATATTGTGGTTGGATATTATTGGAGGTAGTTGTTATACATTTAACAGGTGGTGTACGCTCTGGATTTATGTTTGGTTTTGCAGCTTAAACCCTTTTTTCGACGAATTCAGCATAAAGTCCTTTGAAATTGTGGCAAAAGAATTTTAGGCATTCTCATATACCGATGATTTTCGTCAAAACTATTCTCAGCAATTCAAATTATCGTGACAGATATCTTCGTAATTATCCATAAGTAAAAAATTTTGTTCAATTTTTCTGATTGAGTTAAAACAAAAGACAATTAATTATTTTATTTTTTCGACCGAGTTTGTTGAATTCCTTTAAATTTGAACCGAATTTCACTATTAAACTTTTCGACTAAGTTCGTCAGAAAGTAGTCAAAAATACAGACGAATTTCATTGAAAAGATATTTCTACAAAATTTTTTATCGATCGACCATTTCAAAAATGAAAGACAATAGGAATCCAGTTTTTGGACCGCCTTCCGAGGGTGAAAAACGTTGGAATTTGGCTATTTTCTAGTAGTGTAATCAACAATTTATATTAATCAAATTATTCCTCATTAACTAAACGCATATCCTTATCCAAATATAATTACAATTTATTCTCCTTATTTCTTTTTCTATTTCTGATGTAGTTTTCATGTAGAAGGTACTCTACTTTTTTTCCCAATGGAATTGACATATAATGGATTTTGCAATGAAAAATTTAAGTTATTTTAAATTTTGTATATGATATATTAAAAGCATAATACAGAAGTAAGTAATTCTAGCGAAATACCCAATATATTATTGCTTTGATTAACTTTCTTTTATGTTGGTTAAAACTTTTAATATATAACTTTCATTTATATTTTATATTCTTCTAAAATAAATTAAAAATTAATGAAAGTCTTTCATACTGAATATTCGACTTCATTTCTCTATTCGAAATGATCAAAATGTAAAATAAACTTGACGTCTCTTTTTTTTTTTTTTTTTGGGTTATATGACATTCCATATTAAAGAAATTTTTAAAAATACTTATCAAACACAAAATATTTATCAAAGACACAAAAAAGCACTTGTCGAATGATTTGACGAAACATAAATTGCTTATTCTTCGAAGTCTTTACCTGTAAAGTACTTTTGACAAATATTCTTTTTAAAATAAGGAGTTTTTAACCGTTTGGCCAGTTAGAAATCTTGATGAACTCTCTATCTAACTCTCCGTAATTTAATATAATTATTATCATGTTATTATCAAAAAAAAAAAAGTTAGAAATCTTGTACAGATATTAGTTTATATAGTATTTTCTTTTGGTAATTAAGTGTTTTATTAATCGCCAATTGTCCATACAAATTCATAGCTGGACTACAACACAACCAGCTGCCTAAATAAAGACACTCCTATCTACTACAACTTAGTTTATGTAGTATTTTCATTATATAAGCGGTTAAATATTTGGTTTGAATTATAAGGGGGTCCAATTAATCGAAGCAAAAAATATAGAACACTAATTATTGCACTTAATGGCCATTACTCCACATTTAAACGTGGTCTGCCCATGATCTTCCCATTTAATACATGGGCAACGGTCGGCAGTTACAGAAATGATGACTCGTTCGTCAAGGGACAAATATTTAACGAGGGGAAAATCTCATACCTCGTGATGGTTGTCTTCCAAGCACCTCGTGGGATAGCATGTAGCAAACATTCATTTCGTGCTCGACGCAACTGGCCTGGGGAGCTGGGTGAGCTCTTGAGAGCTCGCAAAAAAAGAATTCATCTCACCAAGTTTCGAGCCCTGTCGTTTAAGCCTCACTTATTTTCCACCTAACACAGATAGTCCCCCCATCCCTCGGATAATAGTCAGAACTTTTCAGGGGTGGAAATAATTCGGCGGTAAATCGACGTGGCTATTCGTGCGCCATGAATTTCAAAAATGGCAGTTGTCACTCCGTAGTCCCATCCATCACACATATCCTTCGCTGATTAGACGGCACTTTTCGCTCCTCCTTCCCCATACAAACGCAATGATTGTCTTTCTTTTTTTCTTATAAATAACCCAATTTGTTCTCGTACCTCTTTACATTTATCTTCTCCATTAACAGTGATTCTCCACAGCGAAATTTCTCTTTGAGCCTTTCCTTCTTAATTCCAATCACCTTCAAATATTCAACAAAAATGTCGCTACTTATTCAGTACAGAATTCCTAATGGCCTTCTGAAGAAAAGACTCCTGAGGTTGCCACTATGATGGGTGATGAACTGATAAACGTTTCAATACCTTTAAATATTCTTCCGCCGCTGGACAACAACACAGAAGCAACATCGCCATAGCAATTTAATTCCCTGGCGATGCAAAGCCACCGCCAACCGTGGCGACACTGGTGAGGTGGCTGGTGAAGAAGGGGATACAGAGGTTGGTGGCGTGGAGCCAGAAAACTCAAACCCCAAGGGGGAAAATTCTTACGTCCTCGAAACTTGGCGTATTGAACGACTTCGTGACTCAAGTTCAAACTAAAGCCTACATCAGATAAAAAGGAACATTTCAGTAGGGACACCCAGAGCCTGATCACCCAAGCCAATATTCGCTTGGTTCGGGAAGATTGCAAATGGGGCCTCGAGGTCCAAGTTAGCTTGGTTCGGGAAGATTGCAAGGAGGATATATCCTTATCTGACTTACCGCAATAGTTTCCATTTCTTTCTCTCTGTTTTTTTTTTTGTTTCTTTTATTTTATTTTCTTTTCGCGACGAAAATTAAAACAGAACCCAACGAAATTCAAAATGATCCCAAATTTCTCAAGCAAGTTATACAAAATATATGTAACACACTTGCTAAGGCGGATCTCAAATCGGACTCTCGAAACTCAATATGCAAATTAGATGAAAAAAAGTCAAATTATTTAACTTTCAGCATTTTAGTGGAAACTAGCCGAACAACCTAAATTTACTTTCGAAAGTTCACAAAAGTCACAAATAATCATACTAACCTAACGGCATTTTCGGATTTCGAATCGGAGTTCATTCGCCAAAATTGAGCTCAAAAATCTATTTTTAATATTTATCGACAATAAAAACTGAAATCTTCTTTTGACTCCTACCAAACGAGGTCTGATTTAGCTCAAATTTTACAGATAAGTCCCGATGGACCTAGAAAATATTTAAAAATTATCGGCACGTCAATCAGAGCCCTAACTCCCGAAACGAAACGACTACCTAAAATCGTTTCAATAAGTTTGAGCAAGCAGACAATTCTTGAACAACTTTGGAGCCTGGCATTATTTTTGCACCATTATGAATATAAAAATAAAAATAATGGTCAAAATTAGCCAGAATATATTATAGATAGTCAACACTCTTATGTGTATCCTTTATTCTAACTACATATGTTATAGACGTTTTTACGCTAACTGACATACTAAACCACTTAATTACAGAAAATACCGATATTTTTAAATAATTACCCTAAATACCAATACTTTTTGACATTTTACAAAATATATAATTTTTTCATTTCCTTTCTTCCCTCTCTACCCAAAACTCTAACTTCTCTCTCTCTCTCTCTCTCTCTCTCTTTCTCTCCTCTCCTCTCCTCCACCCTCCCGCCGTCACCCCCTCCCCTGCCTCTGTAATAGTAACCTCTGTCGTTGCTCTTACTGCCATGGAATAAATTGCAACAATTTCTAAGTAAAAGAGTTGGCACTCTTATAAATTGCAACAATTTCATTTTACTTGAAAGATGAGATCCAAAGAGGATAAACAGAGACCAGAGATAGTAATAGGAGCATAGCTCCGATCTGCTTCTTTTCCTTCTTCTTTTTTTGTTTCTTTTTGTTTTGTTTAGATTCGTGTATACTTTTGTATGCTCGTGTATGTGTATTTTTGGGGTTGTTGTTGGTGATTGTTGGTGGTTGTTTGAAGGTGGAAGCAAGTGTATGTTTGTTTTGCGCAGGTGTATGTATATGAATATCTTTACTAGTGCAGAGTGTATGTATGTGTATATCATTGTATGAATGTGTATTTCTGAGTATATATTGTATATTTTTGTATGTTTTATGTGTGTGTATGTAAGTCCAAGCTTGGCTCACATAAATTTATATGTATAATTTATAGATCTGTAGATCCGTGTATGTATGTGAGTGTTTAGTGTATGTATAACATATTTTTTTTGTGTATGTGTATGTATATTTTGTTTAAATGCATTTAGCAATTGTTATTTAAAAAAAAAATGTATATATGTGTATTTAGTGTTTTCCATCTTTTACATCCACAAAACAAAAAAAAAAAGTCCGATGGGTGGCCGGCGGCGGCGGTGACTAGGCGGCGCCGCCGCCTGGGGTGGTTAGCAGTGGGGGGGGGGGGGGCAGTAGGAAGAAGGAGGAACCCTAATTTATTAGTTTTGTTGATTTTTGTATATAATGTGTAAAAAAATGTTGGTATTTTTTGTAAAATGGAAGAATGTTGGTATTTTTTGTAATTTTGGTATTAGGATGGTATATATTTGTAAATCTCCCTATATTATAGTTAATTTGTGGAGACAAGTTGTCGAAGGCGTCGAGTAGGGATGCTGCTTTCCACGAGCTTGTCAAGTTCTTCAAGTGAAAAACGGTTCTATCTAGAGCAGTAATCAACTACGTCTCACTCCATCTCATTTTATCTGACGTATTTTGATTTGGTATGAAATTTAAATAAGAAATAAATTTTTTAAAATTTAAAGTTAAAATAATTTATAAATATTTGTGTGGTTGAAAATTATTTTATATAGGTAAATTGTGTCTACCGATAGAAATGTGACATTCTTACATACTGAGAAAAAAATATTCACATAAATGGTACAGAACAATAATATCCTCCACCTATTTCTGCCCGTCTGTAACGGTTGGTTATGTAAAGCCGTACAGAATCTCTTGATAGTTCTCAATTGTTCTTGAACTAGAAAGGATGATATTTCCAGAAAAGATTAATTGTTTTTCCTCTAGTGGCTTAGCATGAGCTCAGTCGCTCTTTTACTAGCTTTCCTAGTTAACTATGTACATACAAACGCGTCCTAAGCACCTTGGTCAAATCTAATTAGTCCCTATTCAAATATTGTTCTATTTGGAATGCAAAGGATAAGACCTGCCGTTTGTGCACGTAGAATTGATTTACATTATACTAAGTATTAGAAGTCTTCCACAGAAAAAAGTACAGGTTCAACTTTCATTATTGCCTTCCCCTTCCCCCAACACAGAAAATCAAAGACAGAAACTAAAAAAACGCCAGCGTCGATGAAAGGATTGCTTTGCTTATTACACTCATTTGGTCGAATAATGAGGGACATCCTTTTTCCTCAAGTTAGCCTTCGCAATATGGATGTGAATTATCCTAGTAATATAAATTGTCCTATATGAGGAATCAATATTCTGTAATAGCCGAGGCAGCTTGTAAAATCCATAGGTCTTTATGGCACTATAGCTAGCTGTTAATATGAATATCAGAACTACAAGTGTAGGTTAATAATCTGGTATGTGTTATCTAATTAAATATTTGGAAGCAAATTCCGTTTATTTGCTTGTAAATGATATCATATATGAGTTAATAATAAAACTATAAACTAGGTCCTAGGATATCAAACGTGACTTGATTTTATTGGTCGAACATACACGTATTCATTTCCTATGAAATAAGATCAAGAAGCGTATATCTCCAAAAGATTCAGATTTATCCCAGATCCTATTTCTATGGTTGAGTGAAGAACCAAACTCTGAATAAAACTTTGCTTATTTTCAAATTGCTGCATCCAGAATTTAGGTTTTCTTTATTATCTAGAAAGTTCCTAACTTGACTGACTATCCACCTGCTTCTTGGAAGCCACTTGCACGTGTAAATTAATTACATGAATCAGAAACTTAGAAATTGTAAATTACTTTAACACTCAAATCTCGTTTATGTGTGCATATGCCGCACGTATACTTAAAAAGTCAAACTCTCTAGCTGCATGTGAAAATCCCCTATATAAATCCTAACGCCCTCTTTACATGTCGTAGCAAACATTTTCAAGCCATTCTCTATTAAAAAGCTCATTTCTTCCTTGTATGTACCTAAATTCTAGCTGTTCAAACAACTTCGACGATATTAGATTTGGTGTGGTATTAATTCAATCACAGAAAGGACATCAACGATTCACGGCAATGGAGAAAATCAGCCTTTGCATTCTAATTCTTGTCCTATCAATTTTCTCTGTGAAGGGTGTAGCGGAATCCAAAAGTCGTTTGCATCCTCGTACTAAAAGTTTTCTAGAGTTGCAATGCATGCGAACTCGTTATCGAGGACTATGTGTGAGTTCATTATCCAACCATGTAAATTCAACATCACAAGATCCTCAAGAAATAGCTCAAGTTGCATTAAAGGTAAGTTTAGTAAGGGCTGTGTATACAAAATACTACATTATGAAGGTATGCAAAGAACTTAATCAAACCAAGGCTAAGGATAAGCAAGCAGTGAATGAGTGTTTAGATCAAATCTCTGATGGCGTTTCCCAGCTTCAAAATTCTGTTAAAGAGCTCCAAAGTTTGAACTTAGATGGTGAAAGAGCATTTGTATGGCATCAAAGCAATGTTCAAACTTGGCTTAGTACAGTTTTGACTGATGCCTTTACTTGCTTGGATGGGATTAATTCAGGCTATTCCATGGGTGGTAAAGTGAGGGCTATTATTAAAGCTAAGGTTCTTAATGTAGCACAAGTCACTAGCAATGCTCTAGCTTTGTTTAACGGATTTGCTGCTAGGCATAAGGCTTCTAATCATGATGGATATGGGAAAAACAAACCTTAAAATAGGGATATTGAATTCGTGTCTCTTAGATATTTTTGTTATGTATGCGACAACATATGTTACTTAATTTTCTTCTCCTTTTTTTTTTAATTTGTGCAAACAGCGAATACTGTAACTTTAATGAATCGGTGAATTATAAGTTTTGTACCGACTTTATACACAAGAGAGATTAATAAAAGCATACGCGCAGATTATTTTCCCGCCTCCTAAACGAGATCGATGTCTAATTATTAAATTAATGTAGATGTGCTTCTTCTTCCTCGCTGCGGTAAACAATTAGCAATTAACAGTGGTAAGTGAAATTACAAACACATATATTTCTGATCATTCTCACCTACGGGATCATATTAGGTGTCTTATTTTGATGGCGTTGATTTCCGTTCATTGAGGTCATCACATTATTTTTCCTTGCTGCAATATGACTTTTATTGCTCCATCCGTTTCAGTTTATGTAATACAATTTCCTTATTACTTTGTTTAAAAAAAGACATATTATTTAGAAAGAATACACAAACTTACCATTTACCTTTAATGAAAATTTTTTATAACCACACAAATCTCATGACATTTCAAGTGGCATGCTAAACACCATATCCAAAAAAATAAAAATAAGAAGTCCTTATTTCTTATTAAAATTCCCGTGCCAAAACAAATTATATCACATAAAAGCGATCTTTATTAGATCTATAGATATTCTTGGAATTTAGTGTATTGAATCTAGTCGACAATTTATATCATTTCTGCTAGTTCTCTTTAAATTGGTCGACTAGATCTGTTGAAGTGTGGGAAAAATCTCTCACATCTATAAAATATGAATATAAAATATGAAGGGAAAGTGGCCCATATAAGCTTTGGAAAATCCTCTCCATTTGAGCTAGCTTTTTGGGTAGAGTTCAGTGGCGGAGCTACACATTAAGAAGGGCGTTCAAGTAAAACCCCTTCGTCGAATAATTATACTGCACAGATAGTGTTAAAACGAAATATTTTGGGAATATACACACTTTTAAACCCCCTTGATACAAGAAAATTGGCTAGTAAAGTGGTAAAGGGGGTTCAAAAATTATTTTAGGTCACAAGTTCAATTTCTAAGTGTGACATTCTAAAATTTTTTGAACCCGCTCTATTAATTTATGTCTCCGCCTTTGGTGGAGTTAGGTCCAGACTTATGTGGGTGCCCGTGTGACAGGTATCCGTGAGATATATAGGCGCCCGGGTGAAGAGATGTGCCTGTGTGACGGGCGCCTGGGTGTTGAAATTTATGTTGGTATCAGAGCAATAGAGTCAGGTTGGCTCCAATTAATTGAACTTGCATACGATATAGTCCATACCCCACCCATGATGAGTATGGATCTGGGCGTGCCGGGAGGAGGGGGAGGGGTTGTTGAAGTGTGGGAAAAGTCTCCCATATCAATAAAATATAAAGGGCAAGTGGCTCATATAAGCTTTGGACAATCCTCCCCATTTGATCTAGTTTTTGGGGTGGAGTTAGGTCCAGGCTTATGTGGGTGTCTGTGTGACGGGTGCCCAAGAGATGGGGGCCCGGGTGATGAGATGCGCCCATATGACGGGCGTCCGGTTGTTAGAAATTTATCTAGATCCAATACACTAAATTCCAAGAATATATGTGAATCTAGTAAAGATCACTCAGTGATTTTCATTTTCTTTTGTGGCCAATATGATAGCCTTTTTTTCTTGCTTGGATAGCCTTTTTTTCTTGCTTGGGGAAGGATCCAAAGTTTACCCTTGATACATTTTCATTATCATTCTTTGACTTATCTTTTTGTCCTCAATTCTTTATTTTCAATTAACCGCATTCATTTAGTAATATTTTTCAAGACAGACCACTAGTGAAGGATCAATTTTTTCTATGCGTTCCTTTACTAATTAAGTGCGGAATATGTAAAAGTAAGTAAATGAACACATAATTTTAGCGTGGAAAAACCCCTATGACTTGGGAACAAAAACTACGACCTACTCTGTCAAGTAGGATTTCAACTTCAATATTTGAAAGATTCACTTAGTTACAACACTTCCTTCTTACTAACTGACACGACACGGAATCCAGTTAGGCCGTGCGGGCACCCGACATCCTCCCGTAGACCCTTCGGACGAACCCTTACCAATTAAATCAGGAAAATATGTATAACAATTCATAAATAAGGATAAGACTTAAAAAAAAATACAGACATACTGATACCTCTAAGCTGTACAAAAGAAATTACAGCTGACTACCAAACATACTAGGTTTAGGCTATCTAGACTAGACATCTAAGAGTACAAAAAAAGATAGATACCTCATGAAGGGAGCAAAATGCTACTGAAATAATAAAAAATGAACTGGTGGCCATCCGGAATAAAAGCTGGCTCTCTCTGACAGCTGAAGTAATCTTCGCTCCTTCACAACGTGGCGAACTCAATCCTGGAGTGAACCTGCCGAAACGAAATAGATAGGCAAGAAACAAACAACAAACAAGGGTGAGTCAAAAGGACTCAATAAGTGGGGAAGATTAGCCACCTCAAAGAATAGGATAGCTAGCCAGGGAGAAGAAACAGATAAACCAAATTCATCTTATTTAAATTATAATAACATAGAGCCAGATCATAACCGGAAACACGTAAGAAGCCATAAACTCAACCAGGAATTTGAGCCAGAAACATATCAACAAATAAGAAATGCACGTATAAGAAGAACAGTAGCTATGTACCACAAGTCTACACAATGGTATGAAACGAAATGAAATGAGATGAAATGGAATGAACTGAAATATGATGCAAAGGGTCACATGTGCCAAATGAATGGAGCAGAATCCTCCTGCTCCGAGGGCTGAATCTTCCTACCCTCAATATGATGCAATGGAGCAGAATCCTCCTGCTCCGAGGGCAGAATCTTCCTGCCTTCAATATGATAGAATGAAGCGGAATCCTCCTGCTCCGAGGGCGGAATCCTCCTACCCTCAATATGATGCAATGGAGCAGAATCCTCCTGCTCTGAGGGCGGAATCCTCCTACCCTCAATATGATGCAATAATAACCCTTCACCAGCGCAGGACTCTCATCGACTGTCGGGAAGTATTTGTCAACTCACAGCCAGAGTACAATGCTCAGATCCTCAATGCAATACCAACAACAGGACATAACATATAATATACAATGTAAATTAAAACCTAAGGAATAATTAGTACGCCTATCGGCAGCTACACACGTAAGGAACACATGGTAGAAAATCCACGAGGCCAGGTGCCTCTAAAGAAATGGATATAAACACTTACCTCGTTCCAAAGTTAACACTGTGACACGACCCGGAATCCGGTTAGGCCGTGCGGGCACCCGACATCCTCCCCTAGACCGGTCGGGCGAACCCTTACCAATTAAATCAGGAAAATAAATATAACAATTTACAAATAAGGACAAGAGTTAAAATAAAAACACAGACATACTGATACCTCTAAGCTGTACAAAAGAAATTACAGCTGACTACCCAACATGCAAGGTTTAGGGCTATCCAGACTAGACATCTAAGAGTACAAAAGAAGACAGATACCTCCTGAAGGGAGCAAAATGCAACTGAAATAATGAACAATAAACTGGTGGCCATCCGGAATAAATCTGGCTCACCCTGACAGCTGAAGTCGTCTTCGCTCCTGAACAGCGCTGCGAACTCAATCCTGGAGCGAACCTGCCGAAACGAAATAGATAGACAAGAAACAAACAACAAACAAGGGTGAGTCAAAAGGACTCAATAAGTGGGGCAGACTAGCCACCTCAAAGAATAAGGTAGCTAGCCAGGGAGAAGAACCGATGCACCAAATTCCTTTTATTTAAATTACAAAAAGGCAGAGCCAGATAATAACTAGAAGCACGTATGAAACCTTAAACTCAGCCAGGACTACGAGCTAGAAACATATCAACAAATAAGCAATGCACGTATGAGCAGAACAGTAGTTATGTACCACAAGTCTACGCAATGGTATGAAAATGAAATGAAATGAGATGAAATGAAATGAAATGAAATCTGATGCAAAGGGTCACATGTGCCCGTCCTCCCATCTCGAAGCGGAATACTCCTGCATTCGAGGGGAATCCAATCTGATAACCAACTGGAGCGGAATACTCCTGCTCCTGGGGCGGAATACTCCTGCACCCGATATAATATAAACCAGAGGCGGAATACTCGTGCACTCTCTTGGGGCGGAATACTCCTGCACCCGATATAATACAATGGAGCGGAATACTCCTGCTCCTGGGGCGGAATACTCCTGCCCTCAATATGATACAATAGAGCGGAATACTCCTGCTCCTGGGGCGGAATACTCCTGCCCTCAATATGATACAATGGAGCGGAATACTCCTGCTCCTGAGGCGGAATACTCCTGCCCTCAATATGATACCATGGAGCGGAATACTCCTGCTCCTGGGGCGGAATACTCCTGCACCCAATATGATATGCAATGTAATGCATATGAATGCAATGTGATGTAATAATAACCCTTCACCGGCGCGGGACTCTCATCGACAGCCGGGAAGTAGATGCCAACTCACAGCCAGAGTACAATGCTCAGTTCCTCAATGCAATACCAACAACAGGACATAACATATAATACACAATGTAAATCGAAAGCTAAGGCGTAATGAGTACGCCTATCGGCAGCTACACACGTAAGGAATACGTGGTAGAAAATCCACGAGGCCAGGTGCCTCCAAAGAAATGGATATAAACACTTAGCTCGTTTCGAAGTTAACACTGCTACCCAACAACCGCTTTATTCTTTGAATTCATTGCCAAACGATCCCACTGTGTTCAATAAGCAGAAAAATATATCATATTAGGCTAAAGGCTTCATTCCTCACATCTTAGGGCAATCCAGGTAGGAACCTGATACCCTATTCGTATACGCAATACGCAGGCCAGGCCTATATACAGGGTTTAAGGTCACATAACCAAATCCCAAATAATTTACATTTATATGTTGCCCATAACTCACTGAGTACGAATATATTATCAATTTCATTATCGGGGTCCATTTGACCCTTCAAAATATTAATTGAACTTGTTAAAACGATGTCTAATATTCCAAGTTTTACCGTTAAAATATATTTAAACACACGTAATAAACTCAAATAATATATTAGAATCATTACCTGAATGTTTCAGGGTGAAAATTCTACTTTTCTCCGACTCCTTTTCTTATTTTTCTGGCATTTTTTCCTGTACTGCGTCTTTCTCCTTTCTCTGTTCATGTTTCGTTCTTTTGTTTCTGTATATTGTACCAACGCTAAGGACCAAATTGGTCCACCGCCTCCATTTCTTTCTCTTTCTCAATTTTTGTCTTTTACTCTTTTTCCTTTTTCATTTTCTTTTCTTTTCTTTTCTTTTCGCGACGAAAATTAAAACGGAATCCTACGATATTCGAAATAATCCCAACTTTTGCATACAAGTTATATAAAATATATATAACATACTCGCGAAGGCGGATCTCAAATTGGACTCCCGAAACTCAAGATGCAAATTTAAATAGAAAAGAAGTCAAATTATTTAACTTTCGGCATTTTAGCGGAAACTAGCCGAACAACATCGAAATTCACTTTCGAAAGTTCACAAAAATCACAAATAATCATACGAACCTAACGGCGCTTTCGGATTTCGAATCGGAGCTCATTCGGCAAAAACCGAGCTCGAAAATCTCTTTTTAATATTTATTGCCAATATAAACTGAAACCTTCTTCCGATGCCTACCAAACGAGGTCTGATTTAGCTCAAATTTTACAGACAGGTTCTAATGGACATTACGAATATTTTAAAATTATCGGCATGCCAATCGGAGTCCTAACTTCCGAAACGACTGACCGAGGTCGTTTCATTCTCCTGCACTTAAACTCTCGTTCGTCCTCGAACGAGCCTAAATCTAAAGCAAGATTTACGCAGATAATAAGAGAACTTGCACAACCTTCATAAATTACTCCACGCACATTATCTCATAATTACAGAATCAGAGTTATAACACGCACATCAAACTCTTGGATAAAAACATAGCTGGATAATATCATAACATCGTTGCCCAACTTATTCTGACTAAGTTGATCCTTCCTCGATCACGAGAGGAGAGTTCTACGTTTTCGAAACAAAGATACATGAAACTTTGAATAGGTTAACATGATTCAGGGGATAACCACCTCTTTGATATACCTTTCGATATAGAACAGGTCGATGGAACTAAGAATTAGCTCATGCTTGATGCAATAGGGGGACCTTTTGAAGTATCTTGTCACTACTCACTATAGAAGATTTGATACAAGCTTTATTATTTTTACGAATGCACTATGCAATATCTAGGTTGATTTTACTGTTGTTCCGCAAGCTCCTTGTGGGAATGTAGTTACTCATATCCGAATGTATGTCAAAGGATCATCTGAACAGGGTTTATCATATAAGAATAAGGATCCTGAAAATACTTCATGATAGTATGATGCAGACCAGGAATAATCTTCAGATTGTATATCTACTTCAAGGTATTGTCTTTGAATTGGAAATATTATGACTTGAAAAAAGTAAATATAAAAGAGACATGTAGTTGGACCATGAGCTGAGGCAGAATACCAGCAACAAAGTTGATTACATGTTCGCTTATAACAGTAAAGTAACTTCTCAAGGAGTTGAGGTGTGAAAGAGATATACATACCAATGATGGATTGACGATAAGCTGCACTAGACCTTTAACTCTTAATTTTCATGAAGTAAAACATCGTCATTATGAGGATCCAGTTCCAGTTGGATACAGACAGATAGCCCAAAGAAAACCGAAGTCACCATACAGGGTCACTACTGACGGTGTTCCCATGTATAAAGATAGACTTTGTGTCCCTGATGTTACAAATTTACGTGGACAGATTATGATAGATGCACATTGTTCTAAATACACTGTTCATTCAGGTTCAACTAAGATGTACCATGATCTTAAGCGGATTTATTGGGGGGGACGAAATGAAGTGTGACATAGCAGAATTTGTGGCTCAGTGTTCTAATTGCCAGCAAGTTAAAGTCGTGTCATCTTTCCAGACTTTATGCTTTCAGCAGGTAGGTACGTATATATGATCAGGTTGCCAGCTTATCTCTGTCATTAATAGATTATTAGTGGGTTTAGCAATGATCGACACTCATTGTAGATTTCTGCCGTGGCCTTACTTTGGGTCGTGAGAAAAGTGGTATCAACACCTCAGAAATTTAATATTACCATTCAGTATTTGGAGGAAGACTCCTCCACTTAAAGCACAAACTCATGCAGCCATTTAAATATGAATAACCATCCTCACACAGTCTGCTGGACTAAAGAAGATTTAGCTAAAAGCTGAATGTAGGCAGACCTAAGCTACCAACCACCCTTTCGAGTTGCCAAACAGCTGCAACTCTCAAGTTCACAACTCCATACCTTTGCCGTAAACACCACCGCCCGATGGATGGTACTTCTATATAAAAATTTCGGCAGAGTTTCCCCTGAAACTGGATGATCCGCAAAAACAGAACCAGCACTATACTATACATGGGAATGGATACCCGGATAAACTGATAACATAAACATGTTAAACGGATAACAAGATGAGACAACTGGACCAAAACAATAATATGCTTCAAAAAAAAAATAATAACATGCTTACCCGGCCACAATAACACGTACTCTGGCTCAACACAGGGAACGTCACAAGCGGCTACCAATCGCCCAAGCTCACTAGTGCCGGACGAAGAAGAAATGGAAATAGATCGAGGATAGATATAATTAGAGCTTCAGCAAGTTCATCTTCCTATTTGCTTGACTACCAAAGCTAGACTACTTTCGCGTCAAGCAAGCCAAAAAATCGCAATTGAAAAGATAGACATTAAATAAGCTTTATGGAAAAACCTCCATACCAATTTTAAATTTCCAATAAGAAGGAAATTCTGACAATTTATCAGTAAACTCTTTTACAACTGAGAGAAGCTCATGGAATAACATGACTCTACTAGCATCTTGAACCAAGAGGAGACACGTAGATCGAGTATCACCTACAAATCACTTTACACAACGACACTTCCTGATGGTCACGAATAACAATCCCATCATCCTACCAACACTGATTTCCGAGGTGCGGTAAACTGAATTGACATAATAACAGAAGGTGGCGTAACAAGATGCCAAGCTAACAATAGCGACACTCACTGTCAAATCTCTCATATTTAGACTAAAAAACTAGTAGGGTCTCATAAATGCCAGGAATAAATCGTATCAGAAGCTCACTCCTCTACTGCAACCGATTCTTAATAAAAATGACATCCAGGGAAACCATCGAAACATGATAAAACACACCCTGTCCAGATCGATCAAAAGAATCAAATCTTACTCACATTTAAGAGAAGAAGAAATACTTGGGTCTACTACATCGGATACCTCAGCATCCCGCCAGACAAGCAGTTCATAGAACTGCCTCTGCAGCTGAGCTGAGCCACTACCCTGACAATTACTTCTAGAAGAACCACTACCACCACGCTCTCGACCTCTATTGGATGGTGGCATTTCTCTGATTTATTAACATTTAAATGAAATTCCTGCGACTGTGCAGGTGTCTGAGGGCAAAAAGAAGGACCATTGTCTACTTGCTGGAGTAAGGAAAAACTCTTTAAAGGATAACCAGACTCATGACAGTGATAACAGATTTTCATTGAAAATGGAAGCTGGACATATTGTCGATAGCTATAAAGAGAAAAACTGGGTCTAATCTTGATGAACCACTTGCGCACTTTGAGAATCACGCTCTACAAGCTGAGATAACCTGGAAGGTGACTTCCAAAAATAATCAGAACTTTTACCTCCAAATGAGGTACCATGGTTACCCACCAGAGCCGTGGGATCTCTTACTTTCCTGCTCTAACTCTTCCCGCTCTAACTTATGGTATGCCTCGAACCTTCGAGCAATATCAACAACAATATCAAATGAAATCCCGACCTCAATCTCTCGAGCCATCTGGGATCTCAAGGAAAAAGAAAGATCATCAATAAATCTTTGAATCTCTCGAAAGGCTCATGGACTAGTTCAAATGCATATTCAGCCATTCTATAGAATTCAATCTCATATTATGAAACACCAACAGGCTAACCGACAGGCTACCCTGTCCAATCCACTCAAACTAGCAACACTTTTCATCTCGCTCGCTACTCGAAAGGAATTTTTCCACGAATCCAAAAGAAAAATCGAACCAAGTTAGTTAATAAGAGAGCGGCCCACCAATTCCAGGCTGGACCCCTGAAACTGAAAAGAAGAATAATCAACACCATATTGCTCGATATAATCAAGAGCCTGAAGGATACGCTGACATCATTTTATTTTTTTAAAAAAAAACTTACATAGGGATTATCTTATGCATGGCTTACGAATATCGGAAGGTTCAATTAGGTAAAATAATGCAGCCTTTTCAGATACTCGGACCGAGCCATTACTCGGGCTAGCTAACCAGCCAGAATAACTAGAGGCACAACACATGCTGCCTCCGGAACTTACTTTACTGCGGCAATATTAAGAACTGGAATATAAGCTCCCTGAGACTGAACATCTGCATCTGTGACAACCTGATAAGCTGCTTAGCAAATAATAGGTTCTTGCGGTATTTGCGTCACCAAGATTCTCGTAAAAGCATCGTAGAGAGCCAAGGGAACTACAAGGCCCTGCTCCCTTGCCCATCGCAAGCTCGTACAGCTGAGACCTCCATAACTAGATCGTCAGCACGATCAAAACTCTTGGGGCTTCGTCAGTGCTAGCCCCAGGCTAGACTGCTTCGTCTGGAACTCGTACGGTTTGCCGAGTTATCGCACGAAGGTTCACAATTACCACAAAGGAATTAACGAAAATACTTTTGCATCCTAAATCGACGCACGATCAGAAATGAAGGAAGTGAAACTTCTTAAATGCCATCATAGCCTCTCGTAGATAAGTACGGACGTCTACGTACCTATCAGCGAGACTCTACTAGACACTGTCTTAGTCTGGATAGACTCTAAACTGGGCTCTGATACCAACTGACACGACCAGGAATCCGGTTAGGCCGTGCGGGCACCCGACATCCTCCCCTAGACCGGTCGGGCGAACCCTTACCAATTAAATCAGGAAAATAAATATAACAATTTACAAATAAGGACAAGAGTTAAAATAAAAACACAGACATACTGATACCTCTAAGCTGTAGAAAAGAAATTACAGCTGACTACCCAACATGCAAGGTTTAGGGCTATCCAGACTAGACATCTAAGAGTACAAAAGAAGACAGATACCTACTGAAGGGAGCAAAATGCAACTGAAATAATGAACAATAAACTGGTGGCCATCTGGAATAAATCTGGCTCACCCTGACAGCTGAAGTCGTCTTCGCTCCTGAACAGCGCTGCGAACTCAATCCTGGAGCGAACCTGCCGAAACGAAATAGATAGACAAGAAACAAACAACAAACAAGGGTGAGTCAAAAGGACTCAATAAGTGGGGCAGACTAGCCACCTCAAAGAATAAGGTAGCTAGCCAGGGAGAAGAACAGATGCACCAAATTCCTTTTATTTAAATTACAAAAAGGCAGAGCCAGATAATAACTAGAAGCACGTATGAAACCTTAAACTCAGCCAGGACTACGAGCTAGAAACATATCAACAAATAAGCAATGCACGTATGAGCAGAACAGTAGTTATGTACCACAAGTCTACGCAATGGTATGAAAATAAAATGAAATGAGATGAAATGAAATGAAATGAAATCTGATGCAAAGGGTCACATGTGCCCGTCCTCCCATCTCGAAGCGGAATACTCCTGCATTCGAGGGGAATCCAATCTGATAACCAACTGGAGCGGAATACTCCTGCTCCTGGGGCGGAATACTCCTGCACCCGATATAATATAAACCAGATGCGGAATACTCCTGCACTCTCTTGGGGCGGAATACTCCTGCACCCGATATAATACAATGGAGCGGAATACTCCTGCTCCTGGGGCGGAATACTCCTGCCCTCAATATGATACAATAGAGCGGAATACTCCTGCTCCTGGGGCGGAATACTCCTGCCCTCAATATGATACAATGGAGCGGAATACTCCTGCTCCTGGGGCGGAATACTCCTGCCCTCAATATGATACCATGGAGCGGAATACTCCTGCTCCTGGGGCGGAATACTCCTGCACCCAATATGATATGCAATGTAATGCATATGAATGCAATGTGATGTAATAATAACCCTTCACCGGCGCGGGACTCTCATCGACAGCCGGGAAGTAGATGCCAACTCACAGCCAGAGTACAATGCTCAGTTCCTCAATGCAATACCAACAACAGGACATAACATATAATACACAATGTAAATCGAAAGCTAAGGCGTAATGAGTACGCCTATCGGCAGCTACACACGTAAGGAATACGTGGTAGAAAATCCACGAGGCCAGGTGCCTCCAAAGAAATGGATATAAACACTTACCTCGTTTCGAAGTTAACACTGCTACCCAACAACCGCTTTATTCTTTGAATTCATTGCCAAACGATCCCACTGTGTTCAATAAGCAGAAAAATATATCATATTAGGCTAAAGGCTTCATTCCTCACATCTTAGGGCAATCCAGGTAGGAACCTGATACCCTATTCGCATACGCAATACGCAGGCCAGGCCTATATACAGGGTTTAAGGTCACATAACCAAATCTCAAATAATTTACATTTATATGTTGCCCATAACTCACTGAGTACGAATATATTATCAATTTCATTATCGGGGTCCATTTGACCCTTCAAAATATTAATTGAACTTGTTAAAATGATGTCTAATATTCCAAGTTTTACCGTTAAAATATATTTAAACACACGTAATAAACTCAAATAATATATTAGAATCATTACCTGAATGTTTCAGGGTGAAAATTCTACTTTTCTCCGGCTCCTTTTCTTATTTTCTGGTATTTTTTCCTGTACTGCGTCTTTCTCCTTTCTCTGTTCATGTTTCGTTCTTTTGTTTCTGTATATTGTACCAACGCTAAGGACCAAATTGGTCCACCGCCTCCATTTCTTTCTCTTTCTCAATTTTTGTCTTTTACTCTTTTTCCTTTTTCATTTTCTTTTCTTTTCTTTTCTTTTCGCGACGAAAATTAAAACGGAATCCTACGATATTCGAAATAATCCCAACTTTTGCATACAAGTTATATAAAATATATATAACATACTCGCGAAGGCGGATCTCAAATTGGACTCCCGAAACTCAAGATGCAAATTTAAATAGAAAAGAAGTCAAATTATTTAACTTTCGGCATTTTAGCGGAAACTAGCCGAACAACATCGAAATTCACTTTCGAAAGTTCACAAAAATCACAAATAATCATACGAACCTAACGGCGCTTTCGGATTTCGAATCGGAGCTCATTCGGCAAAAACCGAGCTCGAAAATCTCTTTTTAATATTTATTGCCAATATAAACTGAAACCTTCTTCCGATGCCTACCAAACGAGGTCTGATTTAGCTCAAATTTTACAGACAGGTTCTAATGGACATTACGAATATTTTAAAATTATCGGCATGCCAATCGGAGTCCTAACTTCCGAAACGACTGACCGAGGTCGTTTCACACTGTTGCCCAACATCCGCTTTATCCTTCTGGATTCATTGCCAAACGATCTCACTATGTTCAATAAGCAGAAAAATATATCATATAAGGTAGGAACCCGATACCCTATTCGCATACGCAATACGTAGGCCAGACCTATGTACATGGTTTAAGGTCACATAACCAAACCTTAAATAAATTACATTTATATGTTGTCCATAACTCACTGAGTACGAATATATAATCAATTCCATTATCGAGGTCCAATTGACCCTTTAGATTATCAGTTGAACTTATTAAAACGATGTCTAATATCCCATTTTTACCGTCAAAATATATTTAAACACACGTAATAAAGTCAAATAATTCATTAATATCATTACCTGAATGTTTTGGGGTGAAAATTCTATCTTTTTTCGGCTCTTTTCTCATTTTTTGGTATTTTTCTCTTTCACTCTGTCATCTCGTTTTCTTTCTATTTTTCGTTTAGCTAATCTTTCTGTTTCTAGTACGTTTTATGTTTCTGTTAACTTATGGAAAGGCTGAAAAAAAGTCCACCGCCTATCTTTATATCTTTCTTTCTTGTCTTTTGTCTTTTCTTTTATTTTAGTTTCTATTTTATTTTATTTTCGTATTAAAATTAAAATGCAGTCCTACGAAATCTGGAATATTCCCAAATTTCTCGAGTAAGTTATACAAACTATATGTAACATACTTGCTAAGGCAGATTTCAAATTGGACTCCCGAAACTCAATATGCAAATTAATTAGAAAAAAGTCAAATTATTTAACTTTCGGCACTTTAGCGGAAACTAGCCGAACAACATCGAAATTCACTTTCGAAAGTTCACAAAAGTCACAAATAATCATACGAACCTAATGGCGCTTTCGGATTTCGAATCGAAGCTCATTCGCCAAAACCGAGCTCGAAAATCTTTTTTTAATATGTATCGAAAATAAAAAATGAAACCTTCTTTCGATGCCTACCAAACGAGGTCTGATTTAGCTCAAATTTTATAGATAGGTCCTAATGGACATTACAAAGTTTTTAAAATTATCGGCACGCCAGTCGGAGTCCTAACTTCCGAAACGACTGACCGAGGTCATTTCATTCTCCTCCATTTAGACTCTCGTTCGTCCTCGAACGAGCTCAAGTCAAAAAAAAATTCACACAGATAACAAGAGAACTTGCACGACCTTCATAAGCTACTCCATGGGCCTTATCTCCTGATTACAGAATTAGAATTATATTACGCACATCGTACTTTTTGGAATAAAATATATCTGGATTATATGATAACACCATTGCCCAGCTTATTTTAACTAAACTGAACATTCCACGATCACGAGAGGAGTGTTCTACACTTTTGAAACAAAGATATACGAAACATTAAATGGGTTAATAAATTCAGCCGATAATCACCTCTTCGATATACCTTTCGATATAAACCAGGTCGATGGAACTAAGATTTAGCTCACGCTTGATACAATAGGGGTAGCTTTTGAAGTACCTTCTCACTACACACTATAGATCCTAATGTATATCAAAGGTTCATCTGAACAGGGTCTATCATATAAGTATGCAAATACTATTGAATAGTATGATGCAGACCAGGAATAATCTTCAGACTGGACATCTACTTCAGGGTGTCTTTGAATTGGAAATATTATGACTTGAAAAAGTGAAATTAAAGAGATATATAGTTGGACCATGAGCTGAGGCAGAATACTAGAAATAAAGTTGATTACATGTGCACTTATAACGCTAAAGTAACTTCTCAAAGAGTTGAGGTTAGAAGGAGATATGCCAATGATGGATTGACGATAAGCTACACTAGACCTTTAACTCTAAATTTTCATGAAGTAAAACAGCGTCAGCATGAGGATCCAGTTCTAGTCGAATACAGACAGATAGCCTGAAGAAAACCGGAGTCACCATATAGGGTTATTACTAACGGTGTTCTCATGTATAAAGATAGACTTTGGGTCCCTGATGTTGCAGATTTACGTGGACAGATTATGATAGAGGCACATTATTCCAAATACAGTGTTCATCCAGGTTCGACTAAGATGTACCATGATCTTAAGCAGATTTAATGGTGGGACGGAATGAAGTGTGACATAGCAGAATTGGTGACTCAGTATTCTAATCGCCAGCAAGTTAAAGTCGTGTCATATTTCCAGACTTTGTACTTTCAACAGATAGGTGCGTATATATGATCAGGTTTCCAGCTTATCTCTCTCATTAATAGATTATTAGTGGGTTTAGAAATGATCGACACTCATTGTAGGTTTCTGTCGCGGCCCTAGGTTGGGTCGTGAAAAAAGTGGTATCAACGCCTTAGAGATTTAGTATTGCCATTCAGTATTTGGAGGAAGACTCCTCCACTTAAAGCACAAACTCATGCAGCTATTTGAATAGGAATAACTATCCTCGCACAGTCTGCTGGACTAACGAAGATTTAGCTAAAGCTGAACGTAGGCAGACCTAAGCTACCAAACTACCCTTTCGAGTTTCTAAACAGCTGCAACTCTCGAGTTCACAACTCCATACCTTTCCGTAAACACCACCACCTGGTGGATGGTACTTCTATTACCCTTAGAAGCCTTGAAAAACAATGATATGCTTACCCGGCTACAATAACACGTCCTCTGGCTCAATACAGGGAACATCACAAGCGGCTACCAACCGCCCAAGCTCACTAGTGTCGGACGAAGAAGAAATGGAAATGAACCGAGGATAGAAATAATTAGAGCTTCAGGAAGCTCATCTTCATATTTTCTTGGCTACCAAAGCTAGACTACTTACGAGTCAAAGTAGCCGAAGAATCACAATTGAAGAAATAGACATTAAATGAGCTCTATGGAGCAACACCCATATCAATTTAACCTTCCAATAAGAAGGAAACTCTAACAATTTACAAGAAACCCTTTTATAACCCAGACAAGCTCATAGGATAACATGACTTTACTAGCGTTTTGAACCAATAGGAGATACGTAGATCAAATATTACTTACTAATCACTTTGCACCGGAAGAAACGATAACACTTTCTGATGGTGACGAATTAGGATCCCATTATGCTACCACTATTGAATTTCGAGGAGAGAGGTAAACTGAATTGACATAATAACAGAAGGTGGCGTAACAAGATGCCAAGCAGACAATACTGATACTCACTCCCAAATCTTTCACATTTAAATTAGATTAACTAGTAGGGTCTCACAAATTCCCTAAATAAATCATACTAGAAGCTCACCCCTCTACCACAATCGATTCTTAATAGAAACAATATCCAAGGCCATGGAAAAATGGTAAGATAAACAAAGGTCAGACCGATTGGAAGAATCAAATATTACTCACATATAATGGAAGAAGAATTACATGGGTATACTACATCGGATATTCCTACCAGACGAATTGCCTCTACAGCTAAGCTGAGCTATTACCCTGATAATCACCTTCTAAAGAACCACTGCCACCATGCTCTCGACCTCTACGGGATGGTGGCATTTCTCTGGATGATTGAGATCTAAATAAAACCCCCTGCGACTGTGCAGGTGCCTAATGACGAGAGAAAGGACGACTGCCTACTTGCCGGAGTAAGGGAAAACTCCTTAAAGGATAGCCAGACTCACGACAATGATACCACCTTTTCGCTGAAAAATAGATGTTGGAAAGATTATTGATAGCTGTAAAGAAAAGACTGAATCTGATCTTGACGAGCTACTGGCGCACTCTAAGAATCACGTGACACAAGCTGAAATAACCTGGAAGATGACCTCCCAAAATAATCAGAACTCTTACCTCCTAATGAGGTACCATGGTTACCCACTAGGGCCACGGGATCTTTTGCTCTCCCGCTCTAACTTTTACCCCTCTAACTTATGGTATGCCTAATACCTATGAGCAATATCAACAACGACGTCAAATGAAGTCTCAACATCAATTTTTTTTCGAGCCACCTGGGATCTCAAGGAAGGAGAAAGGTCATCAATAAATCTTTGAATCTCTCGAAAGGCTCATGGACTAGTTCTAATGTATATTTACCCATTCTATAGAATTGAATCTCATATTCAGAAATACCAACAGGCTAACCGACAGGCTACCCTGTCCAATCCACTCAAACTGGCAACATCTTTCATCTCGCTCGCTACTCGAAAGGAATTATTTTCCCATGAATCTAGAAGAAAAATCGAACCAAGTTACCTAATAAGAGGGCTGTCCACCAATCCAGGGATGGACCTTGAAACTGGAAAGAACAATAATCAACACCATACCGCTCGATATAATCAAGAGCCTGAATGATATGCTGACAACATTGTATTTTAAAAATTTATGCAGGGAGTATCTAATGCGTGGCTTAAGAATATCAGAAAGTTCAATTGGGTAAAATAATGCAGCCTTTCAAGATACTCGGAACGAGCCATTACTCGGGCTAGCTAACCAGCCAAAATAACAAGAGGCACTACACATGCTGCCTTCGGAACATACTTTACTGCGGCAATATTAAGAACTGGAATACGAGCTCCCTGAGACCGAAAATCTGCATCTGTGGCAGCCTGATAAGCTTCCTAGCGATTAATAGGTTCTTGCAGTATCTGCGTCGCAAAGACTCTCGTAAAAGCATCGTAGAGAGCAAAGGGAACCATAAGGCCCTGCTCCCTTGCCCATCGCGAGCTCGTATGGCTGGGACCTCCGTAACTAGATCGTCAGCACGATCAATACTCTCGGGCTTCATCAGTGCTAGCCCCAGGCAAGACTGCTTCGTCTTGAACTCATACCGTTTGCTGATTCGTCTCACGAGAGTTCACAATTACCACGAAGGGATTAATGAAAAATACTTTTGCATCCTAGACCGACACACGATTATAAAAGACGGAAGAGAAACATCCTAAATGCCATCATAGCCTCTCGTAGATAAGTACGGACGTCTACGTACCCATCAGCGAGACTCTACTAGACACTGTCTTAGTCTTGATAGACTCTAAACCGGGCTCTGATACCAACTGACACAACCCGAAATCCAGTTAGGCCGTGCGGGACCCGCTATCCTCCCCTAGACCCGTCGGGCGAACCCTTACCAATTAAATTAGGAAAATAAGTATAACAATTCATAAATAAGAACAACACTTAAAAAAATACAGACATACTGATACCTCTAAGCTGTACAAAAGAAATTACAGCTGACTACCCAACATACTAGGTTTAGGGCTATCCAGACTAGACATCTAAAAGTACAAAAGAAGACAAATACCTCCTGAAGGGATCAAAATGCAACTGAAATAATAAAAAATGAACATGTGGCCATTCAGAATAAAAGCTGGCTCACTCTGACAGCTGAAGTCGTCTTCGCTCCTTCACAACGTAGTGAACTCAATCCTGGAGCGAACCTACCAAAACGAAATAGATAGGCAAGAAACGAACAACAAACAAGGGTTAGTCAAAAGGACTCAATAAGTAGGGCAGACTAGCCTCCTCAAAGAATATGATAGCTAGCCAGGGAGAAGAAACAGATAAACCGAATTCCTCTTATTTAAATTATAATAAGGCAGAGCCGGATAATAACTAGAAACAAGTATGAAGCCATAAAATCAACCAGGAATACGAGCCAGAAACATAACAACAAATAAGCAATGGACGTATAAGCAGAACAGTAGTTATGTACCACAAGTCTACACAATGGTATGAAATAAAATGAAATGAAATAAAATGAAATGAGTTCAAATGGAATGAAATGAAATATGATGCAAAGGATCACATGTGCCAAATGAAAGGAGCGGAATCCTCCTGCTCCGAGGGCGGAATCCTCCTACCCTCAATATGATGCAATGGAGCGGAATCCTCCTGCTCCGAGGGCGGAATCCTCCTACCCTTAATATGATGCAATGGAGCGGAATCCTCCTGCTCCGAGGCCGGAATCCTCCAACCCTCAATATGATGCAATGGAGCGGAATCCTCTAGCTCTGAGACGAAATCCTCCTACCCTCAATATGATGCAATAATAACCCTTCACCGACGTGGGACTCTCATCGACTGCCAGGAAGTATATGTCAACTCACAGCCAGAGTACAATGGTCAGATCCTCAATGCAATACCAACAACATGACATAACATATAATATACAATATAAATTCAAAGCTAAGGCGCAATGAGTACGCCTATCAGCAGCTACACACGTAAGGAACACGTGGTAGAAAATCCACGAGGCCAGGTGCCTCCGAAGAAATGGATATAAACACTTCCCTCGTTCCAAAGTTAACATTGTTACCCAACAACCTCTTTATCCTTTTTGATCCATTGCCAAACGATCCCACTGTGTTCAATAAGCAGAAAAATATATCACATAAGGCTAAAGGCTTCATTCCTTACATCTTAGAACAATCCAGGTAGGAACCTGATACCCTATTCGCATACGCAATACGTAGGCCCGGCCTATGTACAGAGTTTAAGGTTACATAACCAAACCCTAAATAAATTACATTTATATGTTGCCCATAACTCGCTGAGTACGAATATATAATAAATTCCATTATCGAGGTCCAATTGACTCTTTAGATTATCAGTTGAACTTATTAAAACGATGTCTAATATCCCAATTTTTACCGTTAAAATATATTTAAACACACGTAATAAATTCAAATAATACATTAAGATCATTACCTGAATGTTTCGGGGTGAAAATTCTATATTTTTCCGGCTTTTTTCACATTTTTTGGCATTTTTCTCTTTCACTCTGTCATCTCATTTTCTTTCTATTTTTCGTTTAGCTAATCTTTCTGTTTCTAGTACGTTTTATGTTTCTGTTAACTTATGGAAAGGCTGACAAAAATTCCACAGCCTATCTTTATATCTTTCATTATTTTCTTTTGTCTTTTCCTTTTTATTTTATTTTCTATTTTATTTTGTTTTCGTAATAAAATTAAAATGCAGACCTACGAAATCCGGAATATTTTCAAATTTCTCGAGTAAGTTATACAAACTATATGAAACACACTTTCTAAGGCAGATCTCAAATCGGACTCCCGAAACTCAATATGCAAATTAAATTGAAAACGGTCAAATTATTTAACTTTCGACATTTTAGCGGAAACTAGCCGAACAATAAAAACTGAAATCTTCTTCCGATGCCTACCAAACGAGGTCCGATTTAGCTCAAATTTTACAGACAGGTCCTAATGAATATTACGAAGTTTTTAAAATTATTGGCACGCCAATCGGAGTCCTAACTTCCAAAATGACTGACCGAGGTCATTTCACTTACCTAGGACTAAGTCTAATCCTATAGTGACGCCTTTCACAATTAGTGAAGTTTATCCAAGTAAAGGACTTGAATGACGTGTACATCCACGCTCAATCCTACACCATTAATAGTGAGGGGGCAGTCGACAAAGTAATACCTGATGTGAGTCGGGGTCGATTTCCCAAGGAAACTAGCTCGTCAAATAAGAGAGTCACAAGTAAAAATTCAAATAAAGTTTAATATTGAGTCCTAAAAGTGAGATTTGATATAATTAACGCTATAGTCCTAAAAGTGAGATTTGAGAGTCACAAGTCTTAGTTGATTGCTCCAAGCACTACTTAAAGACCCGAGGAAAGGAGACCTCTTCCGAGCGTAACTCCTTTTAGATGGGTTATTCTATATAAATAGCCTATCAACCAAAATCCTCGCCAATTCCACTAATCTACAATAGTAAATCTCTTCCGAGTCTTTAACTAGTAAAGTAGACAAGAAATACCAAATATCAATGATCTTGGAATTTTTATGTTATTGTAATGGGGAGTTGGATAATTGATACTTATGTTATAGTTAGTGAAATGAAACAACAACCATTGATTTTCAATCACTATAGGATATTTACACCCCTAGTTATGAATTAAGCTACTCATAACTTGGGTTTGAATTAAGGCAATCAAAATGTAACAAAATGATTAAATGAGTTCAATATAGATATTGAATTGATATATGGATTAAGATTCAAAGATACAAGTTTAGAAGATTACAAAATGATGTTAAGACCTCTACTTGGCTCCCAAAATCGCCTCAAATTGAGTACCAAACATAATATGGAATGTCTGCATAAAAACCCTAGCATGTGCTATTTATAAAAGGCAAAATTTTCAGCCATAGAGGTCGAGGCGGTCCGCCGAAACATGGGGGCAGTCTGCCCCAGACATTCCAAACTCTCTGAAGTTTTGGGGCGCTCCACCCTGCCACAGAGGTGGGCGTCCATCATGCAATTCTCTTGTAGGCACTCCACCCTATCACAGGGGCGGGCGCCTCTTGCTCTTTTCCCTTTTTGACTCTTTGTTCCGCCCTTAGGTGGGCTACCTAGTCTCGAAGCGGGGTGCCTCTCTTGTAACTTCTCGAACTTCACACTTTGGCTCAACTTCTCGTGCTTTAGCTTTATTCATCAACTAGTATTCATGCAATATCATTGTAACATGAAACTAAGAAATTCACGACGTTAATTGCACCAAATGTTTCTTTTGGATTCAAAAACAAAAGCTTAAAGTTGTCTTTAAGTTGATAAAATACCAACTTATCAACTCCCCCAAACATAAGTTTTTGCTTGTCCTCAAGCAACTCAAAATCAAAGAGACCAAAGCATGTTCGACTTTAAGCTTGACACCAAGGCATGTTCCACATTTCGAACTCACATCAATAATTTTGCATTAATAAATTAGTTGGTACTAACTAGCCACACATATTAATATGAACAATTGACAAGCAACTATGCACTTTACTTAGACTATGGCACAAGGAAACACATGATCTTCTAAAGTTATCTCAAAGTTACTTACTTCTTCCCGAAAAAGAAGGGAGTCCTTTACTCAGAAAATACTTTTTTTTTTACATAAAAATTTGGACTCCAAGAATTTGAACTCTCACTCTCACAAAGAAATACTTGTGTATGCTTCTAAAAAACACAAAGACTTGCTCTTCTTGTACTTCTCCACTAATGTAGGGCCACTTGACGAGAGATCAATTAGGACTTGATATGGTTGTAATGTAGGCTTTTGGTTCAAGGTGTGGTAGATTTGGCTAAATAGTGACTTAGACCTCCATAACACTACATCATCTTAATTTCTTTTTATGCAACTTTCCTTTTCTTTTCATTTCTGCTCATTCTACCTTTCTTTTGAAGATGGTGTTAATTAATCCCTTATTTATTCAACACTTTTCTTTTCTTACTTTTTCTTTGTTTCCTTTCTTTTTCTCTTTCTTTTGTTTCTTCTTTTTCTCTTTTCTTCTTTCTTTTATATACTTCTTTTGACATTCACAAATGGGATTCTAAGCTTTTACCATATCCCCCAAACTTAGATTTTAGCCTAAGTTGTACGTTTTTCAATGCACACATGGAGGTCAGGGCCAAAAAGAGGGTTGGTGCCTTAGCAGACAAGAATTGGTTTTTAATTTTAGTGGTTGCCAAATGAAAGGTTAAGGCTCAGAGGGGCTAACTAGGATAAATACGTAAGGGTAGGCCATTTAGGATAGTAGCGGTCCAAGGAAAGCCTAAAATCATGTCCCAAGTCAAGTTTCACGTAGGATTTCGTCTCAAAGTACATTAATGGCAAGTTCCAAACTGTCAAGTCACACACACAAGCTTATTATTCAAGAGCTCACCACATACGCAAGTAATCTTTCAAGTACAAAACCTAAACACACACTAAGGATACTCACTCACAAAGCATATGATGGTTCAAATTTTAAACCCTGTCCATCAACATAATTAAGATAACTAAAGAACCTCGTGGTCTACAACTTGTGCGATGCCATTCAAAGTACACATTCACTTGTCAAAGTTACCATAAAAAAATAATGTAACAATAGGTAGTAACACATAATTCATTAATATATTTTCGAAAGGTTTTATGTACAAACTTGGTTAAAAAAGAACCTCCAGAAAGAACCAAATGAAGAAAATCGGAAGCTTATTTAAAACTAAAAACAACTTTGGATCATAGCCAAGAAGACAAGTTAAAATATAGCTTATACATCAAAAATGATTCGAACATATATATGGACATTATAAGCACAAGTACTATCACTATCCAAAGATACATATTGAAACGACCTCGGTTAGTCGTTTCTGAAATTAGGACTTCGATTGGTGTGCCGATAATTTTAAAATATTCGTAATATCCATTAGGACCTGTCTGTAAAATTTGAGCTAAATCAGACTTCATTTGGTAGGTATCGGAAAAAGGTTTCAATTTTTATTGTCGATAAATATTAAAAAGAGATTTTTGAGCTCAGTTTTGGCGAATGAGCTCCGATCTGAAATCCGAAAGCGCCGCTAGGTTCGTATGATGATTTGTGACTTTTGTGATTTTTCAAAAGTGAATTTCGATGTTGTTCTGCTAGTTTCCGCTATAATGCCGAAAGTTATACAATTTGACCTTTTCCATTTAAATTTGCATCGAGTTTCGGGAGTCCGATTTGAGATCCGCCTATGCGAGTATGTTACATATATTTTGTATAACTTGTATGCAAAAGTTGGAATTATCTTGAATATCGTATGGTACCGTTTTAATTTTCGTCGAGAAAAGGAAAAAAAAAAGACAAAATGAAAGAAATGACCAGAGTCGGCGACTTAGCATATATGCTAAGTACAAAAATAGGAAAGGAAAACGCAGAAGGAGAAACAGAAAACACGCAGGAAAAAAATTAGAAAAGAGCCGGAGAAAAGATAGAATTTTTACCCCGAAACATTTAGGTAATGATCCTAATATATTATTTGAGTTTATTACGTGTGTTTGAATATATTTTACGGTAAAACTTGAAATATTAGACATCTTTTTAATAAGTTCAATTGATAGTTTAAAGGATCAATTGGACCCTGATAGTGGAATTGATTATATATTCGTCCTCAATGAGTTATGGGCAACATATAAATGTAATTTATTTAGGGTTTGGTTATGTGACCTTAAACCCTGTACATAGGCCTGGCCTGTGTATTGCGTATACGAATAGGGTATCAGGTTCATAACTGGATTGCTCTAAGACGTAAGGAATGAAGCCTTTAGCCTAATGTGATATATTTTTCTGCTTATTGAACACAGTGGGATCGTTTGGCAATGAACTCAAAAAATAAAGCGGTTGTTGGGTAGCAGTGTTAACTTTGGAACGAGGTAAGTGTTTATATCCATTTCTTTGGAGGCACCTGGCCTCATGGATTTTCTACCACATGTTCCTTACGTGTGTAGCTGCCGATAAGCGTACTCCTTATGACTTAGCTTTAGATTACATTATATATTATATGTTATGTCCTATTTTTGGTATTGCATTGAGGATCTGAGCATTGTACTCTGGCTGTGAGTTGGCATCAACTTCCCGGCTGTCGATGAGAGTCCCGCACCGGTGAAGGGTTATTATTGCATCACATTGCATTCATATGCATTATATGTCATTCATATGCATCACATTACATATCATATTGGGTGCAGGAGCATTCCGCTCCATTGTATCATATTGAGGGTAGGAGTATTCCGCCCCATAAGCAGGAGTATTCCGCTCCATTGTATCATATTGAGGGAATGAGGATTCTGCCCCAAGAGAGTGCAGGAGTATTCCGCCTCAACTTTACATTATATCGGGTGTAGGATTATTCCGCCCCAAGAGAGTCCAGGAGTATTCCGCCTCTGGTTTATATTATATCGGGTGCAGGAGTATTCCGCCCCAGGAGCAGGAGTATTCCGCTCCAGTTGGTTATCAGATTGGATTCAACTCGAATGCAGGAGTATTCCGCTTCGGGATGGGATTACGGGCTTATGTGACCCTTTGCATCAGATTTCATTTCATTTCATTTCATCTCATTTCATTTCATTACTTTTCATACCATTGTGTAGACTTGTGGTACATAACTACTGTTCTGCTTATACGTGCATTGCTTATTTGTTGATATGTTTTTGGCTCGTATTCCTGGCTGAGTTTAAGGTTTCATACGTGTTTCTACTTATTATCTGGCTCTGCCTTTTTTTAATTTAAATAAGAAGAATTGTGTTTATCATTTATCTGTTTCTTTTCTCCCTGGCTAGCTATCCTATTCTTTGAGGTGGCTAGTCTGCCCCACTTATTAAGTCCTTTTGACTCACCCTTGTTTGTTGTTTGTTTCTTGTCTATCTATTTCGTTTCGGCAGGTTCGCTCCAGGATTGAGTTCGTCACGTTGTTCAGGAGCGAAGACGACTTCAGCTGTCAGGGTGAGCCAGCTTTATTCCGGATGACCACCAGTTTATCGTTTATTATTTCAGTTGTATTTTGCTCCCTTCGGGAGGTATTTGTCTTCTTTTGTACTCTTAGATGTCTAGTCTGGATAGCCTTAAACCTATTATGTTGGGTAGTCAGCTGTAATTTCTTTTGTACAGCTTTGAGGTATCAGTATGTCTGTGATTTCTTTTAAGTCTTGTCCTTATTTGTGAATTCGGGTGTCCACATCAGAGCCCGGTTTAGAGTCTATCCAGACTAGGACAGTGTCTAGTAGAGTCTTAGCTGATGGGTACGTAGACGTCCGTACTTATTTACGAGGGGCTACGATGGCATTTAGGAAGTTTCACTTCCTTCTTTTCTGATCGTGCGTCGGTCTAGGATGCAAAAGTATTTTCGTTAATTCATTCGTGGTAATTGTGAACCCTCGTGTGACAAATCAGCAAATGGTATGAGTTCAAGACGAAGTAGCCTAGAATGGGGCTATAGCTACTCAAACTTCGAGAGTGTTTGATCGTGCTGATGATCTAGTTACGGAGGTCCCAGCTGTGCCAGCTCGCGATGGGCAAGAGAGCAGGTCCTTGTAGTTCCCTTGGCTCTCTACGATGCTTTTACAAGTATCTTGGCGACGGAGATACCGCAAGAACCTATTATTCGCTATGTAGCTTATCAGATTGAAGTTTTTCCAATATATTATGTTCCAGAGGAGCATATGTTGTGCCTCCAGTTTTTCTGGCTGGTTAGGTAACTGAGGTAATTATTGGGTATGAGTGCTCAAAGAGGTTGCATTATTTTACGCGGTTGAACATCCTGATATTCCCAAGCAATGCATTAGATAATCCCTGTGTAAATTTTTTTAAATAAAATGATGTCAGCATATCTTCAGGTTCTTGATTATATCAAGCGGTATGGTGTTGATTATTCTTCTTTCTAGTTTCGGGGGTCCATCCTTGAATTGATGGGCCTCTCTCTCTTATTAGCTAACTTGGTTCGGTTTTTCTTCTAGATTCGAGGAAAAGTTCCTTTCGAGTAGCGAGCGAGATGAAGAGTGTCGCCAGTTTGAGTGGATTAGACAGGGTAGCCTGTCGGTTAACCTGCTAGTTTCAGAATATGAGATTGAATTCTTTAGGATGGCTGGATATGCACTAGAACTAGTCCATGAGCCTTCCGAGAATGTTCAAAGATTTATTGATGACCTTTCTCCTTCCTTGAGATCCCAGATGACTCGAGAGATTGAGGTTTAAATTTCAGTTGATGTTGTTGTTAATATTGCTCAGAAGTACGAGTCATACCACAAGTTAGAGCGGGAAGAGTTAGAGCGGGAGAGCAAGAGATCCTGTTGCCCTAGTGGGCAACCGTGGTACCTCATTTAAAGGTGTTGCTCCCAAACGCACACGCAAGTATACGCGGTCAACAAGTAATAAAGTGATAAATCGAGTATCGTTCCCACAATGACTATTCAGACTAACACTTAACAAACAATTTCTAACAAACTATTCAGGGATCTTTTTCTTCAATGGTGAGAGTTTTAGTAACTAAAAAGCAGTAATTAAAATGCTGGAAGTGTAGTCAAATAATGGTGCAAACATTGATTGTTAACAATATTACGAGGACGGTCCAGGGTCAGAGTTACGAACAATCAAGTTGAGTTTTCCAATTGATTCCAATTCTTAAATCCCGGGTTACTAATTGACAGAGTAAATGTATCTGTGAAAACCTTTCGATTCTTCACAGTCTATCCAGGCTACTTCAATCCTTATATGTCTATGGGTTAAATCACATGCACACATTAACGAATTCTGTAATTAGTTAAACTAGGCGAACAAGTATATGTCTATCCTACTCACAAATTGGTTCCCCGATGCCCGGGTTCACAAACTAGTTCTATTATTTCTTATTACGTAATTAAATTTCCTTTCGAGTTCAATCTAAAAACCATAGATAATGCATAATTATCGAGCTCTAATAATTAAGCAAGTGAAATCAAGAAAGAATAAGCAACCCGTTATGGGATTCAATTAATGGGAATCAAACAATCAACTTTCATGTAATACTCTAACCCTAGAATGTAAGATTTAGCCACGTATATTCATAATCACAAGGCAATGGATGGATGAAATAATGATGTAAATGATGTAATAGATGAAAGATTAGGAATAAACCCTCGTTCAATGAAGTATGGTGCTCTCAAATTGCTCCAAAGCCTGAACTCCTATCAAAAACTAAGTAAAATAGTATTTATAGGGTTTACAAAGGCCTGGTAATAAGTTAGACCCAAGCCTAGACGAAATAGGAAGTAAAAATACGCTCCAGGGGCGCTATAACTAGTGCCCCGTGCCCACGACCGCGCCTGGACAAGCAGAGGACGTCGAACATCAGGCGCTTTGGCTCCGCGGTGCATGGGAAAATGCGCCAGCAGTGGAGCGCTATGAGAGGCGCGCCGCGTGGCTAACCGCGCCAGGCCAAAAGCTGCACCTCCTTGCTCAGCAACTCGCCTCGTGTCGTGCCCTCGTGTGCTCAATCCAATCATCAATCAATTTCCAAACATTCCTTGCTCAATCCTGCTCTTAAAAGTTCCATATGCACTGCATAAAAACCTACATACGCACGACAAAAAATCAGTGCAAAACCACATTCATAAAGTATAAAACGGGCGAATAAAAAGCTCAAACATGCGTAAATATTAAGGAAACATTGGCATAAAATGCCAAACATCACCACCCCACACTTGAACCCTTGCTCGCCCTCGAGCAAGTCACAACTAACTTCCCAACCTAGGTAGAACAGGTCTGCCTACGACTATGGTTGATACTGATCATTGAACAAATGCACACATGACTACTATGGATCCACAAACATGCCAACAATTTAACAAACTCAAAAATATGAGAACAACCACCCCAAAATAGCTCAAATGCACAAACTCAACCCATTGCTCCCATGCTCCCACAAAATCACACCTATCTAGTCAACCAAGAAGCCATCAACTTCACCTATTTCATGCAAACCATGTGCCCTCACCAACATGAAGCAAAAGAGTGTCCCCCAAATATCACACACAACAATAAATATCATGAATAGAACGGGGACAATAACATAGAACGAATTCACTCACTCTCATGAAAGTCTCACATGTCACACACAATGTACCATAGGCTTGCCCGTAGTGTAGGACTCCACTAATGTAAGCTCACTCCAATCGGGATTAACTAGGACTTTAAAAAGGTTGTAATGTAGGCTAAGGGGCGGGTAGGATACATATGGGTAATAGTGACTACCTCCCTAAGCACTTTAATACATCACAATTATTTCAAACACAATTCTCATTAAAGCCACCCAATCAACAACTTGCACACACACCTTCTCAACAAGTAGCAATATTTTTTTCTTTTAAGCACACATTAGCAAGGAATGGATATCCTTCTCTCTTTATTTCTTTTTCCACAATTTTTTCTTTTCTTTTCAACTTTGCTCTTTTTTTTTTCCTTTTTAAATATCATTACTTTCCAACCTTGCCAATGCTCATAAACAACTACTACACAATTTTAACAAGTATTCCCCTTCATTAGTTCCACTCAAAAACCTCCCAATATTCAACCACAACTCCACAATAATATCACAATATCAACTAAAGTGCTTAAGGAGTAAAGAGCCAAAAGAGAACAATTTAGAACAAGTGGGTAGACTCGAGGTGTGGGTGCCAACAAAAAGGTCAAAGAATTCACAACAATCACGTCCAAGGTGTATAAGTAAGGGTAGGCAAATCAAAAGAAGGCCTGTATCATTTTCCGACTAGAGCAAACCTAGGATTTTGCTTTGCACACACACGGGGCAAGTTCTAGACATTAATATGCAAACATGGAACAAACAAGAATATGCCTCACGCATACATTGCACATGATCCACACAAAAAGGCTCCATCAACAACTCTCAATCAAGCATTTAGAGTGCAACTTGTGGAAAATTAAGCACTAATGCACAAAGGTTCACAACAAAGTCTAGCAAGTGGACTAAAGTATCTCAAGGGGGTCGTTCCATGTTTTCCTAGGCATGCATCACAATTTAAAACCCAAGGACACCACAAATAGCACATGCAACAAGTTCAAGTCCACCGGTATCAAACAAATCAAAGGCACCTAGCATTCTACCTATTTCCTTCGTCTACGGTCACCTATACTAACTATTCTAATCCTAAAAATAAAAAATTACCCAGTTCAAAGGTCTCCCCGTGGAAAAGAACCGAGGCCATAAGAAAAACCAAGGGGTGGATGACATGTACCACTAATAAAACTAAAAGGAAAATCTTTTTGGAATTTTTCATTGGTTTTCTAATTTTTTCAATTTTTTTCATATATTAAAGCAAAAAACAAATCAAAATAAAGTCAAGTGACAAAAGAAAATCCTACAGTATATGCATCCCTAACCTCAAAAATAAATAAAGGGTAGTACCCCACCCCACACTTAAACTAAGCAATGTCCTCAGTGCGACAAAGAAGTAAGTTCAAAAGTAAAGGAAACTGCCCTGAAATCCAGCTGACCAACACTGGGTGGTGCGCAGGAGTGCGGACCTAGTCCTCCTCCCCATCAGAGCCACCGCCCTCAGCATCAGTCTCCACAGCCTCACTGTCCAGATCACGATCAACAATCTCTGAATCAGTGTTCTCATCCTCCTCCGGGGGCATCTCTACTGCCTGAGTCATGCCCAGCAGGCGTCTCGAGGTATCCAGTAAAGGCACGGTGCGATCAAGAGCCGCCATATCCATGCCAGACTGCCGGGCCATGTGCTCCATCATCAAATATTGACGAGCGGACAAGTTGGCGTCTGTGTTCCGCCACTCGTCAGAGGTCAGTCTCACAGGTGCAGTAGTGGTCATACCCTTTGCCGCAGCAATATCAAACGGCTTCTCGATGTCAGGGACAATGCGATCCTCGATCTCATCCATTGGGACTCCAGCCTGCTCCAAATACCGGGTAAGGATGTTCCCAAAGTATAAACGGCTACATGACTTTAACTCCTGTTGCTCTTTCATCAACCGCAAAATGTAGTAGCCGATGTTAACCGGCCTCCCGGTCATAAAAAAGTACACCATGCACGCCCGAGTCTTGGTGACCTCGGAATAATGAGATGATGGCAAGATGCGTGCATTTATAAATCTCATCCACACGCGAGCTGGTTTCAGAAACTGCGAGAAGAACATGTATTTGTGTCTTCCGGACATACTTCGCTCCCACCTACGAGTGGAGGTCTCACCACAGTATATCCCGCAGAGCCTTATAATCAGGCTTCCTAATGAATCCTCTCAGCTCATCATACTAAGGGTCCTCGACCCCCAAGAAGGCATTCAATGCCGTGTGGTCTAACCTCACCTTCACACCCCGCACCGTAACCATGTCATCCACCTTCCACGCCTCCTCCGACTCCCAATTTGCGTAGAGTTCCTGCACTAAGTCAAGGTTGGCATGCCCCGGACTCTCAAAAACAGAGTCCCAATGTAAATCAAGTATCGCATCGGTCACCCCTCGAAACTTTTGCATCAGCCTCCGCTTGTCAATGGCATGCTCGGGAATGTACCCCGCAAGCTTCAAACTTTTATACCAAGCTTGGCACTCACCCTTCTTCACAAAAGTGAGGTCATATCGTGTCTTTCCCCCGGGCCTTGGTATAGGCACCGCGTCCTTAGGGTTCTTGCCTTGGCCTTTGGCTTGGCCGGTGCCTTGCCCTTTGGATTGGTAGAAGAAGGCCCGGCTTGGAGTGATTTCCTTGGGGCCGAGGCGGATGAAGAACTTGGCTTGTGAGGTGTGACAACCATGGTTCCTACATAACAAAAAGATCAATGTGAGATGTTAAATTAAGCACCAACCATTCAAATCAAGCACAATTAGTAGGGAACCACCCCACACTTATCGCTCACTCGATGTGTCAATCAACTCAACTCAATAGCACAAGCAACCCCACACTTAGATAAAAACTAGCTTTGTACAAAATATGCCACGTTTGTGGTTATCAAGATCAAGCTAGTGCGGGTGCATAATAGCCAATATTTATGTGTATGAGACACTTAATGTTCATAATAAGCCTAAGGATTGCATTGCTACTCAAGAATTCACAATATTAGACAATTTTCATGATTCAGGCTTTTTCACAAACACTTGGTGTGCACACTTTGAAACTATCAAGTTCAATGACTTTTGTAATGTGCTAACCCTCCCAAATTGTTGGGAGATCTCTTTTTACAAGTACACAAGCTAACTATTAAGCATAATGATCAATTTAAGCACTTCAAGAATAATATCTAAACATGAGCTTGCAACTAGTTAAGAAATCTACCATGGAAAAAATTAGTTAATCTTACATGTAATGGAGAGAGAAGAGTACGAATTCACTTACTTGAAAGTGTTAGAATGAGTTGAAACAAAATTGTGATTGATTCCAAGAGTTAGAGATGATTTGGGGAATGTTTAGGGATTGATTAGAGAGAAAATAGTGAAGAAAAGGGAGTAGGAATCGGGTATAAGGGAGAGAGGGAAACCGGGTCGCGGGTTAAAACCCGTTTGACCCAGATTTTAAAAAAATTTTAGCCAGGCGCTTTCTCTTCCGCGGCGTGCCCCTACCGCGTGCACAAAACCTGACAATCTGTGAGCCCTGGCGCGTTGCGAGGTGCGGGGTGCTCCCAAACGCGCCTAGGCTTTTGCTTCAGCTCTCAATTTCGCGCGTTGGGAGGCGCGGGGCACTCCCAAACGCGCCCGAACACGTTTTTTCGCACCAAATTTTGATTCCAAGTGCGAACCCAAGCGCGGGACATATCTCAAAGAGTCCCGTACCCCTCAATACATTAACTTCACCTCGTTTAGCTCTCCCGATACCTACAAAAACGACACACAAAAACAAAAACTATGTGACACTATAAAATACAAAATAACTAAACTATTACAAGTACAAACTCGGGTTGCCTCCCGAGAAGCCCCTTATTTAACATCGTGGCACGACGAGTATCAATCAAGGGTCCCTCAAAGTAATGGAAGTACGATGATTCACCGAACCTCCCCAAAAATGCTTAACCCTTTGGCCATTTACCAAGAATGTTTTCTCAGAATCCGGGGCTTTCAATTCAACCGCTCCATGTGCGGTAACACGAACTACTTCAAACGGCCCTGACCATCTAGACTTCAACTTGTCCGGAAATAATTTCAACCTCAAGTTAAACAAAAACACCAGCTGCCCGGGCTCAAACTGACGACGCTCAATATGCTTGTCATGCCACTTCTTTGTCCGTTCCTTATACAATTTCGCATTTTCATAAGCATGGAAATGGAACTCTTCAAGCACATGCAATTGAAGCATCCTATTTTCACCCGCAAAGGCCATATCATGGTTGAGCTTTTGAATTTCCTAATACGCCTTATGCTCTAGTTCAACAGGCAAGTGACAGGCCTTACCATAAACAAGCCTATATGGAGAGGTTCCAATAAGCGTTTTAAATGCAGTTCGATAGGCCCAGAGAGCATCATCTAACTTCATAGCCCAATCCTTCCTCGAGGCATTCACGGTCTTCTCAAGGATTTGCTTGATCTCTCTATTAGATACTTCCACTTGGCCACTAGTTTGGGGATGATAAGCAGTGGCCACCTTGTGGCGAACCCCATACTTGGCCAACAATTTATTGAACAACTGGTTACAAAAATGCATACCTTTGTCAGTGATTATATCCCGCGGTGTCCCAAAATGAGTGAAACTATTTTTCTTCACGAACTTCACCACCACACTCGCATAATTTGTTGGAAGAGCAACCGCCTCCACCGATTTAGACACATAATCAACCGCCACGAGGATGTATTTATGGCCCATGGAAGGTGGGAATGGACCCATAAAATCAATCCCCCAACAATCAAACAGCTCAATCTCCAGGATATTGTTCAAAGGCATCTCGTGACGCCTACAAATAGTACCCATTCTTTGGCAACGATCACATTGCTTCACTAAGGCATGAGCATCTTTAAATAAAGTAGGCCAAAAGAAACCAGACTGAAGTACCTTTGCAACTATTCGATCTCCACCAAGATGGCCACCATAAGGAGAGGAATGGCAGCTCTGTAGAATAGGCTCAACTTCTTCCCTTGGAATGCATCTCCTAGCTAGTTGATCAGGGCCTATCTTTTACAAATAAGGCTCATCCCATACATAAAATCTGCTCTCATGATGGAGTTTACGCCCTTGCTCAGCAGTAGCCCCAGGGGGATACACATTACTCAGAATTAAGTTCACCATGTCAGCATACCATGGCACTTCAGCTGCATCTAAAACAAAAATTTGCTCATCAGGGAATACCTCTTTAATCTCAGGCCCTTCATCTACATGATCTCTATTCTCTAGCCTTGACAAATGATCAGCTACTTGATTCTCAGTCCCCTTGCGATCTCTAATTTCAACATCAAACTCTTACAATAGGAGAACCCATCGAATGAGTCTAGCCTTGGAGTCCTTCTTCTCAAACAAATACAGGATTGCGGCATGATCAGTGTAGACAACAACACGAGTGCCAACCAAATAAGACCTGAATTTATCAAAAGCATACACTACGGCTAGCAACTCCTTCTCAGTGGTGGTATAATTAGACTGGGCTGCATCAAGAGTCTTGCTTGCATAATAGATGCAGTGAAAGATTCTTCCAATTCTTTGGCCTAGAACAGCCCCAATAGCATTATCACTCGCATCACACATCAATTCAAATGGCAAGGACCAGTCAAGAGCAATGATAATTGGTGCGGTCACCAACCTTTTCTTCAACTCTTCAAATGCCTTGAGACAAGCATCATTAAACACAAATTTCACATACTTCTCTAACAATTTGCACATGGGATTGGAAATTTTGGAGAAGTCCTTTATGAAACGTCTATAGAATCTTTATCAAAAAAATAAAACGTCTATAGAACCTTGCATGCCCCAAGAAACTACGCACCCCCTTAACAGAGATAGGTGGTGGTAATTTCTCAATAGCCTCAATCTTCGCTTTATCATCCTCGATCCCTTGCTTTGACACCTTGTGCCCAAGTACTATGCCTTCTTGAACCATAAAGTGACATTTTTCCAATTCAGCACCAGATTTGTTTCTTCACAACGGCTCAGCACAGCATCAAGATTTTTCAAGCATTCATCAAAAGAATCACCAACCACTGAGAAATCATCCATGAATACCTCCACAAATTTTTCCACCATGTCGGTGAAAATAGCCATCATGCACCGCTGAAAAGTCCCCGGGGCATTACACAACCCAAATGGCATCCTCCTAAATGCATAGGTGCCATATGGACAAGTAAAAGTAGTCTTCTCTTGATCTTCAGGAGCTATCACAATCTGATTGTAGCCCGAATACCCATCCAAGAAAATATAATACTCGTGCCCTGCAAGTCTATCCAGCATCTGATCAATAAAAGGGAGTGGGAAGTGATCTTTCCTGGTGGCCTTGTTCAGCTTCCTTTAATCAATTCAAATTTTCCACCCTGTAACTGTTCTTGTAGGAATCAACTCATTATGCTCATTCTTCACCACTGTCATGCCCCCCTTCTTTGGAACACATTGCACTGGACTTACCCACTTGTTGTCAGAGATAGGAAAATTAATACCAGCATCCAGCCACATGATAATTTCTTTCTTCACCACCTCCTTCATAATTGGATTTAGCCTCCTCTGCTGCTCTGTAGATGGCTTATGGCCTTCTTCCAAGAGAATTTTGTGCATGCAGAAAGAAGGACTAATCCCTCTAATATCAGCAATAGTCCAGCCAATAGCTCTCTTGCGCTCTCGCAACACCCTCAACACCTTTTCAACCTGCACATCAGACAACAAAGAAGAAAGGATCACGGGCAAGGTATTACCTTCACCCAAATAAGCATAACGTAAATACGCAGGTAAAGGTTTGAGCTCAAGAGTAGGAGCCTTCTCAATAGACGGTTTAGCAGGAGTTAAGGTCAACGGTCTATCAAGCTCCTCAAATTTCTTCCACCCTGGGATGAATCTACTCTGCATATTAAGAACCTTCAAATATTCTTCAATGTCATCATCCTTCAGGATATCATCATCATCACATAAGAGTTCCCTTTCCAGAGAATCAACATTAGAAGCCAAGAATGACCTTTCATCAGCAGTCAACTCATCACCTATCACTTTTACCATGGACAGCTCTTCATAAAGTGAAGGAAGCTGGGTAGCTCTGAACACATTAAACACAGCTTCTTCCCCATTTACCTTCATGATCATCTTTCCAGCTCTAACTCTAATAACAGCATCAGCAGTAGCCAAAAATCCTCTTCCCAATATGAGAGGAACCTCAGGATCAGCTTCATAATCAAGAATAATAAAATCAACAGGTAATATAAACTGACCCACTTGTACAAGCAAATCCTCAATAATCCCTTCGGGGCTTGTCAATGATCTATCAGCTAGCTGCAGAGTCACAGTAGTGGGTCGTGGTTCACCCAGGCCTAGCTTTCTGAAAACTAATGAAGGCGTTAAATTCATATTAGCACTCAAATCACATAAAGCTCGACCAACCTCATGTTCCCCAATTTTCAAGGGAATAGTAAAACTGCCAGGATCCTTCAATTTCTGAGGAAGCTTGCTTCTAACTCTAGAACTACACTCCTCAGTGAGTGCAACTGTGTCGAACTCAGTCAGTCTTCTCTTGTTAGCAACAATATCCTTGATGTATTTAGCAGTTTTTGGAATATCCCGCAAAAGCTCCACCAAAGGAATATTTACCTGAATCTGACTCAAGATCTCCAAGAATTTCTTGCATGCTGCATCAACTTTCTGCTTCTGAAGTCTCTGAGAGAAAGGTGGTGGTGGTCTCACAATAGCAGACTCGGGCTGCTTTTCTATCACTTTCTCAGCTTCTTTCTCCACTTCCCTATCAGCATTGGGCTCTAACTCACCAACAGGCTTCTTTGGCTTTGGGGGAACTTCTTCTAGAGCTCTTCCATTCTTCAAAGTAACTGCTTGCACAAATTATTTAGTATTTTTCTCTGTATCACTCGCAAAGCACCCCGAGGTCTATTTTTTTGTGCTCCAGCTAGCTGCCCCAATTGTCTCTCAAGATCTTTCTGAGCATTGCTCAAATCTTTAATTGTTTGTGCCTGAGATGCTGAATCATCCATGAGCTTTTGCTGCCCTGCAAGAATTTTCCTAAGCATATCCTCAACTGAATTAGACTGTTGTGGCTAAGTCTGCGACTGTGACCCCTGTCGTGGTGCATTTTGAAGATTATTTTGGGGTCTCTCATTGCCTGGAAGCTGCTCACGATTATCCCTCCAAGAAAAATTTGGGTGATTACGCCAACCCGTGTTATAGCTATTACCATATTGATTGTGATTCTAACCCTGTGACCTGTTCTGATAACCCACATAATACACTGACTCTGGATTAGATGCACAGACGTTAGTAGTATGATTCTCTCCATAAACCTCACAAAAGACTTGAAGTTGTTGTACTGGAGTTGCTGGTGGTTTCGCCTCTGGCAGAGTTAGCTTGCTGATTTGATTGGAAATAGCATCCATGTTCGCCCTTAGCTCTGAAACTGCATCCAATTGAAGTATCCCAGCAGATTTCTGTGCAGTAGCTCTGCCAACACCCTGCCAATCAGGATTGCTCTTCGAAAACTTGTCAAGTAAATCATAAATATGATCAAAATTTAAGGCCAGTACTTGGCCTCCAGCAGCAGCATCTACCACGATCTTAGTGTGTTGGTTCAACCCCTCAACAAAAGTGTGTGCAATAACCTCATTAGATTGGTTGTGGTGTGGACAATCTCTCAATAGAGCTTTAAATCGCTCCCAGGCTGAATACAAAGATTCTCCTTCTATCTGTCTGAAGGACATAATCTCACTCCTCAGCCGGGCTGTCTTGGTAGACGGATAAAATTTTGCCAGCAATTTCTTAGCCAAATCCTCCCAAGTAGTGATAGACCCAGGCTTTTCAGCCTTTAACCACTTCCTTGCTGTCCCAATCAGTGAAAACGGGAACAAAGTCAAGCGAACATAATCAGTAGGAACTCCCGCTGGTGTATAAGTATCACTGATCTCCAGGAAATTCTGAATGTGTTGCTGCGGATCCTCATGAAGTAATCCAGCATATTGCCCAGTCACATGCAGCAACTGAATCATGACGGGCTTAATCTCAAAGTGCCCGGTAATAGCGGGCTTCACAATATTTGACGCTACTCCCCCCAAGCTGGGAAGAGCAACATCTCGCACTGCTACTGCTCGTTCTTCTGCCATTTCAATGGGTAAAGAAGCAAGTACAGTTGCTAGTACTTTTCGATCTCTCACTTCTCTTCTTACCCTTCTCAAGGTTCTTTCAGGCTCGAGATCAAAAGGTGCGAGTGGTTCGTCCTTTCTATTCCTTTGAATGCAAAACCTGTTGCCTGAAACAGCACAAGAAACTCAACAAAAAATTAAACCTGAATAGAAATTAAGTAATCGTTCAACAAGAAATTAGTCAGTAATTAGTCCCCGGCAACGGCGCCAAAAACTTGTTGCTCCCAAACGTACACGCAAGTATACGCGGTCGACAAGTAATAAAGTGATAAATCGAGTATCGTTCCCACGAGGACTATTCAGACTAAAACTTAACAAACAATTTATAACAAACTATTCAGGGATATTTTTCTTCAATGGTGAGAGTTTTAGTAACTAAAAAGCAGTAATTAAAATGCTGGAAGTGTATTCAATCAATGGTGCAAACTATGGTTGTTAACAATATTACGAGGACGGTCCAGGGTCAGAGTTACGAGCAATCCAGTTGAGTTTTCCAATTGATTCCATTTCTCAAATTCCAGGTTACTAACTGACAGAATAAATGTATCTGTGAAAACCTTTCGATTCTTCACAATCTATGCAGGCTACTTCAATCCCTATATGTCCATGGGTTAAATCACATGCACGCATTAACGAATTCTGTAATTAGTTAAACTAGGCGAGCAAGTATATGTCTATCCTACTCACAAATTGGTTCCCTGATGCCCGGGTTCAGAAACTAGTTCTATTCTTTCTTATTACGTAATTAAATTCCCTCTTTCGAGTTCAATCTAAAAACCATAGATAATGCATAATTATCGAGCTCTAATAATTAAGCAAGTGAAATCAAGAAAGAATAAGCAAGCCATTATGGGATTCAATTAATGGGAATTAATATTCAAACAATCAACTTTCATGTAATACTCTAACCCTAGAACGTAAGACTTAGCCATGCATATTCATAATCACAAGGCAATGGATTGATGAAATAATGATGTAAATGATGTAATAGATGAAAGATTAGGAATAAACCCTTGTTCAATGAAGTATGGTGCTCTCAAATTGCTCCAAAGTCTGAACTCCAATCAAAAACTAAGTAAAAGTATTTATAGGGTTTACAAAGGCCTGGTAATAAGTTAGACCAAAGCCTAGACGAAATAGGAAGTAAAAATACGCTCCAGGGGCGCTATAACTGGTGCCCCACGCCCACGACCGCGCCTGGACAAGCAGAGGACGTCGAACATCAGGTGCTTTGGCTCCGCGGTGCATGGAAAATGCGCCAGCAGTGGAGCGCTATGGGAGGCGCGGCGCGTGGCTAACCGCGCCAGGCAAAAAACTGCACCTCCTTGCTCCGCAACTCGCCTCGTGTCGTGCCCTCGTGTGCTCAATCCAATCCTCAGTCAATTTCTAATCATTCCTTGCTCAATCATGCTCTTAAAAGCTCCATATGCACTGCATAACAACCTACATACGCACGACATAAAATCAGTGCAAAACCACATTCATAAACTATAAAACGGGCGAATAAAAAGCTCAAACATACGGAAATATTAAGGAAACATTGGCATAAAATGCCAAACATCAGGAGGTATAAGTTCTGACTATTTTGGGAGGTCACCTTCCAGGTTATCTCAGCTTGTAGAGCATGATTCTCAGAGTGCGCGAGTAGTTTATCAAGATTAGACTCAGCTTTCTCTTTGCAGCTATCAATATCTTTCCAGCTTCCATTTTTAGTCGAAAAGGTGTTATCATTGTCGTGAGTCTGGTTATCCTTTGAGGAGTTTTTCCTTATTCCGGCAAGTAAGCCGTCGTCCTTTCTCTCGTCATCAGGCACCTGCACAGTCATAGGGAATTTCATTTAAATCTTAATCAACCAAAGAAATGCCACCATCTAATAGAGTTCGAGAGCGTGGTGGTTGTGGTTCGTATGGAAATAATTATCAGGGTAGCGGCTCAGCTTAGCTGCAGAGGCAGTTCTATGAACTGCTAGTCTGGCAGGATGCTGAGGCATCCGATGTAGTAGACCCATGTGTTTCTTCTTCCCTTATCTGTAAGTAAGATTTATCTTGTCGATCGATCTGCAAATGGTTTGTCATATCATGTTTCCATGGTTTCCTTATTATTTCTTATAAGAATCGGTTGCGGTAGAGGGGCGAGGTTCTGGTATGATTTATTCCTAGCATTTGTGAGACCCTACTAGTTGATGTGGTTTAAATGTGAGAGATTTTGAGTTAATATCAGTATGGTCTGCTTGGCATCTTGTTATGCCACCTTCTATTACTATATCATATTAGTTTACCTCTCTTTTCGGAATTCCGTGTTGATTGGATGATGGGATTCTAGTTCATCACCATCAAAGAGTATCATTATTTCTCCCGGTGTAAAGTGGTTAGTAAGTAATACTCGATCTACGTATCTCCTCTTGGTTCAGAACACTAGTAAAGTCATGCTATCCCATAAGCTTATCTGAATTATAAAAAGATTTTCCGGTAAATTGTTAGAGTTTCTTTCTTATTGGAAGGTTAAATTGATATGGATGTTGCTCCATAGAGCTCATTTAATGTCTATTTCTTCAATTGCGATTCTTTGGTTAGCCTGACTCGGAAATAGTCTAGCTCTGGTAGCCAAGCAAATAAGAATATGAGCTTCCTGAAGCTCTAATTATTTCTATCCTCAGACCATTTCCATTTCTTCTTCATCCGTCACTAGTGAGCTTGGGCGGTTGGTAGCCGCTTGTGATGTTCCCTGTGTTGAGCCAGAGTACGTGTTATTGTAGCCGGGTAAGCATATTAGATTTTTCAAGGCTTCTAAGGGTAATAAAAGTACCATCCATCAGGAGGTGGTGTTTACGGCAAAGGTATGGAGTTGTGAACTCAAGAGTTGCAGCTGTTTAGCAACTCGAAAGGGTAGTTGGTAGCTAAGGTCTGCCTACGTTCGGCTTTTAGCTAAATCTTCTTTAGTCCAGCAGACTATGCGAGGATGGTTATTCCTATTCAAATAGCTGGATGAGTTTGTGCTTTAAGTGGAGGAGTCGTCCTCCAAATACTGAATGGTAATACTTAATCTCTAAGGCGTTGATACCACTTTTGTCACGACCCAAGCGAGGGGCCACAACAGAAACCTACAATGAGTGTCGATCATTGCTAAACCAACTAATAATCTATTAATGCTAGAGATAAGCTGGCAACCCGATCATATATATGTACCTATCTACTGAAAGCATAAAGTCTGGAAAGATGACACGACTTTAACTTGCTGGTAATTAGAACACTGAGCCACAAATTCTACTATGTCACACTTCATTCCGTCCCACCAGTAAATCTGCTTAAGATCATAGTACATCTTAGTCGAACCTGGATCCTCATACTGACGCTGTTGTACTTCATGGAAATTTAGAGTTAAAGGTCTAGTGCAACTTATCGTCCATCCATCATTTGCATATCTCTTTCACACCTCAACTCTTTGAGAAGTTACTTTAGCGTTATAAGTGCATTTGTAATCAACTTGTTGCTGGTATTCTGCCTCAGCTCATGGTCCAACTACATGTCTCTTTTATTTTCACTTTTCCAGTCATAATAATTCCAATTCAAAGACAATACCCTGAAGTGGATGTTTAGTCAGAAGATCATTCCTGGTCTGCATCATATTAGCCAGTAGTTGCATGATCCTTATCCGTATATGATAGACCCTGTTGAGATGAACCTTTGACATACATTAGGATGTGAGTAACTACCTTCCCACAAGGAGCTTGCGGAACAACACTAACATCAACTGAGATGTTGCATAGTGCGTTCGTAAAATAATATAGCTTGCATCAAATCTTCTATAGTGGGTAGTGACCAGGTACTTCAAAAACTCCCCCTATTGTATCAAGCGTAAGCTAACTCTTAGTTCCATTAGACTGTTCTATATCGTAAAGTTTATCGACGAGGTGATTCGCCTGCAGAATCATGTTAATCCATCCAGAGTTCCGTGTATCTTTGTTTCAAAAATGTGGAGCTCTCCTCACGTGTTTAAGGAAGTGTCAGCTTAGTCCGAATAAGTTGGGCAATGATGTTATCATATTATCCAGATATATTTTATTCAAAGAGTTCGGTGCACGTGTTATTATTCTGATCATGTAATCAGGAGATAATACCCGTAGAGTAGCTTATGAAGGTCGTGTAAGTTCTCTTGTTATCTGCGTGAATCTTGCTTTAGAATTAGGCTCGATTGAGGACGAACGAGAGTTTAAGTGTAGGAGAATGAAACGGCCTCGGTTAGTCGTTTCGGAAGTTAAGAGTCCGATTGGCGTGCCGATAATTTTAAAAATATTCGTAATATCCATTAGTACCTGTCTGTAAAATTTGAACTAAATCAGACTTCATTTGGTATGCATCGGAAGAAGGTTTCAGTTTTTATTGCCGATAAATATTAAAAAGAGATTTTCGAGCTCGGTTTTGACAAATGAGCTCCGATTCGAAATCCGAAAGCGCCGTTAGGTTTGTATGATTATTTATGACTTTTGAGATCTGCCTTCGCGAGTATGTTACATATATTTTGTATAATGTGTATGCAAAAAGTTGGAATTATTTCAAATATCGTAGGGTACCGTTTTAATTTTCGTCCCAATAAGGGGAAAAAAAAGAAAAAAGAAAAAAAGACAAAAGAGGAAAAAAAAAAGACAAAATGAAAGAAATGACCAGAGGTGGTGAGCATATATGCTAAGTACAGAAACAGGAAAGGAAAATGCAGAAGGAGAAACAGAAAACACGCAGGAAAAAAATGCCAGAAAATGGGAAAAGAGCCGGAGAAAAGATAGAATTTTTACCCCAAAACATTCAGGTAATGATCCTAATATATTATTTGAGTTTATTACGTGTGTTTGAATATATTTTAACGGAAAAACTTGAAATATTAGACATCGTTTTAATAAGTTCAATTGATAGTTTAAAGGGTCGATTGGACCCTGATAGTGGAATTGTTTATATATTCACACTCAGTGAATCATGGGCAAGATATAAATGTAATTTATTTAGGGTTTGGTTATGTGACCGTAAACCCTGTACATAGGCTTGGCCTACGTATTGCGTATGCGAATAGAGTATCAGGTTCCTACCTAGATTGTCTAAGATGTGAGGAATGAAGACTTTAGCCTTATGTTGATATATTTTTCTGCTTAATGAACACAGTGGGATCGTTTGGCAATGAATCCAAAAAGATAAAGCGGTTGTTGGGTAGCAGTGTTAACTTTGGAACGAGATAAGTGTTTATATCCATTTCTTTGGAGGCACCTGGCCTCGTGGATTTTCTACCACGTGTTCCTTACGTGTGTAGCTGCCGATAGGCGTACTACTTATGCCTTAGCTTTGGATTTACATTATATATTATATGTTATATCCTGTTGTTGGTATTACATTGAGGATCTAAGCATTGTACTCTGGCTGTGAGTTGGCATCTACTTCTGGGCTGTCGATGAGAGTCCCGTGCCGGTGAAGGGTTATTATTGCATCACATTGCATTCATATGCATTATATGTCATTCATATGCATTACATTGCATATCATATTAGGTGCAGGAGTATTCCGCCCCAGGAGCAGGAGTATTCAGCTCCATTGTATCATATTGAGGGTAGGAGTATTCCGCCCCAGGAGCAGGAGTATTCCGCTCCATCGTATCATATTGAGGGTAGGAGCATTCTGCCCCAGTAGTAGGAGTATTCCGCTCCATTGTAGCTTATTGAGGGTAGCAGGATTCCGCCCCAGGAGAGTGCAGCGGTATTCCGCCTTAACTTTACATTATATCGGTGCAGGAGTATTCCGCCCCAAGTGAGGGCAGGAGTATTCCACCTCTGGTTTATATTATATCGGGTGCAGGAGTATTCCGCTCCATGAGCAGGAGTATTCCGCTCTAGTTGGTTATCAGATTGGATTCCCCTCGAATGCAGGAGTATTCCGCTTCGAGGTGGGATTACGGGCACATGTGACCCTTTGCATCAGATTTCATTTCATCTCATTTCATTTCATTTCTTTTCATACCATTGTGTAGACTTGTGGTACATAACTACTGTTCTGCTTATACGTGCATTTCTTATTTGTTGATATGTTTCTGGCTCGTATTCCTGGCTGAGTTTAAGGTTTCATACATGTTTCTAATTATTATCTAGCTCTGCCTTTTTGTAATTTAAGTAAGAGGAATTGGGTTTATCATTTATCTGTTTCTTTTCTCCCTGGCTAGCTATCATATTCTTTGAGGTGGCTAGTCTGCCCCACTTATTGAGTCCTTTTGACTCACCCTTGTTTGTTGTTTGTTTCTTGTCTATCTATTTCGTTTCGGCAGGTTCGTTCCAGGATTGAGTTCGCCGCATTGTTCAGGAGCGAAGACGACTTCAGCTGTCAGGGTGAGCCAGCTTTATTCCGGATGGCCACCAGTTTATTGTTTATTAATTCAGTTTTATTTTGCACCCTTCAGGAGGTATTTGTCTTCTTTTGTACTCTTAGATGTCTAGTCTGGATAGCCATAAACCTAGTATATTAGGTAGTCAACTGTAATTTCTTTTATACAGCTTAGTGGTATCAGTATGTCTGTGATTTCTTTTAAGTCTTGTCCTTGTTTGTGAATTGTTATATTTACTTTCCTGATTTAATTAGTAAGGGTTCGCCCGACGGGTCTAGGAGAGGATGTCGGGTGCCCGCACGGCCTAACCGGATTTCGGGTCATGTCACATATATACGTTCGAACCCCTCGCCCAACTAAAGACTCTAGCATCGTCCTCGCATGCTAAATAGAGCAAAGTAAAGTACAAAAGGGGGGTAGAAAGGGGGCTCCCTGGATGCTCAAGCAATTCCCTTCCCTTTTCTCTCCACAGGGGCTAGGGAGGGCTCAGCTAGTAGTGTCTGCCACTCCTCCTCTACTCAAAGTGTTGTCACGATAGACAACTGTGTGGCAATCTCAACCTGGTCCTCCTCGGGCAAGAGAGTGAGGTCATCAGCAGGACTCAGGGAAACATCGTCATCAACATCAAAGTCCATGGCCTTGGTACCTACCACATCCCATATCAAGTCCTCGCCCTCTATCTCGTGGGCTTTCTTGGAGAGTTTACCCTAAGCCTTGGAACTAGAGGGGCCGGCCACAACAGAAGGAGCCGGTAATGAAGCTGAAGAAGATGGACATTAGGAGGAGCTGGTGGTATACCTGTAGGTGGGAGTGATGGGCCAAGAGGTGCAACATGGACCTTCTGCTTGGTCCGGGTGGGAGCTTTCTTCTATGTATCTACCAAACCTGGTGGTATCTTGAGGCCTGTACTAAGCTTATGATCGAAGGCGGCATAGTATGCAGTGAACTTCCAAATAGCTCTCCTCATGTCCTCAATATATGTCTGCGTGATGTCAACTACCTTGGTGTGCCGCTCAATGACCTTGGTGTGCTCCCCAAGGGCGACAGTGTGTGCAGTCAAAGCCTTGACCATCTCAAAAAATTGCTCCGTAGAGACAGCCGGTAGAGGAGAGGGTTGTGGCTGGACTGGTGGGAAGTTGGAAAGTAGATTCCTGATCTCATCCAACTTAGCAGTAAAATCATGCACTTCCTGAGGCAGTCTCTCAGGTATAACAATAGGCTCAGACTCGAGCAGAGAGCGCCCAGACTCGGGCTGGGGAGGTACTGCCTCAGAAGTGGAAGGTACATCAGATGAAGAAGGTGGAATACCTGAGGAAGCTGGTGGAGGAGTGTCCTTAACAGCAATTTCATAACTTTAAGTAATTTTTAGGAATTCCAGCTTCCCCCAAATAATTGTTTGACATATTTTAGCCTTCAAAGCACGACAATGGCATTCCCACATTTCAAACAATTCAAGTAACCAATTATTTTGGGGAATTAAAGCCATGGGTTCAAGACTTTATCAAGTTCAAGAATTTTTTTACAACTTAAACCCTAACTTTCCCAATTCCTTTAACAGTGGGATGTAGCATTCTAGCACAAGGATCATCTATCAGACTAAATTAAAGCATTACTAACTACTCCTAATCCTAAAAACATGATTCTACAAAGTTTCAAGAATCTAAAGAAAAATTTATAAGTTTATACGCACATACCCGATTCTAAGTGAGCCTTGAAGATTAAAAGTGACTTGTGAGTGATTTATGTGTGTTATTAGTGATAGGAAGTCCAATTCTAGTAATGGGTAGGTGATTTTTGGGTTTTGGGTGAAGTGGGTTGTTGAATTTTTTTTTTTTTTTTATGAAGAATGAGAGCAAGAGGCGTTTTAAGTGTGTTGGGGTGGGCCGACCCATTGGGGCGGTTGCCTCATGCTTGGGGCGGTCCGCCTCAACCCCATTTTTCTTTTGGCTTAATTTTTTTTTAACTATATACGCACACACAAAATACAAGCTTACCTAGGAGCGGTCCGCCTATATAGTGGGGCAGTCCGCCCCTACCCCATACTTGGCCGAATTTTGCATTTTCAAATTTTCCAATTCTTTGAACATCATGGGGCACCCCGCCTTGCCACAGGAGCGGTCGCATTCCTCTGTTCCCTATTTTTCTTGGCCTTTTTTTTATCACTTTACAACTCCCGCGCTTACCGACACTTATATACCTACAAAAATAGCAACTAATTACACTAAAAACTTGGGTTGCCTCCTAAGAAGCGCCTAATTTAACGTCGCGGCATGACGGTTTTGGCTTTTCTCTTCAAGGTTCATCAAGGTAGATGCACGCCACTCCACCAACTTCAGCGTCGTATCCTTTCATCCGATGCCTGTTGACTCGGAAGCTCCTTCCACCTTGGTTCGATTGCAAATCAACCGAGCCATAAGGAGTAACACCCACTACTTTGAATAGACCCTTCCATTTGAACTTGAGCTTCCCGTGGAACAATTTCAAGCGGGTGTCTAACAATAACACAAAATCTCTCTCCTTAAATGTCCGGTTCCAAATTCTCAAATCATGAAGCATCTTAATTTTTTCTTTGTATATCAAAGCATTCTCAGAAGCCAAGAACCGGAATTCATCAAGTTCGTGCAAGTTTGAAACTCTCGCATTTGCAGCATCGCCCCAATCCATATTCAACTTCTTCAATGCCCACAAAGCTTTGTGCTCAAGTTCAATCGGTAAATGGCAAGCTTTACCGAATACCAATTTGAATGATGATATCTCAATAGGAGTCTTGTAAGCAGTTCGGTAAGCCCATAAAGCTTCATCAAGTTTTCTAGCCTAATCGGTTCTATTTGCATTAACCGTCTTGCCTAAAATATTCTTCACCTCCCGGTTTGAGACTTCAACTTGCCCACTTATTTGAGGGTGGTAGGGAGTTGCAACTTTATGTTTCACTCCATATTTTTGGAGGAGGTTTACAAAGGCTCGATTACAAAAATGGCTCCCACCATCACTAATAATCGCTCTCGGGGTCCCAAATCGTGAGAAAATATTCTTTTTCAAGAAATCCAACACACTCTTGGCTTCATTATTGGGGAGCGCAACCATTTCTACCCACTTGGACACATAATCAACCACTACCAAGATGTATTTGTTTTTGTAGGAACTTACGAAGGGCCCCATAAAGTCAATTCCCAACGCATCAAACAACTCAACTTCGACAATTGGATTCATCGGCATCTCATGTTTTCTTGAAATTCCACCCATCCTTTGGCTTTGATCACAATTTTTTACCCAAGCGTGGGCATCTTTGTGGAAGATTGGCCAAAAGAAGCCATATTGTAATACTTTGCCCGCCGTCCTCACTCCACCAGGATGTCCTTCGTAAGGAGAACAATGACACCTTTCCACAATGGCTTATTGTTTGGACTCAGCAACACAACACATCTCCGGATGATTCCATCAACACACACCCTAAAGAGATAGGGCTCATCCCAATAATAGAATCTTGCATCCTTTGCTAGCTTCTTATTTTGGTAGAATGTAAAGTCGTCGGGATAGACTCCCCCAACTATCAAATTTGGTAGGTCACCATACCAAGGGATTGGTTCCCAAGACACGGCCAAGATCCTATCATCCAGAAATGCATCATTCACTTCCATCTCTTCTTTTTGCCTACCCTCCTCCTGCAAGCGGGACATGTGGTCCGCCACTTGATTTTCGATCACGCACTTCAATATAAAATTCTAGAAGAAGCAACACCCACCGGATAAGCCGTTCTTTTGAATCTTTCTTCACCATTAAGTACCGGATAGTGGAGTGGTCGGTATGAACAATTGTCTTCGACCCCACCAAGTATGACCGAAACTTTACAAAAGCGAACACAATTGCTAAAAGCTCTTTCTCCGTCACCGTATAATTCAATTGAGCTCCGTTCATTATCTTGCTTGCATAGTAGATGGGATGAAACATCTGGTTCGCCTGTTGGCCTAGCACGGCCCCCAAAGCCACGTCACTAGCGTCACACATAAGCTTGAACAGAAGCTCCCAATTAGGACTTACAATGATTGGTGCAGTTGTTAGCCTTTTCTTTACTTCTTCAAAAGCTTCTAGGCAAGCCTTGTCAAATACGAACTTGGCATTTTTCTCAAAAAGCTTGCACATAGGATTCACAATCCCGCATGCGCCAAGAAACTTCGAACACCCTTCACGGTCATTGGAGGTGGAAGCTTTGAAATCACTACAATCTTTGCTTAATCTACTTCGATGCCTTTCTTGGAGACTTTGTGTCCCAACACTATGCCTTCTTGCACTAAGAAGTGAAATTTTTCCCAATTGAGCACAAGCCTTGTTTCTTCGCATCTTTCTAGTACCCTCTCTAATTTTGACAAGCAATCATCGAATGAATCTTCAACCACCAAGAAATCATCCATAAAAACTTCAAGAAAATCCTCTGCGATGTCATGGAAGAGAACTAGTATATATCTTCGGAACATGGCGAGGGAATTGAAAAGAGCAAATGGCATTTTGCGGAATGCAAAAGTACCATAGGGACAAGTGAAAGTGGTCTTGTCTTGGTTATCGGCTTCGATTGATATTTGATTATAGCTGGAGTACCAATCCAAGAAACAATAGTAAGCACGACCCGCCAACCGATCAAGCATTTGATCAATGAATGGCAAAGGAAAATGATCCTTCTTTGTTGCGGTGTTTAGCTTCCGATAGTCCATACACACTCTCCAGCTGGTCACGGGTCTAGTAGTAATGGACTATCCCTTTTTATTTAGAATGACTGTCATACCCCCTATCTTGGGTACACGTTGCACGGGTGACACATATTTGCTATCGGTCAATAGAACTATCACACCCGCATCTAGCCACTTAATAATTTCTTTCTTCACCACTTCTTGCATAGGAGGATTCAGTCTCTCTTGATGTTCCACACTTGGCCTACACCCCTCTTCAAGCAAGATTTTGTGAGTACACACCCCCGGTCCAATCCCTCTTATATCCGCCAAGGTCCACCCTATAGCTTTAATTTTCCTCTTCACCACTTCAACAAGTTTGGATTCTTCGATTTTGGTTAAGTGGGATGAAATGATTATGGGTAGAGTGGAGTTGGGACCGAGGAAGGTGTATCTCAAGTGGGATGGTATGAATTTTAATTCAAGTTTTGGTGGTTCTTCGATGGATAGTTTTGTAGGTAGGGTTTCTTGGTTTTCAATGTCTAAGGATAGCTTTTTAGGTACATAGGGTTTTGATCCAAAGCCTTTTAATGCTTTTACTACCTCTGCCACACTTTCTTAATCTTCCACATCCATGTTCCAAGTCACCGCCGCTAATGTGTCTTCTTGACTAACTAAGACACACCCCTTTTCCACAAGTGCATCAACCACCACATCGACATAAGTACAAGTCGCATCATCATCCATTGGTTGCTTCAAAGCCTTGCAAATATGAAATACGGCTTTCTCTCTATTGAACCTAAAAGTAAGCTCACCCCTCTCCACATCACAAAGAGCTCTTCCGGTAACTAAAAAATGTCTCCCAAGAATAATAGGCACCTCAAAATCTACGGGGCAATCAAGAATAACAAAATCGGCTGGAAAGACGAATTTGTCTACCTTCACCAACACATTATCAATAATCCCAATTAGACTCTTCATTGAGTGATTGGTCATTTATAGGTTCATTGTTGTTGGTCTCAGAGTTTTGGTGTCCAATGTCTTGTACACCACATATGGTATCAAATTGATACTCGCACTGAGGTCACACAATGCCTTCTTGAAGTGTCTCCCACCAATAATACATGGAATAATAAAAGCCCCAGAATCTTCCATCTTTTATGTTATGTGTTTTGACACAATTTCACTCACTTGATGAGTTACCTTGATTGTCTCAAAATCTCCATATGTCTTCTTGGTCACCAAGTCTTTCATGAATTTATCAATATTGGGCATTTGTCCCAATGCATCAACTAATGGGATGTTGATGGAAGTGCTTGCTATCTTCTCCCAAATCTTCCTTGCATGGGATGTTTATCTTTTTTTGTTGCCCTTTTGTGGGAAAGGAAGGGGTATTTTAGAAATGGAGCTCGGGTTAGGAAGGCTTTTTTTGAATTGTGGAGTTTTCTTTGGTTTGGCCATTTGGGTAGTGATGTTTTGGGGAAGGGGGTAGGCTTTTTAGCGACATCTTGAACATCATCATCATTTTTTTGCACAAACACATCACCTTGCTTCTCCACTTCTTCTTGTACCATCTCATCTCCAATAGCTTTATTACCATTCCACTTGGCACCCATATGATTGTCTTGCATTCTCAACTCCACATCATCATGACTCTTTGCTTTTGGGTCTTCCCATGTCTTGCCACTTCGAGTTTTGATTGTGACACGACCCGGAATCCGGCTAGGCTGTACGGGCACCCGACATCCTCCCTTAGACCCGTCGGGCGAACCCTTACCAATTAAATTAGGAAACTAAATATAATTCAATTCATAAATAAGAACAAGACTTGAAAAAATGCATAGACATACTGATACCTCTAAGCTGTACAAACGAAATTACAGCTGACTACCCAACATACTAGGTTTAGGGATGTCCAGACAAGACATCTAAGAGGATAGAAGAAGACAAATACCTCCTGAAGGGAGCAAAATGAAACTGAAATAATGAACATAAAACTGGTGGCCATCCAGAATAAAAGCTGGCTCACCCTGACAGCTGAAGTCGTCTTCGCTCCTGAATAACGTGGCGAACTCAATCCTGGAGTGAACCTACCGAAACGAAATAGATAGACAAAAATAAACCACAAAAAAGAGTGAGTCAAAAGGACTCAATAAGTGGGGGGGGCAGACTAGCCACCTCAAAGAATAGGATAGCTTGCCAGGGAGAAGAAAAACAAATAAATCAAATTCCTTTTTATTTAAATTATAAAAAGGCAGAGCCACATAATAACTGGAAACACGTATGGAATAAAAAACTCATAAACAACCAGGAACATAAGATAGACAGAACATATAGGTATCCCGAACATATCAACAATCAGAAATACATCATATTATATGCAAATATTGTTGCGGCGTGCAACCCGATCCATATATTTATACTGTTGCGGCGTGCAACCCGATCCACATATTTGTATTGTTGCGGCGTGCAACCCACACTATGAGCCAGAAATATATAGTAAAACTGAAATTTGTCCACAATATGGTATACATACTGCATACACAAAACACAGCCTGATAATCACACAATAGTCAGCATGTGATGCAATGAAATGGGATAATGCAGTATGATGCATTGGTGTCACATGTGCCAAATAGATGGAGCGGAATCCTCCTACCCTCAATATGATGTAAGGAGCGGAATCCTCCTGCTCGTAGGGCGGAATCCTCCTACCCTCAATGTGAAGCAATGGAGCGGAATCCTCCTGCTCCTAGGGCGGAATCCTCCTACCCTCAATATGATGCAATGTAATGCATATGAATGCAACATAATGCAATAATAACCTATCACCAGCGAGGGACTCTCATCGACAACCGGAAAGTATATGCCAACTCACAACCAGAGAACGATGCTCAGATCCTTAATGAAAAACCAACAACAAGACATAACATATAATATACAATGTAACCAAAGCTAAGGCGTAATGAGTACGCCTATCGGCAGCTACACACGTAAGGAACACGTGGTGGAAAATCCACGAGGTCGGGTACCTCCAAATAAATGGATATACACATTTACTTCTTCCAAAAGATAGCATTTGCTAATCAACAACCGCTTTATCCTTTGGTATCATTGCCAAACGATCCCACTCAGAATGTTTCTGGGTGAAAATTCTACATTTTTCCTATTCTGTTTCCTTTCTTTTCTCATTTTCTGATATATCTTTCGTTGTCTCTCCTTTCTGTTCTATATTGCTCCCTATGCTCGACCTTAGCTTTTATAAAGCTAAGGATTGTCCCCCACCGCCTTTCATTTCTTTTCTGTCCTTTTTTCTTTTTTTTCTTTTTTTCCTTAAAAATTTGCGGCTACGGTAAAAATTAAAACGGAGACCTACGAATTTCAAAATAATTCTAAATTTCTCAAGTAAGTTATACAAAATATATGTAACACGCTTTCTAAGGCGTATCTCAAATCGGACTCCCAAAACTCTATATGCAAATTAAATGGAAAAATATCAAATTATTTAACTTTCGACATTTTAGCGGAAACTAGCCGAACAACCTCGAAATTCACTTTCAAAAAATCACAAAAGTCACAAATAATCATACGAACCTAACGGCGCTTTCGGATTTCCAATCGGAGCTCATTCGCCAAAACCGAGCTCGAAAATCTCTTTTTAATATTTTTCGACAATAAAAACTGAAACCTTCTTCCGATGCCTACCAAACGAGGTCTGATTTAGCGCAAATTTAACAGCTAAGTCCCAATGGACCTTACGAAGATTTTAAAATTATCGGCACGTCAATCGGAGCCCTAACATCCGAAAAGACTACCTGAGGTCGTTTCAGATTGCCATCACTTGGTCCTTACCGCCTCTTTTAGGATTCACTATCGTATCACTTGGTAATGCTCCTTGCGGCCTTTGATTGACTAGATGTGCTAGTTGGATCATTTGCGATTCAAGCTCCTTGATGGATGTGGAATGTGATGTCGTAGTTTGCTTCATATCTTTCATGTCTCCAGAGTATCTTTGTTGATTTTGAAGCATTTGACTTATCATTTCTTCAAACTTTGTAGGAGCTCTCACTTTTTGATCATGTTGTTTGAAAGGAGTTCTTGGAGCATATTTTTTAGAAGAACCGGCTTCTCTCCCTTCTTGGTTGCTACTCCAATTACCTCTTCCTTGGCTCAGCCTCTATTGCCCTTATTGTTGGTAGGCTTGTTGCTATGGTTATTGGTAGGGTTGTTGATAAGTACTTTGATAACCACCTTGATCATACCCTCTTTGCCCTTGGTAGTTGCCTACATAATTTGCTTCTTCTCCATCTTGCACATTGTAACATTGTTCCGGATAGTATCGCTATTGCCCTTATTGGAGAAGAGACACAGGAACACCTCCGGGGGTCAATTAACCCATTGGAGCCACTTGATACCCGGTATTTGTGGTGTGGATATTCTCCATCTTGTTCACTTTCTTTTCATTGGCTTCTCTATCGGCCTTTGAGTTCTTGTTCATGAGTTCCACGGATGTCAAGATTCTTTTCCATCTTCTCATCTTGATCTTCAAGTCTTTCCATCATCATTGGACTAATCCCAACTTCTCTTCCCGGATTTTTAGCTCTTGATTGCTATTTTTGAGATCTGTTGGTCACTTTGTCGAGGATGTCCTTCACTTCTTCATACCTCTTGTCCATGGTGACACCATCACATAAAGTGTCAAAAGCAGATTGGTTCATCTTGTTTAAAACTTGATAGAAGCTTTGCAACAACATGCTTAAGCCATGGTTAGAACACCGGAGCAAACCATCTTGGAAAGCCTCGGTCAATGAATTTAATGCCTCTTGTTCAAACATATAGATCTTCTCCCTCAATGCCGCTTGCTTCCCTTTTGGTGAAACTTTGCTAGAAATTGCTTCACTAGCTCTTTCCATGTAAAAATGGAGTTTCTTGGCAACTTGTTCAACCAATCTTTGGCTTTCCCGGTGAGAGAGTAGGGAAACACCCTCAACCTCAATGACTCTTTCAAGACTCTAGCCGACTTATAAATATTACAAGTTTGTACAAAATTTCTCAAGTGGTCATTTGCATCTTCATTCTTACCACCACTAAAGCAACCATGTTCTTCAAGACCTTGAAGAATCACATTTGGGATGCTAAAACTAGCATAGCCATGAATAGGAGGAGGAATTATGGTACTTGTAAACTATTCATATCAACTTGTTCTTCGGTCTCCTCATCATCTTCATAGTCTCGTATCTCTTGTTGATAGTCCCGAACACCTCTAGCATACTCTTGATTCCGGTTGATATTGCGAGCATTAACTCTATTGACATTGTCCCCTCGGTTGACATTTTCTCTACCTCCACGATTTGCACCTCGACCTCCTTGGTTTACACCTCGGTCGCCTCGGTTTGCATTGTTGCCACCCCAATTAGCATTATGATGTGTGGGCAAAATTTTACACATTACCTTCTTTTTACTAGAGCTTTTGTTATGTATTATGGATTTTATACGTGCACTTATCATGTTTTAGTTGCATATTACAGGATGTTGATGTTGTGGTGATGAGTAGATGGAAAACAAGTCAAAGCAAGCTGAATTTCAAAGCTACTGATCCTGGACTGAAATCTGCTCATCGCGATCGCGCAAGATTACACGCGATCGCGCAAGAGAACGTCTGGACTGCAGTGGACAGTTTTGAAATTTCACACCAGCTGAATTGGAACATATAAATAGCCCTTTGCACGACCTAGGGCATATCTTTTGGCTAATTCTCCAATCTTGGGAGCCAAGATCCATCAACTAAATACCTAGAGGGTGAAGATTTGGAGCAACTCATTGAGAATTTCTTGATCCTTTGTACTCCTTTCTTATTTCCTTGCTTTGTATTGCATATATTTGGTGTGTTGATGTTGTTGAAGATCTGATTTTGTGAATATATTTCATGATTATTCGTATTGTTAATTGGTATGATTTTGAACATGAATATATGAATGAAGCATGACTTGGATTTTATATCTATGGGTTTTGATTATCTAGCTTCTTGTTGTGGTTTCTTGACTTTTGTGCTCATGACGCTTAAGTTAAATATCTACTTTGCTAATTAAATACTCGAGAGAGAGATTAATTAGTGTAGTAAAGTGAAGCTAGCGAGGATTTGGGTTGATAGGCTATCTCATAGACTAACTTGATGTTTGGCATTTTATGCCTATATTTACTTAATATTTCCTTACGTTTGGATACTTTATTCGCTCGTTTTATAGTTTATGAATGTGGTTTTACACTAATTTTATGTCGTGTGTATGTAGGTTGTTATGCAGTGCAATTGGAGCTTTTCAGAGCATGATTGAGCAAGAAAAGATTGGATTTTGATTGAGGATTGGATCGAGCACACGAAGGCACAACACGAAACGAGAAAAGGAGGAACGGAACAGGAAAATGGCCTGGCGCCCTAGCCCATGCGCCGCGCCACTTATAGCGCGCAGTGGCTAGACGCGATTCCTTGTGCGGCGCGTGCCAAACGCGGGGAGTTTTCGACGGGTTCTGTCCAAGGTCACGCGTTCCGGGGCGCGGGGCTCCCGTTATAGCGCCCCGTGTGCGGTTTTTACTTCCTATTTCGTCTAGGATTGGGTCTAACTTATTACTAGGTGTTTGTAAACTCTATAAATACTCTTTTACTTAGTTTTTGAGGGGAGTTCAGACTTTGGAGCAAATTGGAGAGCTCATAACATCAAGAACAATGGTTTTTCTTCCTTTCATTAATCTATTACATCATTATTTCATTATTACACCAAATCTTTGTGTTGTTATTATGAGTATGCGTAGCTAAAACTATCGTTCTAGGGTTAGAGTATTACATGAAGGTTGATTGTTTGAAGATTGATTTCCATTAATTAAATCCCATTACGGGTTACTTATTCTTTCTTGATTTCACTTGTGTAATTGTTAGGGCCCGATTATTACGCATTATCTATGGTTTTTAGATTGAACTTGAAAGAGGGAATTTAATTACGTAATAAGAAAGAATAGGACTAGTTTGTGAACCCGGGCATCGGGGAACCAATTTGTGAGTAGGATAGACATATACTTGCTCGCCTAGTTTAACTAATTACAGAATTCGTTAATGCGTGCACGTGATTCAACCCATAGACATATAGGGATTGGAGTAGCCTGCATAGACCGTGAAGAATCGAAAGGTTTTCACGGGTACATTTACTCTGTTAGTTAGTAACCCGGGATTTAAGAAGTGGAATCAATTGGAAAACTCAACTGGATTGTTCGTAACTCTGACCCTGGACCGTCTCCTAATTACTGATAACAACCAACTTTTGCTCCATTGCTTGAATTCACTTTTACCATTTAGTTACTGTTCTTTAGTTAACAAAATCCTCACTATTGGAAAAAGATCCCTGAATAGTTTAAATAAATTGTTTGCTAGAATTCAGTCTGCATAGTCCTCGTGGGAACGATACTCGATTTATCACTTTATTACTTGTCGACCACGTATACTTGCGTGTGCGTTTGGGAGCAACAAGTTTTTGGCGCCGTTGCCGGGGACTAATTATTGACTGATTTCTTTTTGAACAGTTTATTACTTGCTATTCAGGTTTAATTTTTGTTTTGAGTTTTTGTGCTGGTTCAGGTATTAGGTCCTGTTTGATCTTTACCTACAGGAACGGCAGAAGAACAAGCTTTAGCTGTGCGAGATGTTGCTCTCCCCAGCCTGGAGGGAGTAGCATCGAGCATAGTTAAGCCCGCTATCACCGGGGGCTTTGAGATTAAGTCCGGCATGATTCAGTTGCTGCATGTGACTGGACAATATGGTGGATTACTTCATGAGGATCCGCAGCAACACATTCAGAACTTTCTAGAGATCAGTGATACTTATACACCAGCGGGTGTTCCTACTGATTATGTTCGCTTGACGTTGTTCCCGTTTTCACTGATTGGGGCAGCAAGGAAGTGGTTAAAGGCTGAAAAGTCTAGGTCTATCACTACTTGGGAGGATTTGGCTAAGAAGTTCTTGGCTAAATTTTATCCGTCTGCCAAGACAGCCCGGCTGAGGAGCGAAATTATGTCCTTCAGACAGTTAGAAGGAGAATCCTTGTATTCAGCCTGGGAGCGATTCAAAGCTTTATTGCGAGATTGTCCACACCACAACCAATCCAATGAGGTTGTTGCACACACTTTTGTTGAGGGGTTGAACCAACACACTAAGATCGTGGTTGATGCTGCTGCTGGAGGCCAAGTACTGGCCTTAAATTTTGATCAAATTTATGATTTACTTGACAAGTTTTCGCAGAGCAATCCTGATTGGCAGGGAGATGGTAGAGCTATTACGCAGAAACCTGCAGGGGTACTTCAGTTAGATGCAGTTTCAGAGCTAAGGGCGAGGATGGATGCTATTTCCAATCAAATTAGCAAGTTAGTTCTGCCAAAGGCTCAGCAACCAGTGGCTCCAGTGCAACAACTCCAGAGCTTTTGTGGGGTTTGTGGTCAAGACCATGCTACGGAGGTTTGCTCTTCTAATCCAGAGTCAGTTTATTACGTGGGTAATCAAAACAGGCTGCAGGGTCAAAATCAGTTTGGTAATGGTTATTATCAAGGCAATACGAGAGCCCCGAATAATTACCACCCATTTCCAGCTCCACCACAGCAGGTTAGCAGTTCAGTTGAAGATATGCTAAAGCAGATAATGGCAGGCCAGCAGAGAATGATAGCTGACACTGCAGCCCATGCACAAGCCATACAAGATCTTGCCAATGCTCAAAAGAACTTGGAGCACCAGTTGGGGCAGTTGGTGGGAGAAATAAGCACTGTTAAAAAAGAGCCTGAACAATGTCTTGCAGTGACTTTAATTGAAGGTGGAGAGCTGATGGCCCAGTCTGAAGAGAGAGCTGAAATAGAAAAAGTTGAAAAAGTGGAGAAGGTAAAGAAGAAAGAAGAGAAAAAGGAGGCACCTCTGCCACCTCCACCATTCCCACAGAGACTTATACCATCGAAGGATCTGGCGCAGTACCAAAAATTTGTGAGTATGTTGAAAGAACTTCAAGTTAATATTCCTTTGACTGATGTGTTTGAATTGATGCCATCCTTTGTGAAGTTCTTAAAAGAAATTTTAGTCAAGAAGAAAAAGCCTCAAGAGATAGATACAGTTGAGTTAGTTGAGGAGTGTAGCACAATCTTGAGCAAGCTACCTCCAAAACTCCAAGATCCTGGGAGTTTTACTATTCCTTGTACCATTGGAGGGCATAATATCACTGGTGCCTTGTGTGATTTGGGTGCGAGCATAAATCTCATGCCTCTCTCTGTTTGCAAAAGGTTGGGGCTAGGAGCAATCAAGCCCTCTTCCGTTACTCTTAAGATGGCGGATGGATCACTCACTCACCCTGATGGTAAGTTGGAGGATGTGCTGCTAAAAGTTGGTAAGTTTACATTCTCTGCTGATTTTGTAGTCCTAGATTATGAAGAGGACCGAGAAGCTCCAATAATTTTGGGGAGACCATTCTTAGTCACCTCGAAGGCAATTATTGACATGGAGCTGGGTGAGATGACTGTTAGAGCGCATGGAGAAAAGGTTACTTTCAAGGTTTATACTGAGAAGGAGCACATAGCTAAGGTGGAAGAGTGCCCTATGATTGAATGTGTCAAACAAGAAGATGGAAGTAAACCACATGTGAAGTTGAAGATGGGTTCTCTAAAAGAAGGGAAGAAAGCAAAAGTTCGGCGTAAGAAGAGAAGACATAAAGGCTGGAAGTGAGCTAAAAGTGTCGTCGTGCCACGACGTTAACTAAGGCGCTTCTCGGGAGGCAACCCGAGTTTGTACTTGTATTATTTTATTTATAGTGTCACGTAGTTGTTGTTTTTCCTTGGATTGCAGGTTCATGTAATGTCGAGGCTAAGTGTGGGGTGTCCTCACCCTTGCCTAATGTTGATGACCTGATGAGGGAAGTCTGAGTACCTCATACGATATGGAAGCTTGGAGGATGCTAGCACCAAGGACTAGAATCTTCAGGGGAGTTTTCTTTACCTTGCACTTGCTTATTTTCAGTGCTTAGGTTAAGTGTGGGGTGGGGAACTACCCTTTATTTATTTATTTTTGAGGTTAGGGATGCATGTACCGTAGGATTTTCTTTTGTACTTGACTTTATTTTTATTTGTTTCTTGCTTTAATATATGAAAAAAAAATTAGAAAACCAATGAAAAATTCCAAAAAGATTTTCTTTTAGTCTTTATTAGTGGTACATGTCATCCACCCCGTGGTTTTTCTTATGGCCTCGGTTCTTTTCCACGGGGAGACCTTTGAACCGGGTAGTTTTTATTTTTATTAGGATTAGAATAGTTAGTATAGGTGACCCTAGACAAAGGAAATAGGTGGAATGCTAGGTGCCTTTGTTTTGTTTGATACCGGTGGACTTGGACTTGATTGCATGTGCTATTTGTGGTGTCCTTGGGTTTTAATTTGATGCATGCCTATGAAAAATTGGAACGACCCCCTTGAGATGCTTGATTCCGCTTGCTTGACTTGATTGTGAACCTTTGTGCATTAATGCTTAAATTTTCACAAGTTGCATTCTAGAAGCTTAGTTGAGAGTTGTTGATGGAGCCTTTTTGTGTGGATCATGTGCAATGTGTGTTGTGAGGCATGTTCTTGTTTACTCCATGTTGCATATTAATGTCTAGAACTTGCCCCGTGTGTGTGCAAAGCGAAATCCTAGGTTTGCTCTAGTTGGGAAATGATACAAGGCTTTCTTTTGATTTGCCTACCCTTACATATATACCTTGAAAAAATTGTTGTGATCTCTTTGACCCTCTTTGTTGGCATCCACACCCCGAGCCTACCCATTTGTTCTAAATTGTCTCTTTTGGCCCTTTACTCCTTAAGCACTTTAGTTGATATTGTGTAGTTGATTGGAGTTGTGGTTGGAATTGGGAGGTTTTTGAGTGGAGCTAATGAAGGGGAATAATTGAAAATTTGTGAAGTAGTGAAAGGCATTGGCAAGGTTGGATGTAATTGAAATAAGAAAAGAAAAAAAAATAGCAAAGTTGAAAAGAAAAGGAAAAAAATTGTGGAAAAAGAAATAAAAAAAAAAAGAGAAAAAGATATTCATTCCTTGCTAGTGTGTGCTTAAAAGAAGAATACTACTTGTGAGAAGGTGTATGTGTAGAAGTTGTTGATTGGGTGGCTTTGATGAGATTTGTGCTTAATTTGAATGTGATGTATTAAAGTGCTTAGGGAGGTAGTCACTATTACCCATACGTATCCTACCAACCCTTTAGCCTACATTACGACCTTTTTAAAGTCCTAGTTAATCCCGATTGGAGTGAGCTTACATTAGTGGAGTCCTATACTACGGGCAAGCCTATGGTACATTGTGTGTGACATGTGAGACTTTCATGAGAGTGAGTGAATTCGTTTGCTATTGTCCCCATTCTATTCTTGATATTCATGGTTGTGTGTGATACTTGGGGGACACTCTTTTGCTTCATATTGGTGAGGGCGCATGGTTTGCATGAAATAGGTGAAATTGATGGTTCTTGGTTGAGTAGATAGGTGTGATTTTGTGGGAGCATGGTTGCATTAAGTTGAGTTTGTGCATTTGAGCTATTTTGGGGTGGTTGTTCTCATATTTTTTATTTCGATAAATTGTTGGCATATTTGTGGATCCATAGTAGTCATGTGCGCATTTGTTCAATGATCGGTATCAACCATAGTCATGGGTAGACCAGTTCTACCTAGGTTGGAAGTTATTTGTGATTGCTCGAGGGCGAGCAAAGGTTCAAGTGTGGGGTGGTGATGTTTGGCATTTTATGCCTATATTTCCTTAATATTTCCTTACGTTTGGATACTTTATTCGCTCGTTTTATAGTTTATGAATGTGGTTTTACACTAATTTTATGTCGTGTGTATGTAGGTTGTTATGCAGTGCAATTGGAGCTTTTAAGAGCATGATTGAGCAAGAAAAGATTGGATTTTGATTGAGGATTGGATCGAGTACACGAAGGCACAACACGAAACGAGAAAAGGAGGAACGGAACAGGAAAATGGCCTGGCGCCCTAGCCCATGCGCCGCGCCACTTATAGCGCGCAGTGGCTAGGCGTGATTCCTTGTGCGGCGCGTGCCAAACGCGGGGAGTTTTCGACGGGTTCTGTCCAAGGTCACGCGTTCCGGGGCGCGGGGCGCCCGTTATAGCGCCCCATGTGCGGTTTTTACTTCCTATTTCGTCTAGGATTGGGTCTAACTTATTACTAGGTGTTTGTAAACTCTATAAATACTCTTTTACTTAGTTTTTGAGGGGAGTTCAGACTTTGGAGCAAATTGGAGAGCTCATAACATCAAGAACAAGGGTTTTTCTTCCTTCCATTAATCTATTACATCATTATTTCATTATTACACCAAATCTTTGTGTTGTTACTATGAGTATGCGTAGCTAAAACTATCGTTCTAGGGTTAGAGTATTACATGAAGGTTGATTGTTTGAAGATTGATTTCCATTAATTAAATCCCATTACGGGTTACTTATTCTTTCTTGATTTCACTTGTGTAATTGTCAGGGCCCGATTATTACGCATTATCTATGGTTTTTAGATTGAACTCGAAAGAGGGAATTTAATTACGTAATAAGAAAGAATAGGACTAGTTTGTGAACTCGGGCATTGGGGAACCAATTTGTGAGTAGGATAGACATATACTTGCTCGCCTAGTTTAACTAATTACAGAATTCGTTAATGCGTGCACGTGATTCAACCCATAGACATATAGGGATTGGAGTAGCCTGCATAGACCGTGAAGAATCGAAAGGTTTTCACGGGTACATTTACTCTGTTAGTTAGTAACCCGGGATTTAAAAAGTGGAATCAATTGGAAAACTCAACTGGATTGTTCGTAACTCTGACCCTGGACCGTCTCCTTATTACTGATAACAACCAACTTTTCCTCCATTGCTTGAATTCACTTTTACCATTTAATTACTGTTCTTTAGTTAACAAAATCCTCACTATTGGAAAAAGATCCCTGAATAGTTTAAATAAATTGTTTGCTAGAACTCAGTCTGCATAGTCCTCGTGGGAACGATACTCGATTTATCACTTTATTACTTGTCGACCACGTATACTTGCGTGTGCGTTTGGGAGCAACATAACTCATCTAAAAGAAGTTACGCTCGGAAGAGGTCTTCTTTCCTCGCGTAATGGGTAGTGCTTTATAAGCTCAACCATGGCTTTGACGAGCGCCATTGAGGCAAATCCCTTCTAGGCCGGAAGGATTCTAGGGATTACATTAGAACGACTCGGCCATAATATATAAACCCCGTGCTATAATCTCATCCTAGGCTCAAAACTTGTTTCACTTTGTTGTAAGCAGCCCATTAATCACCTTTAGTTGCTTTCCTAGTGTAGTTTGTAGTTGTTAAGATCATTCAATCACCTTGTTATCCCAGTTTGGCTAGGTCAAATATGTTTAGTTCCTCCACTACTTTGATTGCATTACTTTGTTCCTTGTGGATTCGACCGCGACTCCTAGTTGGATAAATTGTATTATGATGACCGTTCATACCTCAAGCCAAGGTGTGTGTTGAGCGTTGTCAAAATCGGCGCTCTTGCCGGGGAACAATTGGGGTATTGGAGTAGTTTGAGGAGTTGAGCTAGTTGGCTTAGTTCTAAATTTTGTGAACCATTGTTTTGTGAATTGTGAATAGTAGTATTGAGCTAGTTGGCTTAGTTCTAAATTTTGTGAACCGTTGTCTTGTGAATTGTGAATAGTAGTAATGTTCTTTGGAAATTGTAAATATTTATTTGTGTGTAGTGTTTACTTGCATTAGTTAGTTAGTTTAGATTAGTGATAATTATCTTGAAATGGCATCATGAAACCAAAATTGGTCAAATATTGAAAATCGATACATGAGTGATCCTTGTCCTTATTATGGTGGACCTCACTATTGGTAAGATTGTCAAATTATTTCCGGGGGAGAGTTGTGTGCACCTTCTCAACCCTTTGAGTGGGACATATGTCATGAGTGTGGGGGTCAAAATGGCCATAAGGACGGTTGTCCTAATATTCTTTATTCTTCTCCTAATGATTTTTGTAATGATGCTAATGATTCTTATGATTTGATGGGTCTAATACAAATATGAACATGGAATTTGAACCCGAATGGCAAGGCATCCAAGAAATTTTTCAAAAAGAAATGGACTTATCTACTTCACAAGAAGAATACACTCAAAATGAGGGATGTGAATACTTCATGGAGCGGATACTTGAACAACATCATGAGAATACTGAAACTCTCAAGGAGACGAAAGAAATGAAAATAGAAGTTCACCAAAACAACTTAGCCCTACACTCTTGAGGGAGAAAATGAAGCAATTGATTGAAACCTTTAATGCTCAAGAGGCTAAGGGTGTGTCTAGTTTTCAAGAAAAACCCTTCACGGAAAATGTGCTTGAATGTCAACAAAGATTTGTTAGAGGAGCACATTTGGGATGAAGATGAAATTGTGAGCCGAGCTTGGCTCCGAGATCAAGCTCGAAAAATAAAAGTCCATGAAGCATGCCTTCAAGACTTAAATGTAGATGGTTGGGATCTCAAACAAAAAAGAGAAGAACTAGGACAAAGAGTGAACCACTTTGATATTGAAGCGCGTGTCTTGAAAATTCTAGTGCATGAAATGGTTGAAGCTTTCGAGGCTCAACATGAAGAAATCGTGAATGATATGCTAGAAATAAGCGAATTCGTGGAAGAGTGCACAAGTCAAATCATGGAAACTCATGGAAGTGATCATATCTTCCAGATAGTTGGTAATGATGCCATAAGCAAGGAAAGTGTGTTGGAGTCTAGAGCGGAAATGAAGAAATCTTGTGATGAAGACTCTAATACCATCGAAGAGGAGAATGTCAAGCTTGGTGCCCAATCGGTGTTGAAAAGAGTTAGACCTCATTCACTCCACTTCTAAATTCTTTGTGTAGATAATGCAATGGAGGTGGATGAACAAGCACCTTTGGATGATTTTGGCCTTGATGAGAAAAATGGGTACATTGTTGAATTTTCCACGCCAAGGAGACAAAACGACATCCCTCACTTAAAAGCGAAAAAGTGTATGATGAAGAACCCGTCTTTACAAGCTCGGAAATGTGTACCCCCGCCTAAAGAGCACAACAAAGAACATGAAGCCATGTTGGGGAGGAAATTCACCTTCACTAAGTGGAGAGAAAAGCATGATGGGTACCGTCTAGCCAAGACGTTAAATAAAGCGCTTGTCGGGAGGCAACCCGAATCTCTTTAAAATTTTAGTTGTTTATTGTTGCATATTAGGTTAGATTAGTTTTTTTTTTTTTTGGTTGTTTTTGATCATATCACATGAATCCCACATTTGTTAGCTACTAGGAAGCATAGTCTAAGGCATAACATAGAGAAAATGAACTGCCCGAGGGTGTAGGGCGGACCACCCAATGAGACGAGGAGGACCGCCCATTGAAATTTTACTATCTAAATCTCAGTAGGCGGAGCACCTAATGTTTAGTGAATTTCTTCTCACTGGAAGTTGGTCTAAAAGACATTCAGCGCTATCGCGTCAGAATTTTCACGATCGTGCTTTACTGCGAGATAACCCTACGCTATCGCGTTGTTGCACACGCGATCGCGTAAGTTTACTCAGCAGCAAAGCGTGATCGCTTTGTACTGAGTAATAGTTCAAATATTAACTGGCCAATTTTATAAGCCAAACGACCCACTTCAAAAAAAAAAAAAAAAAAAACCCATTCTCTCAAACTCCCTTCCCACATCTTGGCATCTTAAATGACTCATTCCATTTTTCATTCGGCTCTCAAGTATTTTATCTCCAACACAGAGGTATGATCATCAATTTCTATGTCAATTTTGTTTAGCACAGTATGTGTAAGCACTCTTTCTCTCTTGATTCAAGTGTTATTTGTGTGAATAAGAAAACAAAGGGCTTTTAATAGAAAATAGGGAGAAGTCTGATGTACCCTTATAGTCAATTTGTGTGTGAAGAAAATAGGTTAGGTTATTAATTTGTTAATGCCCAATTGAACTAAACCCCAGTGTTGAATCCAAGAACTTGAAGCAAAATTTGTGTGTTTCTAGTTAAAAGTGTGGGTGTGCACTTTGATCGATATATGGAACATGTGAAATTCTTGGTGTTGCAGCGGAGGTCAGTCTCATGGTATTGGAGAAGATGACCTCGCGATCGCGTGAAGACCTGCGCGAACACGCAGATTCGTCAAGCTCTCTCCTACATGATCGCGTCAGACGTATCACGATCGTGCAAGAGGTTCTTAGACAAGTCAGCACGGTCATGCCTATCCTTGCGCGATCGTGCAGTGTTCCAATTTCTGCCAGAAACAGTAAGCATGTAAAGCCCACTGCTGGAATTTTTTGGCTTCAACCTTTGGCTAATGAGCTTTATTAATGTACGTATTAAGTACCCAAATTGTATTTGACAATGGTGATCTTTGTAGGTACTTTTTCCCATACAATGGCCGAAGGAAACAACCAACACAACTTAACGGAAGATAAATGAAGCATATGACCGGACCACATTCTTATCCGCATCATGCTATGAAAAATACCAAAAGGATCGTGTAAAGAGCTTCATTAAAGAAAGAGGGATCCATATGGACAAGGTGGAAGAGAAACTTCCCAACTTCTTCCAAAGGCTTGAAAATAGTGGATGGATATGATTTGCCAAAAAACTGAGAAGGTGAACGCTTCCATAGCAAGGTAATTTTATGCTAATGCCACTCAAACAAATTTTAGTAGTGAGTTGGTGACTACTGTTAGGGTGGGCACTAAACCGAAAAAACCGAAATACCGAACCGAACCGAACTAATTCGGTTTTTCGGGTTCGGTATTTCGGTATTTCGGTTCGGTTCGGTTCTGAAATTTTGAAATTTCGGTTTTTCGGTTCGGTTTTCGGTTTCGGGTCCCGAAAAAACCGAATTTTTTTTTTTTTTTTTTTTACACATTCAAAAACTTTCAATGTCAAATAATATGATGAACGATTGGTAATATAAAACAAAATGTCGATCCCATGATGGTATAAGAGAGACAATTTTCTTGAAAAGTACGTCAGTGGAAAATTGTGCGACTATGCTTTTTCATAATGACTTGTTTTGTCCCATATTATCTTCGTCAAAATGCAAATTATTATTTAACATATAGAATTTAAAACTTATGGTGGAGTATTAACATTCAGAATGGATCATCAAATTGTGACAATGGCAATTTGATATTTGTAAAAGAGACTGGGGCATTTCTGCAACCTGTTATCGAGGCATCTGCTGGGATTTTAAAGCTATTTCCACTTTATCCTTTTGCTTTATGGCCTACTCCCCTTTTAAGTTTTAATTGTCTTCGAATTTTTTCTTTCTTTTTAGTAATAAGTTATCATAGTGTTCCTATCAATAAAAAGTACTACTATCAGCATATATTTTCTAAACCTCTAAGTTAGCCATTGTCAGTAAGTAACATGATTCTACATATTGACTGATTCAACTAAAGGTTCTGCTATTTTTTATCAGAAAGTATCTAAATGTTTGTTACTCTTTGTAAAAATCATTCATAGCACAATTATCTAAATTGAGACTTTACAAAATTACATCAGTGCCAAGTGACGAAACCAATAATTTTGCTAAGAGTGTTTAAGAATTTTCAAAATTTAATAAATATCGAGTAATACTCCTATTTGACTTATATATACAATTATAGTTTTTCAGTATCAACTTTCACTGATTGTAGCTCCGCCATGATAATACCATATTGTACGAAGGGGGTGAATTGTTTCATTTTCTGTAATTAGTCATACTTTTAGTACTAATTTTTTTTAAGCTAAAAGAAATTGAAAGAAATGAGAAAGTGAGAAGATCAAATTATGGTGTGGTCGAGGGGACCAAATTATCCTAGTTAGTCATAGGCTATAAATTTTCTTGTTCGGGCTTTTTTTTTTTTGCCATAAACTTTGGTTTAAACCGAAACACCGAAGTACCGAACCGAAGTACCGAACTAAAAAACCGAACCGAACCGAATTATAAAAATTACGGTTTTTTCTACACTTCAAACCGAACCGAAAACCGAAATACCGAACCGAAGTTTCAAAAAACCGAACCGAAATACCGAACGCCCACCCCTAACTACTGTGAGGGGCAAGTTAGTGCGGTTTGATGAAACTACAATCAATATGGTGTATGAGCTAGATAATATTGACAATGCTTTATAAGGCTTGTGCTTCAGAAGGAGGTGTGCAATGGATGGTTGATATGCTTCAAGGGGGTAAACCCTCAAGTTGGTCCACATTCCGACAAAAGGTTATATCCACTGACTTCACCGCTGAGGCCCGCATCTGGTTATCCATTGTGTGCACTAGGGTGATGCCTTCGAGTAATGAGAGTGATCTCACTCCTAAAAAAGCTCGACTGATCACACAACTGATTGACGGTTTTAAAGTCAATATTGGGGAAATAATTGTTAGAGAGATTGAAGAGGTGGTGCAAGAGAGAACAAAAAGCTTATTCTTCTCAAGCTTGGTTCACCAGCTACGCATAAATGCCGGAGTGGAAATGCGCAGTAATGATAAATGTGTAAGTCCTCAAAAGCCTAAATATCCACTATTGAAGAAAGGACCAGGAGGGGTAACGCAAAGCAAGAAAAAAAAAATTGAGGTGCCCTCCCAGATTTATGTTGATGACCCAACTTTTGGGAAATTCTCAACAACCGCTATGACTACTGCACCAGGGAGTTCATACACTCCAGTTCCACCATTTTCATCAGGAGCTTCCAACATGAGGTACATTTCATCTCAGATTTCTTCTGTAGATGCTCATATTAGACAGCTGGTAGCAGGCCTTCCTTCAGGCCCACATCGAGAGGGTTCTTCTTCTAGGCCTTCGAGCACGTTATCATTGGAGGCAGTAGCAGCTGAGCAGGCTCAGATCAAGAGCAGGTTGGACAAAATAGAGAATAAGCATAAGCAGTTCGATAAGAGAACAAGCAATTTTTTAAAAAGAATGATGAGCAAGCTGAACTCGCTATGTAGTTCTAATGAGAACACTAATGAGGAGACCGAGGATGAGCTTCGCTACCCCAACACTGACAGTGAGGATTGATCTTCTAGTCAGGGGTTCCTTACACCCTGTGTATTACATTCTTAGTCGCACTGAGGACAGTGCATAGTTTAAGTTTGGGGGTGTAGTATTGATGTTGGTCATGTACTTGAAGTTTATGACATGCCTACCTTCTCTTTTCCTTGTTTTTGAACAAATTCTGAAAACTTTGTGGATGATCATTTTCTTTGATATTAGTATAAGTAGTTACTATAGTATGGTGTTAATAGCTTATTCATATTTAGTAGTTAGTTAGAACTATAAAAAAAATCATTTTGGTCCGAACAACCATTTTCATTGTAAATACCATGTTGTATGAAATTTTTGACATAACTTCCTTGGTTTTTCTTTGCCATGGTTCTGTTCCAAGGAAGCAATTCTTGTGAACTGGGCATTCTTAGGATTTAATTAGTAGTAATAGTTGTATAGTAGTAGTTGTGGATTTTTGCCCCTTGGCCAATTTTTGGCATGTTTGATTCCACCATTATTTAATCCTTGTCATGTGAGCTTGTTTTGAAAAATGGATAGAAAAATTTAGTTGGTGAATTTTTCTATGATCTTTAAGTTCAACTTTTGACTCTTATGTCATTAATTAGCTCTCATTAGGCTATGAGTTAACTTTGGATGCTTAATTGCCTTTGATTGGTACTTGAATATACTCATCTTCCTTGCTTTACTTGTGCCATGTGTGGTGAAGTTTTGATGTGTTCATGTGTGTGCTTCTTGATCTAGATCTTTCTCTAAATGTGCTTCAAGGCGAAATCCTAGGTGATACTTGACTGGAAAAAATGATTTTAGGCTTTCTTTGGCCCGCTAGTAACCTAAAAAGCCTACCCTTGTATTATAACTTTAGTCAACCCCTTTGAGCTTAATATCCTTTATTTTGGCAACCACATGATTAACCCGAACCAATTCTAAGTGCTTAAAGCACTAACTCTTTTTTTTGCCCTACTTTCTTGAGTGCATTGAAAGATGTGCAACTTAGGCAAAAGCCTAAGTTTGGGGGTGGCACGAGTTATGGGGAAAGTGTGGAAGTAAATGAAAATGAAAAGAAAAGAAAAGAAAGAGCAACAAAAGTGAGTTGAATAGAAAATCTTGAAAAAAAAAAGGAAAAGAAAGGAAAGAGAAAAGAAACAAAAAAGAAGCAAGTGAAAGAAAAGAAAGAAAAAAAAATAGAACTGATGAATAAACAGGGGAAACACTAGTGTATAATCCTCAATATTGCAAGGTGTAAGTGCAAGGAAAATGAAGCGTGCTTTCAATTTTTTTACAATGTAGTGCTCAAGGAGGTGTGTAGTCAGTATTTGCCCAAATTTTATCCCACCTTTGACCAAAAGTCTACATTACAACCCTAACAAAGTTCTAATTGATTTCGGATCAGCATTCCTACATTAGTGGAGAGGTACACAAAGGGCAAGCTTATGGATCTTTAGTGTACATGATGAACTTCTTTTGAGAGAGTGAGCGAATTCCTTCTATCATTAATACCATTTGTGTTATCATTGCATTTTTTGTGGTTGGAATATTCTCTTTGAGTGGTGAGGGCACTTGTGAAGTCGAGTTGAAAATTTGTGTTTCACTTCCCAATTGAGGTGAGCAAGCAAAAAGATGAACTCTTATGACGAAGAGGCAAACTTTGAAAGTGTTGTGTCATGGCATGTTTTCCTTGTTTTGTTGTTGATCTTTGCAAGTGGTGTTCACAAGGCTTGGCTTAATTGTTGGCAACAACCAATGTCATTAGTTGTCGAACTTTAAACGGGTTTTGGCTTGTTGTGGCCTTTATGAAAAATGCATGAATAGATGAATTACAACTTGGTTTCTGTTGAAGTGTGCTTTGCTTGAGGACAAGCAATAGTTTAAGTTTGGGGGTGTGATGTGTGGTCAAAATTCCACACATTACCTTCTATTTACTTGAGTTTTCGTTGTATATTAAGGATTATATACGTGCACTTATCATGATTTAGTTGCATATTACATGATATTGACACTGTGGAGATGAGTAGATGGAAAACAAGTCAAAACAAGCTAAATTGCAAAGCTACTGATCCTGGACCGAAATCTGCTCACCGCGATCGCGAATGATTACACGCGATCGCGCAGGGAGACTTGAGAAGCTAGCGCGAAAGCGCCCAAGAAAATGCGATCGCGTAGCTCATAAAAGAGATCTAGCGCGATAGCGCCATTTGTCACATGATCGCGCAAGAGCACGTCTGGACTGCAGTGGACAGTTTTGGAATTTCACACCAGCTAAATTGAGAACATATAAATAGCCGTTTGCACGACCTAAGGCATATCTTTTGGCCAATTCTCCAATCTCTGGAGCCAAGATCCATCAACTAAACACCTAAAGTGTGAAGATTTGGAGCAACCCATTGAGAATTTCTTGATCCTTTGTACTCCTTTCTTTATTTCCTTACTTTGTATTGCATATATTTGGTGTGTTGATATTTTTGAAGATTTGATTTTGTGAATATATTTCATGACTATTCGTGTTATTAAATGGCATGATTTTGAACATGAATATATGAATGAAGCATGACTAGGATTTTATTTTTATGAGTTTTTATTATCTAGCTTCTAGTGTTGTGGTTGCTTGACTTTTGTGCTCATGACACTTAAGTTACATGTCTACTTTGCTAATTAAATACTCGGGAGAGATTAGTTAGTGTGGAAGCGAGGATTTGGGTTGATAGGCTATGTCATAGACTAACTCATCTAAAACAAGTTATGCTCAGAAGAGGCCTTCTTTCCTCGGGTAATGGGTAGTGTTTTATAAGCTCAACCATGGCTTTGACGAGCGCCGTTGAGGCAAATCCCTTCTAGGCCGGAAGGATTCTAGGGATTACAGTAGAACGACTAGGCCATAATATATAAACCCTGTGCTATAATTGCATCCTAGACTCAAAACTTGTTTTCTTTGGTTGTAAGAAGCCAATTGATCACCTTTACTTGCTTTCCTAGTGTAGTTTATAGTTGTTAATATCATTCCATCACCTTGTTATACCAGTTTGGCTTAGTCAAATAGGTTTAGTTCCTCCAGTACTTTGATCGTATCACTTTATTCCTTGTGGATTTGACCCCGACTCGTAGTTGGATAAATTGTATTGCGATGACCGTTCATACCTCAAGCTGAGGTGTGTGTTGAGCGTTGTCACATTTACTGCAACACCTTCATTTTCTCCAAGATTTTCTTCTTCATTTGCTTGGACCCCCGCATTTGCTTGGGCAAAAGGATTGTCACCTTTAGGGATCACATTCCCAACTTGAGGATCATCAGCTTCCTCTTGCATATGATCTTCATCCACTTGTTCGACATGCAATGGATAGCCCTCTTGGTTGAGTTTTATGCGGAACTCTTCATCATATTCTTCCTCATAATCTTGCGAATTCCCATGTTGTTGATTATAATAATGGTTGTAATTGGGATTCCGCAAATTTTGATTATGATTTCTCCTATAAGCCATGTTTCACCTACACAAGGTAAAACCAAAACCAAAAGTAAAATGCTAGGACTTGCGAACTAAAAAACATTGATTAACTAATGCGACTCATTATTGAAACCGTAGTTCCCGGTAACGGTGCCAAAATTTGATCCACGCTCAATCCTACACCATTAACAGTGAGGCGCGGTCGTCAAAGTATAATACTCGATGTGAGTCGGGGTCGATTTTCCAAGGGAACTAGCTCGTCAAGTAATAGACTCGCTAGTAGAAATCCAAATGAAGTTTAATATTGAGTCTTAGAAGTGAGATTTGATATAATTAGCACTAAAATTAACTACAGGCATACAAATTAAAGAAAGTAAATTGATTTGATATTACGAGACTAGGTATGTAAACAATTAATAATGATTTCAAACCAACGGGTATTCTCACTTCACTTTCCTAACAAACGTATAATTATGGTCGAGTCTTTCTATTCTAATCTCTAGAATTCTTCTGGCCTAGAAGAGATCTTTCACAACCCGCTCGTCAAAGCCTTAGTTGAATGCTCGAAGCACTACTCAAAGATCCGAGAAAAGGAGACCTCTTCCGAGCATAACTCCTTTTAGATGGGTTAGTCTATATAAATAGCCTATCAATCCAAATCCTCGCCAACTCCACTATTCTACACTAGCAAAGTAGACAAGAAATACTAAATATCAATGATCTTGAAAGTTTTATGTTATTGTAATGGGGAGTTGGATAATTGATACTTATATTATAGTTAGTGAAATGGAACAACACCCATTGATTTTCAATCACTATAGTATATTTACACCCCTAGTTATGAATTTAGCTACTCATAACTAGAGCTTGAATCAAGGTAATCAAAATGTAACAAAATGATGAAATGAGTTCAAACATAGATATTGGATTAATATGGATTAAGATTCAAGGATACAAGTTTATAAGCTTACAAAATGATGTTAAGACCTCTACTTGGCTCCCAAAATCGCCTCAAATTGAGTACAAAACGTAATATGGAATGCCTGCTTAAAAAACCTAGCTTGTGCTATTTATACAACGAAAAATATGCAGCCACAGAGGTCGAGGCGGTCCGCCAAAACATGGGGGCGGTCCGCCACAGACATTCCAAACTCTCTGAAGTTTTGGGGCGCTCCACCCTGTCACAGGGGTGGGTGCCTCTTGCTCTTTTCCCTTTTTTCGACTCTCTGTTCTGCCCTTCGGTGGGCTACCTAGTCTCGAAGCGGGGTGTCTCTCTTGTAACTTCTCAAACTTCACACTTTAGCTCTACTTCTCGCGCTTTAGCTTCAACCTTCAACTAGTAATCATGCGATATCATTATAACCTGAAACTAAGCAATTCACGAAGTTAATTACACAAAATGTTGCTTTTGGATTCAAAAACAAAAGCTTAAAGTTGTCTTTAAGTTGGTAAAATACCAACTTATCACTTACAAAGCTTCTATGAAAGTAAATAATATAACTCGACATATCCTACTACAGATGAACTAAGACTGAGAGCAGTATAAACTCAATCCTCTTAGTTTTCTGTAGCTAGACGACAACTCAAATACAATTCAAAATGACTTCAATTTTATTTCTCTAAACTCTCTATATTTGTGCGTGTCTTCAACAACTGAAATGCTTCTCAATTTATAGCCTTGAGATCTTGAGAAGTGTTGAGCAATTAGAACTCCAAAGCTCTTCAAGTTTTTGAGTCCTAATTGAACTCCTTGCTTATCTTCAGTTCTTATCCCAATCTTATGCAATCTTTTCTTATCATGTACATCTCTGCATGATTATCAAGATAAATATTAGATTTTAGGATAACAATTAATTTTTCCGCTTTATTGATTTTGTATAATTATTTATTCAGCCATAGTGATCCAAAGGAACACGTCCTTGGATCTGTTACTTAGTCATCAGTCAAAACTCCAAGCTTATTCAAGCTAACATTTTCTAACATTTAGTAAATAACTGGCCCTCGGACTAGAGTGTCTCGTTGAACTCATCTTCTACCCATAGCCATGTCTTGGCACGTACAAAAGAGGCAGACTAATGTATTCAAGGTTGGTTGTGCAGACTGATTTTCAAGATCATATAATACGATACGTGATCCAGTGGGTAATAAAGGTAACTAAATTTTTCAACGGAGTATTATACTAGATACTATAGATTTATTTAGTCTCCATTATAAATAGGATGGGACTATTGTAAGAAGCTTGTCTTGTGGTAGAGTTTTGGACTGAACAAGACTTGATCGGGGTCTTGTTGTTATATAGTCAAATCTCTCTATAACTGCCCCTCATTATAATATTATTTCAGTATAACGACCTAATTTTTTCTCCGGAACTAATTTTTTATGTTATATTTTGCCGCTCTATAACACCATTCTACCTATATGCAATGATGTTAATTATAACGGTACACTCTTTATAAAACTACCTCGCCATAACGGTCATAGTCAAATATTGTGTAATAATATTTTGTAAGTGATGATGTATTATGTATAAAATAATATACAGTATATTTATGATAATCATTCATAATATAAGTATATTTCCTTTTTTACATTCGTACCATAAAAATTCTTACGTAAAATTTTATTTTTTTACAGTTTCAATTAATTTTAAATGTATATGTTCATTAGATTTTAATTTGTTATTGGTACGGTACAACTAGTTATAGATTTATTAATGATGTATTAACCTTTTAAATTTTTAATTAATGAAATATGAAAATTGTGACACCCAGCTAAGGTTTAAGTATCCCACATCGGCATAATACAGGAGTGATCCTTAGTATTTAAGTAAGCACGTTTTAAACTCTAGTGACGCGTTTTAAAGCCGTGCAGGCCTAGGCCCAAAGCGGACAATATCACTAGCGGACTTGGGCTGTTACAAAAATCTATTGCGATTTTAAATTTAACATATATATTTTGCAAACTTTTTTACTATAACAGCTAAATGAAGTCTAAATGTCAAATGCCAGTATACATGATATCACTATAGCGGCCACGAAAATTCCAGACAAACGCTACTATTATAAAGAGGTTTGACTATATTACCATAAAAAGGGCCAATCAAGAGTGCTAGCTAGTTTGTAAGAATTTTATATGAAAGAACATAAACACAGTGGAAGCAATTCCAGGAACATGACTCACATATAATCTAGACAAACTAGCATATTTAGTTTTACATAAACATAAAACGAAATACATCTTGAAGCGTGACTTTAACCGCGAAACGAATCTTCAATTACAAGCAAGATCATTTACGAGATCATCCTCCAGTTCCATAATCTTTTTTCGTGTGCCCAAAAAATACTCGGACTAATAACACTTGGGTGGAACAAGTATTTCAGAGAGAAAAAACCAATACGTTTTTCTTTTATTTTTCTTTTTGGCCAAGAATCTTCTTTATATAGTTTTAGGGTAAATCCTTTTTCCAAAACTGTTTAGGATTCTCTTCCATCAAGAAGCCTCTCTCCTACTCCTAATTGTGTTCGGTCACAACAGGGACCACATAATCAATTAACAATATTTATGCCTAAATTTGTACGTCTAGGTTCAACACTTAAATTTATGAAGGGATCACAAGCAATATAGTAAAATATGACGAAAAGTAAGTAAATAGAGAGAAAAATAATAGACAAGAAAGTAGAGAGCTTTTATTCCTTGATAATAGTCGGATTCAGTGTGAATCGCTTGATGTACAATACAATATAAAGAGGGGTATTTATAGTAGTGGATACCCAGTCCTAATTATGGTAAAAATACAAAGACTAATTATAAGGCTCATGGGCCTATAAACTCAAGGAGGTGGTATATTCGAAACTCTAACTAGGAGACTGTAACCCTAAGGCGGCAGGATGTATGCCTTACATTCTACGACAGTAACGCCTGAACGGTCGTAACTCGTAGAACAGACGTGTATCCAGTGTGCCCGGTAACTTGTAGGATAAGTCTAGTCTTGCCAGCTGGACTCGCATCCACATAACAATATGTGGTGTATTTTTACCCACACAAACAAGGCTTCCAATTATGGAATTAATTCTTTTTCTCTAGAATTAACCTTTTCATAAAAAATTACAAATTATTTCCACTAAAAATTCATAATTGCACTCCTTAGTTGAATTTTGAATTCTTCTATCAAATCTTATTTAACTCCCCCACGTTAAGATTATAGACACCAATCAATATTATTAAATCACTGACAATTCAATATATCGATTAAATGAATATCCTTTCGAATTCTACTTAACATATTCCGTGTCTAGGATACAAATTCCACTGGCCAGATTTACACATGGAAACTTATAAGCTTTCATAAATGGGTGTCATCAATCTCTATAACGAGACGTGGTTCTATCAACTAGCTATCACTTCACAAATGCATATTATCATTGTCCAACTTAACATGAATTATTTGACCCAATATTCTGGACCTCACCTATTGATAAATGAATAATATACACCACTAATAATAGTTATATCAATATTAAGAGTGCAATTATATACATTTGATGAAATAGAGAGTTTGTTTTGTATAGTCAGTATAAAATCACTTATCTCTACTTGATCCGTTCAATGCACACAATGCGCACTAGCACAAGAAGTTGGAACTATACCATTTGCATAATCAAGATAAATTATATATAATCTTGTGTTATAATCATACCGATGGTTTTGTTCAATTTCCATCTTAGATTGTTAATATTACATTATTATTTATAAGAACTGCCGATTTAATTTTCCGTGTATAAGATTGACTCTACACACTAAATCAACTACCATATAAATAATAAGACACACATGATACAATTGATCTAAATAAATAATAATTTATTATATTTAATAAATGAATAACCAATTGTTCAACTAGAAATAATTTAACTAAAATCTAATGGTTATTAGTATATCCCGACAGTATAATAGTGATTTTGAACTTTCCTTAAAAGAGATGAGGTATCAAGCGAAATTGTGACTTTCAAGTAATTTTTTGGACTCTTGCTACTAAACTAGCATTTTCCGTCGTGTCAAATAGATTCAACAGTTTACATAGTTTTAAATTCATTAAAATCATTTTAATTTTGCCATTGTTATGCATCATCATATATTTAAGGTGAATTTTCAAAACTAGGCAGTCCACGATACAAAATTAAAAAGGGAGATTTACAAATATATACAATCCTAATACCAAAATTACAAAAAATACCAACATTATTCCATTTTACAAAAAATACCAACATTTTTTTACACATTATATATAAAAATCAACAAAACTAATAAATTAGGTTCCTCCTTCTTCTTACTGCCCCCCCCCCCCCCCCCCACTGCTACCACCCCAGGCGGCGGCGCCGCCTAATCACTGCCGGCTGCCGCCGGCCGCCGCCATCCACCACCGTTTTTTTTTTTTTTTTTTTGTGTTTTTTAATCTAAAAAATGAAATACACATAAATACAGTTGCAAAATGCATTTAAACAAAAAAAACATACACATACACAAAAATATATATTATACATACACTAAACACTCAGATACATATCCGGATCTATAAATCTATGAATTATACATACAAATTTATGTGTGTCAAGCTTGGATTTACATACACACACATAAAACATACAAAAATATATAATATATACTCAGAAATACACATTCATACAATGATATACACATACATATACTATGCACTTGTAAAAGAGATCCATATACATACAGATACATACACAAACATACAGTTTCATACACCTCTATAAAACTAATTATACAATTTGTTCCACCTTCAGACAGCCACCAACAACCACCACCACATACACATACACGTACATACACAATGTATACACGTACATACACATACAAAACCCAAAAAAAAAAACAAAAAAGAAGAAGAAGGAGATGAAGCAGATCGGAGCTCCACCGGAGCATCCATGTAGCAGCAACAAAATCCAACCACCAGTGGAGTAGATTGGAGCTGCTGCTTCACCAAATCAAAAACGCAGCAACACCTGCAAATTCAGGCAACAAAACGACGGTGAAGGAGGAGCAAATTGGTGGCGGAGGAGGAGTAGATCGGAGGCAGAGGAGGAGCTGACTGGCGATGCGGAGGTGGGTGGAGGAAAGGGAGAGAGAGAGAAAAAAAAAATTAGGGTTTGATGTTGGAGAGAAGGAAAAATGAGAAATCTATATGTTTTGTAATAAAAATAGAAATGTCGTTATATTTTGTAATTTCTCAATAATGTCGTTATATTTTGTAATTTTGATGCTTAGTACGTCAATTAGCGTAAAAATGTCAATTATAAATGAGGAGCCACATTTCATCCATAGCACCCTTTTATTTTTACATTACACAACATAGCACCCCTTATTTTTAAAATTACATAACATAGCACCCATTTAAACTAAAAACCTTAGGAGCCACTCCCTCACCCTCCCCCCCCCCTCCCACTGCCCCACCACCAGAAACGGCCTGCCACCCCTGCCGCCGCCGGCCGGCGGTGGCCGGTGGCCGGAAAACCAAAAATTCACCGGATTTGTTTATTTTATTTGTCGATTTGTTTAAATAATTTTTTTTGTTAATTTTATACACCTAAATCTATCAAAATAATAAATTATACATGTAAATACATATAAAATTGTGTATGCAAAGAAGGAAAATACAAAAATATACACAAAAAATATAAATTTTATGCAAAACATCCATAAAAAGTGCACAAATCTGAAATTTATACTATTTTATTCATTGTTAATACACGCATATACAGCTTTATACAAAATTTACAATGCATAGAATGTGTTTTATACGCTGTTAATGCATACATATACATATTTATACATTTTTATACACGTTTACAAAATTGTATAAAAATATATAAAAGTGTATAAACTCACAAAAATAATATTAAATAGCGCCTCGGGAAGATTTTACACAAAAGCTTAACAAATATCCAAGATCTATACAGTTTTATACAAGAAAAACACTAGATCTAAATATTAAACAAAAATTTTAATAAAAAACTAGTAGATCTCAATGAATTTTTATGATAAAAGTGAAGAAAAAGAAGAAACTTAATAAATAAACTCCTCACCGGAGTTTTGATCGGAATATACAACGAAAATCAACATTGCTATTCAAAAAGCAAAAAAAGAAAAAAAAAGAGTAGCGTCGGTGGTGGTGGTGGTGACCTCGGCGGCGACGGCATCAGTGGCTTGGAGGAGAAGGGATAACGGTGGGGCAGTGGTGGAAGGGTTGGGGGTGGTGGCGGGTTAGGTGTAATGGGGAAGAGAAGAGAGAAAAATAGGAAGGAGGGAAGGACGAGAGGAAAAATGGGGGCTAGGTTTTTTTTTTTTTTTTTTCCTTTAAAAAGGGGTGCTATGTAGTGAAAGAAAAAGAAAAAAAAGGGTGTTATGTCATGTAAGGTAGCAAAATAGGGGTCTTTTTTGGTAATTTTCATGAGTGGGGTGTCTCTCAATGTAATTGTCCCTATATTTAAAGGGGACACATTTGTATCCCCATTGTGTCGTGCACTTTGCACGAATAGTCATTTTTGCCTCTGTTATTTGATTTTCAGCCACTTTTCCTTTGATTATGCAAAAGTAGCCATGTTTTGGAACTTCAATCCCTGTGGACTGAAATTCAGACTTTAAAGTTCAACTTCAGCCCGTAAGGGCTGAACTTTTAGACATATAATACATAAACTTCAATCCTTAGTTAAACTTCAATCATTGTGATATGAAGTTCAACCCACAAAGATTAAAGTTCCAAACGTAGCTATTTCTGCACAACCAAGGAAAAAGTGGACTGAAGCCAAATAGCACTACCAAAAGTGGCCTCTCGACGAAAGTTTTGCTATTGTGGCTCTACATATATAGCCCTAACGACCTATCAGTAAAGGTACATGAATCTGCTCGTTATAAGAATACTTGGATCAACTAAATTTATATTTGCCAAGTCAAACTCAATTTAATTCAACAATAGCACGAGATAATATCTGCTCATAGTAATACAATATCCCATCGTTCATACTAATAATTTGGCAGAAAATGACCTTTTGTTGAGCTTGTCTTGTTTACTCTTGCAAAATCACATAAATATTGGGGTAACCATCTATGAGATTTTCTACACTTAATATCTCAAAAATTTCAAGCTTTGAAAAGGGGTAAGTGCACGAAAGGCCACTTTTGCCACTGTTCTTTGGGTACAGGCTACTAATACAAAGATATTTAGTTTGTAGCCACTTTCGCTTAAAAGATAGAACTTCAGTCCAGGGCCCGGATTGAAATTCAGTCCTTAAAGATGGAACTTCAGTCCAGGGCCAAATGGATTGAAGTTCACTCCTTAAAGATAGAACTTCAGTCTAGGGCCATGTTTACTGAATTTCAGTCCTTAAAGATAGAACTTCAGTCCAGGGCCATATGGACTGAAGTTCAGTCCTTAAAGATAGAACTTCACTCCAGGGCCATCTTGACTGAAGTTCAGTCCTTACAGATAGAACTTCAGTCCAGGGCCCTATGGACAGAACTTCAATCAATGATCAGAACTTAAGTCAATGCTTATTTAGTAAAGGCCCAAAAGTAGCCTCTAGTGTAAGACCAAAGAAAATAGTGGCCTCAAACTAAATATCGGTATTAAAAGTAGCCGCTGGGTGAAATTTTTTACATTTGAAAATGGGTTTTTTACACAAATATACAAATTTTCACCCTTAATTACAAGAAAATAGCAATATTTTTGAAATTACAAAGCATAGCAATATTTTTTTTAGCAAAATGGCAATGTATAAATAGTTTTTTTCAACTCTATTTTATTCATTCTACCCTTCACTAAAACCCTTCTTCCTTTTCTCTCTCTATCTTTCACTTTCAATTCCCCAATTACAACTCTCAATTTACTCTCTTCCTCCCATCTCCCACCCTAACACTTCCCATCACCCCGCCCCCACCCCCACCAGGTTCAACCCGCTGCGTCACTTGGTAAGCATTATTGCTTCTATTTCACTTGTAATCAGCTTAGTATTTATGTAACTTCTAATAAGTGATAACTTTATGTGATTAAGAAAGGATTAAATAAAACAGAATGTGAGAAATGTAAGTCATGTTTCGTGATCTTTTGACATACGATTAATTGATAAAACTCTTGAATTGTACAGATTGATGTAATCGCAAGCTTGTTAAGAGGCTATGCTAAGTGCAGTGCAAAGTCAGGTATGCTGCAGCATAATTGGTAGACCTGTTGAAACTGAAATTTGATTTACCTTCATTTGTAACACTTGATTTTATTGGACAGATGGGAGCTGTTGAAACTGCATATGACGAGCTCCCTAACATTTTCGATATAGGCGGGGCAAAGGGTTTGCCTGGAGATTCCGTTGAAAAGATTCCCAAGATTGTGATTATGAATGATAATGATGTAGATGATTCTGGAGAGAGAGTGTCCTGTTCAATCTGCCTACAGGGTACCCAACTCTCAATTGCTTATGGTGTCTGGTTATCTAAACGAACAGAGAAGTCCAGGCAAGCGTGATGGGATTGGGTTCTGTGGGGCCATTTCTTATTTATTTTTCTTGGACTCGCTTTATCTGGTCTGATTCAGTTAAAAAGCTAAACAAAAATTAATATAATATCGTAATGTGTTCAAATAGTAATGATTTGATGGCTAGTTAATAATCAAGTCAAGTTAAAATTTTGATATGATGTAATGAAACAACCTGAACACCGTTGAAACAAACTGAAACCGCGATTGAAACAGTCTGAAACGGCATTGAAATTATCAGAAACGGTATGATACAGTCTGAAACGGCATTGAAACAATATGATACAGTTTGAAACACCGTTGAAACAATCTGATACAGTCTGATATGGTCTGAAACCGCACTGAAACTAGTTGATACAGTCTGAATATGCTGAAACAGTTTCAAATTGCGGTGATACGGTCCCGAACACAACCTGAAACGGTGCAGAAACAGTTAGATACGGTGCTGCAGAAACAGTTGAAACGGTGCAGAAACAGTTGAGATACGGTGCTGCAGAAACAGTTGAAACGATGCAGAAATAGTTGAGATACGGTGCTGCAGAAACAGTTGAAACGGTGCAGAAACAGTTGAGATACGGTGCTGCAGAAACAGTTGAAACGGTGCAGAAATATTTGAGATACGGTGCTGCAGAAACGGTTAAAACGGTGCAGAAACAGCTGAGATACGGTGCTGCAGAAACGGTTAAAACGGTGCAGAAACAGCTGAGATACGGTGCTGCAGAAACGGTTAAAACGGTGCAGAAACGGTTGAGATACGGTGAGATACAACGAGATACATCGAGGATGAGATAAGAAAAAGTGAAATTAGGGGAAATGATAGGAATAAAAGTGAAATTGGGGGAAATAGTGGTAGGAAAAGTGAAATATGGAAAAATGGGAGGAGCAAAAGTGATAGTGGGGGAAATAGGAGGAAGAATGTAAGTGTTTGGTATGTTATGGGAAAATATTGCTATGTTTTTGCTATATTTGTAATTAACTTGTGTTTTCCTCTATATAGGGTTATTTTTCTAAAATATTGCTATGTTTGGTAATTAAGCTCTAAAACTTGTACTTTTATGTAAAAAATCCTTTGAAAATGTTTAAAATTAAAAAAAGTTATGGAGTACTTTTACAAAAAAGTAACTCAAAATAAGCACTTCTAAGCAAACTTGATAAATACTAAACCTTTTTCTTTCACGTGAACTACCACTCTCCCAGATACAAATATTAAAACAAAACAATTACTCCTACTAACTACTAGTGAAGTTATTTTTTTCATTAACTAGTACTAAAGTTTTTAGAAAATGAAAATCTAACTCTTATTAGTGAGAGACCTACTAGGGTTAGTGTCATCTCGCATCTGGATACATTCCAAATCATCCTGCTTCACTATCAGGTACAGTTATAATGAAGATTTTTATTTGTCCATCAGCCATCCTCACATGTATTTGTTAATTCATTTATCCTGCTTTTAATTTGTGGAGAATGTTTTTTTCTTCTATGTTCTGCGATCGCTCTGCATTACTTGAACATCAATATGTTACAGTGAATCCTGAGGGTTTTCATTTTTAAGTGAAACTGTAGATTCTTGATGATCTCTCATGAGTTTATAAAACTAAAGGATTTCATCATATTATTTGGAGAAACAAATGAATGAAATTTCTTTTACACTAATATAGAGAATATAGAGTCCTTAGGATTTTTGGATCCAAAATAATGAGAAATGAATTGGGGAAAGACCGCAAGAGGGTTCTTTTGAGTTGTTTTTACTGTTAGCAAAAATGACAGTAAACATATTAAAAAACCTTCTAAATCTCTTGTTAGCTGTCTTTAATATTTAAAAGATGTTTGAGTTCTGAATTTTTTTGTAGCTTGATGCGAGATAACTAGTGACTTGGAGCATATAATTGGTGAACCAGTACCTTTTTATTGATTATTGACTATTTCTTGTTTCTTCATGTTGTTATACTGATCTCTCTCTCTCTCTCTCTCTATATATATATATATATATATATATATATATATATATATATATATATATTGGCTGCACCAGATTATGGCGCCTAATAAGCAATCGATGCAGCTTTTTCATGATCGACTTGATAATGCTTATATAAAAGGGGTCAAAATTTTTTAGATTATGCTTTTACAAGAACGGGAGAAACAAAAATACCATGTCCCTGTGTCAAATGTTGTAACGTATATTCCATAACACGCAAGATGGTTCAGGAACATCTGATAGTATATGGAATGATTCAAGGTTATACTCTTTGGTATCACTATGGGGAAAGACATGGTGAGCCACAGTCAAATTTTGAATCTGAAGATGATGATGAAATAGATTGTGATGAGACAGGCATAAAGGAGTGGAAATCACTAAAAAGGCGTATACATGATTTAGAGAGGAGATGCGAACGTCTTGAATGTGCAGTTTTTGGCAATCCTTCATTCTCACCATCTTCAAGTGAAGAAAAGAAAGGTTGGATCATTTGACAGGTTAGTGATCTTATACTATTTGATTTCTACTAGATATATGTGTGTATATGAACATTAATTTTAGTTTATGTTATAAGCCCTTTGTTTCATTCCCCCTGTCATCCTGTTTCAAAGAATGCTACTTTTTGATAGTTATAGAGCTTTATGTTCAAGGAGAATATATTTCTGTTCCTAATTCATAAGTAAAAGAGCTTGTTTACATTACTAATTTTGTTTACTGTTTCCTGAAGAATACTATCCTTAATACGCCTCAACATTCTTTCACTTTCTGCAGTATCCAACAAAATTGTCCTCTGGAAAGGTTGCTACAAGTGGACAATTTAATATCTGTATAGGACCAAACTACAAGAGAAAATTATAATCCTTCTGATGCAATGTGATGGGACCATGGATCTAGGACTTTAATATTTTGCCCAAGTAGAAATGCAGCTTCTTTCGTATAAGACGGTTAGAGGAGGAATCTTGTGAAGGAGGGCAAACTTTATAATCCATTTGCTTAATGGAAGACCACCTACCTTCTAAAAATATGGAGAAACAATAACTACCTTTACGTAACGTTGGTCCGATGATCTAATGATCCTGTAATTTCGTGTAACCAATAGGCTTTACGTACCATTAGCATCCGAATGGGCAGCAAGTTAATTAGGATGAGACTGTTCTTGTTGCCGGGTTGTATATGCGCTTCACTAGTTTACATTCTCCTCTAATTTCCACATAATTGAATTAATGGGCATTCCATTGATGAACATCTCCCACCAAAGGGCAAAGAGGTCACAACAACAATACTTATGCCTCAATTTTCTCTTCCATTATCCACTAACCAAGATTGGAGAAAAGGACATCAGTGGTGATCAACACATTTACGGCTTAAATACCGTTCCTATGAAACTGATACCCTATGTTTTGTCTATTCTAAAATGACTTTTTAGGTATACATTTTGCTCATGAAGTATATACTCGTGGACCACATATTTGTCAAGAGTTAGCTTAAATATTACGGGAAGAAATAAAATGGATAGTGTGGTTATTTATTATTACGACTAGTCTAATATATCCGTGTTGTTAAAGGTAATAATTAACACTCTATCTTAATTGGCTTAGGTGGGCCGAGCCAGGGGTGGAATTAGAGTAGGGATTTCCACGTAAATAGCCCATAATATTTCATATTAACAAGTCATTTAGCACTAATATAATATAGCCACAATATTTATATTTAAAATTTAATTTATAATTAAAATATCAAATATAATAGATTGATATTTTGTATAATACCTTCTATACACATATATATTTGTCCTATATTTTTTAAATATTTATATCATCAAATTATATTTAATAAATATGCTAGGAAAAGAAAGAAAAGACAAAATATGGTTACAAAAAGTGGATAAGAGTTGGGAATGGTTATGTTGGGTAAAAATCCCATAGAACGGGGTTTTGTAAAACTCTGTAATTTTAATCAAATTTTGTACTCCCTCCATCCCAAAATGAGTGTCTACCTTTTATTTTTTGTTTGTCCCAAAATGAGTGCCTCTTTCCTTTTATGAAAATTCTTTAAATCTAAGATTTGTTTTGGACCACAGGATTTAAAGATACTGGCCCACATTACACACACCTTTCATTTTAAACCATAAGATTTAAAAGTCTTCCTTATTTTTTTAAACTTTGCGCCTAGTCAAACCCAGATACTCATTTTGGGACGGAGAGAGTATTTATTATAAACTTCAAATCTTGGATACGTCATATGGAAGGAGCTAGACATTATTCTCTCAGATGAGGGGTTTGTTTATTTTGCTACAAGTGTAGCTCCTATCCCAATGAGACACACAAACTCTTATATTGTTCCTGACTGAAAGTAAAAATTTATTAATCGATCTATCAATTTTTTGAGCAAGAAAAACTATGTGTATAGACTTCCCTAAGGTCATTTGGAACCACTCTTTCTATCAATTTTTTGAGCAAAAAAAACTATGTGTATAGACTTTCTTAAGGTCATTTGGAACCACTCTTTATTTTGAGTGAAAGGAAAAACAATGGCTCACACCACTTTTACCTATTCCTATGAGTTAACGTATTGAAGATTTACTTTAAAAAAAAAAGGCTCTTTTGAATATCTTGAAAATTACATAATATTTTGAAAGATTCACAAGAAGATCTTGAACTTTACTTTCCCATGCCTTGTTTCCTAGTTTTTGAAGTGAAATTTGCTCTACCTTATGTCTTGTCTATTCTATTTATCATTCCAGATACTACACATACTCATTTGGTATCAGAGCCACACCCATTATTTTTGGAGGAATAAGTACTTTTATTTAAGCATGTCTGAAGCATCTTCATCTTCCCACCTTGTTCATTCCCTAACAAATATTTTTATGACTTCTCTTTCAAAAACCCTTTCTAAAAAATATGACTACTTGTATGAAGTTGATGTCCTACCTGAAGAGCAAAAATTTTCTTTTACTAAATTGCCACTCATAAATCCTTATTCTACTTTTGCTAAAAAACAATTGTCTCCATGGTCATATATCCGTTCTCTCATCCAAAGCAGACCCAAAGAAGTAAAAGAATATGTTGTTACATCTAAACTTGATCAAGACACTATTCTTACAACTCCAGAAGAGCAATTCATCACCTTATATATCCCAAATGATTTCCCAAGGTGATAAAAAAAAAAAAATCATGGTTTTACCCATATCCATTTTGGAGCCATTAGAATTTTCTTATCCTATTATGAAAGAAAAGGTCAACCAGTTATTGTTGGGCTTGCTCTTTTTGATACTAGATATTTTGAATATCAACATGCCAACCTTGGTACAACTAAAGTCACTTTAAATGCAGATACAGTTTTGTGACATTATTTCCAAATTTTAATTTGTCACTTCATGATCCATATTTGACTGAGGCATTAAAAATACAAGTCCAAATCTAATGGGCTTCTCTTGCTAAAGATGCTATTCAAGCAACATTGCAGTATCAAATGTCATGGAGAGTATAAAATAATGCCATGGATCTTTCTTTGCTTAGTGGAGAAAATGTTCTACTCATAAATATATATGCTACTAGTGGTTTTACCATGTACATCCAAATTTCTCAACAAATTTCAAGAGAGAAATTTATCAGAGTTCTTCCTAACTCATGGGTGACAAATTATGAGAAATTAAGAGAGCCACTTGACTCTCTCCGATCTAGAGAATTAATGGTGGTCCGAAAAATGATAAAATTATTTCCATAAATTTTGATCATTCCCATCTCATAAAACCCAACGGGGCTAGTTTTTTCTTCAAATATTCGAACCATATTATCATGTTGCATCTGAGTATGGGCCAGAATACTTCTCTGCTAAAATTTGTGGTATCATGGAACAAAGAGATTGGATTAAATGATTTGACAGAGAAAGCAATGGGTACTATGGTTTAAATATCCATTCACAAATTACTGCCCTTCGGACATTGAATGTTCATGTTAGAACTCCTAGATGATCCAATTGGAGAATTTGACTAGCACTGAGAATGGTGTGAAGAATACTAAAATACCAAGAAGACCAAAAAGAAAAAAAATAAAGGCAAATCTTTTGAGTAAGAAAAATAAAGGAAAATCTTTTGAGTATCAATTTCATGACAAATATGTGAACGGAGATTCAAGAATTGGTTCATTGATCAGGCCAAGTATGAATTTCTTGTCTGTTACAAACCCCTAGAATGGATTCAATTACCAGGGAAATTCACCCAAAATTGGAAAAATAGTGACATGAAATCAACTCCTAAATCCCCAAAGCCACATGTTTTCATGTATGGTCCAGCAAGTACAAGTCATGCCCAAGATTTTTTAGCACTTAAAATTTTACCAAAGATTGAGTAGACAATGCTCCGAAATTTCCCAAAAAGAATGTTGTGCTACCTTTCGGAGAAAAATCACAAACCATCAATTGGCAGCCAGAAAATGCCACAACAATAACAACATATCCAGTGTAATCCGATAAGTGGGGTCTGGGGAGGGTGAGATATGCACAGCCAGAAAATGCCATTTCTAAAAATTAAATGCTAAGCGGCATAGACAACACTTACAAAATATTGTCCACAGTGAAAATAAAATGTATAGAAGGGTGGAAAAGATACAAAAAGTAGGTGGATCAAGTAGCAGAAAAATCTTCTTAACATGCAGGAGTTATCAAAACATTGGAGCAGAGATTAACAAGCTTGCAATATGAGATATGCCCACTAGGTACCTCACTTTTTTATTTTTTCAAACAGCATCAAAAAGAAATGATGCCTTAAAAGACCAAATACAACTTTTGAAAAAATAGCCACCTAGAGCCCTAAAAATCACGAAGTATTTTTACCCCAAAACCTTCATCTTATCTAATGTTTATCAATGACATCTCCGTCTAATGACACACAATTCATTTCAAAATTTTGTCTCTTGAGTTTTTTTTGTCTTTGGCCAGCATCACTACAAAATATCTCATGAAGGAATCTTATGTTGTAAGAGAAATCTTAGGAGTAAAGAAAAATATGTTTATCATACACCCAAACTGAATTCCACCAATCTCTAAGATTACCTGGAAGTCTTGAGGTGAATTATGAGATTTATTTTTCTGAGAAAAATATGTTTTTCTTGTCGTGATGTATTTTCTCTTTCAACCAAATTTTTTGTCACTATATAAGTATAGAAATCTTGGATCTTTGAGGCCATCTTGAGACCTTAACAGCATCCAAAATAAAAGTATGAAAATATGTTCCCACCAATTTGGACTGAGAAAATTCATGTCTCTTTTCTGAAATTGGCTCATCTATCATGCCATCAATGATCATCCTCCACTTCTGACTCATTTGGTTCTCTAGAATGATTCATGAAAATAGGTGGAAGCAATATTTTAAAAGGCGGGGGCGAAAGACGAGGTATTTTACTTACAATAAGGCGAGGCGTAAGCTCCGAGACATGGAGCGTAAGTCCCATGAATTTTATTTTTTAATTAATAAAATAGTATAATGAGCCAAAAAAAAGGACAAAAGTACATTAAAAATTTAAGAAACTTAAAAATAAGAAAAAAATTATAGAAACAAAAAATCTAACCTTTTTAATAATTATAAGAAATTGAATAATGTTACAGCTTTTATGAGATACAAATAAACCATAAGGCCTTAAATTTCAAACAATTAAAAATAAAATTTTGTCACTATAAAAAGTGAATAAAGAATAAATTTATTGCTATTATAATTTAAAATATTAATTCTTCATTGTTAAATATAAAATTGCTTCTAAATTGTAAAATAATTGAAGTCTAATAATTTTGAGTGACAGAAATAAAACATGAAGACCAATAACAAGTGATGAATAAACATTGACTATGTATTTTCAGATTTAGTGTATAGATGATATTCACCCTCATGATATTCTCAATTATAATACATGTAACATTTTGTCTCGTTAATTGAGCTTTACTTCAATTTTTGAATTTCTATAGATAATATTACTTCATTTTTAAAGAAAATTGTGGGTGAAAAATCTTAATTAGAGAATCAGACAGATCATTTGCATAGATTCTATAAGATGAGTCCCGAGCGTTGAGTGTTGGGCATGCTCTGGGCGCACCGTCGGGCGCTTGACGCGTAAGCCTCATGAATCTAAGCCACACCCGAGAGCCTCAGGGAGTTTTACAAGTGCCCCATCCTGAGGCGAGTTCCGGGCGAGTCCCAAAACTTCCTTTTCGAATTGAGGGTGGAAGCTCTTCATCAAGAGAATTTTGTGAGAAATTATCACTTGATTCAAAGCTAATTTTTGTAAAGTCATCCAGGACAGAATCAACATATGGATCTTCTGTTTGTATGGTGTCAGATTTTTCGGCTTCACTGTGTTGTTGGGTGACATAAAGGTTTGGAATTTTGAGACTAGTGATCATCAAATTATCTGGATTATAATATTTTTTTGGAATATTTTTTAGCAGACTTTTCTTCTCCCAAACTAATTTTGCAATATCAAATTCAAGTTCCTCATGAGTGGCTTGTGAGAAAGGTAATTGTGAAGAGAAGTGATTTTTCGAAGTCGTGGGAAGGGTGGAAAAATGGTACTCTAGTTGAGAGGGGAGTAATTTTGTGTGGCCATGGCATTTATAGGTGGGAAAGATAAAGGTTTGGGGGGTAAAAGTACTTTGTGATTTTTGGGACTCTAGGTGGCTATTTTTCAAAAGTTATACTGGTCTTTAAGGGTCATTATTTCTTTCTTTTTTTGTTGGAATAAACGAAAAAGTGATCTACCTGGTTGGAAAATCTCATATTGCAAGCTTGTTAATCTCTGCTCCAAAGTTTTGATAAGTCCTGCATACTGAGAAGATTTTTCTGCTAATTGATCCACCTTCTTTTCTATGTTTTCCACCCTCTAAGCATTTTTTTTAGAGTGGACAACATTTTTTACAGTTTTGTCGATGCCGCTTAGCGTTTTATTCTAGAAAATGATATTATCGGACTGCCAGTTGGTAGTTGTTCCAAAAATTCCTTTTGGAGCATAGTCTACTCCATCTTTGGTAAAAGGTTCAAGTGCTGGAAAATCTTAGGCATGACTTGTACTTGCTGGACTATACCTAAAAATATGTGGCTTTGGGGATTTAGGAGTTGAGGGCATATTGTTATTTTTCCTATTTGGGGTGAATTTTATTGGTAATTAAGGTCATTTTTGGGAATTTTAACGGATAAGAAATTCATACTTACCTATCCTACTCAATGAACCAATTGTTGGATCTCCTTTCTATATTTGTCACCGAATTGATCCTCAAAAGATTTGATCCTAAAAAGATTTAACTTTATTTTTCTTCTTATTGGCCTTTTTGGTCTTCTTGATATTGAAGTATTCTTCACTCCATTCATAGTGCTTGTCACATTCTCTAATTGGATCATCTAGGAATCGGTGATATGAACATTCAATGTCTCAAGGGCAGTGACTTGTGAATGGACATTTAAACCATCGTACCCCATTGCCATCTCTGTCAAAATATTTAATCCAATCACTTTGTTCCATGATACCACCAATTTCAGCAGAGAAGTATTCTGGCTCATACTCAGATGCAGCATGATAACATGGTTGGAACATTTGAATGGAAAAACTAGCTCTGTTGGCTTTTGTGAGATGAGAATGACCAAAACTTACTGAAACAATTTTGCCATTTTTTCGGACCACCATTAATTGTGTGGATCGAAGAGGGTCAAGTGGCTCTCTTAATCTTTAATTATTTGTAGCTCATGAGTCAGGATGAACACTGATAAGTTTCTCTCTTGAAATTTATTTGGGAATTAGGGTGCATATGGTAGAACCACTAGTAGCATCTACATTTATGAATAGAACATTTTCTCCACCAGGCAAAAAAGATCCATGGCATGATTTTGTACTCTTCATGCCATTTGATAATGCAAACTGCTTGAATAGCATCTTTAACAAGAAGAGAGCCTTGGATTTGGACTTGTATTTTTAATGACTCGGTCAAATATGTATCATTAAGTGACATATTAAAAACAGTGCGTGCATTTAAAGTGACTTCGATGTGCCAAGGTTGGCATGTTGATATTCAAAATATCTAGTATCAAGAAGAGTAAGCTGAGCAACAACTGCTTGCACTTCTCTTCCATGATAGGATAAGTCATTTCTAATGGCTCCAAATGGATATTTACCATGATTTTTTCATTGTCTTGTAAAATCATCTGGGATATGTAAGGTGATGAACTGCTCTTCTGGAGTTGGAAGAATAGTGTGTTGATCAAGTTTAGATGCACCAATATATTCTTTTACTCCTTTAGGTCTGCTTTGGATGAGAGAACAGATATGTGATCGAGACAATAATTTTTTGGCAAAAGCAGAATAAGGATTTATGAGTGACAATTAAGTGGAAGAAACTTTTTTCTCTTTAGGTAGGACATCAACTTCATATAAGTAATCATATTTTTTAGAAAGGGTTGTTGAAAAAGAAAAAGACATAGAAGTTTATACTAGGGAATGAACAAGGTTGGAAGATGAAAATGCTTCAGGCATTATTAAATAGAAGTACTACTTCCTCCAAAAATAATAGGGGTGTCTCTGATACCAAACGGGTGTATGTAGTATGTGGAATGGTAAAATGGAAAAGATTTAAATTGTTTAAGTTAAGTGCCAAGAGGACTCCTACAAAGGGCACCTTTTTCTCTAAGTAAATTGTACTCTGACATTATATGAACCACCAAAATTATTTGAAGAACATCTTTATGTTTTATGATCTATACTTATTTTTTCTTATTAAATGTGTACAAGACATCTATTTATGCAAGAAGTGGTCTTATTTTTTTTCTAGATAAAAAAAATATTCTTGCCCCTTCACACCAAGTAATAGACAATATATATGACTTGGTGATCGTTCGAGATTAGGAAATATTATGCATCGACTCTTTATACTCTATAGAGGGAAGAAGATACAATTTGGCTGAGAATTGAATTTTTGTGCATATTCCCTCAATTTTCCATTTTATGGGTGAATAGAGTTAGAAATAGAGGTATTTATGAATAGGTATGGTTCGGTTTTTAGCTTATCAGTATGGTTCGGTTTTTAGCTTATCAGTAATAGTATGTTGGTTATATATATGTAATTTTGCAAAATTAATACTGTACCGATAAGCTATCAGTTTATCGGTAACAGTTCTTAATGGTTCAATAGTTAATGGTTCGGTAACCGGTATTACCAATAAATATTATTGAATTAAACAACACTAGTACGTATTCTCGCATCCTACACTTCTACATGGATTACATGGACAATGGTGGTAAACAACTCTATAAGACATAGAAAGCATATCCACGAAACGAATCTACAAAACATGTTTTTAGGAGATCTAAGCAGCTCTACGACTAAGCAGTAAGGATTATATTCACTAAACTTTTCATCGAAGTCCTGCTAACATAACTTAAAATTATTAATCAATATAATTAATGAAGTTTAAAACTATAAACTAAAGTTGTACCATATTAAATTTTAAAAGTATTAATAAAATACTCCCTCCGTCTTATTTTATGTTGTACCATTTGACCGGAGACAGAGTTTAAGAAATAGAGGTTGACCTTATAAAGTTTTAAATGTAAGAGTTTTCAATTCTAGATTGTAACATGAACAATCTAATTATGAACCCTATCAATTAATTCAGGATCGTGGAACAATATGATTTTCACATGTAATATTTAAATATAAATACTTTAGTCAAGAACTTGCCTAAATCCATAATCTTGATGAAGTTGCTTGATAGAAGTGTTGAATCTTTCAATTTCTAGAGAAGTTGTTTCTCTCCCTTCCTTTTACCTTCAGAATAGTTTGATGAATAACTTATTCCTAATAGGCAGGGAGAGGACTCTTTCAAACAAAACTTACACGCTTCATCAACATGTAAACGTGGAGTAAGTGGAAAGTTTAAAGCAGTTGGTATCTTCTCCACATAATTAGGATTTAGCTAAATATAATAATTAATTTATTTAATCAAATGAAAAATACGTGGGCCAAACATAAAGAAGAAACATGGGCCAAAACTTACATTCTCCCACTTGGCACACATTCATTATTTACTTAATGATTTAATAAACCTCTTAATCATTATGTGCACGGTTAAAAGTTAAATCCGATATGATTCATTATTATTGAGTAGACCAATCAATATGAGTCATGGCGGTCATACACCACTTGACATAATCCGTTCCACGTACTACAATATTAGTCTGCTACCAAACAGAACCTTTAATACATAATGGGTCCAACAATAATGCTTGGAATATCTTTATCTAAGCCAAAACCTGTTTTCATCATTCTCAACATTATTTATACAAGAGAAAACAGGTAACAACAGAAATATATACATATATGAGCTCAGAGTGTCAACTTCATAAATATCATAAATGGTCTTTACATAAAGTCATGCATTGTTATCAATGATGCCCATTATTTCAGCGTGCTCCATAAATGTTTTAGGCGGCAATCCTTTCGTCAAAGTATCATTAATCATAATTTTATGCTAATATCATCAATTGACACTCTATGAACTTCTTCCTAAAATTTAAGGTACTTCAAATCTATAGGCTTAGCACCCTTTGTATACCTATCATTTTTAGAGGAGAAGACTGCTGAGGAATTATCACAATAAATTTTCAACGGCTTGGCAATACTGTCGACTAGTCCAAGTCCTGAAACAAAGTTCCTCAGCCATTTAGCCTGAACTGCGGCCTCAAAGCATGCCACAAACTCAGCTTCCATGGTAGATCCACCTATGATAGATTGCTTTGCAATCTTCCATGATATTGCTCCTTTAGCTAACATGAACAAATAACCAAATATGGATTTTCTTGTATCCTCACAACCACCATAATTTGAATCTGAACATCCAACCACATCAAGAAGATCAGATTTTTTATAAGTGAGCATATAACTTTTTGTTCCTTGCAAGTATCTCAACACTTTCTTTGCAATCCTCCAATGATCCATGGATTGTTTTCATTTCTTCCCAACATTCCAACAACAAAGTTGATGTCTGATCTAGTACATGTCTGGGCATACATTAAGCTCCCAACTATGATGCATAAGAATATCTTTCATTTTCTTACATTCCAATTTACTCTTTGGACATTGATTGAGACTGAATTTATCTATCTTCTGAATTGGAACGAGACTTTATGAGAACTTTTCCATTCTGAATCTATCTAGAACTTTATGAATATAGGCCTTTTGAGATAGCCCCAATAATCCTTATGATCTATCCCGGAATATTTCTATCCCAATCACATAGGTTACCTCTTCCATATCTTTCATTTCAAAATTCTTAGAGAAAAATTTCTTGGTGTCATGCATCATACCAAGATTATTAGTAGCAAGCAAGATGTCATCAACATACAAGAATAAAATTATAAACTTACTCCCACTGACCTTTAGATATATACATCGGTCAATAATATTTTCCTTGAATCCAAAGGCGACAACAGTTTCATGAAACTTAAGATACCATTGTCGGGATGCTTGTTTAAGCCGTATATTGATCTCTTTAGTTTACACACCATGTGTTCCTTTTGTTTAACCTCAAAGCCCTCTGGTTGATTAATGTAAACTTCTTTCTATAAATTTCCATTCAGAAAGGCAGTTTTCACTTACATTTGATGTAGCTCTAAGTCATAATGAGCCACCAAAGCCATTATAATTCTAAGTTAATCTTTTTTAGAGACAGGTGAAAATGTCTAGGTATAGTCAACGTCATGTTCATGAGTAAAACCTTTGACAACAAGTCTGGCATTGTGACGTTTGATTTTACCATTTGAGTTGTATTTGGTTTAAAGACCCATTTACACCCAGCTCTTTTGCAACCTTCTAGTAATTCGACAAGGTTCCAAACTTCATTCTGTTGCATGGATTTCAACTCATCTTTCATATCATCAAACCAATTATCAAAATTATTACTTCCAGTGGCCTATGAAAATGAAACTGGATCATCAGTGATTTCCAAGTCATCCAAATCAATATCTATGTAATCATCTGAAATAGCATGTCTTCTTTGTCTTTGAGATTTTCTTAATGCTACTTCTTGTGGTACATCTACTACAGGTTCATTGATTATGTCTTCATTATGAATAGCAGGATCATTAATTTATTGTTCTTGTTGGTTGTTAGGCGGTACTACAACTTCAAGAGCAACAATTTTAGAATAAGTACAGGGTAAAGGAATTTGCACCCTAACTTCTCTAATTTCCACATTACGTGGTTCTTCGCTCCCACTAACTTCACCATTCTCAATAAACCTAGCATTTTCAATTTCAACAATTCTCGTACTATGATTAGGACAGTAAAATCTACACCTTTTCGATTTTTCTGGATAACCAATGAAGAAACCACTGATTGTTCGTGGATCCAGTTTATTTTCTTGTGGAGTATAAATTCTTACTTCTGCCGGACAACCCCAAACATGCAGGTGCCTTAAAATTGGTTTCCTACCAGTCCAAAGTTCAAAAGGTGTCTTCGGAACTGCCTTACTAGGAATCCTGTTTAATAAGTACATGGTAGTTTTTAAAGCATACATCCACAATGAAACGGGCAAAGATGAATTACTTAACACACTCCTAACTATTTCTATTAATGTATGATTACGCCTTTCTGCCACACCATTTTGTTATGATGTGCCAGGCATTGTGTATTGAGCACATATGCCACGCTTTTCAGGAAATTTAGCAAATGGACCAAGGTGTTGTCCAGCTTCATCATTCCGTTATACTCACCACCTCTATTTGACCTGATTATCTTTACCTTTCTGTCTAATTGCCTTTCAACTTCATTAATAAGTACCTCTAAGGCATTTATTGTTTGAGATTTTTCATGCAACAAATAGACATAACTATAACGTGAAAAGTCATCAATAAAGGTGATAAAGTACTTTTCCTTACTAAAAGATGGAACATCAAAAGGACCACAGTTATCAGTGTGTATAATTCAAGAAGCTTTGTGCTTCTTGTGGCTCCTTTCTTTGTGTGTTTTGTTTGTTTTTCTTTTATACAATCCACACAAATATTGAGGTTCGTAAAATCCAAATCTATTAGTCTTTCCAGTCTTTTTTTGGATATGTGACCTAAACGCCTATGCCACAAGTAAGCGGAGTGTTCATTGACCAAACTACGTTTGGTTCCAACATTATGATATAGAGTTAAGAGGGTTTCAACAAACAGATTATCAAGATTCAGTTCTTATAAGCCATCACAAAGAATACCAGAACCAATGAGATGATTATGCTTAAACAAACTAAAACTTCCATTGCCGAAATTAGAAGAGTATTCAGTCTTGTCTAACTTAGACAAAAAAACTAAATTTCAAGAAACAGAAGGTACATAATAAGTTTCTAATAAGTCTAAGTGACGCTCAGTATCTAGGATCAAACGATACATCCCGATAGCTTGAACTGGAGCCTTCACTCTATTCTCCATGTACACAAATCTTTCATTCTGATTTATGGTTTGGGTTGTAAGGAATACCTGCATCGTATTAGAAACATGAACAGTACAACCAGAGTCAATCCACCAAGAATTATAAGGAACTTCAGTCAAATTTGATTTGAGATATGTAAAAACACAAGGCTTACCTTTCTTCTAGAACCATGTCTTACGTTTCAGGCAGTCTTTTGAAAGTGTCCAGGTTTTTCATATAAATGAAACTTATCATTCTTGTGTTCCTTCTTACGTACTTGATGAGATGACTCATTAACATTATGGTTCCTCTATTTGCCCTTAAGATACTTATTTCCTTTCTTTACATCTCCTTGATGATTTACAAAGTTAATAGAGTGGGTTCCTTGATTCTTTAGCCTTGTTTCCTCCTGAACCAGCATCCCATGCAATTCATGCACGTTCCATTTGTCTTTCATGGTATTGTAGTTCATTTGGAAAGGACCATACTCGGACGGTAATGAGTTGATGATGAACTATACAAGGAAATTTTCATCCACTTCCATTCCCAAAGTCTTAAGTCTTGCTGCTATGTTTGTCATTTCAATGACATGCTTATGCATAGTACGTGAACCATCAAATTTCATGGTGGTCAAAGTACCCATTAATGTCCCAGCAAGAGACTTGTCAGTAGTTTGAGAGCGTTCTTCTACAAGTCTTAGAAGCTCTTTGGCACTTTCAGTGTTGGGAAGAGCAGATTCAATGTTGTCCGCAATACTCTTTCGCATGAACATTAGGCTTAATCTGTTAGACCTATCCCATTGCTTAAAATATAACTTTTCTTCAGCAGTGCTAGTTGCAGTAATAACAGCTGGCTTCTCAGTGTAAAGTGCAACATCAAGATCCAAAACTTCGAGATGGAATTTGATCTGTTCGCACCAATCTGAGAAGTTCAGTCCATTAAAGGACTTTACAAAAGCAGAGTGCGAATGAAGAGCAAGTGCTGCAAATAGAATATTCGTTAATACTTTGAGTTATAAACTAAACATACTATCAGATTCAGAAATTATTTTATATGGACTTTAAATGTATCTTGATGTTCACCTTTAGGCAAAACGCCAAAATACTAACTTTAGACATTATGATGCTTGATATAAATTAACATAATTTGATAATTTTTAATGTACCTATTAATTATATTTACTATCTTTGGATAAATAAATAAAACTAATGGTACATCTACATTATTTCTTTAATGTGTCACGATTATAAGAACAAAGTATCAACCTATGGGCGATCCATAAATGTCCTATAACCATGAACTTGAATTACCCATAAGTATTTATCTTTTATAAGCATCAGATTTATGGGTAGTTAATATATGTTCAATCATTATTTTTGAATTAAACTTCAAAAAAGTTCGACCACTTTGGTGATTAACGAATCTGACATAATAATTCCAAAGAATTTGTGAAGGCAATTCTTTTCTGGATTTCATAATTAATTAGTTCAATCTATGAGGATATAAATAAATTTATAACATGAGAAATAAATTGTTTACATAATAGAAGGGCAAGAATCATTCTTTTAATATACATTTAGTCTTGCCATAGTGATCAACAATGGCTATTATGTTGAATCTCTTTGCAGGTACATATAAAGTAGAACATCATGGAATATTACGAAAAATTTCCACTACAGTACTTTATACAATATTATACTCATAATTACTTTAGATCCTTTCAGTGTCAGTGGAAATTTTACCAACAACAAAATACTCATGGGAAGGAGTATTATATTAAAAAATTAGTAAGATACATCAACAATTCATGTAACAGATACCCATCTACATTGTACAGATGATAGACGGAGTTGACACCTAGGGGAAATATAATTCAGCAAAGATTTTCACGATGCTTCCATTAAACCATAATATCTTTAACAATGAAACTCATAGGCCTTCCCGTTTTCCATTATTTTCAGTCTAAGTTCAGAGTAAGCTCTAAGGTACTTAACAATTTTACAAATCCCTAAATAACATTATTAGGTTTCATAAAATTATACTTTATATGATGGAAAATTTCTTAATCGTGCGCTGATACCACATGTAAGAGTTTTTTAATTCTAGATTGTAACATGCACAACCTAATTACTAACCCTATTAATTAATTCAGGATTGTGGAACAATATGATTTTCACATGGAATATTTAAATATAAATACTTTAGTCAAGAACTTACCTGAATCCATAATCTTGATGGAGTTGCTTGAGAGAAGTGTTGAATCTTTCAGTTTCTAGAGAAGTTGTTTCTCTCCTTTCCCTTTACCTTCAGAATAGTTTGATGAATAATTTATTCCTAACAGGCAGAGAGAGGACCCTTTTAAAAAAAACTTACAAGCTCCATCAAAATATAAACGTGGAGTAAGTAAGCAGTTTAAAGCAGTTAGTAACTTCTCCACATAATTAGAATTTTGCTAAATAGAATAATTAATTTATTAAATCAAAAGGAAAATACGTGGGCCAAACATAAAGAAGAAATGTGGGCCAAAACTTACATTAAATTTAGGGATAATTTCACTAAAAGATAAGCAAAAGATGAAAATTATAAAAAATGGCCCATATTTTTTGATCCCCCGACCTGTCACCCTTTTCCCGAGATAGCAGCCTTCCGCAAGTTTATATAATTTTATACACGTGTGTAAAATTGTATAAATTTGTATAAGTATGTATATGCGAGTAAATAAATCTGTATGTTAAGAATGCTTATATGAATTTTTTATCTTTTATTTTGTATATTTTTGTATTTCTCTTATTGTTACGCATTTATATATGTATATTCATGTATAATTTATTTTTTGGTGAGAGATTTGTCTGTATAAACTTGTCCAAAGCAATGATATAGACGCAATCAACAACATAAATTCAGTAAAATACAAAAAAGTAACGCCACCACTGACGTGGAGGGTGTTTATGAAACGATCTTAAGTAGTCGTTTCGGAAGATAGGACTCCAATTGGTATATCTGATAATTTTAAAAGCTTCGTAAAGTCCACTAAGACTTGTCTGTGAAATTCAAGCTAAATCGGACTTCGTTTGGTAGGTATCAGAAGAAGGTTTCAGTTTTTAATGTCGATAAATTTCAAAAAGAGGTTTTTGAGCTCGATTTTGGCGAATGAGATCCGATAAAAAATTCAAAACCGCCTTTAGGTTCGTATGATTATTTTTGAATTGTGTGAATTTCGGAAGTGAATTCCGAGGTCGTACGGATAGTTTCCACTAAAATGTCGAAAGTTAAAGAATTTGATCTTTTTCATTTAATTCGTATCTTGAGCTTCGGGAATCGGATTCGAGATCCGTCTTAGCGAGTACGTCACATAAATTTGGTATAACTTGTATGTAAAATTTGAAATTATTTTGAACTTCATAGGGTTCTGTTTTAATTTTCGTCATGATAACAATTCTAAAAAAAAAAAGAAAAAAAAGGATAAAAATGGAAAGGCGATGAGCTAAGGATGATCTGAAACATAAAAATGAAAGGAGAAACGAGAACAATGAGGGGAAAATGCAGCAAATGAAAAGCCGAAAAAGAGAAAAAAGGAAGGAAAAGGAGGAGAAAAAAAAGGATTTTTACCCCGAAACATCCAGGTAAGGATGTTAATTCATTATTTTAGTCTATTACATGTGTTTGAATATATTTTAACGGTAGAAATCGAAATATTAGACATCGTTCTAACAAGTTAAATTGATGCTTTAAAGGGTTAACTGGACCCTGATAATGGAATTGATTATGCATTTGAACTCATGGAGTTATGGGCAACCCGTAAATGTAATTTATTAAGAGTTTGGTTATGTGATTTTAAACCATGTACATAGGCCTGGACTGCGTATTGCATATGCGAATTGGGTGTCAGGTTCCTTACCAGATTGTTCTAAGATGTAAGGAATGAAGGCTTTAGCCTTATGTGATATATTTTTCTACTTATTGAACACAGTGGGACCGTTTGGCAATGAATCCAAAGGACAAGCGGTTGTTGAGTAGCAATGTTAACTTTGCAACAAGGTAAGTGTTTGTACCCATTTTTTTGGAGGACCTTGGCCTTGTGGATATTCTACCACGTGTTCCTTACGTGTGGATCTGCCGATAGGCATACTCATTACGCCTTAACTTTGGATTTACAATATGTTATCCCCTATTGCTGGTATTGCATTGAACATATGAGCATTGTACTTTAGTTTTGAGCTTGACATATACTTTCCGGTAATCGATGAGAGTCCCGAGCCGATGAAGGCTCATTATTGCATATACTTTCCCATTAGTCGATGAGAGTCCCGTGCCGGTGAAGAGTTATTATTGCCTATATCTCCTGGCAGACGCTGAGCAGTTTCTAACCATTTCTTTGTGACCATATGCCTGTGGATTTGTCTATGTATTTCTCTATTCATGCATAGCTGCCGATAAATGCATACTTACTATGCAATTTTTTTTTAAAAGAAATATTTACACTGTATGGGTTAATATTTGTTGTATTTTATGATGGTTGGGTTAGTCTGCATGTCTGCAAGGGATCTATGATCTGGTTTGATACTGTTTACGCAGATGGCTCGACCTGCACGCCGCATGGGGTATACATCACATGAGGTTGGCTCGACATGCGTGCCTATGTGGGTTCTACACGGCGGGCTCGTTCTACACGCTTGTAGGAGGATATATGCCTATATGGTTGGCTCGACGTGCACACCGCAGGGGGTATACATTACATGAGGTTGGCTCAACATGCATGCCTACATAGGTTCTATATCGATTGCTCGTCCTACACGCTTGTTGGAGGATGTATGTCTACATGGTTGGCTCGACCTACATGCCGCAGGGAGTATACATCACATCAGTTTAACTCGACATGCGTGCCTACATGGGTTCTATATGGTTGGCTTGTCCTACACGCCTGTAGGGGATATATATGAGAGAGCCGCACCGGAGATAGGTATCCGGCATATGTGACTGCATTGCATCATACCACACTCATGCCATTTCCTTGCACCGCATGCTAACTATTGTGTGTATTGTGTAGTGTTTTGTGTATGCGGTATGTATACCATGTTGTGGACATATTTCAGTTTGCCTATATGTTTCTGGCTATTTTGTGTCCCTAATTGGTTTATATGCTTTAGTTGTATGCTTTTCTGATTTGTATTTGCTTAGCTCCTCCCTGGCTAGCTATCCTATTCTTTGAGGTGGCTAGTCTGCCCCCACTTATTGAGTCCTTTTGACTCACCCTTGTTTGTTGTTTGTTTCTTATCTATTTATTTCATTTTGGCAGGTTAACTCTAGGATTGAGTTTGCACGTGGTTAAGGAGCGAAGAAGACTTCAGCTGTCAATGTGAGCCAACTTCTGTTCAGGATGGCCACCAGTTGTATGTTTATTATTTTAGTTGTGTTTTTCTCCATTCAGGAGGCGTATGTATTCTTTTATATTCTCAGATGTCTAGTCTGGATAGCGCTAAACCTAGTATGTTGGATAGTCAGCTGTAATTTCTTTTGTACAGCTTAGAGATATCAGTATGTCTGTGCTTATTTTTTCTAAGTCTTATTCTTATTTGGGAGTTGAAGTTATATTTATATTCCTAATTCAATTGGTAAGGGTTCGCCTGATGGGTCTAGGGGAGGATGTCGGGTGCCTGCACGGCCTAGCAAAAAATTTGGGTCGTGTCAGTTGGTATCAGAACCCGGTTTAGAGTCTAACCAGACTAAGACAGTGTCTAGTAGAGTCTCGCTGATGGGTACGTCGACGCCCGTACTTGTCTACGAGGGCTAGGATGACATTTAGAAAGTTTCTCTTCCTTTATTCTAATCGTGCGTCGGTCTGGGATGCATAAATATTTTTGTTAATTCCTTCATATGAATTGTGAACCCTTGTGCGACAAATCAACAAAGGGCAGGAGTTTAGGATTAAGCAGTCTAGCCTGGGGCTAGCGCTGTACAAGCCCCGTGAGTTGTGGATCATGCTGACTATGCAGTTGCAGAGGCCCCAACTATGCCAGCTCGCGGTGAGCAATGAGAGTAGGGCCTTGTGGTTTCCCGGCCCTCTGTGATGCTTTTTGAGAATCTTGCGGCACAGATAATGCAAGAACCTCTTATTCCCTATGCAGCTCATCAGGTTGCCGCAGATGCAGACATTCGGTCTGAGGAAACTCTTATTCTAGTTCCTGATATTGCCCAGTAAATTATTTTCTAGAGGTAGTATGTGTTGTACTTCCAAATTTTCTGGCTGGTTAGCTAGCCCTGGTAACAGTTCGGTCCGAGTGCCCAAAGAGGCTGCATTATTTTACCCAATTGAACCTTCCTATATTCTTAAGCCATGCATCAGATAATCCCTGTTTAATTTTTTTATAATAAAATGATGCCAGCATATCCTTTAGGTTGTTGGTTACTCGAGCAGTGTGTTAATTATTATTCTGCTTTCCAGTTTCAGGGTCCAGTCTTGGATTGGTGGACCGCTAATTTATTAGCTAGGCAGAGTTTGCCTAAGATGACTTGGTGCGATTTTTCTCGTAGTTTCATGAAAAAGTTTCTTTCGTGCAGCGAGCGAGCTGAAAAGAGTTGCTAGTTTGAGTGGATTGGATAGGGTAACCCGTCGGTTACAGAATATGAGATTAAATTCTCTAGGATGGATGGGTATCCACAAGAACTAGTCCATGAGCCTTCCGAGAAAGTTTGAAGATTTATTGATGACCTTTCTTCTTCCTTGAGGTCCTAGATGGCTTGAGAGATTGAGGTGGGGATTTCATTTAAATCTTAATCAGCTAGACAAATGCCACCATCCAGTAGAAGTTGAGAGCATGGTGGTTGTGGTTCTTCTGGGTACCGAATCAGCTTAGCCGCAGAGGCAGTTTTATGAACTGCTCTGGCAGGATACTGAGGCGTTAGAGGTAGTAGACCTAAGTATTTCTTTTTCTCTTATATGTGAGTAAGATTTGGTTCTTCCGATCGATTTGGAAATGGCTTGTCTTATAATGTTTCTATAGTTTCCTTGGATGTTGTTTCTATTAAGAATCTGTTGTGGCAGAGGGGTGAGCTTTTGGAATGATTAATTCCTGGCATTTGTGAGACCCTACTAGTTTATCTAGTTCAAATGTGAGAGATTTGGGAGTGAGTGTTGGTATTGTCTGCTTGGCATCTTGTTGTGCCACCTTCTGTTATTACGTCAAGTCAGTCTATCTCTCTCTTTGGAATTTAGTGTTGGTAGGATGATGGGATCCTAATTCGTCACCATCAGAAAGTGTTATCATTTCTTCCGGTGCAAAGTGATTAGCAAGTAATATTCAATCTATGTATCTACCTTTGGTTCAATATGCTTGTAGAATCATGTTATTCTATGAGCTTGTCTCAGTTTTAAAAGGGTCTTCTGGTAAATTATCGAAGTTTCCTTCTTATAGAAAGGTGAAATTGACATGGATGTTGTTCCATAAAGCTCATTTAATATATATTACTTCAACTGCGATTCTTTGGCTAGCCATACTCAGAAGTAGTCTAGCTCTGGCAGCCAAGCAAATATGAATATGAGCTTCCTGAAGCACTAATTATTTCTATCCTTGGTCCATTGCCATTTCTTCTTCGTCCGGCACTAGTGAGCTTGAGCGGTTAGTAGCCGCCTGTGATGTTCTCTGTGTTGAGCCAGAGTGCATGTCAAGGTAGCCGAGTAAGCACATTGCTATGTTTTAAGGCTACTAAAGGTAATGGGAGGCGTCATTTGACCTCTGAGTTGATCCATCAGATGGTGGTGCTTATGGCAAAGGTATGGAGTTGTGAACTCGAGAGTTGCAGTCATTTTGCAACTCGAGAGGGTAATTTGGTAGCTCAGGTCTGAGCCGCATTCTGTTTTTAGCTAAGTCTTCCTTAGTCCAGCAGGTTGTGCGAGTATGACTATTCCTATTCAAATTAGTTGTATGAGTTTTTGCTCTAAGTAGAGGAGTCTTCCTCCAATACCGAATGCTAATATTAAATCTCTAAGGCATTGCTGAAGCGTAAGCTAATTCTTAGTTTCAGCGACCTGTTCTATATCGAAAAGTATATCGACTGAGGTTGGCTCGACATGCGTGCCTATATGAGTTCTATGTGGTTGGCTCAGCCTACACGCATGTAGGAGATATATATGAGAGAGTCGCACCGGAGATAGGTATCAGGCACATGTGACTGCATTGCATCATACCGCATTCATCCCATTTGCACCGCATGCTAACTATTGTGTGTATTGTGCGGTGTTTTGTGTATGCGGTATGTATACCATGTTGTGGACAAATTTCAGTTTGCCTATATGTTTCTGGCTATTTTGTGTCCCTAATTGGTTTATATGCTTTAGTTGTATGCTTTTCTGATTTGTATTTGCTTAGCTCCTCCCTGGCTAGCTATCCTATTCTTTGAGGTGGCTAGTCTGCCCCCACTTATTGAGTCCTTTTGACTCACCCTTGTTTGTTGTTTGTTTCTTATCTATTTATTTCATTTTGGCAGGTTAACTCTAGGATTGAGTTTGCACGTGGTTAAGGAGCGAAGAAGACTTCAGCGGTCAATGTGAGCCAACTTCTGTTCAGGATGGCCACCAGTTGTATGTTTATTATTTTAGTTGTGTTTTTCTCCATTCAGGAGGCGTATGTATTCTTTTATATTCTCAGATGTCTAGTCTGGATAGCGCTAAACCTAGTATGTTGGATAGTCAGCTGTAATTTCTTTTGTACAGCTTAGAGGTATCAGTATGCCTGTGCTTTTTCTAAGTCTTATTCTTATTTAGGAGTTGAAGTTATATTTATATTCCTAATTCAATTGGTAAGGGTTCGCCCGACGGGTCTAGGGGAGGATGTCGGGTGCCCGCACGACCTAGCCGAAAATTTGGATCGTTCCAGTCTGCCAGCGGATCAGTGGCAGGGGAGGGGGAGATTTGGTAGCTAGGGTTTTTGTTTTTGAAGGAGTGCTAAAATCTATAATTTTAGGGATGGGTGCTACACATGAAAAAAAAATATGGCCTGCTGTTTATAATTTTGGGTAGTGGGCGGTCTATTTTCGAAAATTTTCCCGTAAATTTACCCTTGAAAAAGTAAAAAAGAAAAGATTGGAGTAATTAAAAAGTTGTTGGTAGCGTTTAAAGTAAGTACAACCCAATAAAGGTAAAATTTAGATAGCATATTAAATAGCTTTCAAATAAGTAAATATCACATTATTTTTCAGACAGACTAAAAATAAAATGGTGACACATAAATTGGGACGTATTGAGTAATAATGAATAGAAAAAAAACTTTATCGGTATATCGATACGGTATTTGGTAAAAATATATGAATACCATTACCATATCGGTATTAAAACTCAATATCTTTACCGAACCATTTTTGTTTTACCGATACTATTATGGACAGCTATCGATATCAATTCAGTGTTGCAGAGCCTTAGCTAGAAGTGCTAGACTGTCTTTCTCAACAGATAACATCAGTGATGGACAATCGAAAGAATAATTGCATTTGTCTAACGCATTAGTATTGGGCAAATTGATCCCAAATAGAAGATTCCTCTAATAAGCAATTTCTAATATGCTTAGTCAACTTGGGCTGCTTGTTATTGTCAAGGCATTATAAAGGAAATTAAAGATAAATCGAACTAATTGAAGTAGTGATCGGTAAATATAACATTCTACAAAAGTTCAATAACATTAATAGTTGATACAAGTTAATTTCTAAGTGAAAGTTTAACTTTTCTCGTCATATCATCAAGTGTGAGGATTGAATATACACTCACACCAACAATACCAAGGTTTTTTTCCTAAAATTAAGAAAAGATAGGTCATTGTATTGGGTGAAACGAGCAAGACCTCGGAGTGCAACATGAAGACTGTGCCACAAAACAAGCCTCCGACGGAAAGATCGCGTGGTCACTCGCCCCGTAAATCACCTTAGGAAACGAGGGGAGGTAAGCTCGAAGCACTGAACTCGAGGAAAACCCTATACAACCTCGAGCGGATGCCACACCTTGGGAGACGAGGGCCAACCTTTGTAACCGTCGACCATTGCTCTAGCATTTAAGAGAAAGATCGTGGGTCAATCAGGGTTTAACGTGGAGTAATGGCCATAAAGACACCATTATGACATTTATAATGTCATTCTTTCTCCTGACTATAAATAGGGCTCATTTGTAAAACAACAGGACACAATTAAAATAATACAAATCTCTACTTTCACTTATTGTCTCGTTTTATCTTATCACCTCGTTATTTTTTCTGAGTTTACATTTTGTCCGAATATAATTTAGCTCGAATATCACTTTGATACAAGCAAATTACCAGTTAAACTCAATAAAAATTCGATTTGTTTTCCTATCCTGATTTAGGCCAATACAAATTGGCGCCGTCTGTGGAGATCTGGTAATAACATTTGTTCCAAAGACCGTAATTTCTACTTTCTACCAAAAACAAAATGTCAGACACTGTCAATGATAATATAACTATTCAAGTGCCCGACCAGACAGTGGGCATCATGGAGACCAATGGTTGAATCCCATTACAACCAACTGACTCGACACCGCCCATTAGCCCTATCCCAACAAACATCTCGACGCCATTAATTCGGTTGAGCCCCCCAAGCGGGTCTACTCCACCGAATTGTCCAATACCTCCTGTAGGAGCATTGGCCGCCGAACCAACATCCTCAGATTCGGGTGACACCTTCCAACAGTTCATGATAAACTCGCTACAACAAATGTGAGAGCAGGCCGCCACTAAAGCAGCTGCTCAAGCCCAATTTTATGAGCAATTTCGAAGTTCTTTGCAAGCCCTCACTGGGAACAAGAGAGTTCACTATGCTCTCGGTGATGTCCCCTACATGACATTCAATGGAGGGAACAACGCTACTACTCCCGTTGGAATAAATACAGGAGGACCCCCAACTGAGATTTCGTTTGGGTCTCGGGGACTATAGCTCCCACAACATCTCAGACGAGCGTCGCATCTAATTTCGAAAAGTGGAAGAAGGAGTTCGAGGCCAGCATGGAGAAACGATTCGAGATAGTGCCAGGGGTCCGCAAACCCCAATGAGTACTAGACATTGAAAAATATCGCCAATTACCATTCAAGCCTGAAGCTGCTCCAGCGCCTGTCCCAAAACATTTCAAATTACAAATTCTAAAGAAGTATGATGGGACGAAAAACCCAGTTGACCACATTACAGAATACATGGCATGGTCAAAAGCAACGACCTAACCCCGATTGAAAAGGAATCCATGTTCTTGAAGAAATTTGCTGACACCCTGGAAAAAGGGGCGTTGCGGTGGTACATGCTCCTCCCTTCCGAGTCCATTTCAAGCTTCGACGAATTGGCGAACGTGTTCATTAAGCCTCACACGGGGGCTCAAAAGATCCTCAAAAGAAAGGAAGACATATTTGACGTAAAACAAGGATACCTCGAGCCCATCAAGGAGTTCATCGAGCGCTTTCAAGCCGAGAGAATAGACTTACCAAAAATAGATGACAGCCTGGTAGTCATGGCTTTTGAAAAGAACCTTAATGTAAGCAATTTAGAGGCTGCGGCTGAGTTGAAGAAAGAGCTCCAGCAGTGGCAAGCTCGAACCTAGGATGAATTGCACGACCGAGCCACAACAAAGATCAGGCTCGAGGAAGCGAAGTGGAGAAGAACGGGATGAGGTCATTCCTACCGAGGTCGATCCGAGTCCTCTCGATGCATCGAAGTGCCACCAGGAAAATCGAAAGATATGAGCCATGCCCCCACGTGAGCCAAAGGCTCGGAAGAGAAGCTGGATCATCCTCCAACCAAAAGTCTTTGGGCCCATCTCTGGTACCCAAGGAGAAAGATCTGCCTCGAATCTCTGAGTACAATTTCAATATATCTACTTCCGAGCTAGTGAACGTGATCAAGGGAATGACTGACCAAAGAGTGAGGCTACCCAAAGACATGAGGACGCCCCCGAGAAAGAGGGACCAAACCCAACATTGTGAAATTCACATGGACTATGGACCCACAACAGAGGACTGCAAAGCGTTGCGTCTTGAGATGGCACATCTGCTCAAGAAGGGGGTATTAGCAGAATACCTAACTGACAAAGAGAAGCACAATTATTCAAAGAACAGAAGAGAAGAGCAACCACCTCGAGCACAGTCACCAATGAGTGTGAATGTCATCACTGGGGGCTCGGAGGTGAATGGAATAAACTTTGCTGCGGCAATGAAAATGGCTAAATCATCCATTATAGTAGAGAAAAGAGTAAGAGCTGATGAGTCGAGCAAGGAGATGGTATTCAGCAAAGAAGATTGCGATGGAATGATGTTCCCCCATCACGACGCACTAGTAATCACGCTCAGGATCAATGATAGTGATGTCAGACAAGATCTAGTTGATCCAGGCAGCTCGATAAACATCATCAACTATGGCGTGATCAAAAAAATGTGGTTAAAAGATCTAGTCGTCCCAAAGGCGACCAAACTGACAGGGTTCAACAACTCCACCGAGAAGATTTTGGGGGAAATAACCCTCACAACTATTGTAGAGGGAGTGAACAAGCAAACTACCTTCCAAGTTATGGCCGAGGACATAGCCTACAACATCATTCTTGGAAGACCATGGATCCACAAGATGGAGGCTGTGCCATCCACTTTGCATCAGGTGATCAAGTTCCCAGCCCCATGGGGAGTAAAAGCCATCCAAGGAGAACATCGAATAGCACGAGAGTGTTATTAAATTGCAATGAAGAGTACAGTCGTCCCGATTGGACCAAGAAAATAGCAGTGAGCGAAGATTCATCAACGGGGACTTCGCCAGGCAAAGCCCTCGGAGCACGAGCAACTACCCCGCAAAAGGATCACCCTTGGGACTTGCTCGAATAAATTCAAGCTGCTTTAGCTCCTTTCATGTAAGTCCTATTATAACCAGGCATCTATTGTAATAAAGGCATACAGATTCGGTCAATAGAATAAACATTGATTCGTCATCTTTTTATTCTCATTTGAACATGCATAGCCAGTAATTAGTTAAGCCTACAGCTCGAGGGCGAGACATTGTCCTAAACTAGCTCGAAACAATGAAAAAGACATACAAGAAAATTCATAAAAGGAATTTTTATTAATAAAAAAGGTTCGAAGGCCCCAAATATTTACAAGGCAAACGACAGAAAAGCCTTAACCAAAAAAGAAACAAAAGCTCTATTCTAAGTCTCCGTTTTAGAGTCATCATCTCTCTCGTCTGAACTCTCGGTGCTCGAAGGGAGATTTTCCATCAGCCTCTGGGCCTCAGCAGCATCGCTCTCGGCTTTGGCAATCTCAACATTAAGGTCCAGCCTGCCGCGGCACTCCTTCAGAATCTTCAGCCTCAATTGAATAACGGCCCAATTCTTATCAACCTTGGCCTGAGTCCTCCTCATTTTCCGCCTTGAGGAGAAAGAACCAGCCTTGCCTCTCAGGAACATGACCTTTCTCTCGAGCTGACTCTTTTCCTTGGCTAACTGCTCTTTCTCCGCAGCCATTTCATTCATCTTAAGCATCTTCTGCTTTAAGTCGTCATGAAACTTTTTAGCCCTTTCATTAATAGTTGACTGAGACTCATTCCTTACTCTCTTCAGCTCAGCATCAAAAAGTTCTTTCAAAGGGACCATCTTCCCCTAGATGTTAGATTTAGCCTTGAGGGCCTTGGTCATCTCGAGGTCAGACTTGTTGGCGGCATTTTTAACCTGCTCCATCTCTAGCCTTTTGTTCACCAACTCCCTCTCTAGACCACTCATCTGAGCCTCAAGATCCGCCCGCTCTCGCCTCTATCCAGCCCTTAATTATCGAAGCTTTTCATCTCGGCTGCACTCTATTTCGGCAGCCCTGATAGAGTTGATGTAACACTGCCAAAAAAAATTCTAAAAAATAAGAAAAGGAAGCGAAGCGAAAGATTGAAAAGAGAAAGTTAGAAAAAGCATACATGAATGGCATGCTGAGCAACATCAGCCATCAAATCAGAGATGGGAGACTCCTTAAGACGATCGCGTTCCTTAGGACCTAGGAGTCCATGGAGGCTGATCGAGACTTGGATGTCACCATCAAGAAGGTAAAGCTCGGAAGGAATTTCAATATAGCGAAATTGCCTCCAAGAAGACGCATCAGGAGCAGGCTCAGAGGCAGCTCGAGGAGCCTTTCCTCCCACACGAGATGGCCCAGCCTCGTCCACTTTCCTTTTCGCTGAAGGAGGGGAGTGAATGTCCCCCATGTCTTTATCAGCAACCTGAACTGGTTCAGGCTCATGAGTAAAGGGAACTACAACTTCATCCCACTTTTGCTTTGCCTCATAAGCAGGAAAGAGCTCGGGAAAAGGGACGGGCTCGAGTCTAGCTCGCTTTGCTTCTAGAGTTTTCCCTCAGGACAACTCCTTTCTCAGAACTAAAAAAAGAAAAGGAGGGGGTGACAAATAGGATAAAACGAAAAAAAAAGGGTGAAATTGGGAGGAAAGACACTTAACCTGTTTTGGCCCCAAGGTCTGGTGTCCCCTCGGGAGCCGTCTTTTTCTTCTCCCTATTCCCCTCTTTTCCACCTTTTCCCCTCAAAAGATTCCCAATCAAATCCTTGAGGGCATTCAAGGCATCGCTAACTTCGGGAACCTCCTCCTTCTTGTCCTTCCTCTCCTTCTTTCATTTTTTTATCCTTCGGCGCGATGATCACCCTTTTAGGGAGTCCTAAAACAGAGAAAAGATAGTGAGGCAGCGAAGCATAGGGCCTCGGAGAACTAGATTAGACTCAAAGGTTGGGTAAAAAAAATAACTCACCATGCCGTTTACAAGCCCATTGGTTCTCACCCAAAGCAGCCAAAACTATCCACGATCTCTCTGGCCTAGGTTTGGCATCAATAATGTCCTGAACCCATTGAACCAAGTTCTTTGGGCGAACAATCGGGACCGCCCCGACTAGAGGAATAAAGACAAGAAGTCAGGAAAAGGAAAAGATAAAAATAAAAATAAATGAAGAAGGAAAAAATTACGGGCTCGATTCCACCACTCATAAAAATCAAGTTTTGAGCAAAGGAGATCGGTGGGCAAGAGGACGAAGTGCTCGTTCTACCGACGGTCCTCGAGATCCTCGCTTTTTGTAATCAGCGAGTACGAGCCCCATTTGTTGAGCTGAACAACCCCATCCTTGTGAAAGGTGGGGGAAAACAGATACAAAAGATGATCGAGGATGAAAGGCACTTCCACAAATTTACTCAAAAATTCGAGACACTGGACGTGCCTCAATACCCCAGGTCCAATCTGCGCTAGGCACACTTGGAAGGTTCAGCAAAAATTGTCCAACCCTTCAGGGATAGGGAGAGAGAAACCAATCGTGAAAGGATAAATGAAAGCGAAGGAACACCCCTCGACTCGATCATACACTCAGCTCTCGGGGGCGGGAATGCCAACCCTCACCTCGGGGCCCCAGTTGCAATCAGAGCGAACCAGATGAATGTTCGCCTGAGTAATCAAGCTCGGCGTATCCCCCACATGAATGTTCCTTCTCCTTCTAGCCTCCGATTTAGTTTGCAGCTGCATAACGAAATCTTTCGAGAGATCAATTTTTTAAGGAATGACGTGGTGGGGTTTAGGTTCCAAGTCGTCGGAAAGAAATTCCTCATCGCCCACATCCTTCGTGGTGACCTCCTCCTCTGTTGTAGCTATTCCGGCGGTCCCAACCATAGTTGAACGGTATTCTTGATCCACAGAGCTGGGATTAGTAAGATCCTCCATGTTGAAGTCAGGAGGAACAACAACGTCTAACGGTTCAGGAACATTAACCAGTTCCCCACCAACAATCATGGTGTCGACAAAGGAAGGTGGACAACGTGATGAATCTTGTTGAGACATCTTTCTTTCAAAGATCTTTTGGGAGAAAATGCCAAAGTTTTACTGTTGAAGACAAGAAGAAGTAAGAAAAAGAAGGCAGGGTTCGACTATATATATAGGTTAAAAAACACCATGATTATAGCCGCATGGGGAAGACAAAACAGGAAAACGTGCCCAATCAGCGATCGCCACGCATGATTGACGGGAATTCGAAGTGACAACTGTCGTTTTCAAAATTCGCGGCGCAAAAACAGCCACGTCAATCTCCCGCCTAAAATTCACTTCACTCCTCGACAGATTTGGAAACCTCTCGAGAAGTGGGGGGACTATCTGTATTGGGTGAGAAATCACCAGGGTCTCGAGCAAGACCTCAAAGTGCAACACGAAGACTGCGCCACGAGACAAGTCTCCGAGGGAAAGATTGCATGGTCACTCGCCCCGGAAATCACATTAGGAAATGAGGGGAGGTGAGCTCGAAGCACTGAGCTCGGGGAAAACCCTCTACAACCTTGAGCGGATGCCACACCTCGGGAGACGAGGGCCAACCTTTGTAACCGTCGACTGTTGCTTAGCATTTAAGAGAAAGATCGAGGGTCAATCCTGATTGACCGCAGAGTAATGACCATAAAGGCACCATTATGACATTTACAACGTCATTCTTTCTCCTGACAATAAATAGGGCTCATTAGTAAAACAATAGGTTACAATCAAAATAATACAAACCTCTACTTTCACTTATTGTCTCGTTTTATCTTATCCCCTCATTATTTTTTTGAGTTTACATTTTGTTCAAAATTTAGCTCGAATATCACTTCAATACAAGCAAATTATCAGTTAAATCCAATAAAAATTCGATTTGTTGTCCTATCATGATTTAGACCAACACAGTCATTAATCAACACAGGCCACAGCTCCTCAACTTTTAATGGATTATAAAGGGAAAAGATGCTGAAAAGATATTGTAACTTTCCTCTATACACAGCTAACATAAAAAACAAATCACCACAAATTGAATATTGAATAATGTTTTGGAATGCATTTAAGTATTTAACATTAAACTTTGATCATTACCACTTTGACACTTTGTATGGGCAACCCGACCCTGTTTGATCCGGGTCTGGACACGCTCAAACTCCGAGATCCGACAAGGAATAGTAATCCCACCATGATGGTTAAACCCATACTCACTTTCAACTTCCCTTAACAATTCACTAAACAAAGGATGATTAAAATATATTACAGGAACCATAACCCTCTTAATATTATCTCCATCTTTTTGTCCTACATAAACTGCCATGTGACCTTTTGGTACAACCATATACTTCTCTTCATCTTGTTCTTGCGCTATTTGTACATAACCTCGACTCGAACCCGAACTTGGAGTCTTGGAGCAAATAGCCTTAGCTTTGGTTTTGAGACGTTTTGTCCAGTTCAAGAACCTCGTAAGGGGTTTTGGACTAGGACTTTGAAGTGTATGTTGTTTTTGGTACCTCGTGTTTGATGTTTTTCGACGGAACATACATTGGAGAATTGTAGTGACCTTATGATGCTTGAGAACAAAACCTTGGATCTTGCCCATGTTATATATCACTACACGGAAAATGGCTTTTAGGACGAAAACCCGTCTCTAAAAGTCTGGTTGTACGTCTCAAAAGTTAGTAAATCTGGTCATCATCCGTTGTTATAGACCAATGAGATTCTTGGAAGAGCTTTTGCGACACGTAAATTTTTGAAGAAAAAGGCAAGTGTTCATAAATAAAGAAGAAAATATTCAAATAATATAGTAATGTATTATTGTGTGCTTCAGAAATAGCTGGCCATGGGATCAGCTATTAATATATCTAACTTGAAAAGGATAGGGCTAATTTCAGAAAGGGAAAGCTTTAATGGATGTAACACAGAGATAATTTCAGCTGAAAAACTGAAAGAAGAGGACAAAGGAATAGCTCTAAAGCCAGAGCTTGCTTGGAAGAATCAAATGCACAAAAAGTAGTTATATACTGTAATAAGAGATAAGAATTCAAAGAAGAAGAAAACAAAGAAAAAATACATATTCTATGGAGAGAGTATTAATTTGACTTTGTCTACGAATTTGTAGAGATCCAGAACTTTGGAGGATTGCGTGGTATTAATTTTAAATTAAATTGTGGATGGTTAGTTCAGAAGTCGAAGAGTATTTCTTTTATTTTCTTTTTTGAGGTTTGATACTAGTCAAAGTTGGAAGGCTAATTCATTAACATATATATCAGGAAAATGTATATGAATAAATTAAAATTGCAAATAGCACAAAGAGAACAATTGGTAGGTGTGGGACTCCGATGGCTTTGGCAATTGGAAGTTTCAACTTTTCTTTTAAGAGTCAAAAGACTTGGCACCCTAAAGACAATTGGCCCCACTTATGAATCGATCTTAAGCGTAACATTGCTAAATTAAAGGAGAAAATATAAATTTTTAAGGTGAATTTTCTATTTTTTTCCATTGATGTGAAAGTGGTTTATATACTATTTGATTTTCTAACCTAACTTACCCTCTAAGCTATGCTAATGGGCAAGTCCATAATACACTAAAGAAAAATGTAAAATTTTCACCCACATATCACTTTTGTCACTGTATTTAGTTTGAAACCACATTTTTTATTAGTCTTACATGAAAGGCCATTTTTTAGAACTTCAATTTTTGTTGGCTGAAGTTCAAACCTTGTGGATTGAACTTCATGCCTAAATTATGAAGTTTCAACTTCAATCTGTAAGGGCTAAACTTTTAGGTATACATGCGTAAACTTCAATCCTTGTGGGCTGAAGTTGAACTTCAATCCTTGTGGTGAGCTGAAGTTGAACTTTAATCCTTGTGGGCTGACTTGTGTGAAGTTCAACCCAAAAGAATTGAAGTTCCAACAAGTGGCCTCTCATGTAAAACCAATAAAACAATGGCCTCAAACCAAAGACCACTGCCAAAAGTGGCCTTTGGTGCACTTTGCTCGAATAAGTACATATTTACACAAATACCCCTCTTTACCCCTCCCCTAAAGTTGGAGCATAAGGATTCCGAATACCTAACTTGCACAAAAAATAATAAAACTGTGCCACTACTAGAAACACACATTTCTTTAGTGGACGACCTCCGACAGGGCCCATCTGTGCCAAATTCTGATGGGCAGCCCTCGGAGTAAAAAAAAAAGTTAAACCAAATTTTTTTTTAGGCATACCAACAGACAACCATTGCCGGAAACAAAAATAAAAATCAGATCCGCCTCTTTCCTTTCACTCTCACTCTCTCCACCAACGTAAAAAAAATACTCTCTCATCTCTTTTCTCCTCTTCTTCTCCAAATTCCATCTTCCACAAAACAAATTCCGCCCCCAATCAGATCCGCCTCTTTTCTTTCTAGGGTTTGTTCTCTTTCCTTTTCCTTTTCATTTTCTCAATAGATCTATCTCGATTTTTGACCCCCCAGATTATTTTAAAAAAAATTCAGGTTTTCACCGGAGCTCCGGCTCTCAACGGCGTTAAAATGTAATTTTTTTTTAAAGTTTTCTATATCAATTTCTTTAGATTTAAATACTTGGCTTTAATTCTAAAGATTTTATACATTTGTTCATTAAATATATTTATAAAGGGACTAGATTTATGAAGTTATGGAATTAGTTTAGCTTCGTGAAGTTGTGGACTTAGTTTAGATTTGTGAAGATATGTGTTGTAGCTAGTAAGAATGTTTAGCAAAAAAGGAAACCTGTAAGCATGAAGTTCCAAGTAAAGCATGACTTAGTTTAAAAATTTGTTGAGCTTAATATTAATCACACAAGAAAAGGACATTCACGACCATTGGTTCCTAGAATCACTTATAAATATCACTTGTAAAAACTATGTTTAGTGTTTGTTGCCTAGGAATAGTATTAAGAGATTAAGTGAAAAATTGTGGTGGTGGTGGTAATGGTGGTGGTGGTGGTGGTGGCGGCGGGGTCGACAGTAGCAGCAACAACAGTTGGAGTAGTAGTAGTAGTAGTAGTAGTAGTAGAAGCAATAGTTAGTAGCAGCAGTTGCAGCAGCAGTAACAAGAGCAGTAGCAGTAGCAGCAGCAGCAGTAGTAGTAGCAGAGTAGCAGTAGCAACAGTACCAGCAGTAGTAGTCGTCGACGATTAGTAGAACTGTGGCTACTGTTACTGCTACTGCTAGAAGGTATTTCTAGATGTGGCTGCAACTAAGGATTGAGAATTGCATCAAATGGATGTTCATAATGCCTTTTTGCATGGTGATCTTAGTGAAGAAGTCTATATGAAGTTGTCCTCGGGTTATAAGACTACAGGAGACGGTAATTTTTGTCGTTTTCGAAAGTCATTGTATGGCTTAAAATAGGCCCTGGGGTGTAGGTTTTCCACGTTGTCGGCAGCTTTGAAGATCTATGGATTGAGGCAATCATATTCTGACTATTCTCTTTTCACGTTTCGAAAGGCCAGTCTAATTAAATTTGCTCGTGTATAAGGTGATTTTGATTATTATGGGTAATGATTCCTAAGAATTTCGTATATTCAAGTTATATCTCTCCATATGTTTTCAAATGAAAGATTTGGGCGACCTAAAATAAATTTTAGGAGTGGAAGTGGCTAGAGGTCCCAAAGGTTTTTTTCTATGTCAATAGAAGTATGCCTTGGATATCATCTCTGAGGTCGAATTATTGGTCCCAGCCAATTTGGACTCCTATAGAGAAGAATCACCGTTTGACCCTGGCAAGGGACCATATTGATGATCCCGAACATTATCGACGATAAGTAGTAGCAGTAGCAGCAGCAGCAGCAGTAGCCGAATATCATCGACGACTAGTAGTAGTAGTTGGGCAACTTCATATAGACTTCTTCGCTATGATCCCCATGCAAAAAGGAATTATGAACACCCATTTAATAAAATTATCAATCCTTAGTTGCTGCCACAGCTAGAAATACCTTTACGGTAACCACTTTAACCGGAGCAAAGGTCACCATAATCAATGCCTTCGATCTGATGATTACCAAAAATAACTAAACGGGTCTTGTATCATTCCATTTTGCCACCATAGTTATATTTAATCTTGTACATCCAACGGCAACCCAGTGCTTTCTTTCCGGGAGGTAAGTGTCCAACCACCGATGTTTTGTTATCTTTCAACGCCTGCAACTCTTACTGTATAGATTTACTTTATTTTTCATTCTTTACGGCTTCAAAAAAAAGGAGGCCGGTTCACGCCCCTCTGTTATAGCTGCAAGAGAACTTACATGCCTCGAGAAAAAAAATCACAATTAACATAGTGTGTAAGATGATAAGGCGTACTTGAGGCTTGTTGTGTCACAGGTGAGCAATCAGACTCTTGGATGCAGGTCGAAACCTGGTGACTAACTTTCCAAACTGGATCTATAACAAAATCACGAAGAAGAACATTTTCTTTCTTAACACGCTTTCCTCGTCCAAATTCTTCCTCTACAACTTCTGCACTCAAACATTCGGATACGCCATTAGTGACCGGATTATCCACTTCCGACACAATATTTTTTGTATTCATTCCTTATGCTTGAGTTTCACACATCTCATCCTTGGACAATGCATGAGACAAATGAGTATCCATGCCCCTCTTGCTTCAAGGTCTTTGTCATGTCCGACCACACCTAGAGTCTGAACAAATTACTGATCTGGATGTTCAATGCCTTCGATATTAGGCGCAAATGGGAATTCGCTCTCAAAGAAATTACCATCCAGTTATATGAAATATTCTTTAGTGCCCAAATCATACAACTTCCATGCTTTCTTTCCATATGCATATCCAAGAAAAATACACTTATGGCTCCATCTTTCAAACTTATCCCCCAAGCACCCATGTTTACGGGCAGAATATAGACATTCAAACACTTTGAAATGATCATAGTTCAGTAACACATGAAACAAGATATCATAAGGGGTTTTTCCGTGTAACACCAATGAGGGAGTCTGGTTGATCAGATAACAAGCTATCAAAACATATGCCCCCAAAAATTTAATCAGAAAATGCGATTGAACCTATGTGCACGGGAAATATTTTAGATATGTCTATGTTTTCTCTCAACTCTCTCATTCTGTTATGGTGTTCCCGCACAAAACATTTGGAATATAATCCTTGTTCATCGAAGTAAGTTCTCATACTTATGCATTCCTTTCCATTATCACTCCGGACAATCTTAACCCTTTTATTAAATTTTCGTTGCACCATAACAAAGAAATTTTTCATTCACTTCTTTCTTATTAATTAACAAGAATACACACACTGTCCGAGAACAATTGTCAACAAATATGATGCACCACATAAAGATCCAGTTCTATAAGGACCCTATATATCACAATGAATTTATTCAAAACTTTGGAAGCTTTATTATCATTGAAGGGAAATACACTTCGTGTTTGTTTAGCCGATAGCATACATCATAAGATTTTTCATTCAATCTACTATTACTATTCTTAATATCTTGAACTGGAAGAGATTTTCTTAGTTGAACCGTCCACTTTCAAAGCCTTCATATGAGGTACAGTTTGAAAGTAGTAAAGTCCACCCGCTCAAATCAACGTCCATGTGGTTCAGTCTTGTATAACACACAAGTTATTGGTGAACTTCACATTACAATTAAATTGATCAATCAAGTGAGAAACATAAATCAAATTGCATGTCATCTCGGGCACATAAAGAACTTCTTAGTGAATTAAATGCTCATCAATTTCACTAATCCGTTTCTTGTAGCAAAAAAACTGCTTCCATTGGGCAGTCCCACCTGACAATGTGGAATTTCCCTTAGGCCTCCCAAAATATTATACACTCTGGTCATGTGATTTCAAGCCCTATATGTCAACTATCCACGGGGAACGAACAATCGTACCATTAACTCGGTCTTGGTGCCCGGTTTTGCTTGATTCAGCAATCCAACCAACATTTACCACTACTAACTTCTTAATTCGAGACACTTGACTGCCCAGATGCCATACTCACTTCGCGCTATGTGAACTACATTTGCATGGGGAGCACCACATCTACGTCTAGTACCACGTCCATGACCACGACCAGCGTTATCAATCGCACCTCTACCATGAAGGGATCCACTAATCTAGATATCTTATAACCTCAAAACAACGCTCTGGTTGATGTCCATAGCAATCACAATGCGGACACTTTGATTATTTGTCCCCGACTTTAAAATTTTTGAGAAGACGGGATCCATCTTGGGTGGCAAATGACACTACTTTCCATTTATTTTTTTGTCCTTATGAAACTACTTTAACTTTTTTATCTTACACCAACTTCTGATACACCTTACTCAATGAAGGCAACAGATCTTGCGCCAACAAATTCGAACGAACTGTTCCAAAGTCATCCTCATCTAATTGCATAAGAAAAAAATGTTCCTTTTCTTCTTCTTTCTTCTTTTCCAAAGCGACCGTGAGGTTACATGTGCATTTTCCACATGAGCACGTCATAAACTTTTCATAGTTTTCGAGCTTTTTCCACAAAGACGACAATTTTACATAGTAGTTCTGAATTGTCATACCTTTTGCTTGCATCCGACCAATACTTCGTTCAATTTGAATTCGTGGACTATTGCCCCTGGAGAACCTCTCTCGAATACTCTCCCACAGATCACATGCCACCTCCATATACTAGATAGTGGTCCGGAGAATAGGTTTGATGGAGTTACGAATCCAAGATACCAGCAAAGAATTAATCGTCCACCAGTCAGCGAGACCTGGTGATTCATCTTCAGGTTTCATTATTGTTCCATTAATGAAACCAAACTTATTTTGGGCTCTCAAGGCTGTTCGGACATTAAAACTACTCTAATCATAATTCTCACCCTTAAACTGAACTTGAATGATTATCAACACAAGACAGTCGTTGGATGTAATGTTATACAAAGAGATCGTTTTCCGCTGACTACTTCCTTCTTTGGCGACATCAACCACTTGTCTTATTTTCGTTATCCATATCTATATCGAAGAAATCTTCATTCACCAAACACGCAGTCTCACAGATCAATAGAAGCTATGGATCGATGACTTTGATACCATACTAAATTAAAGGAGAAAATATAAATTTTGAGGGTGCACTTTCTCTCCTTTTCCATTGATATGAAAGGGATTTATATAAAATTTGATTTTCTACCTAGGTTATCCTCCAAGCTATGCTAATGGGCCAAGCTCGTAATACACTAAAGAAGACCCTAGTCTAATAAGTACATATTTACACAAATACTCCTAATTAAACATAAAAATATTAGAATTGAATCGTTACTATATAAAAATAAAATTTATTATTTGTCAAATGAAAAAGAAATGTAAGACACATATATGGTAATAAAATGTGTAAGATCTTTTGAAAGGAAAAAAGACACCTTTTCTTAAGATCTCTCCTTCAGAGATTAATTGGTCATTTCAACATATGTCATTGTTTGGGCAACAATTGCGCCTTATGATTGAATATATTACTTAACTATTTGACGACTTAACATAGTTATTCTAGGTGGTTTGTCTGAGAACATTGAAAAAGCGTTTATAGAAGTTTGACTCATTGCACCCATTACTTTTACTTTAAAGTCAAAGGTTAGGTTGGTTGCTCAAATATTAAAGGTTAAGTTGGTTGCTCAAATATTTTCACATAGTATAAGAGTCAACTTTGGATAAATCCAATTTCATGTTCTTAACTTCGCTTCGAAGTTCATGTGTGAACCTCAAAGTTGGACTACACATATTACAAAGATATTTAGGGTTTAATACTTTATTCGTGGTAATTGAAGGAGTTATACGAGATAGACTTAAATTTACATAAAGAAAGTATTTTGAAGACCAACAAATGTTTGGACCGTATATTTTTATCTCACCGTTTAAAGTTTTGACTCGCATGTACAATTCAACAACTCAAATTTTTGTTTTTATAGTAATAACTACTTGTTTTATTTATAATCAGTTGTGGTCATTACAAAAGGGATCTCCCTAATATTTGTAATATTAGTTCGATCTAAATTCAAAACTCAGTTATTATGAGGAGGGTGTGTTTTTGGTAGTAAGTAATCCAATCGAATTCTTGCCGTTGATCCTCCTTTTTCTTGTCCTGGACTAATTTGCGAGATACAGAAACACCAGAATCAGTATTGCCATTGATCTGCTGATTTCTTTTGTCAGGACAGTCTGAGCTGCCTCTTTCTCATTTCCCATAAGCTCACTCGGTTCTGTTAAGTTTTCCACATTCGATGGGATGAAAATCCTAACACCACTTGCATTGTCCTCATTCTACAACAGAACAAATGTAGGCATTTGAACAAAGACGAAGAAAAGACTAGGAATGATGGTATGTGAAGTCTCGTAGGAGTATTTGGTATTGTATGAAAGTTGTTTAAATAATTTTTTATTTAAAAGATCTTAACGAAAGTGAACCTAAATTTAAACAGTATGTGTAAACTGTTTAATAAACAGGAAATAATCAACCAACAATTATATGCTTAGAGTAGAAGATTCACAACTGAAAATTCTTAAGACTAGGAAATCCACATTTGTGAAATATCCACAAAATGTATCTATGTGGTTTTCTGTTATTCAAAAAACAGAGTACCGGTGTTGTCATCATGCCAACTCATTATCCTACATCAGCATCATCAAACTTACAACTCATGAGGCATATTGCCACAAAGAATAACAATTTTGGTTTGAACTTTGTCGAACATACATATGGTGTAAGATTTTAACTTAATAGACTAGAAATGTAGTTTTATATACTTCCAGTCAATCCACCGGGGGATTTGCTAGAATGGGCAACCAAGGTTATGAAGCAGAAGACGCGTCCTCGTCGGCAATGGATGATCTTAGGCGCTTTGAAATGGAACGGATGGATATGCAAGAGACATGGTAAGTTATATATATACACTCATAACTCCTTAAAACTTGCTTTAAATCACTGCATCCCAATGTTCTCTTTCCTTTCCCACTTAGGTTTCTCCAACAGGGCTGTTAAGGATGCGAAGAGCAAGATGAGGAGGAAACCGAAGAAAGGGGAGATGGAGAAGGGGAAGAGACAAAGGATAATAAAGAGAAGAAAAATAAGGAGAAGAAGTTAATTGACGCCACCGATGGCGTCGCTCAGATGGTGAAGCAGCTCGCCTAGGACAAGAAAGCCAAGGGCTCGTTGGGCCAAGGGACTTCGCAAGGTGATGATTTTTTTTTATAGGTCGGTTTTTGTGTGTTCCCACTCCTACTTCATCTCATACTTATGAGATTGCTTCTCTTCCTTCCCCAGGCTCTAAAAGGAAGAGGGCTGAGCCAAAGAGGGCCACTAAGGCGAAAGGACCTCGGGTTGTGGAGGCTGCCGCTCCTGCTGCCGAAGCAGTGGCCACAAAGCGCCGAGGTCTTGTTGATGAGCCCAGTGACGAGGAGATTCGTCCCATGGCTCCCGAGGTAGCTCTAGAGCCAGTCCCCGATGTGACTCCAGAGCCAACTACCGCGGTCCCTAGGGTGACCGAGGTGATAAACGCGGAGGAATCTGATCAAGAGGCTGCAAAGCGGAAAGGTAAGGCTAAAGCAAATAAGGGCTTGATCAAAAGCATGGTTAATGCTTCCCGAGCTTCAGCTAAGACCTCCAACGCTGCACCTTGGGCATTGGAAATTGGTCCTGAGGCTAATCTGCTGGATCCCACCAAAGAGGACGTCGCTGCCCTTGATGCTATTCTTGGGTCTACCGAAGCTCACGCCCTTCGAAATCTCAGCCCTATGAGTTTGATGGGTGTGTCAGCCGCTTCTGCCCTTCGAGTAAGCTTTCATGTACTTTTATTCGCATGATTTACCTTTTCTTTTCTCTCGATGCTAACACTTTGTTTTTATGCAGATCTTGGTGCTCGCATTGCAAACTATCCACCTCGAGCGCGACCGAGCAGAGCAAGTTCAGGCGAGGACCGCTACTTTGGGAGAGCACAAGAGGGGGTTTGTGGGTAGAATCGCTGAGCTCGAAGCCGAATTTGCTACTTTGAATGAAGAGTTGGAGCGTGCCAATAAGGCATCAGCTAAAGCGGAGACTGACCTACATGGGGTTTTGGAGTCCACCGAGGCTAGGGTTCAGGCTGTAACAAATGAATTTACTAATGAGAGTTCGAGGTTGAGCCTCGAAAATGCTCGACTTGAAGCCGACTCTTCAAGGCTAGAACCGAAGTGATTGAGGCAGGCGAGACGTATCGCGGTAAGCTGGAGGAATATAATGCCAAGTTTGTTGGGCTGCAGAGCTAAGTAGATCATGTGCCTGCTCTTCGGAGCAAGGTCTCAAAACTCCAAGGAAGAATTGCCTACCTCAACGAGCGGGCCGAAGTCAAAGCGATGAGGGCGAAGTTCGAGGAGGCTTGGGCTGTCGTTAAGAGTAGGCTCAGAACACTTGAGCAAGTCCAAGCTGGACAAATCATGCTAGAAGAGGAAATAGCTAATGCCAGGGATGCTGTCGCCGAAGCTTAAAAGATTGTAGATGACCTTCTGATGTTTGGCATTTTATGCCAACGTTTCCTTAATATTTCCGCATGTTTGAGCTTGTTATTCGCTCGTTTTATAGTTTATGAATGTCGTTTTGCACTGATTTTAAGTCGTGCGTATGTAGGTTGTTATGCAGTGCATTTGGAGCTTTTAGGAGCGTGATTGAGCAAGGAATGATTGGAAATTGATTGAGGATTGGATTGAGCACACGAAGGCACGACACGAGGCGAGTTGCGGAGCAAGGAGGTGCAGTTTTTGCCTGGCGCTATAGGCCACGCGACGCGCCCCTTATCGCGCTCCACTGGCTGGTGCGTTTTCCCATGCACCGTGGAGCCAAAGCGCTGAGTGTTTGACGTCTTCTGGTTGTCTAGGCGCGGTCGTGGGCCCGGGACGCCCGTTATAGCGCTCCTGGAGCGTATTTTGACTTCCTATTTCGTCTAGGCTTAGGTCTAACTTATTACCATGCCTTTATAAACCTTATAAATACTATTTTACTTAGTTTTTGATAGGAGTTCATACTTTGGAGCAATTTGAGAGCACCATACTTCATTGAACAAGGGTTTATTCCTAATCTTTCATCTATTACATCATTTACATCATTATTTCATCAAATCTTTGCCTTGTGATTATGAATATGCGTGGCTAAATATTACGTTCTAGGGTTAGAGTATTACATGAAAGTTGATTGTTTGAAGATTGATTCCCATTAATTGAATCCATAACTGGTTTCTTATTCTTTCTTGAATTCACTTGTGTAATTGTTAGAGCTCGATAATTATGCATTATCTATGGTTTTTAGATTGAACTCGAAAGAGGGAATTTAATCACGTAATAAGAAAGAATAGAACTAGTTTGTGAACCCGGGCATCGGGGAACCAATTTATGAGTAGGATAGACATATACTTGCTCGCCTAGTTTAACTCATTACAGAATTCGTTAATGCGTGCATGTGATTTAACCCATAGACATATAGGGATTGAAGTAGCCTGCATAGACCGTGAAGAACTGAAAGGTTTTCACAGTTACATTTACTCTGTCAGTTAGTAACCCGGAATTTAAGACGTGGAATCAATTGGAAAACTCAACTTGATTGTTCGTAACTTTGACCCTGGACCGTCCTCTTAATATTGTTAACAACCAAAGTTTGCTCCATTGTTTGACTACACTTCCAGCATCTTAATTACTGCTTTTTAGTTATTAAAATTCTCATCATCAAAGAAAAAGAACCCTGAATAGTTTGTTTAGAAATTATTTGTTAAGTATTAGTCTACATAGTCCTCGTGGGAACGATACTCGATTTATCACTTTATTACTTGTCGACAACGTATACTTGCGTGTGCGTTGGGAGCAAAAAGTTTTTGGCGCCGTTGCCGAGGACTAATTACTGACTAATTTCTTTTTGAACGATTACTTAATTTCTATTCAGGTTTATTTTTTTGTTGAGTTTCTTGTGCTGTTTTAGGCGACAGGTTTTGCATGCAAAGGAATAGAGAGGACGAACCACTCGCACCTTTTGATCCCGAGCCTGAAAGAACCTTGAGAAGGGTAAGAAGAGAGGCGAGAGATCGAAAAGCACTAGCAATCGTACTTGCTTCTTTACCTATTGAAATGGCAGAAGAACGAGCATTAGCAGTGCGAGATGTTGCTCTTCCTAGCCTGGGGGAGGAGTAGCGTCAAGTATTGTGAAGCCCGCTATTACCGGACACTTTGAGATTAAGCTCGACATGATTCAGTTGCTGCATGTGACTGGGCAATATGCTGGATTACTTCATGAGGATCCGCAGCAACACATTCAGAACTTCCTGAAGATTAGTGATACTTATACACCAGTGGGAGTTCCTACTGATTATGTTCGCTTGACTTTGTTCCTGTTTTCACTGCTTGGGACAGCAAGGAAGTGGTTAAAGGCTGAAAAGCCTGGATCAATCACTACTTGGGAGGATTTGGCTAAGAAATCCCTAGCTAAATTTTATCCGTCTGCCAAGATAGCCCGGCTGAGGAGTGAAATTATGTCCTTCAGACAGATAGAAGGAGAATCCTTATATTCAGCATGGAAGCGATCTAAAGCTCTATTGAGAGATTGTCCACACCACAACCAATCTAATGAGGTTATTGCACACACTTTTGTTGAGGGGTTGAACCAACAAACTAAGATCGTGGTAGATGCTGCTGCTGGAGGCCAAGTACTGGCTTTTAATTTTGATCAGATTTATGATTTACTTGACAAGTTTTCGCAGAGCAATCCTGATTGGCAGAGCTACTGTGCAGAAATCTGCTGGGATACTTCAATTGGATGCAGTTTCAGAGCTAAGGGCGAAAATGGATGCTATTTCCAATCAAATTAGCAAGCTAACTCTGCCGCAGGCTAAATCACCAGCAGCTCCAGTGCAACAACTTCATGTCTTTTGTGAGGTTTGTGGAGAGGATCATACTATTGAAGTCTGTCCATCTAACCCAGAGTCAGTGTATTATGTGGGTAATCAGAACAAGTCACAGGGCCAGAATCGCAATCAATATGGTAATAGCTATAACAGTGGTTGGCGTAATCACCCAAATTTTTCTTGGAGGAACAATCGTGAGCAGATTCAAGGCAATGAGAGACCCCAAAATAATCTTCAAAATGCACCACAGCAGGGGTCACAGTCGCAGACTCAACCACAGCAGTCTAATGCAGTTGAGGATATGCTTAGGAAAATTCTTGCAGGGCAGCAAAAGCTCATGGATGATTCAGCATCTCAGGCACAAACAATTAAAGATTTGAGCAATGCTCAAAAAGATCTTGAGAGACAATTGGGGCAGCTGGCTGGAGCACAAAATAATAAACCTCGGGGTGCTTTACCGAGTGATACAGAGAAAAATCCTAAAGAATTTGTGCAAGCAGTCACTTTAAGGAATGGAAGAGCTCTAGAAGAAGTCCCCCCAAAGCCAAAGAAGCCTGTTGGTGAGTTAGAGCCTAATGCTGATAGGGAAGTGGAGAAAGAAGCAGAGAAAGTGATAGCAAAGCAGTCCGAGTCTGCTATGGTGAGACCACCACCTTTCCCTCAGAGACTTCAGAAGCAGAAAGTTGATGCAGCATGCAAGAAATTCTTGGAGATATTGAGTCAGATTCAGGTAAATATTCCTTTGGTGGAGCTTTTGCTGGATGTTCCCAAATATGTTAAATACATCAAGGATACTGTTGCTAACAAGAGAAGACGGACTGAGTTTGAGACAGTTGCACTCACTGAGGAGTGTAGTTCCAGAGTTAGAAGCAAGCTTCCTCAGAAATTGAAGGATCCTGGCAGTTTTACTATTCCCTTGAAAATTGGGGAACATGAGGTTGGTCTAGCTTTATGTGATTTGGGTGCTAGTGTGAATTTAATGCCTTCATCAGTTTTCAGGAAGCTAGGCCTGGGTGAACCACGACCAACTACTGTGACTCTGCAGCTGGCTGATAGATCATTGACATGCCCCGAGGGGATTATTGAGGATGTGCTTGTGCAAGTGGATCAGTTTATATTACCTGTTGATTTTATTATTCTTGATTATGAAGTTGATCCTGAGGTTCCTCTCATATTGGGAAGAGGATTTTTGGCTACTGCTGATGCTGTTATTAGAGTTAGAGCTGGAAAGATGATCATGAAGGTAAATGGGGAAGAAGCTGTGTTTAATGTGTTCAGAGCTACCTAGCTTCCTTCTCATTATGAAGAGTTGTCCATGGTAAAAGTGGTAGATGACGAGTTGACTGCTGATGAGAGGTTATTCTTGGCTTCTAATGTTGATTCTTTGGAAAGGGCACTCTTATGTGATGATGATGATATCCTGAAGGATGATGACATTGAAGAATATTTGGAAGTTCTTAATATGCAGAGTAGATTCATCCCAGGGTGGAAGAAATTTGAGGAGGTTGATAGATCATTGACCTTAACTCCTGCTAAACCGTCTATTGAGAGGGCTCCTACTCTTGAGCTCAAACCTTTACCCGCGCATTTACGTTATGCTTATTTGGGTGAAGGTAATACCTTGCCCGTGATCCTTTCTTCTTTGTTGTCTGATGTGCAGGTTGAAAAGGTGTTGAGGGTATTGCGAGAGCGCAAGAGAGCTATTGGCTGGACTATTGATGTTATTAGAGGGATTAGTCCTTCCTTCTGCATGCACAAAATTCTCTTAGAAGAAGACCATAAGCCATCTATAGAGCAGCAGAGGAGGCTAAATCCAATTATGAAGGATGTGGTGAAGAAAGAAATTATCAAGTGGCTGGATGCTGGTATTATTTTTCCTATCTCTGACAGCAAGTGGGTGACTCCAGTGCAATGTGTTCCAAAGAAGGGGGGCATGACAGTGGTGAAGAATGAGCATAATGTGTTGATTCCTACAAGAACAGTTACAGGGTGGAGAATTTGCATTGATTATAGAAAGTTGAACGAGGCCACCAGGAAAGATCACTTCCTACTTCCTTTCATTTATCAGATGCTGGATAGACTTGCGGGGCACGAGTATTATTGTTTCTTGGATGGGTATTCGGGCTACAATCAAATTGTGATAGCTCCCGAAGATCAAGAGAAGACTACTTTTACTTGTCTATATGGCACCTATGCATTTAGGAGGATGCCATTTGGGTTGTGTAATGCACCAGAGACTTTTCAGCAGTGCATGATTTCTATTTTCACCGACATGGTGGAAAAATTTGTGGAGGTATTCATGGATGATTTCTCAGTGGTTGGTGAGTCTTTTGATGAATGTTTGAAAAATCTTGATGCTGTGCTGAGCCGTTGTGAAGAAACAAATCTGGTGCTGAATTGGGAAAAACATCACTTTATGGTTCAAGAAGGCATAGTACTTGGGCACAAGGTGTCAAAGCAAGGGATCGAGGTTGATAAAGCGAAGATTGAGGCTATTGAGAAATTACCACCACCTATCTCTGTTAAGGGGGTGTGTAGTTTCTTGGGACGTGCAGGGTTCTATAGACATTTCATAAAGGACTTCTCCAAAATTTCCACTCCCATGTGCAAATTGTTAGAGAAGGATGTGAAATTTGTGTTTAAGGATGCTTATCTCAAGGCATTTGAAGAGTTGAAGAAAAGGTTGGTGGCCGCACCAATCATCATTGCTCCTGACTGGTCTTTGCCATTCGAATTGATGTGTGATGCGAGTGATAGTGCTATTGGGGCTGTTCTAGGCCAAAGAATTGGAAGAATCATTCACTCCATCTATTATGCAAGCAAGACTCTTGATGCGGCCCAGTCTAATTATACCACCACTGAGAAGGAGTTGCTAGCCGTAGTGTATGCTTTTGATAAATTCAGATCTTATTTGGTTGGCACTCGTGTTGTTGTCTACACTGATCATGCCGCAATCCGGTATTTGTTTGAAAAGAAGGACTCCAAGCCTAGACTCATTCGATGGGTTCTCCTATTGCAAGAGTTCGATGTTGAAATTCGAGATCGCAAGGGGACTGAGAATCAAGTAGCTGATCATTTGTCAAGGCTGGAGAATAGAGATCATGTAGATGAAGAGCCTGAGATTAAAGAGGTATTCCCTGATGAGAAACTTTTTGCTCTAGATGCAGCTGAGGTGCATGGTATGCTGATATGGTGAACTTAATTGTGAGTAATGTGTATCCCCCTGGGGCTACTGCTGAGCAAAAGCGTAGACTCCTTCACGAGAGCAGATTTTATGTATGGGATGAGCCTTATTTGTACAAGATAGGCCCTTATCAACTAGCTAGGAGATGCATTCCAAGGGAAGAAGTAGAGCCGATTCTACAGAGCTGCTATTCCTCTCCTTATGGTGGCCACTTTGGTGGAGATCGAACAGCTGCAAAGGTACTTCAATCTGGTTTCTTTTGGCCTACTTTATTTAAAGATGCTCATGCATTAGTGAAGCAATGTGATCGTTGCCAAAGAATGGGTACTATTTCTAGGCGTCACGAGATGCCTTTGAACAATATCCTGGAGATTGAGCTGTTTGATTGTTGAGGGATTGATTTTATGGGTCCATTCCCACCTTCCATGGGCCATAAATACATCCTCGTGGCGGTTGATTATGTGTCTAAACGGGTGGAGGCTATTGCACTTCCAACAAATGATGCGAGTGTGGTGGTGAAGTTCGTGAACAAAAATATTTTCACTCGTTTTGGGACACCGCGGGTTATAATCAGTGATGAAGGTACGCATTTTTGTAACCGGTTGTTCAATAAATTGTTGGCCAAGTATGGGGTTCGCCACAAGGTGGCCGCTGCTTATCATCCCCAAATTAGTGGTCAAGTGGAAGTATCTAATAGAGAGATCAAGAAAATCCTTGAGAAGACTGTGAATGCCTCGAGGAAGGATTGGGCTATGAAGTTAGATGATGCTCTCTGGGCCTATCGAACTGCATTTAAAATGCCTATTGGAACCTCTCCATATAGACTTGTTTATGGTAAGGCATGTCACTTGCCTGTTGAACTAGAGCATAAGGCATGTCACTTGCCTGTTGAACTAGAGCATAAGGCATATTGGGCAATTCTAAAGCTCAAACTTGATATGGCCTTAGCGGGTGAAAAGAGGATGCTTCAATTGCATGAGCTTGAAGAGTTCCAGTTCCATGCCTATGAAAATGCAAAATTGTATAAGGAACGGACAAAGAAGTGGCGTGACAAGCATATTGAGCGTCGTCAGTTTGAGCCCGGGCAGCTGGTGTTATTGTTTAACTCACGGTTGAAATTATTTCCGGGCAAGTTGAAGTCTAGATGGTCGGGGCCGTTTGAAGTAGTTCGTGTTACCGCACATGGAGCGGTTGAATTGAAAGCCCCGGATTCTGAGAAAACATTCTTGGTAAATGGTCAAAGGGTGAAGCATTATTGGGGGAGCTCGGTGAATCACCGTACTTCCATTACTTTGAGGGACCCTTGATTAATACCCGTCGTGCCACGACGTTAAATAAGGCGCTTCTCGGGAGGCAACCCGAGTTTGTACTTGTAAAAGTTTAGTTATTTTTTGTTTTATAGTGTCACGTAGTTTTTGTTTTTTGTGTGTCGTTTTTGTAGGTATCGGGAGTGCTAAATGAGGTGAAGTTAATGTATTGAGGGGTACGGGACGCCTTGAGACATGTCCCGCGCTTGAGTTCGCACTTGGAATCGAAATTTGGTGCAAAAAAACGTGTTCGGGCGTGTTTGGGAGTGCCCCGCGCCTCCCAACGCGAAAAATGAAAAGCTGAAGCACTGGCCTAGGCGTGTTTGGGAGCGCCCCGCGCCTCCCAACGCGCCAGGGCTCACAGTAGCTAAACTTTAGCTCGCGCGGTTGGGACGCGCTGCGTGGATAAAGGCGCCCGGCCAAATTTTTTAAAAAATTCCGGGTCAAACGGGTTTTAACCCGCGACCCGGTTTTCCCCTCTCCCTTATACCCGATTTCTACTCTCTTTTCTTCACTATTTTCTCTCTAATCAATCCCTAAACACTACCCAAATCATCTCTAACTCTTGGAATCATTCACAATATTGTTGCAATTCATTATAACACTTTCAAGTAAGTAAATTCCTACTTTTCTCTCTCAATTACATGTAAGATGAACTAATTTTTTCCATGGTAGGTTTCTTAACTAGTTGCAAGCTCATGTGTAAATATTACTCTTGAAGTGCTTAAATTGATCATTGTGCTTGATAGTTAGCTTGTGACTTGTAAAAAGATATCTCCTAACAAGTTGGGAGGGTTAGCACATTACAAAAATCATTGAACTTGCAAGTTTAAAAGTGTGCATACCAAGTGTTTGTGAAAAAGCCTCAATCATGAAAATTGTATAACATTGTGAATTCTTGAGTAGCAATGCAATCCTTAGGCTTATTACGAACATTAAGTGTCTCACACACATAAAGATTGGTTATTATGCACCCGCACTAGCTTGATCTTGATAACCACAAACGTGGCATATTTTGTACAAAGCTAGTTTTGTCTAAGTGTGGGGTTGCTTGTGCTATTGAGTTTAGTTGATTGACACATAGAGTGTGTGATAAGTGTGGGATGGTACCCTACCAATTGAGCTTGAATTGAAATTTTGGTGCTTAATTTGACATCTCACATTGGTCTTTTTGTTTGTGTAGGTACCATGGTTGTCACACCTCATAAACCAAGTTCTTCATCCGCCCCGGCCCCAAGGAAAGCACTCCAAGCTGGGCCTTCTTCTACCAAGCAAAGGGCAAGGCACCAGCCAAGCCCAAGGCCAAACCAAAGGCAAAGGCCAAGGCAAGAATCCCTAAGGAGACGGTGCCTATACCAAGGCCCGGGGGATTCTTGCCTTGGCCTCACTTTTGTGAAGAAAGGTGAGTGCCAAACTTGGTATAAAAATGTGAAGCTTGCGGGGTACATTCCCGAGCAAGCAATTGACAAGCGGAGGGTGATGCAAAAGTTTTGAAGGGTGGCCGATGCGATACTTGCTTTACATTAGGACTTGGTATTTGAGAGTCCGGGGCATGCCAACCTTGACTTAGTGCAAGAACTCTACAGAAATTGGGAGCCGGAGGAGGCGTGGAAGGAGGATGACATGGTTACTGTGAGGGGGTGAAGGTGAAGTTAGACCACACGGCATTGAATGCCTTCTCGGGGGTCGAGGACCCTGAGTATGATGAGCTGAGAGAATTCATTAGGAAGCCTGACTATAAGGCTCTGCGGGATACACTCTGTGGTGAGAGCTCAACTCATAAGTAGGAGCGAAGTGTGTCCGGAAGACACAAGTACATGTTCTTCTCGCAGTTTCTGAAACTGGCTCGCGTGTGGATGAGATTTATAAATGCATGCAAGCCATCATCTCATTATTCCGAGGTCACCAAGACTCGGGCGTGCATGGTGTACTTTTTTATGACCGGGAGGCCGGTAAACATCGGCTACTACATGTTGCGAGTGATGAAAGAGCAACGTGAGTTGCAGTCATGTAGCTGTTTGTACTTTGGGAACATCCTTACCCGGTATTTGGAGCAGGCCGGAGTCCCAGTGGATGAGATCGGGGATCGCATTGTCCCTGACATCGGGAAGCCGTTTGATATTGCCTCGGTAAAGGGTGTGACCACTACTGCACCTGTGAGACTGACGGCTGACGAGTGGCGGGACACAGACGCCAACTTGTCAGCACGTCAGTATTTGATGATGGAGCAGATGGCCCAGCAGTCTGGCGTGGATATGGCGGCTATTGATCGCACTGTGCCTTTACTGGATACCTCGAGACGCCTGCTGGGCATGACTCGGGCAGTAGAGATACCTCCGGAGGAGGATGAGAACACTGATTCGAAGATTGTTGATCGTGATCCGGACAGTGAGGCTGTGGAGACTGATGCTGAGGGCGGTGGCTCTGATGAGGAGGAGGACTAGGTCCGCACTCCTGCGCACCACCCAGTGTTGGTCAGCTGGATTTCAGGGCAGTTTCCGTTACTTTTGCACTTACTTCTTTGTCGCACTGAGGACATTGCTTAGTTTAAGTGTGGGGTGGGGGTACTACCCTTTATCTATTTTTGAGGTTAGGGATGCATGTACCGTAGGATTTTCTTTTGTCACTTGACTTTATTTTGATTTGTTTCTTGCTTTAATATATGAAAAAAATTGAAAAAATTAGAAAACCAATGAAAAATTCCAAAAAGATTTTCCTTTTAGTTTTATTAGTGGTACATGTCATCCACCCCGTGGTTTTTCTTATGGCATCGGTTCTTTTCCACGGGGAGACCTTTGAACCGGGTAGGCTTTTTATTTTTAGGATTAGAATAGTTAGTATAGGTGACCCTAGACGAAGGAAATAGGTAGAATGCTAGGTGCCTTTGATTTGTTTGATACCGGTGGACTTGAATTGATTGCATGTGCTATTTGTGGTGTCCTTGGGTTTTAAATTGTGATGCATGCCTAGAAAAAATGGAACGACCCCCTCGAGATGCTTGAGTCCACTTGCTTGACTTTATTGTGAACATTTGTGCATTAGTGCTTAATTTTCCACAAGTTGCACTCTAGATGCTTGATTGAGAGTTGTTGATGGAGCCTTTTTGTGTGGATCATGTGCAATGTGTGTGTGAGGCATATTCTTGTTTGCTCCATGTTTGCATATTAATGTCTAGAACTTGCCCCGTGTGTGTGCAAAGCGAAATCCTAGGTTTGCTCTAGTCGGGAAATGATACAGGCCTTCTTTTGATTTGCCTACCCTTACATATACACCTTGACTTGTTTGTCGTGATTTCTTTTGACCTTTTTGTTGGCACCAAAACCCCGAGCCTACCCACTTGTTCTAAATTGTTCTCTTTTGGCCCTTTACTCCTTAAGCACTTTATTTGATATTATGATATTATTGTGGAGTTGTGGTTGAATATTGGGAGGTTTTTGAGTGGAACTAATGAAGAGGAATACTTGTTAAAATTGTGTAGTAGTTGTTTATGAGCATTGGCAAGGTTGGAAAATAATTAAATTGAAAAGAAAAAAAAAGAGCAAAGTTGAAAAGAAAAGAAAAAAATTGTGGAAAAAGAAATAAAGAGAAAAGAATATCCATTCCTTGCTAGTGTGTGCTTAAAAGAAAAAATTGCTACTTGTTGAGAAGGTGTGTGTGAAAGTTGTTGATTGGGTGGCTTTGATGAGAATTGTGTCTGAAATGATTGTGATGTATTAAAGTGCTTAGGGAGGTAGTCACTATTACCATATGTATCCTACCCGCCCCTTAGCCTACATTACAACCTTTTTAAAGTCCTAGTTAATCCCGATTGGAGTGAGCTTACATTAGTGGAGTCCTACACTACGGGCAAGCCTATGGTACATTGTGTGTGACATGTGAGACTTTCATGAGAGTGAGTGAGTTCGTTGTTATTGTCCCCATTCTATTCATGATATTTATTGTTGTCTGTGATCTTTGGAGGACACTCTTTTTCTTCATATTGGTGAGGCCAAATGGTTTGCATGGAATAGGTGAAGTTGATGGCTTCTTAGTTGAGTAGATAGGTGTGATTTTGTGGGAGCATGGTTGCAATGAGTGAGTTTGTGCATTTGAGCTATTTTGGGGTGGTTGTTCTCATATTTTTGAGTTTTTTAAACTGTTGGCATGTTTGTTGATCCATAGTAGTCATGTGTGCATTTGTTCAATGATCGGTATCAACCATAGTCATAGGCAGACCTGTTTTACCTAGGTTGGGAAGTTAGTTGTGACTTGCTCGAGGGCGAGCAAAGGTTCAAGTGTGGGGTGGTGATGTTTGGCATTTTATGCCAACGTTTCCTTAATATTTCCGCATGTTTGAGCTTGTTATTCGCTCGTTTTATAGTTTATGAATGCAGTTTTGCACTGATTTATGTCGTGCGTATGTAGGTTGTTATGCAGTGCATTTGGAGCTTTTAGAAGCGTGATTGAGCAAGGAATGATTGGAAGTTGATTGAGGATTGGATTGAGCACACAAAGGCACGACACAAGGCGAGTTGCGGAGCAAGGAGGTGCAGTTTTTGCCTGGCACTATAGGCCACGCGCCGCGCCCCTTATCGCTCTCCACTGCCTGGCGCATTTTCCCATGCACCGCGGAGCCAAAGCGCTGAGTGTTCGACGTCTTCTGGTTGTCTAGGCGCGGTCGTGGGCGCGGGGCGCCCGTTATAGTGCCCCTGGAGCGTAGTTTGACTTCCTATTTCGTCTAGGCTTAGGTCTAACTTATTACCAGGCCTTTGTAAACCTTATAAATACTATTTTACTTAGTTTTTGATAGGAGTTCATACTTTAGAGCAATTTGAGAGCACCATACTTCATTGAACAAGGGTTTATTCCTAATCTTTCATCTATTACATCATTTACATCATTATTTCATCAAATCTTTGTCTTTTGATTATGAATATGCGTGGCTAAATATTACGTTCTAGGGTTAGAGTATTACATGAAAGTTGATTGTTTGAAGATTTATTCCCATTAATTGAATCCATAACGGGTTGCTTATTCTTTCTTGAATTCACTTGTGTAATTGTTAGAGCTCGATAATTATGCATTATTTATGGTTTTTAGATTGAACTCGAAAGAGGAATTTAATCACGTAATAAGAAAGAATAGAACTAGTTTGTGAACCCGGGCATCGGGGAACCAATTTGTGAGTAGGATAGACATATATTTGCTCGCCTAGTTTAACTCATTACAGAATTCGTTAATGCGTGCATGTGATTTAACCCATAGACATATAGGGACTGAAGTAGCCTGCATAGACCGTGAAGAACTGAAAGGTTTTCACAGTTACATTTACTCTGTCAGTTAGTAACCCGGGATTTAAGACGTGGAATCAATTGGAAAACTCAACTGGATTGTTCGTAACTCTGACCCTGGACCGTCCTCTTAATATTGTTAACAACAAAAGTTTGCTCCATTGTTTGACTACACTTCCAACATCTTAATTACTGCTTTTTAGTTATTAAAATTCTCACCATCAAAGAAAAAGAACCCTGAATAGTTTGTTTAGAAATTGTTTGTTAAGTATTAGTCTGCATAGTCCTCGTGGGAACGATACTCGATTTATCACTTTATTACTTGTCGACCACGTATACTTGCGTGTGCGTTGGGAGCAACACCATCCCTTGAGTGAGGGTTCGGATGATGGTGAATCTGAGGGCGATGAGGGAGGCGAAAGTGTCGAAAAGAGTAGTGAAGATGCCGAAGGGGGGAACCTTTAGGAACAATTATCTTTTATGTTTTTTGTTTAGGCCCTTGTGCCTTTTGATGTAAGCCTTCGGGCTTTCTGATGTATATAATCTTGACCTTCCGGTCAACTTGTTTTTGATGAAAAAAATTAGCCTTGGGGCTTTTTAATGATATGATTTTGCGTTTCGCCTTAGGTGTTAGCTCTTGTATGAACCGAACACTTGAAATAATTTTCTTGCAAGACTTAGTTAAATAAAACCGATGCAAACTTAGAACGACGTCTCGTCCTCAAGTCAATGCATTCAAGATATACTTCGGTTAGTAAGATCATAGAAACAGAGAGATGTTGAATCAAGTTTATTTTATTAATAATATCACCGAGCCATAATCAGGTTTTTACATAAGGCCAAGTCGAAGTGGACCTTGGGCGTAAAAATAAATTGACAACATGCCACTATCGGGCATAGTTAAAATTTACTAATCTATTCCCTAAGTGTCAGTCCCCGGTTGTCGAACAGATAGACTTCGGTTGAGAGGCTTAGTATCGACCTCAGTTGCAACCCACCTCTTGCTCCCCCAGTGTTTGGGTGTGAATCTTGATGAAGATCCGAGCACTGGAAATCGTTTTATCCGCTTCCTGAAAAGGTCAAGAAAAATAAAATGAGGAGCAAGTTAGTACATTTCGACCGAAGCCCTTGGAACATTTTTCGGCTCGAGGCTGTGGGTAAATTTAAAATGATCAAGGAGTGTTTACCTCGATTAAAAGTAGTACCGCTTCAAATTGGAGATGTTCCAATTCAAGGGTTCGGGTACGCCTTGCAGATCTTCAATTTGATAAGATCATTTCCCAATAATTGCTCTGACTCTGTAAGGTCCTTCCCAGTTTGCGACGAGTTTTCCTCCATTCTTCTCCTTCGTTGATTGGTTCGTAACCTTCAGCACATAATTGCCAACTTTAAAATATCTAAATTTGGCCTTCCTATTGAGATATGCCTCAATCTGCCTCTTTTGTGCAACTAGCCGAACCAAAGCCAACTCTCTTTTCTCCTCGAGCAAGTCCTACTCTATGCACATGGCTTGCTGATTCGCATCCTCGGTGGTGTGAGCATACCGAAGACTTGGTTCGCCTACTTCCACGGGGATAAGGGAATCCATACCGTAGGCAAGTGAAAAAGGGGTCTCACCGGTGCTATTCTTTTCCGTTGTCCGCATGGCCCACAACACACCTGGAAACTCCTCGGGCCAAGGACCTTTCTTCTCATTGAGCCTTTTCTTAAGATTTTAAATTATCACCCTATTTGAAGATTCGGCTTGGCTATTGGCACTTGGATGAAAGGGGGTCAAAGCGATTCTTTTGATTCCCCATTGCTTGAACAAATCAGTGATGGTTGCTCCCATGAATTGTTTACCATTATCGCAAGCGATTTCCCTTGGGACACCGAACCTGTAGATGATGTTCTTCCTAATAAAATCAATTACTTCTTTCTGTTTGACCTCGGTGAGAGCTCCTGCTTCCACCTATTTTGTAAAGTGATTGGTTAAAACGAGGATGAACCAAACACCACCTTTTCCTTTCGGTAAGGGACCAACAATATCCATCCCCCATTTCATAAAAGGCCATGGTGACACGACAGAAATCAAGGGTTCTGCTTGTTGATGAATCATTCGTGCATGGCGTTGATACTTATCGCATTTTTGCACGAAGGACTCTGAATCTCCGCTGATAGTGGGCCAATAGTACCCAGCTCTAAGTACTTTGCGCACCAGAGACTTCCCCCCCTCCCCCCCCCCCCCTCCGAGTGATTGCCACACTCGCCTTCGTGTATTTCAGCCATCACATATCTAGCTTCGTCTGGACCCAAACATTTGGCCATCGGGCCGCAATACAGCCTTCTATACAAATTACCCTCGATCATAGAGTATGAAGCCGCTTGGGTCCTTAACTTTTTAGCTTCTTTTTTATCTTGAGGGACAGTCCCCGAGTCGAAGTAAGAGATAAAATTACTCCGCCAATCCCATTTGTGGTCCACCGAGTTGACTTGCAATTTCATCTCTCTCATTTTCGCAGAAAGCAACCGAACCACTGAATCAGTCCCCAAGTGAACTTCATCAACTGCCGAACCCAAGTTTTCCAAAGCATCGGCTTCAGTGTTTTCCTCTCAAGGCACTTGTTTAATTTTCCAATCTTTGAATTGAGCCAGAATCCTTTGTGCTCGGTCCAAGAATAGCTGCATTCTGGGCTCCCGAGCCGTGTATTCACCGAGCACTTGATATACCACCAGTTGTGAGTCGCATCTCAACTCAATTCTTTCCACTTCCATTTCTTTAGCTAACTCCAAGCCTGCTAAAGCTGCTTTGTATTCGGCCTCATTATTGGTTACTTTTTTTAACCGAACGGAGTGCCTGACTTTTTCCCCAGTAAGCGCTTTAAACACTATGCCTAATCCGGAACCCTTGGAATTAGTTGCCCCATCAGTGTGAAGTATCAATAGTCCCGAAGCTGTTCCCTTCGACATTGCATTCTCCTTTTCGGCTTCGGGCAGAATTCCAGCACTAAAATCAGCTACGAAGTCAGCCAAGACTTGGGATTTGATGGTCGTTCGGGGTTGATAAGTGATGTCATACTCGCTCAATTCTACTGCCCACTTTGATAACCTCCCCGATAACTCAGGTTTATACAATATACGTCTCAAGGGGAAGGTTGAAACTACTGCTATTGGGTGACATTGGAAATAAGGTCGTAGCTTTCGAGCAGTAACGATTAAAGCAAGTGCTAGTTTTTCCAAGTGAGGATACCTAATCTCAGCATCGAGGAGTGTCTTGCTCACATGATAGATGGGTTGTTGCTTGCCATCTTCTTCCCGAACCAACATAACGCTGATAAACACCTCAGATACCGCCAAGTAGACCAACAATGTTTCACCATCTTTTAGCTTGGTGAGCAACGACATGTTAGCCAGGTAGCATTTCAATTCCCTTAGCGCTTCTTTACACTCTTGTGTCCATTCGAAGTGATTATTCTTCCTCAATACAGAGAAGAATTTGTGGCATCGCTCCGAGGACCTTGAGATGAATCGACTCAAGGCAGCGATTCGGCCAGTTAAGCGCTGAACTTCCTTCACCCCAGTCAACTCTTCGGGGATCTCTTCGATAGCCTTGATCTTATCTGGGTTGGCTTCGATTCCTCATTCAGAGACAATGAATCCCAAGAATTTGCCCGATCCTACGCCCAAGGCACACTTCTCAGGGTTCAATTTCATGCCATATTGCCTCAGAACAATAAAAACTTCCCTCAAATAACTCAGATGATCCTCCATTCGAATCGAATTGATAAGCATATCATCTATGTAGACTTCCATAGATTTTCCAATATACTCCTTGAACATGCGACACACTAGTGTCTGGTATGTCGCCCCAGCATTTTTCAAATCGAAAGGCATCACTTTATAGCAAAAAGTACCTCGGTCAGTGATGAACGAGGTCTTCTCTTCGTCCTTCAGATCCATGAGGATTTGGTTGTAACCCGAATAAACATCCAAGAAGGTTAATAGTTTGTGTCCAGTCGTGGAGTCTATTAACCTGTCTATTTGTGGCAATGGGTAGGAGTCTTTGGGGCAAGCCTTGTTTCGATCAGTGTAATCTACGCACATCCTCCACTTGCCATTTTTCTTAGGCACGACGACCACATTAGCCAGCCATTCGGGATACTTCACCTCCCTTATGAAGCCATTCTCTTGTAGCTTCGTGGTTTCATCTTCGATTACTTTCTTTGTAACCCCGGTGTGAGGTCTTTTCTTCTGCTTCACCGGGGTAACATTTGGATCTACATTCAACTTGTGGGCCATGATCTCCGGATCGGGACAAATCATGTCTGAATAGGACCATGCGAGCAATCGTTGTTGGACTTTAAGACTTCGATGATTGCTTTTTTCAACTCTGGGTCCAACTCCGAGCTGACAAATACCTTTCTTTAAGGAAAATCTTTCAATAAGGTGAAAGATTCCAACTCCTCAATAGTTGAGTCCTTGGCCTTTTGTTTCCGAGGCTCTTGGCGCACACCGGGATCTTTTCAATTTCTTCTCGGAGGTCCTCCTCGCTTGACCCCGGTTGCATTAGTTGCTATTGTTTTGGCCCAGTCGGGGCGACTCCACTTTTCAGTGCAACCGAATAACATTCTTTTGCTACTCGTTGCTCTCCCTTTATTGATCGAACCCCCCAAGGTGTAGAGAATTTGATCACTTGATGAAGAGTGGATGGGACAGCCTCCATGGAATGGATCCATGGTCTGCCGAGGATCACATTGTATGCTATGTCCTCGGGCAACACTTGAAATAGTGTTTCCTTGCTAACTCCTTCGGCAAACGTCTTGAGTGTGATTTCACCCAAAATCTTCTTCGTGGAGTTGTTGAAACCTGTCAACACTGTTGCCTTGGGGATGACTTCCCCTTTAACCCACATCTTTTTAATGGCCCCGTAGCTAATTATATTGACCGAGCTATCGGGGTCAATCAGGACTCGTTTGATATCCGAGTCATTTATTATCAACATGATGACCAAGGCATCGTGATGAGGGAACATTATCCCATCACAATTGTTATCATCAAACACAATTTCCTTACCCGAGCCTCCCACTCGAGTTCTCTTTTCCATTGTGATCGACAGCTTGGCGAACTTCTTTGCAGCTGCAAAATTCACCCTGTTCATCTCTGACCCCCCGGTGATAATATTTACAACTCTCTCTGGGGGTGGAGCCCGAGGTGGCTGTCCATCACCTCGGTTCTTGGTGTAGTTGTCTTTTCCCTTGTCGGTAAGAAATTCGGCCAACACACCCTTCTTCAACAAATGTGCCACCTCGAGGCACAATGCTTTGGAGTCTTCGGTTCGATGGCCATAATCTGCATGGAACTCGTAGTGTAAATTTTGATCTCTTTTGTCTGCTGGAGTTTTCATGTCTTTGAGTATTCTTATCTCGGTGGTTCACTTGACTACGTTGACCAGCTCCGAGGTCGGTATATTAAAGTTGTAGTTAGGGATCCGAGGTACTCCCTCTGTCCCAATTTATGTGGCGGTGTTTGACTTGGCGCGAAGTTTAAGAAATAGAAGTTGACTTTGTAAATGTTCAAATTTACCCTTGAAAAAGTAAGAGAGAGAATATTGTAGTAATCAAAAAGTTGTTTGTGGCTTTTAAAGTAAGTAGGGCCCAATAGGGTTAAAATAGAGATAGTGCATTAAATAGTTGACAAATAAGAAAATGTGACATTCTTTTTGGGACAGACCAACAAGGAAAGTGTGACACATAAATTGGGATAGAGGGAGTAATTCTTTATTTTTTGAGACCGAAGCTGGGCCTGAGGAATTTCTTTGGTTCGAGTTAGGGTGAACCTTTCCTCTGATCCGTTGGCTTACATGTGGGCTCACAAACGAGTTCCCAAAGGAATTTCCCAGCCTCTGGCTGACAGGCTGCCTTGGTGAGGTGTATGGTTCGTACCTCCCCTTCGAGTTTTCTCGCGATGCTTCGGTGCCATAGGAGGATTCACCTCGGTTCCTGTAGCTGTGGCCTCGGCCATTGTTTTTAAATTCAGCCTCCTCCAGGCTTATTTTGGTGTAGGCTCGTTTGTGTAAATCGTCCCACTTCAGTGTCTGGTACTGTTGGAGCTCTTTTCACAGCTCAGCAGCGGCGTCAGAGTTGCGAACATTGATACCCTTTTCAAATACCATGATGGCTAGAGTATCATCCAACGGAGGCAGCTCCATGCGCGCAGCATGAAAGCGCTCGAGGTAGTCTTTGATCAGCTCACCGGGTCGTTGCTTGACCTCTCATATATCCTCCTTCCTTTGGAGAATTTTCTGAGCTCCGGTGTAAGCCTTCACGAAGGCGTTAACCATTTCTTTGAAGGTGGAAGTTGCCCCCGCTGGTAAGCGCATGTACCAGCGTAGCGCTCCCTTTTCCAAGGACTCGCCAAATGTTTTCAAGAACATTGACTCGATCTCTTTCGCCGTTAAGTCATTGCTCTTTACCATTGACATGAACTAAGTCACGTGTTCTTTGGGGTCGGTGGTCCCATCGTATTTTTTCAAGAAGAGGAGCTTGAAATTTTTGGGAGTTGGAGCTGGTGTTACTTCGAGCTTGAATAGAAACTCCCTATATTGGTCGATGTCAAGCTCATCTTCGGTCTTAACCACCCCGGGGACGCTCTCGAGGCGCTATTCCACACGCGCTTCGGTGCGAGCCTCGACTCGGGCTTCAATTTCTCTGGTCAACCTCTCAACATCAACTGAAGATGTAGTTTCTGCCACGGTGGGAAGAATCCCGAAGTGTGGTGTTGTGCTCGGTATATTTCCCGAACCCCCAGATGTGGCCCCATTTTGAGGTCCCCCTATATCGCGCCCGTAGGAACGAAGAGCGGGATGCCTCCATTTGCAGCCACAGGCCGAGCGCCATTCGGTGTCGAGCTGTTCCTCGCCTCTAACGAGGCTCGGAATTCGGCGTTGATGTTAACTTGTTCATCCTGTCGCTCTTGAAGAGCTCTTAGCGAAGCAACAACAAAAGCTTGAAAGGCTTCTGTCGTCATTGGAGATGAAGAAGTGGGATCTGATTGAATGCCAGTCTGTCCATCGGGAGTTAACTGGTGTTCAATAGGATTTCTGCTGTTATCGGCCATATCGTCATCGAAAGATTATGGGCTTCAATATATAAGAACGTTTAACTTTGGAACAAATGCTTGAGTTCCCACAGACGTTGCCAATTTTTATGGGCCTAAATCAGTTTAGGATCACAAATCAAATTTGGGTTGGAGCACAAGCAAATCTTCGTATCAAAGTTAAGAAAATGCTAAGAATAAGCGTAAATGCGAGAAAATAGCGTGATTTCAATATATTGCTGTGAGTACAAATTTTGCCAGAGTTTCTGCATATATTTATGAATAAATACAATGTAAAATGAAGTGCTATTTATAGGCTAAAGGGGTCTTGCCCACGTTCTCCATGACTGATCATGCTTACACCCACGTTCGGAACATTTAATAGGAGAGTTAGTGGGCTGAAGTAGTGGCAGGTCAAACCGCTTGGACCGAGGTGCTTCACCGAGGTTCAAGACTCGGTGGTAGGACCTTACTGCTTGACCGAAGTGAATGTCACTGAAGCTCAGCTTGCGGCTCGCCTTCGGTGGTGACATTGATGATCGACTTCGGTAGTCCAGTCGCTCGCTTTGATCTTTATCCTTCGGAACATCGGTTCGATTGTCTTCGGTTCACCATACCGAAGTGCTTTCCGAACACGTCGATTTTTACCCAATACATCAATTATGTCATATTGCAAAGTTTCGTTATGCTGTCAAGTCTATATTAGTTAAAGTCATGATTGAAACATATTCACATAGAAATTATTAATTAGAAAAATAAAAAAATTGTGTAAATTACAAGAAATCGAAATTACAAACCTTGTCGAGTACACTGACTGGCTAACCACTACATACATGGAAAATAAGGAAAATTGTAAAAAGAGAGTATATGTTTATTTCCATTTGAAAGATATTAACTTGAAGGACAGAAAATGAGCTGTAAATTGTTGGATGTATATGTAGAAATATATAATTGTGTGTTACTCACAGTGCACCTATTAAGGACACTAGAAGGAGTTTGAATAGTGTCCTCCGATTTTTTTGAAGAACTTTATTCTTCTCTTTAAGAACCTAGTTCTCGCCTAGTTTCTTCAATCAGTAAAGTAAACATAGATCTAAAACCAAAACTAGAGAACACAGAGTTTTTACGTGGAAAACTCCTTGCTCAAGGGAGAAAAACCACGACCCAAACTCTGGGATATTGCAAACTTTTTACTAACACAACAAGAAAAATTTTAGGTTACAGACTCTATAACTAAGGGGCTACACTCTAGACCCTACAACCTTCAAAGCTATACTCTAGCTTTTACAAGTTATTTCTTATTAAAAAAAAAAAAAAAAACCTAATACAATGCTTCTAAGAATAAGCAAACAGGCAATAGTTCATAATAGTGCAACGCGACAACAATATATAAGAACTTATACTAAAACTGAATCAGCACTGGGTTTTTAACTAGTTGTCTATTTTTATTCACTCACTCACGATCCACTCTGAGTTGCCTTTGAATGCTCTCAAACTCTTGTGGTGAATGAATCACTGCGACTAGCCATTTATTACTCGCTTATATATGGTATATGAAACCCTGGCATTTTGCCACTAGGAATTTTCTCAATTATGAAAAGAGAAGATCTCCTAACATATACTCCTTGTTCAACTCTAACTCTCATTCATATTTCATAGAGGCGGGCAATGCACGATGGCTTTAGCTGACTAGGATTAATAACTTAGCTTGTACGCGCCAAGTTTTCCTAGTACTGCATAGATTTGCAAACCACAATATTTTCGATCAGCCATGTCTTCTAACAAGGACCGGGGCCTCCACCAAGTCTTTGTTTGTCAATCATCAAAACTTAATCACCATTCAACATTGAGCTTTCTATACCGTCGTTAAAAGTTTCTAAATAATAGGGTGAACAATTGGAGATATTTCTTTTACTGCTTTTTTTTTTTGTGTTCTGTTAAGATTTTATAGTTAGCTTTCGTGGTATAAATTATCTTTAATTATTGAGATTGTTTCTATGCAATAATATCTTCAATAATTATGGAGATATCCTTTCTTAGTATCACGAACAAAAGATCAATAATTTTAAAAGAAAGATGTTAAAGAGAATGGACGTTAGGCCTAACTCAACCTCAAAAGCTAGCTCAAAAAGAGGAGGATTACCCAAGCCATATAAAGAGACTAAATTCCTCATCCACATCCGATGTGGGACTCAACACCCCCCCCCCCCCCGCACGTCCAGGCCTTTGGCAATTGGTGCGTGGATAATAGGGGGTCCAACATTGGTGAATAATTGGGATGGGTCAGGCTCTGATACAATGTTAAAGAGAATTAATCTTGGGCCTAATTCAACCCCAAAAGCTAGCTCAAAGGGAAGAGGATTGCCCAAGTCATATAAGGAGACCAAATTCTCCATCCACATCCGATGTGGGACTCAACAAAAGATATACAAAAAATTGCTTTAAATTAAATACATTGCCAATATAATAAATTTTGTACACGATCCATTCACCTAAAAAATTATTTACGTGCAAAGCTATTAGAAATTTATCAAAAATGTAATTTATAATCTTAAAAATAAGGGCCCATCATTTGCTTACTTTCTTCTTCATTTGAAAAAAAAAAAAAAAAAAAAAAAAAAACTATGTGACAACTGAAATAGAACAAATTAGTAGTAATGATAAACTATAAGAAAATGAGCTCTTCAGAGCATCGAATGAGCTAAATTGAATTCTTGCTCGATTCCGTTGCAAGTAAAATATACATTGACAGAGCAAATATATCTTACAATTATATAATCATCTCATCAAAAAGTTCATTCTATTAGATAAATTATATATTCATTTATTTCGTTATATCTTCAATAAACAGTCTTCAAGATCATACATCACACAGTGTTAATATAAGATTATTAGTAAAAAAAATTTATTAGACGAATTATTCAACACATAAGAGCCTAATAATTTCAAGGCTTTGAGTACTTTTCGTATAATGCTCCAAATGCATGTTAGAGCTAGAAGGAATATCAATTCAGCTCAGTCGTGTTTAGGAGGGTGTGAATGTAGTTGTGGTGAGTAATCCAAATGGATATCTACTTGTGGTTGTGTATCTTCACTTTTCTGGTTTTGAACCTTGCAAGATACACAAATACCAAAATCACTACTTCCTTTCAAATGATTTTTCGCTTGTTGTTTCATGTTTCTTTTGGCAGGATCATTTCGAGCTTCATCTTTCTTATTTCCCTTAAGATTATTTGGCTCTGGCAAGAGTTTCACATCTGATTGAATGGATACCCTAACCACACTCGCGTTCACCTCATTCTGCAAAAGCAACAGTATTGGTTTTCCAAAACTTTGTCAAATGTCAGGAAAGAAAAATAGAAAAACAAAATTGAGAAAGATTTTGAGGCGTGAAAAAATCATTAATATCGTATGAAGATATTAGGTACATTTTCATTCTTTCGGAGTACCAAGAAGCCAATATCTACTAGTACAAATTATCTTGGCCATTTCATAGAGGCATGGAGTTTTATAAAGTTAAAAGAAGGTTCTTCCGAACATTTATCTTATTTCATGAACGCATGACATGATTATTGAAACTTAGAAATTGAATTTACATTTGTATTTAAATAAGTTTTAAATGATATAGAAAATCCCAAATCTTTTAATACTCTAATTATATTATTTATATGACATAGTTTGACTGGACGTTGTGGTAATACTAAAAATAGAAAAGCCTTATGGCAAATATCAATTAAAAATATATATAATATTTTTAGTGTTTGAGACCGTAATTAAGGATGAGAGGTATTTATCATTTTTTTCCGCAACCTTTAGTAGTTGCAACTTAGAGAAAACAATATAGAAGAAATATTGGGAAATGCGTACGAGATATCCAGACATACCTCGTTGAGAACACCGAGTGACCTAGCATTACATGCATAGAACAGAAGGATAATCACAAAAAGAGAGGAAATGATGATTGACATTGCGAAGGAACATGAAGGACTGAAAAGGAGATGCGAATTTGTTGGCTGGATTTGTAGAGATATCGGTACTTCCTATACTTCTAAAAACGAGTAATGTCATTGGATTATATACGCACTTGATAAGCTAAGCACCATTTAGGCACTTTGGTTTTGACTCTGGCTATGTATTTGCTTAAATAATATAGTACCCAATAATTGTTACAGCTCATGCCCACATCCCACTTGGAATCGTCTTTTTTTTTCTTAACCCAACTTGCCATGTGATCCTACAAACACTGTGTATAAAAGTTAAATCCATATTATATAGATGAAGAGGTTACTTAAGAGAGCTACAACAAGAGATACAGCATCAGGCACCGAGGTTGAGCCGTTGAGGGGAGGAGACGAATCGAGATAGAAGTTAATATATATTGTATGTGTGATAATACGGGTTCAACCTAACCAAATTCGGTATAATATGTGTGTGTGTGTGTGTAAAAGTTGCTAAAAAGTTGAACTTATATCAAATTCTAAACCTAAAACTTCAAAATTAAGATATGTTCAATGGTAAAATTATAAAAATCGAATTCATCAGCTTCAATTCTGCGCGTTGAAAAGCAGATTCAAACTAGCGTGACTTGTTGAAGCTACGCTAAGCGTTCTTCTTGAGCCCACCTACGTTATCATTCGTTTAAAGTACTATAAAGAGTAAAATAGTACAAGTGCATGCTCTAATTCTGCCGTCAAACGAGTACACAGCTATACATTTTGGCAGGAGAAAGAACGTTAATAATTAGCACTAATGAGTGCCTAGTGGATATTTTGCACAAAATATAAAATTCTTGACATCCAACAACTAGAAGTGTAAATTTTTACAACTAACTGTTCAGATGGACACAACAAGACACAAATTTTAGAGGTGAAAACTTCTCCCTTTTTCTTCTTCATATGGGGTTTACCATTTATATACAAGTATAAAACCTACTCCCAAGTTGAAGCATGAGGATTCTTCATGCCCGATTTGTCAAAGAAGTAGTCGAATTGTGCTCGTCTAAAAGCCTTTGTCAAAATATCAGTAATTTGAGTGTCCATTGGTACGTGTCAATGACGGATTGTGCCTTCAAGAATTTCATCTCGGACAAAATGACAGTCAACTTCAATATGTTTCGTCTGTTCATGAAACACTGGGTTTTGAGTTATATGCAAGGCTGTTTGACTATTACATTTCAGTTGTATCGGGAACATATGACTTACTCTGAGATCTCACAAAATTCCTTTAAGCCATTTCAATTCACACACGGTCATAGTCATCGGTCGGTATTAAGCTTCAGCCAAAGATCTGGAGACTGTCTGTTGCTTCTTTGTTCGCTAAGAGATAGGTGAGTCTCCCAATAAGACATACCATCCGATAAGAGAGCGTCTGGCCAATGGGCATCCTTTTCCAGCCTGAATCACACCAACTGTATAAACGGAGGTCACAACGAGAATTCATCACAATGTCTTGACCCGAACAACCCTTCAAATAGCATACCACTCGGAGCGTTGGATGGTTGTTGCATAAATTGAGACAATATATGAACACTGTATGATAAATTTGGTCGGGTAAAACAAAGATAAATCAATCGTTTGACCAGTCTTCAATAACTTTCTGGATCTTTCACAAATTGGCCACTTACATGCACCAACTGGTGATTCTGCTCCATCGGCATAGAACCCGGATGAACAACTAACAAACCAGCTTCTGATATTATATCCAAGACATACTTTCTTTGACCAAGAAATGTCCATTTATGAAACGACCTCGGTCAGTCGTTTCTGAAGTTAGGACTCCGATTGGCGTGCTGATAATTTTAAAATATTCGTAAGGTCAATTAGGACTTTTCTGTAAAATTTGAGCTAAATCAGACCTCGTTTGGTAGGCATCGGAAGAAGGTTTCAGTTTTTATTGTCAATAAATATTAAAAAGAGATTTTAGCTCGGTTTGGGCGAATGAACTCCGATTCAAAATCCGAAAGCGCCGTTAGGTTCGTATGATTATTTGTGAATTTTATAATTTTTCGAAAGTGAATTTCGATGTTGTTCGGCTAGTTCCGCAAAAATACCGAAAGTTAAATAATTTGACCTTTTTCCTTTAAATTCGCATCTTGAGTTTCGGGAGTTCGATTTGAGATCCGCCTTCGCGAGTATGTTACATATATTTTGTATAACGTACTTGAAAAATTTGGGATCATTCCGACTTCTCTAGGGTTCTATTTTAATTTTAATCGTCGTAGTGAATTTATTTAAATTTTAAAAAAAAAGATGTCGGCTAGTTTGGGATTTATATCCCTTATCATTATTTAGTACAGAAACAGGGAGAACGCAATAGAAATATTGAACAAAACACAGAGAAAGGAAAAATCAGAAAAGAGAGAGGAGAAAAGGAAAAAAGGAGTGGAAAAATAGTGGAATTTCTACCCTAAATTTTCAGGTAATGATGTTAACTCATTATCTTAGCTTATTTTATGTGTTTGAATATATTTTTAAGGTAAAAATAGGGATATTAGACATCGCCCTAATGACGTAAATTGATAGTTTAAAGGGTCAATTGGACCCCGATGATGGAAATGATTATATATTCGTACTCAGTGAGTTAGGGGCAACATATAAATATAATTTATTTAGGGTTTGGTTATGGGACTTTGAACCCTGTATATAGGCCTGGTCTGCGTATTGTGTATGCGAATAGGGTATCAGGTTCCTAATTGGATTGCCCTAAAACATAAGGAATGAAGCCTTTAGCTTTATTTAATATAATTTTTCTGCTTATTGAATAGAAAGAGATCGTTTGGCAACTAATACAAAGGAAAAAGCAGTGGCTGAGTAACAGGACTAGCTTTGGAATAAGGTAAGTGTCTATATTCATTTCTTTGGAGGCACCTGGCCTCGTGGATTTCTACCACGTGTTCCTTACGTGTGTAGCTGCCGATAGGCGTACTCATTACGCCTTAGCTTTGGATTTACATTCTATATTATATGTTATGTTCTGTTGTTGGTATTGCATTGAGGATCTGAGCATTGTACTCTAGTTGTGAGTTGACATATACTTCCCGGTAGTCGATGAGAGTGCCGCGCCGGTGAGGGATTATCATTGCATCATATTGAGGGTAGGAGGATCCGCCCTCGGAGCAGGAGGATTCCGCTCCATCGCATCATATTGAGGGTAGGAGGATTCCGCCCTCGGAGCAGGAGGATTCCGCTCCATTGCATTATATTGAGGGTAGGAGGATTCCGCCCTCGGAGCAGGAGGATTCCGCTCCATTCATTTGGCACATGTGACCCATTTCATTTCATTTCATTTCATCCCATTTCATTTCATTTCATTTCATCTCATTTCATATCATTTCATTTCATCTCATTCCATTTCATTTCATACTATTGTGTAGATTTTCTGTACATGACTATTGTTCTGCTTATATGTGCATTGCATATTTGTTGATTGTTGTCTGGTTCCGTTTCACTTACTAGCGTATCTATTTTTTTGAGGTTGCTAGTTTGTTCACACTTATTGAGTCCTCATGACTCACCCCCTATTTGTCCTTGTGTTTTCTTTTCGTTCGGCAGATTCTGCACCAGGAACCAGCCAGTTGCACCGTGATTAAGGAGTAGTATGTTTTCAGCTGTCTACGGTGAGCCATCTTGTTCATTGCGGCCACCAACTTCAGATATTACAGTTTTTCTTGCTTTTGCTCCGTTCGGGAGATGTGTATATATTTTGGCCTTCTTAGATGTCTGATCTGGAAACCTTTAAAATTGTGTATTCTGGGTAGTTAGTTGTATTATTTAGACAGCTTGTATGTTTGTCTATCCTTGAGAGTTATCTTATGTTGTTAAAGTTTGGTTCATTTTTATTTCAAGGTAATTTTTCACAATTTATATCGATTCAGTCAATAGGGTTCGCCCGACATGTTTAGGGGAGGGGGTCGGGTGCCCACACGGCCTAACCGAGAATTCGGGTCGTGTCAGTTGGTATCAGAGCGAGGTTTAGAGTCTTTCCAGATCATGACAGTGTCTAATAGAGTCTCGCTGATCGGGCGGAGATGTCCGTACCTATCTACGAGAGGCTATGATGGCATTTAGGCAGTTTCCCTTCTTTTTTTCTTGTCGTGCGTGAGTCTTCTTATTTGAAGTTAAATATTTTAAATTTTCCGCAGTATGGGGAGAACGCGCGCGAATGTTCGGCGAGAGGCGGAGGAGCCAGCGGTCGCCCCTATGCCTGATGCTCCGCGAGGTCGCGGTGTTGGCCGCGGTAGAGGTCGTGGCCGAGGCAGAGGTAGAGTTGCCCAGGCCGCGAGGATGGTGGATCGTGTTGATCCTGCTGTAGAGGTTCCAGTAGTGCCAGCTTTTGCCGGGCAGGGGGAGCAGGGCTTATTCGTTCCCCCCGCACTTCATGACGCTTTTATGAGATTCTTAGCGACGCAGATGCCCCATGGACCTCCTATTCCTCAGGCTGCCATAGATGCTCATATTCCTCAGGCTGTTGTAAATGATCCTATTCCTCAGGTTGCTGTAGATGCTCCTATCCCTCAGGCAGCTCCTCAGGCTGCGATAGATATTGGTTCTCAGGTTCAGGAAGCCCCTATTCCAGCTCCACAGGTAGCCTCAGCAGTTCATGTTCTAGATGGTCATGTTCCAGAGGTAGCGGGTGTTATACCTCCGGTTGTTCAGGCTAGTCAGCCAGTCCAGGTAGCAGGTCAGGTTGGTGATCCGGCAAGGTTGCATTATTTTACCCGACTTAATCCTCCGAAGTTCTCTGGTCAGAAATCAGATAAGCTTAAGCCTCGTGAGTTTCTTGATCAATGTCCGCGTATCTTAGAGGCCCTTGGATATCTTGAGCAGTATGGAGCTGATTATACTGCCTTCCAGCTTGAGGGTCCAGCTTTAGCTTGGTGGACCGCACTCCAATCAGCTAGGCAGGGCTTACCTAAGCTGACCTGGAGTGAGTTCTCTCATCGATTCATGGAGAAGTTTTTCCCTCGCAGTCAGCAGGATGAGAAGAGGAGACAGTTTGAGAGGATTGGACAGGGCAACCTGTCAGTCACGTAGTACGAGCTTTTTTTTTTCAGAGATGTCCAGCTATGCTCCAGATCTTGTGAAGGAGCCCTCTGAGAGGGTCAGACGTTTTATTGATGGACTTTCTCCTCATTTGCGGTCCCAGATGGCTCGTGAGATTGAGGCTTGTACTCTATTTGATGTCGCTGTTGATATTGCCAGGAGGTATGAGGCCTATCATAGATTGGAGATGGAGGAGTTAGAGCGGGAGAGTAAGAGATCTCGTGGTCCAGGGCATTCTAGTACCTCGTATGGAGGTAGGAGTTATCAGCAGCAGAGTAGGCCTCCTGTCAGACCAGCTCAGTTTCCAGCGCATGGTTCTCAGAACGCGCCTACTTCTTCTCAGGGTCAGTTTGGGTTTCGCCCGCGAGATCAGTCTCAGTTTGATCAGCGTAGATTTTCTCCAGGGTGCTTTATCTGTCAGGATCTAGGGCATCATAAGAAGGATTGCCCTTATCTCCTTCAGCAGGGTAGTAGCCGCCCTTTCCCTCGCCTTCCAACGCCTATGCAGCAGCAGCCTCAGGGTGCCCCTCCAGGGTCTCAGCCAGCTAGAGGTGCACCGCCACCCAGTAGAGGTCGTGGGCGTGGTCCTAGTGATCCCACTAGAGGTGGTCGTCAGGGTAGCGGCTCAGCTCAGCCGCAGAGACAGCTATATGCACTGCCGGCCAGGCAGGATGCCGAGGCATCCCCAGCTGTTGTTAAAGGTATTTTATCTATTTGTGGTCGAGATGCATATTCTTTGGTGGATCCAGGATATACATATTCATATGTATCTCCTTATTTTGCTTCGGGTTTCCATGTTGATTATATGTGTCTTCGTGATCCATTCTGTGTTTCTACTCCTATTGGAGACATTATCATCGTGGATCGAGTTTATCCAGCTTGTACCATATCTTTTGGGGGTCGTGAGACACTGGTAGATCTTCTAATCCTAGATATGGTTGATTTTGATGTTATTATTAGCATGGATTGGCTGGCATCATGTCATGCCACATTAGATTGTCATGCCAAGTCTCTTCAGTTGTCTCTTCCTTGTTCAGCACCGGTAGTAGGGCAGGGTTCTTATTTGCCACCCAGGGGACATGTTATTTCCTTCCTGAAGGCAAAACGGATGATGTATAAAGGGTGTTTAGCGTATCTTGCCGTGGTTCGAGATACCACTGTGGAGATTCCATCTCTTGATTCTATTCCTGTCGTTAGGGAGTTCCCTGATGTGTTTCCAGATGATTTGCCAGGACTTCCTCCTGATCGAGAGATCGAGTTTTGCATTGATACAGTGCCAGGGACTCAACCTATTTCTATCCCTCCTTATCGTATGGCCCCATCAGAGTTGAAGGAGCTGAAGGAGCAGTTGCAAGATTTGCTTGATAAGGGGTACATTAGGCCGAGTATTTCTCCGTGGGGTGCTCCTGTTCTATTCGTGAAAAAATAAAGACGGGACTATGCGGATGTGTATTGATTATCGTCAGCTAAATAAGGTCACCATCAAGAATAAGTATCCCTTGCCTCGCATTGATGATTTGTTTGATCAGTTGCAGGGTGCCAAGTTCTTTTCGAAGATCGATCTGCGATCTGGTTATCATCAGCTAAAGATTCGTGAGTCAGTTATCTGGAAGTCTGCTTTTAGGACTCGTTACGGCCATTATGAGTTCCTAGTTATGTCTTTTGGGCTGACTAATGCCCCTGCAGCCTTTATGGATCTCATGAACCGGGTGTTTAAGCCGTTCCTTGATTCCTTTATCATTATCTTCATTGATGATATTCTTATTTATTCTCGTAGCCGCGAGGAGCATGATTATCATCTGAGGGTTGTTCTTCAGACCCTCCGTGATCGTAAGTTGTATGCCAAGTTCTCGAAATGTGAGTTTTGGCTTGATTATGTAGCATTTTTGGGTCACGTAGTATCTAGTTAAGGTATCAAGGTTGATCCGAAGAAGATTGAAGCAGTGCAGAAATGGCCTCGTCCTACCACTCCTACGGAGATTCGTAGCTTCCTTGGGTTGGCAGGTTATTATCGGAGGTTTGTGGAAAAGTTCTCTACTATTGCAGCTCTCCTCACTCACCTGACGCAGAAGGCGGTTCAGTTTTGATGGTCGGATGAGTGTGAGGCAAGCTTCCAGAATCTTAAAGCCTTATTGACTTCAGCTCCAGTGCTTTCCCTTCCTTCGGGTACCGGTGGATTCGTAGTTTATTGTGATGCATCTCGTGTGGGCCTTGGTTGTGTTCTTATGCAGCACGGGAAGGTAATTGCTTATGCTTCCAGACAGTTAAAGCCGAATGAGAAGAATTATCCGACTCACGATTTAGAATTGGCAGCTGTGGTCTTTGCTTTGAAGATATGGAGGCATTACCTTTATGGCGAGCCTTGTGAGGTGTATACGGATCATAAGAGTCTGCAGTACCTTCTCTCTCAGAAAGATCTTAACGGCCGACAGCGGAGATGGCTTGAATTGATTAAAGATTATGATCTCACTATCCATTATCATTCTGGGAACGCGAACGTGGTAGCAGATGCTTTGAGCAGGAAGTCTATGGGCAGCATGGCTTTTCTTAATGCTGACATGAGACCATTGGCCCGAGAATTGCAGTCCCTTGGCGACTCTAGCGTGAGATTTCATCTCCCAGACTCCAGTCGAGTCTTAGCGTGTATTGCAGCTCAGTCTTCCTTAGTCAGTCAGATTAAGGGAAGACAGTTCGAGGATCCTCATCTGTAGGAGTTGCGTGGTCGTGTCCTAAGTGGAGGAGTTCCCTCTTTCGAGCTTGATTCAGATGGAATTCTTCGGTTTAATGGTCGACTCTGTGTTCCTGATGTTGGGGATTTGAGGCAGTCAGTGCTCAGTGAAGCTCATAGCTCGCATTATTCCATTCATCCTGCTATTACAAAAATGCATCAGGACCTCCGAGAGCTATACTGGTGGAAGGGGATGAAGAGAGATGTATTTGATTATGCATCTCGTTGCTTGAACTGTCAGTAGGTTAAGTTCGAGCACCGGAGACCAGCAGGGCTAGCTCAGGCATTGCCCATCCCCGAGTGGAAGTGGGAGCACATCACGATGTTGGTTTTATAGTTGGTCTGCCAAAGACCCTGCGGCGCCATGATTCAGTATGGGTCACTGTCGACCGACTAACTAAATCAGCTCACTTTATCCCTGTAAAGACTACTGATTCAGCTCAGAGACTGGTTTGAGTCTCGAGATGTCGAGGTGATGAGTTCAGATATGGTTCGTCAGACTCTTGAGGTTGTTCGTGTTATTCAGGATCGTTTACGGACCGCCCAGAGTAGGCAGATTTCATATTCGAACCGGAGGAGCCGAGAGTTAGAGTTCGAGGTCAGGGGCATGGTATTTCTGAAAGTGTCACCGATGCGAGGTGTAAAGAGGTTTGGTAGGAAAGGAAAGCTTAGTCCCAGGTTCATTGGCCCTTTTTGTATCGAGAAGCGTATTGGTAAGGTAGCTTATCGGCTCGACTTGCCAGCTTCTATGCCAGTTCACGCAGTTTTCCATGTATCGATGCTCCGGAAGTGTATTCGAGATCCTTCCGAAGTGATCGAATTAGACCCTGCTCAGCTAGATGTGAATCTGGCTTACGAGGAGTTCCCAATTGCTATGGTAGTGCGTGATATCCGGAAGCTTCGTTCGAAGCAGATTCCGATGGTTCGAGTACGATGGAATAATCTTCCACGTGAGGAGGACACTTGGGAGCTTGAGTCCAGTATGCGTGAGAGGTATCCTTACCTCTTCGACGATTCAGGTTCGGACTTGATCTTTAAGCCAAAAAGTTCTCATAATTGTATATGATTTTGGTTTTGTAGTAAATGTCATTGAAAATTCCTGTAAGCATTCTTATTAGAGGTATGAAATCTATTTTAGACTCTTGCTCGTTCGAGGACGAACGAGAGTCTAAGTGGAGGAGAATGAAACGACCTCGGTCAGTCGTTTCTGAAGTTAGGACTCTGATTGGCGTGCTGATAATTTTAAAATATTCGTAAGGTCCATTAGGACTTGTCTGTAAAATTTGAGCTAAATCAGACATCGTTTGGTAGGCATCGGAAGAAGGTTTCAGTTTTAATTGTCAATAAATATTAAAAAGAGATTTTTGAGCTCGGTTTGGGCGAATGAACTCCGATTCAAAATCCAAAAGCGCCGTTAGGTTCGTATGATTATTTGTGACTTTTATGATTTTTCGAAAGTGAATTTCGATGTTGTTCGGCTAGTTCCGCAAAAATGCCGAAAGTTAAATAATTTGACCTTTTTCCTTTAAATTCGCATCTTGAGTTTTGGGAGTCCGATTTGAGATCCGACTTCGCGAGTATGTTACATATATTTTGTATAACTTACTTAAAAAATTTGGGATCATTTCGACTTCTCTAGGGTTCTATTTTAATTTTAATCGTCGTAGTGAATTTATTTAAATAAATAAATAAAAAAAAAGATGTCGGCTAGTTTGGGATTTATATCCCTTATCATTATTTAGTACAGAAACAGGGAGAACGCAATAGAAACATTGAACAAAACACAGAGAAAGGAAAAATCAAAAAAGAGAGGAGAAAAGGAAAAAAGGAGTGGAAAAATAGTGGAATTTCTACCTAAATTTTCAGGTAATGTGTTAACTCATTATCTTAGCTTATTATATGTGTTTGAATATATTTTTACGGTAAAAATAGGGATATTAGACATCGCCCTAATGACGTAAATTGATAGATTAAAGGGTCAATTGGACCCCGATGATGGAAATGATTATATATTCGTACTCAGTGAGTTAGGGGCAACATATAAATATAATTTATTTAGGGTTTGGTTATGGGACTTTGAACCCTGTATATAGGCCTGGTCTGCGTATTGCGTATGCGAATTGGGTATCAGGTTCCTAACTGGATTGCCCTAAAACATAAGGAATGAAGCCTTTAGCTTTATTTAATATAATTTTTCTGCTTATTGAATAGAAAGAGATCGTTTGGCAACTAATACAAAGAAAAAAGCAGTGGCTGAGTAACAGGACTAGCTTTGGAATACGGTAAGTGTTTATATCCATTTCTTTGGAGGCACCTGACCTCGTGGATTTTCTAACACGTGTTCCTTACGTGTGTAGCTGCCGATAGGCGTACTCATTACGCCTTAGCTTTGGATTTACATTCTATATTATATGTTATGTTCTGTTGTTGGTATTGCATTGAGGATCTGAGCATTGTACTCTGGTTGTGAGTTGACATATACTTCCCGGCAGTCGATGAGAGTCCCGCGCCGGTGAGGGGTTACCATTGCATCATATTGAGGGTAGGAGGATTCCGCCCTCGGAGCAGGAGGATTCCGCTCCATCGCATCATATTGAGGGTAGGAGGATTCCGCCCTCGGAGCAGGAGGATTCCGCTCTATTGCATTATATTGAGGGTAGGAGGATTCCGCCGTCGGAGCAGGAGGATTCCGCTCCATTCATTTGGCACATGTGACCCATTTCATTTCATTTCATTTCATCCCATTTCATTTCATTTCATTTCATCTCATTTCATATCATTTCATTTCATCTCATTCCATTTCATTTCATACTATTGTGTAGATTTTCTGTACATGACTATTGTTCTGCTTATATGTGCATTGCATATTTGTTGATTGTTGTCTGGTTCCGTTTCCCTTACTAGCGTATCTATTTTTTTGAGGTTGCTAGTTTGTTCACACTTATTGAGTCCTCATGACTCACCCCCTATTTGTCCTTGTGTTTTCTTTTCGTTCGGCAGATTCTGCACCAGGAACCAGCCAGTTGCGCCGTGATTAAGGAGTAGTACGTTCTCAGATGTCTACGGTGAGCCATCTTGTTCATTGCGGCCACCAACTTCAGATATTACAGTTTTTCTTACTTTTGCTCCGTTCGGGAGATGTGTATATATTTTGGCCTTCTTAGATGTCTGATCTGGAAACCTTTAAAATTGTGTATTCTGGGTAGTTAGTTGCATTATTTAGACAGCTTGTATGTTTGTCTATCCTTGAGAGTTATCTTATGTTGTTAAGTTTGGTTCATTTTTATTTCAGCAGCAGCAGAGTAGGCCTCCTGTCAGACCAGCTCAGTTTCCAGCGCATGGTTCTCAGAACGCGCCTACTTCTTCTCAGGGTCAGTTTGGGTTTCGCCCGCGAGATCAGTCTCAGTTTGATCAGCGTAGATTTTCTCCAGGGTGCTTTATCTGTCAGGATCTAGGGCATCATAAGAAGGATTGCCCTTATCTCCTTCAGCAGGGTAGTAGCCGCCCTTTCCCTCGCCTTCCAACGCCTATGCAGCAGCAGCCTCAGGGTGCCCCTCCAGGGTCTCAGCCAGCTAGAGGTGCACCGCCACCCAGTAGAGGTCGTGGGCGTGGTCCTAGTGATCCCACTAGAGGTGGTCGTCAGGGTAGCGGCTCAGCTCAGCCGCAGAGACAGCTATATGCACTGCCGGCCAGGCAGGATGCCGAGGCATCCCCAGCTGTTGTTAAAGGTATTTTATCTATTTGTGGTCGAGATGCATATTCTTTGGTGGATCCAGGATATACATATTCATATGTATCTCCTTATTTTGCTTCGGGTTTCCATGTTGATTATATGTGTCTTCGTGATCCATTCTGTGTTTCTACTCCTATTGGAGACATTATCATCGTGGATCGAGTTTATCCAGCTTGTACCATATCTTTTGGGGGTCGTGAGACACTGGTAGATCTTCTAATCCTAGATATGGTTGATTTTGATGTTATTATTAGCATGGATTGGCTGGCATCATGTCATGCCACATTAGATTGTCATGCCAAGTCTCTTCAGTTGTCTCTTCCTTGTTCAGCACCGGTAGTAGGGCAGGGTTCTTATTTGCCACCCAGGGGACATGTTATTTCCTTCCTGAAGGCAAAACGGATGATGTATAAAGGGTGTTTAGCGTATCTTGCCGTGGTTCGAGATACCACTGTGGAGATTCCATCTCTTGATTCTATTCCTGTCGTTAGGGAGTTCCCTGATGTGTTTCCAGATGATTTGCCAGGACTTCCTCCTGATCGAGAGATCGAGTTTGGCATTGATACAGTGCCAGGGACTCAACCTATTTCTATCCCTCCTTATCGTATGGCCCCATCAGAGTTGAAGGAGCTGAAGGAGCAGTTGCAAGATTTGCTTGATAAGGGGTACATTAGGCCGAGTATTTCTCCGTGGGGTGCTCCTGTTCTATTCGTGAAAAAATAAAGACGGGACTATGCGGATGTGTATTGATTATCGTCAGCTAAATAAGGTCACCATCAAGAATAAGTATCCCTTGCCTCGCATTGATGATTTGTTTGATCAGTTGCAGGGTGCCAAGTTCTTTTCGAAGATCGATCTGCGATCTGGTTATCATCAGCTAAAGATTCGTGAGTCAGTTATCTGGAAGTCTGCTTTTAGGACTCGTTACGGCCATTATGAGTTCCTAGTTATGTCTTTTGGGCTGACTAATGCCCCTGCAGCCTTTATGGATCTCATGAACCGGGTGTTTAAGCCGTTCCTTGATTCCTTTATCATTATCTTCATTGATGATATTCTTATTTATTCTCGTAGCCGCGAGGAGCATGATTATCATCTGAGGGTTGTTCTTCAGACCCTCCGTGATCGTAAGTTGTATGCCAAGTTCTCGAAATGTGAGTTTTGGCTTGATTATGTAGCATTTTTGGGTCACGTAGTATCTAGTTAAGGTATCAAGGTTGATCCGAAGAAGATTGAAGCAGTGCAGAAATGGCCTCGTCCTACCACTCCTACGGAGATTCGTAGCTTCCTTGGGTTGGCAGGTTATTATCGGAGGTTTGTGGAAAAGTTCTCTACTATTGCAGCTCTCCTCACTCACCTGACGCAGAAGGCGGTTCAGTTTTGATGGTCGGATGAGTGTGAGGCAAGCTTCCAGAATCTTAAAGCCTTATTGACTTCAGCTCCAGTGCTTTCCCTTCCTTCGGGTACCGGTGGATTCGTAGTTTATTGTGATGCATCTCGTGTGGGCCTTGGTTGTGTTCTTATGCAGCACGGGAAGGTAATTGCTTATGCTTCCAGACAGTTAAAGCCGAATGAGAAGAATTATCCGACTCACGATTTAGAATTGGCAGCTGTGGTCTTTGCTTTGAAGATATGGAGGCATTACCTTTATGGCGAGCCTTGTGAGGTGTATACGGATCATAAGAGTCTGCAGTACCTTCTCTCTCAGAAAGATCTTAACGGCCGACAGCGGAGATGGCTTGAATTGATTAAAGATTATGATCTCACTATCCATTATCATTCTGGGAACGCGAACGTGGTAGCAGATGCTTTGAGCAGGAAGTCTATGGGCAGCATGGCTTTTCTTAATGCTGACATGAGACCATTGGCCCGAGAATTGCAGTCCCTTGGCGACTCTAGCGTGAGATTTCATCTCCCAGACTCCAGTCGAGTCTTAGCGTGTATTGCAGCTCAGTCTTCCTTAGTCAGTCAGATTAAGGGAAGACAGTTCGAGGATCCTCATCTGTAGGAGTTGCGTGGTCGTGTCCTAAGTGGAGGAGTTCCCTCTTTCGAGCTTGATTCAGATGGAATTCTTCGGTTTAATGGTCGACTCTGTGTTCCTGATGTTGGGGATTTGAGGCAGTCAGTGCTCAGTGAAGCTCATAGCTCGCATTATTCCATTCATCCTGCTATTACAAAAATGCATCAGGACCTCCGAGAGCTATACTGGTGGAAGGGGATGAAGAGAGATGTATTTGATTATGCATCTCGTTGCTTGAACTGTCAGTAGGTTAAGTTCGAGCACCGGAGACCAGCAGGGCTAGCTCAGGCATTGCCCATCCCCGAGTGGAAGTGGGAGCACATCACGATGTTGGTTTTATAGTTGGTCTGCCAAAGACCCTGCGGCGCCATGATTCAGTATGGGTCACTGTCGACCGACTAACTAAATCAGCTCACTTTATCCCTGTAAAGACTACTGATTCAGCTCAGAGACTGGTTTGAGTCTCGAGATGTCGAGGTGATGAGTTCAGATATGGTTCGTCAGACTCTTGAGGTTGTTCGTGTTATTCAGGATCGTTTACGGACCGCCCAGAGTAGGCAGATTTCATATTCGAACCGGAGGAGCCGAGAGTTAGAGTTCGAGGTCAGGGGCATGGTATTTCTGAAAGTGTCACCGATGCGAGGTGTAAAGAGGTTTGGTAGGAAAGGAAAGCTTAGTCCCAGGTTCATTGGCCCTTTTTGTATCGAGAAGCGTATTGGTAAGGTAGCTTATCGGCTCGACTTGCCAGCTTCTATGCCAGTTCACGCAGTTTTCCATGTATCGATGCTCCGGAAGTGTATTCGAGATCCTTCCGAAGTGATCGAATTAGACCCTGCTCAGCTAGATGTGAATCTGGCTTACGAGGAGTTCCCAATTGCTATGGTAGTGCGTGATATCCGGAAGCTTCGTTCGAAGCAGATTCCGATGGTTCGAGTACGATGGAATAATCTTCCACGTGAGGAGGACACTTGGGAGCTTGAGTCCAGTATGCGTGAGAGGTATCCTTACCTCTTCGACGATTCAGGTTCGGACTTGATCTTTAAGCCAAAAAGTTCTCATAATTGTATATGATTTTGGTTTTGTAGTAAATGTCATTGAAAATTCCTGTAAGCATTCTTATTAGAGGTATGAAATCTATTTTAGACTCTTGCTCGTTCGAGGACGAACGAGAGTCTAAGTGGAGGAGAATGAAACGACCTCGGTCAGTCGTTTCTGAAGTTAGGACTCTGATTGGCGTGCTGATAATTTTAAAATATTCGTAAGGTCCATTAGGACTTGTCTGTAAAATTTGAGCTAAATCAGACATCGTTTGGTAGGCATCGGAAGAAGGTTTCAGTTTTAATTGTCAATAAATATTAAAAAGAGATTTTTGAGCTCGGTTTGGGCGAATGAACTCCGATTCAAAATCCAAAAGCGCCGTTAGGTTCGTATGATTATTTGTGACTTTTATGATTTTTCGAAAGTGAATTTCGATGTTGTTCGGCTAGTTCCGCAAAAATGCCGAAAGTTAAATAATTTGACCTTTTTCCTTTAAATTCGCATCTTGAGTTTTGGGAGTCCGATTTGAGATCCGACTTCGCGAGTATGTTACATATATTTTGTATAACTTACTTAAAAAATTTGGGATCATTTCGACTTCTCTAGGGTTCTATTTTAATTTTAATCGTCGTAGTGAATTTATTTAAATAAATAAATAAAAAAAAAAGATGTCGGCTAGTTTGGGATTTATATCCCTTATCATTATTTAGTACAGAAACAGGGAGAACGCAATAGAAACATTGAACAAAACACAGAGAAAGGAAAAATCAAAAAAGAGAGGAGAAAAGGAAAAAAGGAGTGGAAAAATAGTGGAATTTCTACCTAAATTTTCAGGTAATGTGTTAACTCATTATCTTAGCTTATTATATGTGTTTGAATATATTTTTACGGTAAAAATAGGGATATTAGACATCGCCCTAATGACGTAAATTGATAGATTAAAGGGTCAATTGGACCCCGATGATGGAAATGATTATATATTCGTACTCAGTGAGTTAGGGGCAACATATAAATATAATTTATTTAGGGTTTGGTTATGGGACTTTGAACCCTGTATATAGGCCTGGTCTGCGTATTGCGTATGCGAATTGGGTATCAGGTTCCTAACTGGATTGCCCTAAAACATAAGGAATGAAGCCTTTAGCTTTATTTAATATAATTTTTCTGCTTATTGAATAGAAAGAGATCGTTTGGCAACTAATACAAAGAAAAAAGCAGTGGCTGAGTAACAGGACTAGCTTTGGAATACGGTAAGTGTTTATATCCATTTCTTTGGAGGCACCTGACCTCGTGGATTTTCTAACACGTGTTCCTTACGTGTGTAGCTGCCGATAGGCGTACTCATTACGCCTTAGCTTTGGATTTACATTCTATATTATATGTTATGTTCTGTTGTTGGTATTGCATTGAGGATCTGAGCATTGTACTCTGGTTGTGAGTTGACATATACTTCCCGGCAGTCGATGAGAGTCCCGCGCCGGTGAGGGGTTACCATTGCATCATATTGAGGGTAGGAGGATTCCGCCCTCGGAGCAGGAGGATTCCGCTCCATCGCATCATATTGAGGGTAGGAGGATTCCGCCCTCGGAGCAGGAGGATTCCGCTCTATTGCATTATATTGAGGGTAGGAGGATTCCGCCGTCGGAGCAGGAGGATTCCGCTCCATTCATTTGGCACATGTGACCCATTTCATTTCATTTCATTTCATCCCATTTCATTTCATTTCATTTCATCTCATTTCATATCATTTCATTTCATCTCATTCCATTTCATTTCATACTATTGTGTAGATTTTCTGTACATGACTATTGTTCTGCTTATATGTGCATTGCATATTTGTTGATTGTTGTCTGGTTCCGTTTCCCTTACTAGCGTATCTATTTTTTTGAGGTTGCTAGTTTGTTCACACTTATTGAGTCCTCATGACTCACCCCCTATTTGTCCTTGTGTTTTCTTTTCGTTCGGCAGATTCTGCACCAGGAACCAGCCAGTTGCGCCGTGATTAAGGAGTAGTACGTTCTCAGATGTCTACGGTGAGCCATCTTGTTCATTGCGGCCACCAACTTCAGATATTACAGTTTTTCTTACTTTTGCTCCGTTCGGGAGATGTGTATATATTTTGGCCTTCTTAGATGTCTGATCTGGAAACCTTTAAAATTGTGTATTCTGGGTAGTTAGTTGCATTATTTAGACAGCTTGTATGTTTGTCTATCCTTGAGAGTTATCTTATGTTGTTAAGTTTGGTTCATTTTTATTTCAAGGTAAGTTTTCACAATTTATATCGATTCAGTCAATAGGGTTCGCCCGACAGGTTTAGGGGAGGGGGTCGGGTTCCCACACGGCCTAACCGAGAATTCGGGTCGTGTCAATTTAGGACCTCTCGCTACTTCAACTCCTAAAATCAACAGTCTGAGATCTTTCATGTGAAAACAAATGGAGAGATACATCTTGAAGATACGGATAGCTTTCTGATCGTTCCCAGAGATAATTAAATCATCCACATAAACGAGTACTATCAATTGCACATCTTCCTTCTTCATCGTAAACGAATAGTAATCAGAATCTGACTCTCGAAACTCATAATTTTTCAAAGCTACCGATAACTTTGCAAACCAACTTTTGACACTTAATTTTGTCCCTCCAATACCTCACTATTTCTAAATTGGCTATATATTAGTTGAAAAATACGAAAATAGTTTTTACCACACGGACATGTTGGCAAAAGTATTTTACTTAACACATATGTGTTTTAGTTATCCCTCAGGAGCATTTTAAACATTTATGGCATTCAATGCTACTTTTGAAAAACAAATATTTCAATTTCATACCATTTTGTGTAATTGCTTCCTACACTAGCCTATTTATTATTTAAAATATAAAAAATACTTATCATTCATCTACAATTTACACTATTCATCTTAAATTACAATTACCTATATTGTAATTACCATTTTTATGATTTTTTTGGCTTTTTTACTTAATTTATAGCCAATTTTAAACACATTTATACCCATTTATTCCACTTGGACAAAACCAGTCAATCAAGGCATACCTAAGCTCCTACGAGCCAAGATTCTAACCGTCAATGCGCTAATCCAACGGCTAGGATAAAAGTTTACATTTTATTTCACACACACCCTCCAACTCAGAACCCTAACCCCGTTTTCCCTCTTACACCCCGCCACCCCTCCTCTTATATATATCTCTCTCTTCATCCTCTCTTCGAAACCCTAGTGCTTCGCTGTTTCTCCGCCGATTCCGACATTTCCCGCCGGCCAAAAACTACACCACTTACATATTTTGAATCCCCTCAATACCCCTATCAATTTCAAGAAAAGAGGTTTAATTTCGAGGTTTCATCTACGACCCCTACATTGTCACCAGAAAAACAAGGATTCTGATGAGGTTTTAACCGGAGTCCAAGCTACCTATGCACTGTTCAAAACAGGAGTAACCCAAGCACAGATGTACAAAGTAGAGGCATAACGAGTCAAGTTCAACGGGATCCGATTCGTGTTCCGAACGAGTATGCTAACTTTTTACTTTTTTTTTTTTACAGCTTTCTACCGTATTTTCTATGTTTTTCTACATGTTAAAATCGACTTCGTAACTTGCTTCATGATACAGTTGATACTGAAAATTCAATTGAAACATTCTTAAAAACTTTGTCGCTGTAATACTTTATTTAGAAATTTAATATAACCTGATTATTGAAAGTTTCAAGATTAGTATAACTAGTCAAACAATGGGTAACAGTTTAATTGAGTTAGAATTCTTTCTTGATCATGTATGACACCCTGAAGTTAAGCATGCTTATTTTTTTAAAATTTTGGAATGTTTCTGCAAAACATGTAGGTGTTTGAGCCTTCATGGCTTAACCAAGGCCCCATAACTGATAGTCTTTATGCAGGGAAGGCAGGCCTAAAGCCATAGTCATTAAACATGAACTATGTTCATGTTGGTGTACACAGGACACCTTTTCCGTCTCCCTTTTGAATTCCCTGGACCCCTACTTGGTTGTATTCGTTAGGAACCCTACTTGTATATATGTTTCTCACTTAAATAAGGAAAGAAATGGTAAGTTAAAAGCCTAAGAAGGCTGTGAGTTGATCAAAGTGTGTTGCAATGCTGCTGCTACATACAGGCTGCCCATGGGCTTTTCTGTACTCCCTTCTCCTATATGCAACGTGTTAAGTGAGTAAAATAGAATTATAGCATGACATGTCTAAATTATTGTTTAAAATAGTCCATTTACATATAAAACAGGTGCTAAAACCAGTGTTTAACAATTCTAAATGACTTTGAACAGAATCTGAAATTTTCCCAAAAAAGGCTATTTCCTTAATTCCGTCTCAATTGAGGTCTATTTCTGCAAATCTTCAAAACTGGTCGGTTTTAAATCTAAGGTCAATTTCTCTGACAACTAAACTATTTTTGAAAAGCTAACGTCCTCTTTACAGTGACAAATAGTGTAGAAAAGGAAGTATGAGCTTTGAGGGTCATGTCAATACAAGTTCAATGACTATTTAAAAAAGTGACGACATCACTAGTTTGCATGATCTGTGTTATTCGAAAAGTAGGCCACCTATTATGTACTTAAACATTCATGTGTGTCTTTATGTGCATTTGCGATAACTATAAGCATTTTCTTTTAAATCTTCTAGGTTCCTTTTTTACAAAATGAGAGAATCTTTTCTTATATATATATATATATATATATATATATAGATATATACACACAATATATATATATACACACACACATACAAATACTTTAACACAACCCCAAAATAATAGCAAAAAAGTGGCTATATTCCCTAAATGCAATGACCTCTATTTGTCCTACGTTTTAGGTTATTGTATTATAGGAAAATCAAAAAATGTATTTTTTACTGCTTTAAGTATTTTCAAAAACTGACGGTGTCTGGAATTTT